>CANSGD010000868.1:7125000-7725000 GCA_947645195.1 Patellifolia procumbens
CTCACATATGCTCCATAACGACACTCATGCACGTTAACGGAAAAAAAGTTTTCAGATTGAGACGAAATTTTTGTGGTAGGTTTCAATGACCAAAAAATATGAAATACCAAATATGGGGCCAAAAGGGCCGTCGTATGAGGTGGTTTTGAATCACATATGCTCCATAACAACACTCATTCCACGTTGATGGAAAAAAATGTTTCAAAAACAAATTCCAGATTGAGGCGAAATATTTGTGGTAGGTTTTAATGACAAAAAAAATATGAAATACAAAATATGGGTCCAAAAGGGCCCGTCATATGAGGTGGTTTTGAATCACATATCCTCCGTAACGGCACTCAGTCCACGTTGATGGAAAAAAATGTTTCAAAAAAAAATTCCAGATTGAGACCAAATTTCTGTGGTAGGTTTTAATGACCAAAAAAATATGAAATACCAAATATGGGGCCAAACGGCCGTCGTATGAGGTGGTTTTGAGTCACATATGCTCCATAACGACACTCATGCACGTTAACGGAAAAAAAGTTTTCAGATTGAGACGAAATTTTTGTGGTAGGTTTCAATGACCAAAAAAATATGAAATACCAAATATGGGGCCAAAAGGGCCGTCGTATGAGGTGGTTTTGAATCACATATGCTCCATAACAACACTCATTCCACGTTGATGGAAAAAAATGTTTCAATAACAAATTCCAGATTGAGGCGAAATATTTGTGGTAGGTTTTAATGACAAAAAAAATATGAAATACAAAATATGGGTCCAAAAGGGCCCGTCATATGATGTGGTTTTGAATCACATATCCTCCGTAACGGCACTCAGTCCACGTTGATGGAAAAAAATGTTTCAAAAAAAAATTCCAGATTGAGACCAAATTTCTGTGGTAGGTTTTAATGACCAAAAAAATATGAAATACCAAATATGGGGCCAAACGGCCGTCGTATGAGGTGGTTTTGAGTCACATATGCTCCATAACGACACTCATGCACGTTAACGGAAAAAAGTTTTCAGATTGAGACGAAATTTTTGTGGTAGGTTTCAATGACCAAAAAAATATGAAATACCAAATATGGGGCCAAAAGGGCCGTCGTATGAGGTGGTTTTGAATCACATGTGCTCCATAACAACACTCATTCCACGTTGATGGAAAAAAATGTTTCAAAAACAAATTCCTGATTGAGACAAATTTTTTGTGGTAGGTTTTAATGACCAAAAAAATATGAAATACCAAATATGGGGCTAAACGGCCTTCGTATGAGGTGGTTTTGAGTCACATATGCTCCATAACGACACTCATGCACGTTAACGGAAAAAAAGTTTTCAGACTGAGACGAAATTTTTGTGGTAGGTTTCAATGACCAAAAAAATATGAAATAACAAATATGGGGCAAAAAGGGCCGTCGTATGAGGTGGGTTTGAATCACATATGCTCCATAACAACACTCATTCCACGTTGATGGAAAAAAATGTTTCAAAAACAAATTGCAGATTCAGACAAAATTTTTGTGGTAGGTTTCAATGACCAAAAATATATGAAGTACCAAATATGGGGCTAAACGGCCGTCGTATAAGGTGGTTTTAGTCACATAAGCTCCTTAAGGGCACAAAATTTACGTTGATGGAAAAAAGGTTCAAGAAAATGTGTCCAGATTGAGACGAATTTTTGGTGGTAGGTTTCAATGACCAAAAAAATATGAAATACCAAATATGGGGCCAAACGGCCGTCGTATGAAGTGGTTTTGAGTCACATATGCTCCGTAACGGCACTCAGTCCACGTTGATGGAAAAAAGGTTTCAAAAAAAGTTTTCAGATTGAGACCAAATTTTTGTGGTAGGTTTCAATGACCAAAAAAATATGAAATATCAAATATGGGGCCAAACGGCCGTCGTATGAGGTGGTTTTGAGTCACATATGCTACATAACGACACTCATCCATGTTAATGGAAAAAGAGTTTTCAGATTGAGATGAAATTTTTATGGTAGGTTTCAATGACCAAAAAAGATGAAATACCAAATATGGGGCCAAACGGGCGTCGTATGAGGTGATTTTGAATCACATATGCTCCATAACAACACTCATTCCACGTTGATGGAAAAAAATGTTTCAAAAAAAAATTCTAGATTGAGAAGGAATTTTTGTGGTAGGTTTTAATGACAAAAAAAATATGAAATACCAAATATGGGGCCAAACGGCCATCGTATGAGGTGGTTTTGAGTCACATATGCTCCTTAACGACACTAAGTCTACGTTGATGGAAAAAAGGTTTCAAAAAAATGTTTCCGGATTGGGACAAAATTTTGGTGGTAGGTTTTAATGACCAAAAAAATATATAATACCAAATATGGGGCCAAACGGCCGTCGTATAAGGTGGTTTTAGTCACATATGCTCCTTAAGGGCACACAGTCCACGTTGATGGAAAAAAGGTTTCAACAAAAGTTTTCAAATTGAGACCAAAATTTTGTTGTAGGTTTCAATGACAAAAAAGATATGAAATATCAAATATGGGGCAAAACGGCCGTCGTATGAGCTGTTTTTGCGTCATATATGCTACATAACGACACTCATCCATGTTAATGGAAAAAAAGGTCTCAAAAAAAAGTTTTCAGATAGAGACGATATTTTTATGGTAAGTTTCAATGACCAAAAAAAGATGAAATACCAAATATGGGGCCAAACGGCTGTCGTATGAGGTGGTTTTGCATCACATCTGCTCCATAACAGCACTCATTCCACCTTGATGGAAAAAAATGTTTCAAAAAAAATTCCAGATTCAGACGAAATTTTTGTGGTAGGTTTTAATGACCAAAAGATTATGAAATACCAAATATGGGGCCAAACGGCCGTCGTATGAGGTGGTTTTGAGTCACATATGCTCCTTAACGACACTCAGTCTACGTTGCTGGAAATAAGGTTTCAAAAAAATGTTTCCAGATTGGGACAAAATTTTGGTGGTAAGTTTTAATGACCAAAAAAATATGTAATACCAAATATGGGGCAAAACGGCCGTCGTATAAGGTGGTTTTAGTCACATATGATCCGTAAGGGCACACAGTGTACGTTGATGGAAAAAAGGATTCAAAAAAATGTTTCCAGATTGGGACGAATTTTTGGTGGTAGATTTCAATGACCAAAAAAATATGAAATACCAAATATGGGGCCAAACGGCCGTCCTATGAAGTGGTTTTGAGTCACATATGCTTCGTAACGGCACTCAGTCCATGTTGATGGAAAAAAGGTTTCAAAAAAAGTTTTCAAATTGAGACCAAAATTCTAGTTCTTTCATTCGCGCACGTTCATAAAAGAATATTCGCTCTATTGCTAGAAAATTGGGTTTGTTATGAGCTTTTCATTGATTTATGAGAGTTGGGTTACTTTACATGGTTTTATGGTGATTGTTGGGAGTTGTGTAGGCCATCTTAGGCCTTGTTTGAATGATTTATGCTCCCCCTTTCTTGGTTTTTCCACCACATTACCCAAAAGTATCCCCTACCTCTCGCCTAAGCCCCATTAAAACCTATAAAGTCCTCTTGAGCTTATGTCTGCATTGTTCATTTGATTGATTTCGAGTCAGTTTGTCAAAGTTAAAGAGTATTTCTGCTAATTGAGTCGACTTGACTAGGATGAGCGTCATTGAACCTTCTTAAACACATGAGAGTGTGAGTGGGAAGGGTACTTATGGTCGGGTTGGTGAGTGTTCGGGCACATTCTTTGCCTGTCACAAAATTGAGAGGAGTGACAACCTTGTGAGTGCCTTTTCAGGACTTGTATGCTTTGTGGATGCTTGAATTTGATAAATTGCTTGAATGATTGGTGGTTGGATGGATTTGATTAGCCAAACTTGAATTTTGCCTGCTTGAACGATTCTTAGTCTTGAAAATGTTTTGAGCTTTGATTTGTTTCTATCTTTGGGGTGAGGTAATCTATTCCATGTTCATGTGCTGTTTGCTTGAGGACAAGCAAAGGTTTAGCTTGGGGGAGTTTGATATCACGTATTTATATAGAGTTTTCTCCCTTATTTACAAGCTAATTTGTGCGTCATTGGAGCTCTTGGGAGCTATTTTGTGCTAACTTTCGTATGCAGTTGTGGTTTCGTGTTTTAGTATTGAATTGCAGGTTTTATGGAGTTTTCTCCTTATTCCCGAGCCATTTGGAAGCAACCACGGCTTTACGAGATGTTATGAGGCACGTAGGGTGGCTCACGAGCTTTATGGATAGTTTAGGAGGTCCCAAGACCCCTAAACGTGAAGATTAGAGAGCAAAGGAGTCAAAAGGAGTTTTCCGCGTATTGATCGGGCAGAAATAGCCCGATCGGGCGAAGTATTTATGATCGGGTATAAAAGTTGCGGACCCGATCGGGCGAGGATTGCCCGATCGCATCGGGCGAGGAAGCATGTCCCCAGACCCGATCGGGTGACCACCGCCCGACCCGATCGGGTGGAGTGCTGCTTGGTCTCATTCTGCTGCTGCTTTCGAGAGGAACTTGCTGACACATTTCGTCGCCTGGCCCGATCGGGTGACTACCGCCCGACCCGATCGGGTGGGCCGTTTTCTCGCTTTATTGCTGCACTGCTGCTGCCAGAGCCCAGAAGTAAAGTTGGGCGAATTTGTATGTGGACCCGATCGGGTACTGTGCTCGGGCCCGATCGGGTCTGGTGCTTTTATCGCGCTTTTTCACTTTTTGTTTCCGTTTTTAGTGAACTTGAGGGGTATTATAAATACTTTTTCCTCATTATCTTTCAATCATCTTTTATTCATCTTTCATTAGCTTTAGACTAGTTTTATTCTTCATTGTTCTTAGTTCAATTCAAACACTTTAGATTAATTTAGAGGTGATCAAACCTACTTCGATTTCAATAAAGTTCCTGCTTTCCGTTAATTCGTATTCTTTCTTACCCTAATCTCTTTTATTATTCTCAATTGCTTAGTTTATTTATTTAATCGTTCATGATGCAATTGTTAGGGTTTCATATTAGTTTTGTCGTTGTTAATTTGATCATGTCTGAGTAGTCTCTTTCTAGGGTGTTAGATAGGAAAGCCATGTTTATACCATGATTGTGATTTAGACTCTTATCGATTTCTAGGGCTTGATTAGGGTGATTGTGATGTGATTTGTTCTTTATTGAGTAATTAACGTTATTCAGCAGTTTCGTTGGTTGCTTGTGGTTAATAGTTGTTTGCACAGATCCGTCTTACGACTAGAGGCCTAGGACACGTCAGTAGTTCTGATTACGTTAGTGAACATGCGGCGTATGTTGAACTATGAGCGTTGAGTCTTAACCATAGCTCAACATAGGCTCTAATCCCCCGACTCTTGACTTAGGTTTTGATAGTTGTTGACCTTGTTTGATTGGTATAAGCATGGTGGACCGACCTAATACCCTAGACTTTTAGTCCATAGTTAATCCTTTGTTTAATTCGTCTTTCTTAGCTTAATCATTAGTTTAATTAATTCCTTCCTGATTTACTCTGGAGTAGCTGAATTGGTTGAATATTGATTTAGAAACTCTGTCTCCCTGTGGATTCGACCCTGCTTCCACTGACTACCTTAGTTAGAGGACCGTAGGCTTATTTTTGATTAGGTGATACGACTAAAACCTATCAAATTTTGGCGCCGTTGCCGGGGAGACGGCTAGTTCTCTAAGTTTCTATTTAATTATTTGGTCTACTTCTCTGTACCTCATTGGAACTTCATTGTTTCAATCGAGGTACGTTTTACTGCTGCTTTTTGTTTCTTTTGTATGCCCAGGTCCCAAAGAAACGGTTCTCCAATTCCAGCGGACCCCGATCTTACTAGGACAATCAGGCGGATCCGAAAGATAAAGCAGAAAGAAAAGCAGTCTGTTCAGCTGAACACCTCTGGAACAGACACCTTGAATTCAGTTATGTCAAAATCACTGAAGTCATATGGGGTGCCCAACCCGGAAGGTCTCTCCACTGGACCTACTATGCCCACCATTGCCGCAGCAAATTTCGAAATCAAGCCTGGACTCATCAGCATGGTCCAGCAAAATCAGTTTGGTGGGCATCCTACTGAAGATCCGGCAAATCATCTGCAACGGTTTCAACAACTTTGTCGAACCGTTAAACATGCCGGCGTCACTCCAGATCAACTCAAAGTCATGTTGTTCGAGTTTTCACTGAGAGATAGAGCCCAAAAATGGTTGAACGATGTGAAAGAAACCGAGTGGAGTGAGATTTCTGCTGCATTTCTGAGAGAGTATTATCCACCTACTAAAACAGCAGAAATCAGAAATAAACTAGCCACGTTTTTCCAAGAGCCTGATGAAACATTAAGGGAAGCGTGGGCTAGGTTTAGAGATTTACAGAGAGAGTGTCCACACCATAATATGGACAAATGGTTCTTGACGCAGACATTCTACAATGGTCTGCAGCCTCAGACGAAGTGTATTGTTGATTCGTCTGCAGGAGGAGTGTTTTTAGACAAGGAAGTTGATGAGGGTTATGAATTCATATCAAATCTTGCAGCCAATGACCATACATCATCTAGGAGTTTGACTAAGAAGGTACTTGAAGTTGACGCTATTTCATTGCTTACATCTCAGATGGCACAACTAACTCAGCAGCTAATGAAGTCTTCTAGTCCGACACCTCCACCCATGAGCATGAATGCTATGTCTGCAGTAGCACCCATTACCTCATCTTACTGCGAGGTATGTGGTGTTCAGGGTCACTTTGGGCATGACTGTCAGTTCAGTCAATTTCAGATGGAGCAGGCCAATGCCTTCCAACAAAGACCACAAACCCTCCCCCCTTCACATAACTACCAAAACCCACAAAACCATCAACCTCCACCTCCACAAAACTACCCTAAACCTTCATACCATCAAACCCCACAAAATTTCCAAAGACCACCACCACAAAACTTCCATCATCCCAATAACTTCCAAACTCCACAAAATTTCCACACCCCACCTCCACAAAACAACCCACAAGAGCCTAGCAATTCTGAACTGATGAAACTGATATTGTCTATGCAAAAGGCAAATGAGGAAACAAGGAGGGCTCAAGAGAAGCACATCCAACTTCTCGAGGCTCAAGTTGCTCAGTTGGCAGAATCTAATGCACAGAGGCAGCAGGGACAATTGCCAGGGCAACCAGTTCAGAGAGAACATGTGAATGTCATCACTCTTCGTAGTGGCATTGCATATGATGCCCCTCCAGTGCCCGTTGATGAGGTTACCCCGACTGCAGGGAAGAAGAGGGTGGTAGAGGAAGGAAAAAGAAAGAATTCGACGTCTGAAGTCGATTTGTCTGCAGAAGCTGAACAGACAGGGAAGAAAAAGGAGAAGGTTTCTGAAACGCCTTTTACACCAAGGCTACCTTTTCCTCACAGGATGCAACAGTCCAAGGTCGATCAGCAGTTTGGTAAGTTCTTGTCTATGGTCAAGAACCTTGAGGTAACGATTCCATTCACAGACTTAATTACCCAAGTGCCTGTTTATGCCAAATTTCTGAAAGACATGATTACTAAGAAAAGAGACTTTGGTGGGGTAGAACGTGTCGCTCTTACTGAAGAGTGTAGTGCTTTTATTCAAAATAAAACCCCACCAAAGTTAAAAGATCCTGGTAGTTTTTCTATACCCTGCCATCTTGGACCTATTTTTATTGATAAGGCTTTGTGTGATTTAGGTGCTTCTGTTTCTGTTATGCCATTGTCTGTTTATAAGAAACTGAACATGGGAGCCCTTAAATGCACACAAATCACTTTACAGATGGCGGATCGTTCTATAAAATACCCTCTAGGTGTTTTAGAGGATGTTCCTGTTAGGGTAGGGAAATTTTATATTCCTGTTGATTTTGTGGTGTTAGATATGGATGAGGATGCCCAGATTCCTATTATCTTGGGTAGGCCGTTTTTGTGTACTGCTGGTGCTGTCATTGATGTCAAGTCTGGGTCTTTAACTCTGAGTGTTGGTGATGATAAAGTGATTTTTAAACTAACCAATGCTGTTAAGGCTCCTATGCTTGAACAATCTTTTTGCAGGCATAAGGTTTTAGATGAAGTAGGGGTGGAGAAGGTTCAAATTCCACCTAAGGTTGCCTCACCGTCTGGAGGCATTGTCAAGAACATTTGGAGGAGAAAGATGTTTGATGAGGGTGGCACTCACTGCCAAGCCCCTCCTATTTGAGAGAGGGAGGATTATGGTCGTGCGGGACCTTTATAAACCAGCGCTGTGCGAGAGGCAACTCGTATTTTCTTTTCTTTCCTTTTTTTTTCTTTTCTTTTTATTTTTCTTCCTTTTTGTGAGCGAGAGTGAGGGTACTAACATTGTTTTTCCTCGTAGCATAGTCCTTATCACCTTTTGGCATTGAGGACACTGCCAAGTTTAGCTTGGGGGAGGAGTTGTGTTTGTATTCCCTATCTCTTTTACTGCTTTCTAGAATAGTTTTACTGCTTTCGGAAAATACTGAAAAAATGAAAAAAAATATGGTTCCCATGACTGGTTTAGTTGCCTCCCTGTGCCCCTTGTTGTGCTCTATTTGAAATTGATTTGACTTTGTTTTCTGGATAGCTGGGCTTTTGTGATCTTGAGGCTATGATTTGATGTTTGATTGCTATGATTTCGAGCATTTCTGGATTATATTAGACCACTTTGTGCTGCATACCTGAATTGGTTAGACTGTGAGGCCTCTTTGTAGCCTATTGGATTCATATTATTATCCAGTCTATTCTTGTGTGTTAGTTCCTCTTTAGTGGATTGATCTTGACTTTGACTTCGTACTTGTCTGATTCTAGATGACTTGTAGCATGTGCTGTGATAGAGGCGTTCTTTTGTCTTATTCTTGAGCTTCAGAGTGAGTTTTTGATATACTTTTATCCTCCTTAGCCCCGCTGAGCCTAATGACTTGTTTCGTATTACTTAAACCCCTATTATGAGCCAAAAGCCTTCACTTGATATTATTCCAAGCCTAGCTTGGGGGAGCTTTTGTATGGGTTGAGTTTGAGATTGGTTTGTTGGTTTAGTTTGGTTTTTGAGGAATTTAAAAGTGCATTTGCTGTGGTTTGAGAGTGAGAAAGAGAAAAGAAAGAAAGCAAGTTTAGAGTTGCGTGAATGAAATTCAGATAATGAAAGAAAAATGAAATGAAAATTCAAAAGAATTCTAGTTCTTTCATTCGCGCACGTTCATAAAAGAATATTCGCTCTATTGCTAGAAAATTGGGTTTGTTATGAGCTTTTCATTGATTTATGAGAGTTGGGTTACTTTACATGGTTTTATGGTGATTGTTGGGAGTTGTGTAGGCCATCTTAGGCCTTGTTTGAATGATTTATGCTCCCCCTTTCTTGGTTTTTCCACCACATTACCCAAAAGTATCCCCTACCTCTCGCCTAAGCCCCATTAAAACCTATAAAGTCCTCTTGAGCTTATGTCTGCATTGTTCATTTGATTGATTTCGAGTCAGTTTGTCAAAGTTAAAGAGTATTTCTGCTAATTGAGTCGACTTGACTAGGATGAGCGTCATTGAACCTTCTTAAACACATGAGAGTGTGAGTGGGAAGGGTACTTATGGTCGGGTTGGTGAGTGTTCGGGCACATTCTTTGCCTGTCATAAAATTGAGAGGAGTGACAACCTTGTGAGTGCCTTTTCAGGACTTGTATGCTTTGTGGATGCTTGAATTTGATAAATTGCTTGAATGATTGGTGGTTGGATGGATTTGATTAGCCAAACTTGAATTTTGCCTGCTTGAACGATTCTTAGTCTTGAAAATGTTTTGAGCTTTGATTTGTTTCTATCTTTGGGGTGAGGTAATCTATTCCATGTTCATGTGCTGTTTGCTTGAGGACAAGCAAAGGTTTAGCTTGGGGGAGTTTGATATCACGTATTTATATAGAGTTTTCTCCCTTATTTACAAGCTAATTTGTGCGTCATTGGAGCTCTTGGGAGCTATTTTGTGCTAACTTTCGTATGCAGTTGTGGTTTCGTGTTTTAGTATTGAATTGCAGGTTTTATGGAGTTTTCTCCTTATTCCCGAGCCATTTGGAAGCAACCACGGCTTTACGAGATGTTATGAGGCACGTAGGGTGGCTCACGAGCTTTATGGATAGTTTAGGAGGTCCCAAGACCCCTAAACGTGAAGATTAGAGAGCAAAGGAGTCAAAAGGAGTTTTCCGCGTATTGATCGGGCAGAAATAGCCCGATCGGGCGAAGTATTTATGATCGGGTATAAAAGTTGCGGACCCGATCGGGCGAGGATTGCCCGATCGCATCGGGCGAGGAAGCATGTCCCCAGACCCGATCGGGTGACCACCGCCCGACCCGATCGGGTGGAGTGCTGCTTGGTCTCATTCTGCTGCTGCTTTCGAGAGGAACTTGCTGACACATTTCGTCGCCTGGCCCGATCGGGTGACTACCGCCCGACCCGATCGGGTGGGCCGTTTTCTCGCTTTATTGCTGCACTGCTGCTGCCAGAGCCCAGAAGTAAAGTTGGGCGAATTTGTATGTGGACCCGATCGGGTACTGTGCTCGGGCCCGATCGGGTCTGGTGCTTTTATCGCGCTTTTTCACTTTTTGTTTCCGTTTTTAGTGAACTTGAGGGGTATTATAAATACTTTTTCCTCATTATCTTTCAATCATCTTTTATTCATCTTTCATTAGCTTTAGACTAGTTTTATTCTTCATTGTTCTTAGTTCAATTCAAACACTTTAGATTAATTTAGAGGTGATCAAACCTACTTCGATTTCAATAAAGTTCCTGCTTTCCGTTAATTCGTATTCTTTCTTACCCTAATCTCTTTTATTATTCTCAATTGCTTAGTTTATTTATTTAATCGTTCATGATGCAATTGTTAGGGTTTCATATTAGTTTTGTCGTTGTTAATTTGATCATGTCTGAGTAGTCTCTTTCTAGGGTGTTAGATAGGAAAGCCATGTTTATACCATGATTGTGATTTAGACTCTTATCGATTTCTAGGGCTTGATTAGGGTGATTGTGATGTGATTTGTTCTTTATTGAGTAATTAACGTTATTCAGCAGTTTCGTTGGTTGCTTGTGGTTAATAGTTGTTTGCACAGATCCGTCTTACGACTAGAGGCCTAGGACACGTCAGTAGTTCTGATTACGTTAGTGAACATGCGGCGTATGTTGAACTATGAGCGTTGAGTCTTAACCATAGCTCAACATAGGCTCTAATCCCCCGACTCTTGACTTAGGTTTTGATAGTTGTTGACCTTGTTTGATTGGTATAAGCATGGTGGACCGACCTAATACCCTAGACTTTTAGTCCATAGTTAATCCTTTGTTTAATTCGTCTTTCTTAGCTTAATCATTAGTTTAATTAATTCCTTCCTGATTTACTCTGGAGTAGCTGAATTGGTTGAATATTGATTTAGAAACTCTGTCTCCCTGTGGATTCGACCCTGCTTCCACTGACTACCTTAGTTAGAGGACCGTAGGTTTATTTTTGATTAGGTGATACGACTAAATCCTATCAGGACAAAATTTTGGTGGTAAGTTTTAATGACCAAAAAAATATATAATACCAAATATGGGGCCAAACGGCCGTCGTATAAGGTGGTTTTAGTCACATATGCTCCTTAAGGGCACACAGTCCACGTTGATGGAAAAAAGGTTTCAACAAAAGTTTTCAAATTGAGACCAAAATTTTGTTGTAGGTTTCAATGACAAAAAAGATATGAAATATCAAATATGGGGCCAAACGGCCGTCGTATGAGGTGTTTTTGAGTCACATATGCTACAAAACTACACTCATCCATGTTAATGGAAATAAAGGTCTCAAAAAAAAGTTTTCAGATAGAGACGAAATTTTTATGGTAAGTTTCAATGACCAAAAAAAGATGAAATACCAAATATGGGGCCAAACGGCCGTCGTATGAGGTGGTTTTGCATCACATATGCTCCATAACAGCACTCATTCCACCTTGATGGAAAAAAATGTTTCAAAAAAAATTCCAGATTCAGACGAAATTTTTGTGGTAGGTTTTAATGACCAAAATATTATGAAATACCAAATATGGGGCCAAACGGCCGTCGTATGAGGTGGTTTTGAGTCACATATGCTCCTTAACGACACTCAGTCTACGTTGCTGGAAATAAGGTTTCAAAAAAATATTTCCAGATTGGGACAAAATTTTTGTGGTAAGTTTTAATGACCAAAAAAATATGTAATACCAAATATGGGTCCAAACGGCCGTCGTATAAGGTGGTTTTAGTAACATATGATCCTTAAGGGCACACAGTGTACGTTGATGGAAAAAAGGATTCAAAAAAATGTTTCCAGATTGGGACGAATTTTTGGTGGTAGATTTCAATGACCAAAAAAATATGAAATACCAAATATGGGGCCAAACGGCCGTCCTATGAAGTGGTTTTGAGTCACATATGCTCCTTAAGGGCACACAGTCCACGTTGATGGAAAAAAGGTTTCAAAAAAAGTTTTCAAATTGAGACCAAAATTTTGTTGTAGGTTTCAATGACAAAAAAGATTTGAAATATCAAATATGGGGCCAAACAACCGTCGTATGAGGTGGTTTTGAGTCACATATGCTACATAACGACACTCATCCATGTTAATGGAAAAAAAAGGTTTCAAACAAAAGTTTTCAGATAGAGACGAAATTTTTATGGTAAGTTTCAATGACCAAAAAAAGATGAAATACCAAATATGGGGCCAAACGGCCGTCGTATGAGGTGGTTTTGGATCACATATGCTCCATAACAGCACTCATTCCACCTTGATGGAAAAATATGTTTAAAAAAAAAATTCCAGATTCAGACGAAATTTTTGTGGTAGGTTTGAATGACCAAAAAAATATGAAATACCAAATATGGGGCCAAACTGCCGTTGTATGAGGTGGTTTTGAGTCACATATGCTCCTTAACGACACTCAGTCTACGTTGCTTGAAAAAAGGTTCAAAAAAATGTTTCCACATTGGGAGGAATTTTTGGTGGTAGATTTCAATGACAAAAAAATATGAAATACCAAATATGGGCCAAAAGGGCCGTCGTATGAGTTGGTTTTGAATCACATATGCTCCATAACAACACTCATTCCACGTTGATGGAAAAAATGTTTAAAAAACAAATTCCAGATTGAGACCAAATTTCTGTGGTAGGTTTTAATGACCAAAAAAATATGAAATACCAAATATGGGGCCAAACGGCCGTCGTATGAGGTGGTTTTGAGTCACATAGGCTCCATAACGACACTCATCAACGTTAACGGAAAAAAAGTTTTCAGATTGAGACGAAATTTTTGTGGTAGGTTTCAATGACCAAAAAAATATGAAATACCAAATATGGGGCCAAAAGGGCCGTCGTATGAGGTGGTTTTGAATCACATATGCTCCATAACAACACTCATTCCACGTTGATGGAAAAAAATGTTTCAAAAACAAATTCCAGATTGAGACAAAATTTTTGTGGTAGGTTTTAATGACCAAAAAAATCTGAAATACCAAATGTGGGGCTAAACGGCCGTCGTATGAGGTGGTCTTGAGTCACATATGCTACTTAACGACATTCAGTCTACGTTGATGGAAAAAAGGTTTCAAAAACATGTTTCCAGATTGGGACGAAATTTTTGTGGTAAGTTTCAACAACCAAAAAAATATATAATACCAAGTATGGGGCCAAACGGCCGTCGTATAAGGTGGTTTTAGTCACATATGCTTCTTAAGGGCACAAAGTTTACGTCGATGGAAAAAAGGTTCAAAAAAATGTGTCCAGATTGGGACGAATTTTTGGTGGTAGGTTTCAATGACCAAACAAATATGAAATACCAAATATGGGGCCAAACGGCCGTCGTATGAAGTGGTTTTGAGTCACATATGCTACATAACGACACTCATCCATGTTAATGGAAAAAAAGGTTTCAAAAAAAAGTTTTCAGATTGAGACGAAATTTTTATGGTAGGTTTCAATGACCAAAAAAAGATGAAATACCAAATATGGGGCCAAACGGCCGTCGTATGAGGTGGTTTTCAATAACATATGCTCCATAACAGCACTCGTTCCACGTATATGGAAAAAAATGTTTAACAAAAAAATTCCAGATTGAGACGAAATTGTTGTGGTAGGTTTTAATGACCAAAAAAATATGAAATACCAAATATGGGGCCAAACGTCCGTCGTATGAGGTGGTTTTGAGTCACATATGTTCCTTAACGACACTCATCCACGTTCATGGAAAAAAAGGTTTCAAAAAAAAGTTTTTAGATTGAGACGAAATTTTTGTGGTAGGTTTCAATGACCAAAAAAATATGAAATACCAAATATGGGGCCAAAAGGGCCGTCGTATGAGGTGGTTTTGAATCACATATGCTCCATAACCTCACTCATTCTACGTTGATGGAAAAAAATGTTGCAAAAACAAAATCCAGATTGAGACGAAATTTTTGTGGTAGGTTTTAATGTCCAAAAAAATTATGAAATACCAAATAGGGGGCCAAACGGCCGTCGTATGAGGTTGTTTTGAGTCACATATGCTCCTTAAGGGCACACAGTTTACGTTGATGGAAAAAAGGTTCAAAAAAATGTTTCCAGATTGGGACGAATTTTTAGTGGTAGGTTTCAATGACCAAAAAAATATGAAATACCAAATATGGGGCCAAACGGCCGTCATATTAGTCACATATGCTCCTTAAGGGCACTCAGTCTACGTTGATGGAAAAAAATGTTTCAAAAAAAGTTTCCAGATTGGACGAAATTTTGGTGGTAGGTTTCAATGACCAACAAAATATGAAATACCAAATATGGGGCCAAACGGCCGTCGTATGAAATGGTTTTGATTCACATATGCTCCGTAACGCCACTCAGTCCACGTTGATGGAAAAAAAGGTTTCAACAAAGCTAATCTTGAGTTTCTGGGTTTCCTCAAGCAGAAGGCAAAAGAAGATTGGATAGGTATGGGGGATGAAAACACTTCTGTGTTCCACTGAGCAGTCAAAGCCAGATTGAACAAGAATAGAATCAACACTATTCAAGACAAAGAAGGAAATTGGATTACGGACCCTCAACAAGTCTGTGATCAGTTCATAAATCATTTTGGTAGATTTATGAATGATAGCCAATCAGTTTCCAAGATTAAAGGCCAAATTATCCAGCAGGGGGCAGTCTTATCAGAGGAAATGCAAGATACACTGAAGATGTCCTTCACTTCTGCTGAAATTAAGGAAGCATTATGGTCCATTCCTGATGAAAAAGCTCCAGGTATTGATGGCTATGGAAGCTACTTCTTTAAAGCAAGCTGGGAAGTTGTGGGGGCATATTTAGTAGCTGCTGTTCAGGAGTTTTTCCAAACAGGTGAGATGCTTAGAGTAGTCAACACTACCTCTATCTCACTAGTTCCAAAGATCAACTTCCCTAGTAAAGTACATGAATATAGACCAATAGCTTGTTGTTCTGTACTTTATAAATGTATTTCCAAGCTAATCTGTTCCAGGCACAAAATTGTTCTACCTCATATTGTATCCCAAAATCAGGGAGCCTTTATCTGTGGTAGAAGTATCTTGAACAACATCTTGGTTTGTCAAGACCTTGTGAGACATTATGCTAGGAAAAATGCAACTCCTAGCTATATGATGAAGATTGATCTCCAAAAGGCATATGATACTGTTGAATGGAGTTTCTTGGCTGATTTGATGGAAGCTTTGAAATTTCCAAAACAGTTTATAAAACTGATTATGGCATGTATTACAACTACTAGCTTCACTCTGCTTATAAATGGAACCAGTCAAGGTTTTTTCAACTCCAAAAGAAGCTTGAGACAAGGTGATCATGTTTCTCCTCTTTTGTTCACACTTTGCATGGAGTATTTGACAAGGACTCTGAAATACCTAGGGGGGAGGAAAGATTTTAAATTCCATCCTAGGTGTGCTGATTTGAAGCTGAACAACCTATGCTTTGCTGATGACCTTTTGGTGTTTTGCAAGGGGGAAATACAGAGTGCTAGGTTACTTCTTCAAGGCCTCAAACATTTTAAACTAGTCTCAGAGCTAGAGGCCAATAAGGGGAAATTTGAACTGTATCATGTTAATATGGCTGAAGCTGAGGTGTCCAAACTGGTTGAGAAATCTGGATTCAAGTTAGGGAATCTCCCCTTCAGATATTTAGGCATGCCAATATGCAACAACAAGCTCACCAACCAGGACTGTGATCAGTTGGTCACCAAGATAGTGCAGAGAATCACAGGCTGGCAAGCAAAGCATCTCTCCTTTGCTGGTAGACTGCAACTAGTGAATTCAGTGCTGATGAGTGTATGCACCTACTGGATGCAAATTATAATACTTCCAAAGTTTGTGATTGCAAGAGTTAATAAGCTCTGTAGAAGGTTTCTATGGGAAGGGAAAACTGAAGGCAGCAAAACTGGCTTTGTAAACTGGACCTCAGTGTGTAAATCAAGAAAGCATGGAGGCCTAGGTGTGAGAGATCTAGCACTCTGGAATATGATTGCTGTAGGGAAGATTGCTTGGCAAATAGCTGAAAAGAAAGATAACCTATGGGTTAAGTGGGTTCACAGTGTTTATTTAAAAGAACAAGAATGGTGGGGGTACACACCTACCACCACTGGCAGCTGGATATGGAAACAAATATGCAAAGTCAAAAATGAAGTCCATGCTTGGACCAGTCAAGCTTGGTGGAGTGGATCATATTCTATAGCCAAAATTTACCATGGCATTAAGAATATGGACAAGAAAGTGGACTGGAATGGGATCATCTGGAACAAGCTAGCTATGCCAAACCATAGCTTCCTATGGTGGGTGACTGTCCACCAAAGACTCCCTGTTAGGGACAGATTGGCAAGATTTATTTACTGTGAAAAGCTATCATGTTGCATCTGTGATACTCAGCAAGAAACACACCAGCACCTCTTTTTTGAATGTCCTTACTCAAGAAGGGTATGGCAAGAGATTGGTAGCTGGCTAGGATTCCCACAGCTATTTTGCAGTATGAAGCAACTGCTGCTTTGGCTTAGAAGGGGAAGGGGATTTACTTTGGTACAGCAGCAGGTGTGCAGAGCTACTGTGGCTAGCCTTATGTATCATGTCTGGAAGCCAAGAAACCAATCTTATTGGCTAGCCAAGACTACATCAGTAAACTACACAGTTCACATAATTCAATTTTTTGTTCCTCAAAGATCAAAAAAACTTTATACTTGTAAATTGAAAGAAAAAGATAGGATATGGATACACAAACTTTGTACTTAGTCCTTACTTGTATATGACACTTTGAGTTGGGGTCTGTCCCTTCCAAATGATAGGTTGTAAAACGATCTTTTGATGATATGCAACTCTTAAATTACCAAAAAAAAAAAAAAAGCTTTCAAAAAAGTTTTCAGATTGAGACCAAATTTTTGTGTAGGTTTCAATGACCAAAAAAATATGAAATATCAAATATGGGGCCAAACGGCCGTCGCATGAGGTTGTTTTGAGTCACATATGCTCCATAACGACACTCATCCACGTTGATGGAAAAAAAACGTTTCAAAAAAAAGTTTCCAGATTGAGACGAAATTTTTGTGGTAGGTTTCAATGACCAAAAAAATATGAAATAACAAATATGGGGCCAAACGGCCGTTGTATGAGGTGGTTTTGAATCACATATGCTCCATAACAACACTCAATCAACGTTGATGGAAAAAAATGTTTCAAAAAAATTCCAGATTCAGAAGAAATTTTTGTGGTAAGTTTTAATGACCAACAAAATATGAAATACCAAATATGGGGCCAAACAGCTGTCGTATTAGGTGGTTTTGAGTCACATATGCTCCTTAACGGCACTCTGTCTACGTTGATGGAAAAAAACGTTTCAAAAAAAAATGTTTCCAGATTGGGACGAAATTTTGGTGGTAGGTTTCAACGACCAAAAAATTATGACATACCAAATAAGGGGCCAAACGCATGTCGTATGAAGTGGTTTTGAGTCACATATGCTTCGTAACGGCACTTAGTCCACGTAGATGGAAAAAAAGGTTTCAAAAAAAGTTTCCAGACTGAGACGAAATTTTTGTGGTAGGTTTGAATGATCAAAAAAATATGAAATACCAAATATGGGGCCAAACGGCCGTCGTATGAGGTGGTTTTGAGTCACATATGCTCCATAACGACACTCATCGACGTTAATGGAAAAAATTGTTTCAAAAAAAAGTTTTCAGATTGAGACGAAATTTATGTGGTAGGTTTCAATGACCAAAAAATATGAAATACCAAATATGGGGCTAAAAGGGCCGTCGTAGGAGGTGGTTTTGAATCACATATTCTCCGTAACCGCACTCAGTCCACGTTGATGGAAAAAAATGTTTCAAAAAAAAAGTCCAGATTGAGACCAAATTTTTGTGGTAGGTTTTAATGACCAAAAAAATATGAAATACCAAATATGGGGCCAAACGGCCGTCGTATGAGGTGGTTTTGAGTCACATATGCTCCATAACGACATTCATCCACGTTAATGGAAAAAAAGGTTTCAAAAAAAAGTTTCCAGATTGGGACGAAATTTTGGTGGTTGGTTTCAACGACCAATAAATTATGACATACCAAATAAGGGGCCAAACGCATGTCGTATGAAGTGGTTTTGAGTCACATATGCTCCGTAACGGCACTTAGTCCACGTAGATGGAAAAAAAGGTTTCAAAAAAAGTTTCCAGATTGAGACGAAATTTTTGTGGTAGGTTTGAATGATCAAAAAAATATGAAATACCAAATATGGGGCCAAACGGCCGTCGTATGAGGTGGTTTTGAGTCACATATGCTCCATAACGACACTCATCCACCTTAACGGAAAAAATAGTTTCAAAAAAAAGTTTTCAGATTGAGATGAAATTTTTGTGGTAGGTTTCAATGACCAAAAAAATATGAAATACCAAATATGGGGCTAAAAGGGCTGTCGTAGGAGGTGGTTTTGAATCACATATCCTCCGTAACGGCACTCAGTCCAGGTTGATGGAAAAAAATGTTTCAAAAAAAAAGTCCAAATTGAGACCAAATTTTTGTGGTAGGTTTTAATGACCAAAAAAATATGAAATACCAAATATGGGGCCAAACGGCCGTCGTATGAGGTGGTTTTGAGTCACATATGCTCCATAACGACACTCATCCACGTTAATGGAAAAAAAGGTTTCAAAAAAAAGTTTCCAGATTGGGACGAAATTTTGGTGGTAGGTTTCAATGACCAAAAAAATATCACTTACCAAATAAGGGGCCAATCGCATGTCGTATGAAGTGGTTTTGAGTCACATATGCTCCGTAACGGCACTTAGTCCACGTAGATGGAAAAAAAGGTTTCAAAAAAAGTTTCCAGATTGAGACGAAATTTTTGTGGTAGGTTTAAATGATCAAAATAATATGAAATACCAAATATGGGGCCAAACGGCCGTCGTATGAGGTGGTTTTGAGTCACATATGCTCCATAACGACACTCATCCACCTTAACGGAAAAAATGGTTTCAAAAAAAAGTATTCAGATTGAGACGAAATTTTTGTGGTAGGTTTCAATGACCAAAAAAATATGAAATACCATATATGGGGCTAAAAGGGCCGTCGTAGGAGGTGGTTTTGAATCACATATCCTCCGTAACGGCACTCAGTCCACGTTGATGGAAAAAAATGTTTCAAAAAAAAAAGTCCAGATTGAAACCAAATTTTTGTGGTAGGTTTTAATGACCAAAAAAATATGAAATACCAAATATGGGGCCAAACAGCCGTCGTATGAGGTGGTTTTGAGTCACATATGCTCCATAACGACACTCATCCACGTTAGTTGATGAGGATGGATTCATTTCCATCAGTTCTAGGAGAGGTGGATTTGTACAGCAGGTGATGAACACTCGAGTTGGGGGTACTGTTGTAAACACTGAAATACAGAATTCTTTTGCTGCTTTGGAAGGGAAAGGGGTTACAGAGGAAGATGTGCAGGTGGTGACAGTAGTGCCGGGGAGTGCGAATAGTCTAAGGGAGCAGGAGTTGATCACCCCTATCCCTGATGGATAGTATGCTCTTTTTGAATACCAGGGGGTTGAACAACTACAGTAAACAATGTTTTGTGAGAGATTTCATTCACAAACATAATGCTAAGTTGGTTTGCCTCCTGGAAACAAAGGTCAAGGCCAAGCATGTGGGGGCCTTGTACCTTAACCTGTGTCCTGGTTGGTGTATAACTTCCAATCTACCTTGGCATAGCAAAGGTAGAGTGGTGGTAACTTGGGACCCTCACTTTTTCCAAGTAGATATCAGATTGTGTACTGTTCAAATGGTGCATTGTAAGGTGAAATCAGTCCACTCTACAGCTTTCTTTTGCACTTTCATTTATGCATTTAATGCTGGTGCAGAAAGGAAGGTTCTCTGGAGGGACCTAGCTAATATTGCTAGTAGCATGAAGGAACCTTGGCTCTGGGGGGGTGACTTTAATGTCATCCTCAATACAGATGAGAAGACAGGAGAGCTCCTTCACACTAACTCTGAGGTTACTTTTTTACCTGAGGGTGACTTTGATCACAACCCAGCTCTGATGAGATGCTACAGAGATGTGCAGGGGTTTAAAAAATTTAGGTTTTTTAATATGTGGTGTGCACAAGATGGGTACCATGAGATGGTAGCTGACTATTGGGCTACACCAGTCCAAGGTTATGCTATGTTCAGAGTTGCTCAAAAACTCAAATTGCTCAAGCCTGTTCTGAAAATTTCAATCAAGAGTAGGTTGGAGATATAGCTAGTAGCATCAAGCTGGCTTTAAAAAATTTTGATACAGCACAGGAATATATGCACCACAACCCCAATGATGCTGAGGCAATAAAAAGGGAGTATGCTGCTGCACAGAAACTCAAGCAAATCAAGGGAGACTACCTTGGTTTTTGAAGCAGAAAGCTAAGGAGGATTGGATTAGTTGGGGTGATGACAACACTAAAACATTCCATCAAGCTCTGAAAGCTAAGATCAACAAGAACAGGATTAACACTGTTCAAAACACTGAGGGTGAATGGATCCTGGACCCTCAAGCTGTTTGTGATCAATTTATCACTCACTTTTCTAGCTTCATGGGTGATAGTCAACAAGTGTCCAAGATCAAGAGGAACATCATACAACAGGGGGCTTGCCTTACTGAGGAACTGAAGTCTTTACTGGACCTTAGCTTCTCTCCTACTGAGATTAAAGAGGCTCTTTGGTCCATCCCTGATTCTAAGGCTCCTGGAATTGATGGCTTTGGCAGTTTCTTCTTCAAAACTAGCTGGGATATAGTGGGGGCTGACATGGTAGCAGTTGTCCAAGAGTTTTTTACAACTGGTGAAATGTTGAAAGTGGTTAACACTACTTCTATTTCACTAGTGCCTAAAGTGAGCTGCCCTACAAAGGTCCATGAATATAGACCTATTGCTTGCTGTACTGTAGTGTATAAATGCATCTCCAAGTTGCTGTGCTCAAGACTCAATTTTGTTCTCCCACACATTGTGTCCCAAAATCAGGGTGCATTTATTGGTGGTAGGAGCATCCTTAATAACATCTTGGTGTGTCAGGATCTAGTGAGGCATTATGCCAGGAAGTATGCAGCTCCTAGCTGCATGATGAAGGTTGATCTGCAAAAGGCCTATGACACTGTAGAATGGAGTTTCTTGACAGACCTTATGGAGGCTTTGGGATTCCCCAACCATTTCATTAAAGTGATTATGGCATGTGTCTCAACAGCCAGCTTCACAATCCTTATTAATGGGACAAGTCAAGGTTTCTTCACTTCTAAAAGAGGCTTAAGACATGGAGATCCTATCTCTCCACTATTATTCACTCTTTGTATGGAGTATCTCACAAGAACACTGAAATGCCTAGGTGGGAGAAGGGATTTTCACTTCCACCCTATGTGCTCTGATTTGAAGCTCAATAATTTATGCTTTGCTGATGACCTGCTGGTTTTCTGTAAAGGAGAGATTCAGAGTGCTAGGCTACTGCTCCAAGGGCTTAAGCACTTTGAACAAGCTTCAGGGTTGATGGCTAACAAGGGTAAATCAGAACTATACCAGGTGAACATGGCTGCTGCTGAGGTAGAGAAACTGCTTCACAAATCTTGTTTCAAGTTGGGGGTGCTGCCTTTCAGATACTTAGGGGTCCCTATTTGTAACAGGAGGCTTGCTTTCAAGGACTGTGATCAGCTCATCCAAAGAGTTATGCACAGAATCACAGTTTGGCAATCTAGACACCTTTCCTTTGCTGGTAGATTGCAATTGGTTAACTCTGTCCTCATGAGCATCTGTACCTATTGGATGCAAATCATCATCTTTCCCAAAGCTGTCATAAAAAGAATCAACCAGCTATGCAGAAGATTCTTATGGGAAGGCACAACAGATGGCACCAAAGCTGGGTATATCAAATGGGAGACAGTTTGCAAACCCAAGAAATTTGGTGGTTTGGGAGTGAGGAATCTGGCTCTTTGGAACCTCATTGCTGTTGGTAAACTGGCTTGGCAAATTGCATAAAAAAAGGATACCTTGAGGGTAAAATGGGTGCACAATGTATACTTAAAAAGTCAGGACTGGTGGGGGTATGCACCTTCCACCACAGGGAGCTGGATATGGAAACAGATTAGTAGAGTGAAAAATGAATTGAAAGTATGGAAGCAGCAATCATGGAAGCCTGTTGGTAGCTACTCTGTAGCTAAAATATATCATGGAGCTGTGAGCTTGGGGAAGAAGATCCACTGGCATGGAGCAATCTGGAACACCCTCAACATGCCTAAACACAGCTTTGTGTGGTGGGTTGTTATGAACAAAAGGCTGCCAGTCAGAGTTAGATTAGCTAGATTCATGGCTTGTGAATCTACTTTTTGTTGCATTTGTGAGCTAGAGCAGGAGACACATCAACATACTTTCTTTGACTATATTTATTCAAAGAAGGTATGGCAGGAGATCTCTATTTGGCTAGGAATTCATCTTCCATGTTCTTGCATGGAGCATCTGCTAGCATGGATAAGAAGAGGCAGGAATCTGTCCTCTGTGCAGCTGCAAGTGGTTAAGGCCACTGCAGCAAGCCTGATGTATATGGTGTGGAGGGCTAGAAACCAGGCTCTCTGGTTAGCTCAGTTACCCTCAGCTCAGTCTACAGTGCAAAGAATTCAATACTTTGTTATTCAAAGATTAAAAATACTATATACTTGTAAATTGAAAGAAAAAGATAGGGCTTGGTTGCATCACATTTGTACTTAGTCCTAGTTGTATAAATACACCATGAGTTGGGAGATGTCCCTTCCAAAGGTTGATAGGTTGTAAACAGTTTTGATGCTATGACAATTTTGATTTACCCAAAAAAAAGGTTTCAATAAAAAGTTTCAAATTGAGACGAAATTTTTGTGCTAGGTTTCAATGACCAAAAATATATGAAATACCAAATATGGGGCCAAAAGGGTCGTCGTATGAGGTGGTTTTGAATCAAATATGCTCCATAACAACACTCATTCCACGTTGATGGAAAAAAATGTTTCAAAAACAAATTCCAGATTGAGACAAAAAATTTGTGGTAGGTTTTAATGACCAAAAAAATATGAAATACCAAATATGGGGCCAAACGGCCATCGTATGAGGTGGTTTTGAGTCACATATGCTCCATAACGACACTCATCCACGTTAACGGAAAAAATGGTTTCAAAAAAAAAGTTTTCAGATTGAGACGAAATTTTTGTGGTAGGTTTCAATGACCAAAAAAATATAAAATACCAAATATGGGGCCAAAAGGGCCGTCATATGAGGTGGTTTTGAATCACATATGCTCCATAACATCACTCATTCCACGTTTATGGAAAAAAATGTTTCAAAACAAATTCCAGATTGAGACAAAATTTTTGTGGTAGGTTTCAATGACCAGAAAATATGAAATACCAAATATGGCGCCAAACAGCCGTCGTATTATGTTGTTTTGAGTCACATATCCTCCTTAACGACACTCAATCTACGTTGATGGAAAAAAGGTTTCAAAAAAATGTTTCCAGATTGGGACCAATTTTTGTTGGTAGGTTTTAATGACCAAAAAAATATGAAATACCAAATATGGGGCCAAACGGCTGTCGTATTAGCTGGTTTTGAGTCACATATGCTCCATAACGGCACTTAGTCCACGTATATGGAAAAAAAGGTTTCAAAAAAAGTTTCCAGATTGAGTCCAAATTTTTTTGGTAGGTTTGAATGACCAAAAAAATACGAAATACCAAATATTGTGTCAAACGGGCGTCGTATGAGGTGGTTTTGAGTCACATATGCTCCATAACGACACTCATCCACGTTAATGGAAAAAATGGTTTCAGAAAAAAGTTTTCAGATTGAGACGAAATTTTTGTGGTAGGTTTCAATGACCAAAAAAATATGAAATACCAAATATGGGGCTAAAAGGGCCGTCGTATGAGGTGGTTTTGAATCACATATCCTCCGTAACAGCACTCAGTCCACGTTGATGGAAAAAAATGTTTCAAATAAAAAGTCCAGATTGAGACCAAATTTTGTGGTAGGTTTTAATGACCAAAAAAATATGAAATACCAAATATGGGTCCAAACGGACGTCGTATGAGGTGGTTTTGAGTCACATATGCTCCATAACGACACTTATCCACGTTAATGGAAAAAAAGGTTTCAAAAAAAAGTTTTCAGATTGAGACGAAATTTTTGTGGCAGGTTTCAATAACCAAAAAAATATGAAATACCAAATATGGGGGCCAAAAGGGCCGTTATATGAGGTGATTTTGAATCACATATGCTCCACAACATCACTCATTCCACGTTGATGGAAAAAAATGTTTCAAAACAAATTTCAGATTGAGACGAAATTTTTGTGGTAGGTTTAAATGACCAAAAAAATATGAAATACCAAATATGGGGCCAAACAGCCGTCGTATGAGGTGGTTTTGAGTCACATATGCTCCATAACGACACTCATCCACGCTAATGGAAAAAATGGCTTCAAAAAAATGTTTTCAGATTGAGACGAAAATTTTGTGGTAGGTGTCAATTACCAAAAAAATATGAAATACCAAATATGGGGCTAAAATGGCCGTCATATGAGGTGGTTTTGAATCACATATCCTCCATAACGGCTCTCAGTCCACGTTGATGGAAAAACATGTTTCAAAAAAAAGTCCAGATTGAGACGAAATTTTTGTGGTAGGTTTGAATGACCAAAAAAATATGAAATACCAAATATGGGGCCAAACGGCCGTCGTATGAGGTGGTTTTGAGTCACATTTGCTCCATAACGACACTCATCCACATTAATGGAAAAAATGGCTTCAAAAAAAAGTCTTCAGATTGAGGCGAAATTTTTGTGGTAGGTTTCAATGACCAAAAAAATATGAAATACCAAATATGGGGCTAAAAGGGCCGTCGTATGAGGTGGTTTTGAATCACAATTCCTCCGTAACGGCAGTCTGTCCACGTTGATGGAAAAAAAATGTTTCAAAAAAAAAGTCCAGATTGAGACGAAATTTTTGTGGTATGTTTGAATGACCAAAAAAATATGAAATACCAAATATGATGCCAAACGGCCGTCGTATGAGGTGGTTTTGAGTGACATATGCTCCATAACGACACTCATCCACGTTAATGGAAAAAATGGTTTCAAAAAAAAGTTTTCAGATAGAGACGAAATTTTTGTAGTAAGTTTCAATGACCAAAAAAATATGAAATACCAAATATGGGGCTAAAAGGGCCGTCGTATGAGGTGGTTTTGAATCACATATCGTCCGTAACGGCACTCAGTCCACGTTGATGGAAAAAAATGTTTCATAAAGAAGTCCAGATTGAGACCAAAATTTTGTGGTAGGTTTCAATGACCAAAAAAATATGAAATACCAATTATGGGGCAAAAAGGGCCGTCGTATGAGTTGGTTTTGAATCACATATGCTCCATAACAGCACTCATTCCACGTTGAGGGAAAAAAATGTTTCTAAACAAATTCCAGATTGAGACGAAATTTAGTGGTAGGTTTTAATGACCAAAAAAATGTGAAATACCAAATATGGGGCCAAATGGCCGTCGTATGAGGTGGTTTTGAGTCACATAAGCTCCATAACGACACTCATCCACGTTAAAGGAAAAAATGGTTTCAAAAAAAAGTTTTCAGATTGAGACGAAATTTTTGTGGTAGGTTTCAATGACCAAAAAAATATGAAATACCAAATATGGGGCTAAAAGGGCCGTCGTATGAGGTGGTTTTGAATCACATATCCTCCGTAACGGCACTCAGTCCACGTTGATGGAAAAAATGTTTCAAAAAAAAAGTCCAGATTGAGACCAAATTTTTGTGGTAGAATTTAATGACCCAAAAAATATGAAATACCAAATATGGAGCCAAACGGTCGTTGTATGAGGTGGTTTTGAGTCACATATGCTCCATAACGACACTCATCCACGTTAATGGAAAAAAAGGTTTCAAAAAAAAATTTCAGAATGAGACGAAATTTTTGTTGTTGGTTTCAATGACCAAAAAAATATGAAATACCAAATATGGGGGCCAAAAGGGCCGTCGCATGAGGTGGTTTTGAATCACATATGCTCCATAACAGCACTCATTCCACGTTCATGGAAAAAAATGTTTCAAAAAAAATTCCAGATTGAGTAGAAATTTTTGTGGTAGGTTTTAATGACCAAAAAAATATGAAATACCAAATATGGGACCAAACGGCTGTCGTATTAGGTTGTTTTAATTCACATATGCTCCTTAACGGCACTCAGTCTACGTTGAAGGGAAAAAAAGTTACAAAAAAAATTTTCCAGATTGGGAAGAAATTTTGGTGGTAGGTTTCAATGACCAAAAAAATATGAAATACCAAATATGGGGCCAAACGCATATCGTATGAAGTGGTTTTGAGTCACATATGCTGCGGAACGACACTTCGTCCACATAGATAGAAAAAAAGGATTCAAAAATAGTTTCCAGATTGAGACGAAATTTTTGTGGTAGGTTTAAATGACCAAAAAATTATGAAATACCAAATATGGGGCCAAACGGCCGTCGTATGAGGTGGTTTTGAGTCACATATGGTCTATAACGACACTCATCCACGTTAATGGAAAAAATAGTTTCAAAAAAAAGTTTGGAGATTGCGACGAAATTTCTGTGGTAGGTTTCAATGACCAAAAATATATGAAATACCAAATATGGGGCTGAAAGGGCCGTTGTATGAGGTGGTTTTGAGTCACATATCCTCCGTGACGGCATTCATTCCACGTTGATGGAAAAAATTGTTTAAAAAAAAGTCCCGATTGAGACCAAAATTTTCTGGTAGGTTTCAATGACCAAAAAAATATGAAATACCAATTATGGGGCCAAAAGGGCCGTCGTATGAGTTGGTTTTGAATCACATATGCTCCATAACAGCACTCATTCCACGTTGATCGAAAAAAATGTTTCAAAACAAATTCCAGATTGAGGCGAAATTTATGTGGTAGGTTTTAATGACCAAAGAAATATGAAATACCAAATATGAGGCCAAACGGCTGTCGTATGAGGTGGTTTTGAGTCACATATGCTCCATAATGACACTCATCCACGTTAATGGAAAAAATGGTTTCAAAAAAAAGTTTTCAGATTGAGACGAAATTTTTGGTGGTAGGTTTCAATGACCAAAAAAATAAGAAAGACCAAATATGGGGCTAAAAGGGCCGTCGTATGAGGTGGTTTTGAATCACATATCCTCCGTAACAGCACTCAGTCCACGTTGATGGAAAAAAATGTTTCAAAAAAAAAGTCCATATTGAGACCAAAATTTTGTGGTAGGTTTTAATGACCAAAAAAAAATGAAATACCCAATATGGGGCTAAACGTCCGTCGTATGAGGTGGTTTTTAGTCAGATATGCTCCATAACGACACTCATCCACGTTAATGGAAAAAAAGGTTTCAAAATAAAATTTTCAGATTGAGACGAAATTTTTGTGGTTGGTTTCAATGACCAAAAAAATATGAAATAGCAAATAAGGGGCCAAAAGGGCCGTCGTATGAGGTGGTTTTGAATCACATATGCTTCATAACAGCACTCATTCCACGTTGATGGAAAAAAATGTTTCAAAAAAAATTCCAGTTGTGAAGAAATTTTTGTGGTAGGTTTTAATGACCAAAAAAATATGAACTACCAAATATGGGGCGAAACGACTGTCGTATTAGGTGGTTTTGAGTCACATATGCTCCTTAACGGCACTCAGTCTACGTTGATGGAAAAAACGTTTCAAAAAAAAATTCAAGATTGGGACGAAATTTTGGTGGTAGGTTTCAACGACCAAAAAAATATGAAATACCAAATATGGGGTCAAACGGCCGTCGTATGAGGTGGTTTTGAGTCACATATGGTCCATAACGACACTCATCCACGTTAATGGAAAAAATAGTTTAAAAACAAATTCCAGATTGAGACAAAATTTTTGTTGTAGGTTTTACTGACCAAAAAAATATGAAATACCAAATATGGGGCCAAACAGCCGTCGTATGAGGTGGTTTTGAGTCACATATGCTCCTTAACGATACTCAGTCTACGTTGTTGGAAAAAAGGTTTGAAAAAAATGTGTCCAGATTGGGACGAAATTTTGGTGGTAAGTTTCAATGACCAAAAAAATATGTAATACCAAATATGGGGCCAAACGGCCGTAGTATAAGGTGGTTTTAGTCACATATGCTCCTTAAGGGCACACAGTTTACGTTGATGGAAAAAAGGTTCAAAAAATGTTTCCAGATTGGGACGAATTTTTGGTGGTAGGTTTTAATGACCAAAAAATTATGAAATACCAAATATGGGGCCAAACGGCTGTCGTATTAGGTGGTTTTGTGTCACATATGCACCATAACGACACTCAGTCTACGTTGATGGGAAAAAACGTTTAAAAAAATAGTTTCCAGATTGGGATTAAATTTAGGTGGTAGGTTGCAATGACCAAAAAAATATGAAATACCAAATTAGGGCGAGAGAAACCCGCGTTTATCACCATATTAGGTAGGAGGGCACGTTCTGTTACAAGGTGATGCCGTTTGGTCTAAAGAATGCCGGGGCGACGTACCAGCGAACCATGACTGCGCTCTTTCATGATATGATGAATAAGGCAAGGTATGTAGTATGGGGGGAGGAGGAGGGGAAAAGCAGGGATTTCCTCAAAAAATTCGAGCCGTGCAAGGACGCGGGGATATAGCAAGTAAGTAGCAAGATTCTCCCTTTAGGACCGACTACAACAAGCTCGCGACTCTAATAGAAACAAACAGTAAGCTCTCTGCTCTATTTGCTTGCAATGCTATGTCTATCAAAGTTGGCGAACGCTTCTTGTTCTCGTCCACCCCTTCTTCTTCGCTTTAGCAAGCGCTACGCCCCTTAATGCTTTAACTAAGTAAGTCAACTACCTTTCTTTTTTTTTTTCATAACCTAGACTAAAGAAGAAGCTCCTGAATCAGCGCAGGGCCAAATCAGCAGCAAGAGAACTGTCCTAACCTGCCACCGGTGACTTTATCAGAGCTCCGCAGGAGAAGAAAGAAAGCCCGAGTCCAATTTCTACAATTGCATTGCCTTACTCCCTATTCTCTCTTAAAACTTTAAAAAGGTATCAAAAAAAGTTTTCAGATTGAGACGAAATTTTTGTTGTAGGTTTCAATGACCAAAAAAATATGAAATACCAAATATGAGGCCAAAAGGGCCGTCGTATGAGGTGGTTTTGAATCACATATGCTCCATAACAACACTCATTCGACGTTGATGGAAAAAAATGTTTCAAAACAAATTCCAGATTGAGACGAAGTTTTTGTGGTAGGTTTTAATGACCAAAAAAATATGAAATACCAAATATGGGGCCAAACGGCCGTCGTATGAGGTGGTTTTGAGTCACATATGCTCCATAACGACACTCATCTACGTTAATGGAAAAAATGGTTTCAAAAAAAAGTTTTCAGATTGAGACGAAATTTCTGTGGTAGGTTTCAATGAACAAAAAAAGATGATATACCAAATATGGGGCCAAAAGGGCCGTCGTATGAGGTGGTTTGAGTCACATATGCTCCATAACGACACTCATCCACGTTAATGGAAAAAAAGATTTCAAAAAAAAGTTTTCATATTGAGACGAAAATTTTGTGGTAGGTCTCAATGACGAAAAAAATATGATATACCAAATATGGGGCCAAAAGGGCCGTCGTATGAGGTTGTTTTGAATCACATATGTTCCATAACAGCACTCATTCCACGTTGATGGAAAAAAATGTTTCAAAAAAAATTCCAGATTGAGACCAAATTTTTTGAGGTAGGTAAAAATATGAAATACCAAATATGGGGCCAAAAGGCCGTCGTATGAGGTGGTTTTGATTCACATATGCTCCACAACGACACTCATCCACGTTAATGGAAATAAAGGTTTCAAAAAAAAGTTATCATATTGAGACGAAATTTTTGTGGTAGGTTTCAATGACCAAAAAAATATGATATAGCAAATATGGGGCCAAAAGGGCCATCGTATGAGGTGGTTTTGAATCACATATGTTCCATAACAGCACTCATTCCACGTTGATGGAAAAAAATGTTTCAAAAAAAAATTCCAGATTGAGACCAAATTTTTTGGGGTAGGTTTTAATGACCAAAAAATTATGAAATACCAAATATGGGGCGAAACGGCCGTCGTATGAGGTGGTTTTGATTCACATATGCTCCATAACGACACTCATCCACGTTAATGGAAAAAAAGGTTTCAAAAAAAAGTTATCATATTACGACGAAATTTTTGTGGTAGGTTTCAATGACCAAAAAAATATGATATACCAAATATGGGGCCAAAAGGGCCGTCGTATGAGGTGGTTTTGAATCACTTATGTTCCATAACAGCACTCATTCCACATTGATGGAAAAAAATGTTTCAAAAACAAATTCCAGATTGAGATGAAATTTTTGTGGTAGGTTTTAATTACCAAAATTATATGAAATACCAAATATGGGGCCAAACGGCCGTCGTATTAGGTTGTTTTGATTCACATATGCTCCATAACGACACTCATCCACGTTAATGGAAAAAAAGATTTCAAAAAAAAGTTTTCATATTGAGACGAAATTTTTGTGGTAGGTTTCAATGACCAAAAAAATATGATATACCAAATATGGGGCCAAAAGGCCCGTCGTATGAGGTGGTTTTGAATCACATATGTTCCATAACAGCACTCATTCCACGTTGATGGAAAAAAATGTTTCAAAAACAAATTCCAGATTGAGAGGAAATTTTTGTTGTAGGTTTTACTGACCAAAAAAATATGAAATACCAAATATGGGGCCAAACAGCCGTCGTATGAGGTGGTTTTGAGTCACATATGCTCCTTAACGACACTCAGTCTACGTTGATGGAAAAAAGGTTTCAAAAAAATGTGTCCAGATTGGGACGACATTTTGGTGGTAAGTTTCAATGACCAAAAAATATGTAATACCAAATATGGGGCCAAACGGTCGTTGTATAAGGTGGTTTTAGTCACATATGCTCCTTAAGGGCACACAGTTTACGTTGATGGCAAAAAGGTTCAAAAAATGTTTCCAGATTGGGACAAATTTTTGGTGGTAGGTTTTAATGACCAAAAAATTATGAAATACCAAATATGGGGCCAAACGGCTGTCGTATTAGGTGGTTTTGTGTCACATATGCACCATAACGGCACTCAGTCTACGTTGATGGAAAAAAACGTTTCAAAAAATAGTTTCCAGATTGGGATTAAATTTAGGTGGTAGGTTTCAATGACCAAAAAAATATGAAATACCAAATATGGGGCAAAACGGGACGTCAGATGAGGTGGTTTTGAATCACATATGCTCCATAACGACACTCATCCACGTTAATGGATGAAAATGTATCAAAAAAAAGTTTTCAGATTGAGACGAAATTTTTGTTGTAGGTTTCAATGACCAAAAAAAATATGAAATACCAAATATGAGGCCAAAAGGGCCGTCGTATGAGGTGGTTTTGAATCACATATGCTCCATAACAACACTCATTCCACGTTGATGGAAAAAAATGTTTCAAAACAAATTCCACATTGAAACGAAATTTTTGTGTAGATTTTAATGACCAAAAACATATGAAATACCAAATATGGGGCCAAACGGCCGTCGTATGAGGTGGTTTTGAGTCACATATGCTCCATAACGACACTCATCTACGTTAATGGAAAAAATGGTTTCAAAAAAAAGTTTTCAGATTGAGACGAAATTTCTGTGGTAGGTTTTAATGACCAAAAAAAGATGATATACCAAATATGGGGCCAAAAGGGCCGTCGTATGAGGAGGTTTTGAATCACATATGCTCCATAACGACACTCATCCACGTTAATGAAAAAAAGATTTCAAAAAAAAGTTTTCATATTGAGACGAAATTTTTGTGGTAGGTTTCAATGACCAAAAAAATATGATATACTAAATATGGGGCCAAAAGGGCCATCGTATGAGGTGGTTTTGAATCACATATGTTCCATAACAGCACTCATTCCATGTTGATGGAAAAAAATGTTTCAAAAAATAATTCCTGATTGAGACCAAATTTTTTGTGGTAGGTTTTAATGACCAAAAAAATATGAAATACAAAATATGGGGCCAAACGGCCGTCGTATGAGGTGGTTTTGATTCACATATGCTCCATAACGACACTCATCCACGTTAATGGAAAAAACGGTTTCAAAAAAAAGTTATCATATTGAGACGAAATTTTTGTGGTAAGTTTCAATGACCAAAAAAATATGATATACCAAATATGGGGCCAAGAGGGCCGTCGTATGAGGTGGTTTTGAATCACATATGTTCCATAACAGCACTCATTCCACGTTGATGGAAAAAAATGTTTAAAAAACAAATTCCAGATTGAGACGAAATTTTTGTGGTAGGTTTTAATGACCAAAATTATATGAAATACCAAATATGGGGCCAAACGGCCGTCTTATGAGGTGGTTTTGATTCACATATGCTCCATAACGACACTTATCCACGTTAATGGAAAAAAAGGTTTCAAAAAAAAGTTTTCATATTTAGACGAATTTTTTGTGGTAGGTTTCAATGACCAAAAAAATATGATATACCAAATATGGGGCCAAAAGGGCCGTCGTATGAGGTGGTTTTGAATCACATATGTTCCATAACAGCACTCATTCCACGTTGATGGAAAAAAATGTTTCAAAAAAAAATTCCAGATTGACACCAAATTTTTTGTGGTAGGTTTTAATGACCAAAAAAATATGAAATACCAAATATGGGGCCAAAAGGGCCGTCGTATGAGGTGGTTTTGAATCACATATGTTCCATAACAGCACTCATTCCACGTTGATGGGAAAAAATGTTTCAAAAACAAATTCCAGATTGAGACGAAATTTTTGTTGTAGGTTTTAATGACCAAAAAAATATGAAATACCAAATATGGGGACAAACAGCCGTCGTATGAGGTGGATTTGAGTCACATATGCTCCTTAACGACACTCAGTCTACGTTGATGGAAAAAAGGTTTCAAAAAAATGTGTCCAGATTGGGATGAAATTTTGGTGGTAAGTTTCAATGACCAAAAAAATATGTAATACCAAATATGGGGCCAAACGGCCGTCGTATAAGGTGGTTGTAGTCACATATGCTCCTTAAGGGCACACAGTTTACGTTGATGGAAAAAAGGTTCAAAAAATGTTTCCAGATTGGGACGAATTTTTGGTGGTAGGTTTTAATGACCAAAAAAATATGAAATACCAAATATGGGGCCAAACGGCTGTCGTATTAGGTGGTTTTGTGTCACATATGCTCCATAACGGCACTCAGTCCACGTTGATGGAAAAAAAAAGTTTCAAAAAATAGTTTCCAGATTGGGATTAAATTTAGGTGGTAGGTTTCAACGACCAAAATAATATGAAATACCAAATATGGGGCCAAACGGGACGTCAGATGAGGTGGTTTTGAATCACATATGCTCCATAACGACACTCATCCACGTTAATGGAAAAAAAGGTATCAAAAAAAGTTTTCAGATTGAGACGAAATTTTTGTTGTAGGTTTCAATGACCAAAAAAAAATGAAATACCAAATATGGGGCCAAAAGGGCCGTCGTATGAGGTGGTTTTAAATCACATATGCTCCATAACAACACTCATTCCACGTTGATGGAAAAAAATGTTTCAAAACAAATTCCAAATTGAGACGAAATTTTTGTGGTAGGTTTTAATGACCAAAAAAATATGAAATACCAAATATGGGGCCAAACGGCCGTCGTATGAGGTAGTTTTGAGTCACATATGCTCCATAACGACACTTATCCACGTTAATGGAAAAAATGGTTTCAAAAAAAAGTTTGCAGATTGAGACGAAATTTTTGTGGTAGGTTTTAATGACCAAAAAAAGATTATATACCAAATATGGGGCCAAAAGGGCCGTCGTATGAGGTGGTTTTGAGTCACATATACTCCATAACGACACACATCCACGTTTATGGAAAAAAAGATTTCAAAAAAAAGTTTTCATATTGAGACGAAATTTTTGTGGTAGGTTTCAATGACCAAAAAAATATGATATACCAAATATGGGGCCAAAAGGGCCGTCGTATGAGGTTGTTTTGAATCACATATGTTCCATAACCGCACTCATTCCACGTTGATGGAAAAAAATGTTTCAAAAACAAATTCCAGATTGAGACGAAATTTTTGATGTAGGTTTTAATTACCAAAAAAATATGAAATACCAAATATGGGGCCAAACAGCCGTCGTATGAGTTGGTTTTGAGTCACATATGCTCCTTAACGACACTCAGTCTACGTTGATGGAAAAAAGGTTTCAAAAAAATGTGTCCAGATTGGGACGAAATTTTGGTGGTAAGTTTCAATGACCAAAAAATCTATGTAATACCCAATATGGGGCCAAACGGCCTTCGTATAAGGTGGTTTTAGTCACATATGCTCCTTAAGGGCACACAGTTTACGTTGATGAAAAAAAGGTTTAAAAAATGTTTCCCAATTGGGACGATTTTTTGGTGGTAGGTTTTAATGACCAAAAAAATATGAAATACCAAATATGGGGCCAAACGGCTGTCGTATTAGGTGGTTTTGTGTCACATATGCACCATAACGGCACTCAGTCTACGTTGATGGAAAAAAACGTTTCAAAAAATAGTTTCCAGATTGGGATTAAATTTAGGTGGTAGTTTCAATGACCAAAAAAATATGAAATACCAAATATGGGGCCAAACGGGCCGTCAGATGAGGTGGTTTTGAGCCGTCGTATGAGGTGGTTTTTGAATCACATATGCTCCATAACAACACTCATTCCACGTTGATGGAAAAAAAGATTTCAAAAAAAAGTTTTCATATTGAGACGAAATTTTTGTGGTAGGTTTCAATGACCAAAAAAATATGATATACCAAATATGGGGCCAAAAGGGCCGTCGTATGAGGTGGTTTTGAATCACATATGTTCCATAACAGCACTCATTCCACGTTGATGGAAAAAAATGTTTCAAAAAAAAATTCCAGATTGACACCAAATTTTTTGTGGTAGGTTTTAATGACCAAAAAAATATGAAATACCAAATATGGGGCCAAAAGGGCCGTCGTATGAGGTGGTTTAGAATCACATATGTTCCATATCAGCACTCATTCCACGTTGATGGAAAAAAATGTTTCAAAAACAAATTCCAGATTGAGACGAAATTTTTGTGGTAGGTTTCAATGACTAAAAAAATATGAAATACCAAATATGGGGCCTAATGGGCCATCGTATGAGGTGGTTTTGAATCACATATACTCCATAACAGCACTCAGTCCACGTTGATGGAAAAAATGTTTTAAAAAATAATTCGAGATTGAGACCGAATTTTTGTGGTAGGTTTTAATGACAAAAAAATATGAAATACCATATGGGGCCAAACGACCGTCGTATGAGGTGGTTTTGAGTCACATATGCTCCATAACGACACTCATCCACGTTAATGGATGATTGTAGTGATTCCTTGACTTGCATAGTCTCCATCTGAATCAAATTCACTACTAGATGATGATCCATCAAAATCTGATTGCCAGTTTTCCATTTGTGCCTTACCCTCTTTTTTGAAACTAATTGAAGATGATCATCAGATTGTGATTTGGGTTGCTTATTTGAAGCATTTTGTGGTGTTTTCTTGGATTTGCTGCTTTGATTAGCATTGACACCAGCAGATTTCACCCCTTTCCCCTGCCTACTCCTTGTGTTTGTCATCATCAACATTTTTTTCAATCAAAGTGGACTAAGTGCCGTTACGGAGCATATGTGACTCAAAACCACCTCATACGACGGCCGTTTGGCCCATATATTTTGTATTTCATATTATTTTGGTCATTGAAACCTACCACCAAAATTTCGTCTCAATCTAAATTCTTTTTTTTGAAACCTTTTTTTCCATCAACTTGGACCGAGTACCGTTACGGAGTATATGTGACTCAAAACCACATCATACAAATGCCGTTTGGCCCCATATTTCGTATTTCATATTTTTTTGGTCATTGAAACCTACCACAAAAAAATTTCGAAATATGAAAACTTTTTTTTGAAACCTTTTTTTCCATCAACGTGGACTGAGTGCCATTACGGAGCTTATGTGACCCAAAACCACCTCATACGACGGCCGTTTGACCCCCATATTTGGTATTTCATATTTTTTGGTCATTGAAACCTATCACAAAAATTTCGTCCCAATCTAGAAACTTCTTTTTAAAACCTTTTTTTTTCATCAACGTAGACGGAGTGCCGTTAAGGAGCATATGTGACTCCAAACCACCTCATACGACCGTCGTTTTGCCCCATATTTGGTATTCTATATTTATTTGGTCATTGAAACCTTCCACAAAAATTTTATCTCAATCTAATAACTTTTTTTGAAACCTTTTTTTCCATCAACGTGAACGGAGTGCCGTTACGGAGTATATGTGACTCAAAACCACCTCATACGATGGCCGTTAAGCCCCATATTTGGTATTTAATATTTTGTTGGCCATTGAAACCTACCACAAAAATGTTGTCCCAATCTGGAAACTTTTTTTTGAAACCTTTTTTTCCATCAACGTCGACGGAGTGCCGTTAAGGTGCATATATGACTCAAAACCACCTCATACGACGGCCGTTTGGCCCCATATTTCGTATTTCGTATTTTGTTGGCCATTGAAACCTACCACAAAGATTTCGTATCAATCTGAAAATTGTTTTTTTGAAACCTTTTTTTTCCATCAACGTGGACCTAGTACCGTTACGGAGCATATGTGACTCAAAACCACCTCATATGACGACCGTTTGGCCCCATATTTGGTATTTCATATTTTTTTGGTCATTGAAACCTACTACAAAAATTTCGTCTGAATCTAAAAACTTTTTTTTGAAAGCTTTTTTTTTTTTGGTAATTTAATAAGTGTCATATCATCAAAAACACTTTACAACCTATCTCCTTTTGGAAGGGACACAAAAACCCCAACTCAAGGTATCAAACCAAGTATAGTCTAATTACAAATCATATGTAACCACAATCTATCTTTTTCTTTCATTTTACAAGTATAGAGTATCTGTGATCTATGGGCCACAAAAAACTTGATTCTTTGGACTGTATAGCTGACTGAGGGTGTTTTGGCTAGCTAGAAGGACTGGTTCCTAGCCCTCCACACCTGATACAAGACACAAGCTGCAGCAGCCTTGCACACCTGCTGCTGTGTAGGTGTTATCTTCCTCCTTCTTCTGATCCATGCTAGCAGTTGTCCAATACTAAAGTGAGACATCTGTATTCCTAGCCAACATTTTATTTTGTGCCAGATCTTCTGAAACCTTTTTTTCCATCAACGTGGATTTAGTGCCGTTACGGAGCATATGTGACTCAAAACTAACTCATACGATGGCTGTTTGGCCCCATATTTGGTATTTCATATTTTTTTGGTCATTGAAACCTACCACAAAAATTTTGTCCCAATCTGGAAACTTTTTTTTGAAAATTTTTTTCCATCAAAGTGGACTGAGTACCGTTACGGAGCATATGTGACTTAAAACCACCATATACGACGGCCGTTTGGCCCCATATTTCGTATTTCATATTTTTCTGGTCATTGAAACCTACCACCAAAATTTCATCTCAATCTGAAAACTTTTTTTGAAACCTTTTTTCCATCAACGTGGACCGAGTACCATTACGGAGAATATGTGACTCAAAACCACCTTATACGACGACCGTTTGGCCCCATATTTGGTATTTCATATTTTGTTGGCCATTGAAACCTACCACAAAAATTTCGTCTCAATCTTAAAACTTATTTTTGAAATCTTTTTTTCCATCAACGTGGACTGAGTGCCGTTACGGACCATATGTGACTCAAAACCAACTCATACGACGGCCCTTTGGCCACATATTTGGCATTTCATATCTTTTTGGTCATTGAAACCTACCACAAATATTTCTTCTCAATCTGGAAACTTTGTTTTGAAACCTTTTTTTTCCATCAACGTAGACGGAGTGCCGTTAAGGAGCATAGCTGACTCAAAACCATCTCATACGACGGCCTTTTGGCAACGTTTTTCGTATTTCATATTTTGTTGGCCATCGAAACCGACCACAAAAATTTCGTCTCAATCAGAAAACATTTTTTTTATCATTGAAACCTTTTTGTGACTCAAAACCACCTTATTTTTGGTATTCTACATGTTTTTGGTCATTGAAACCTACCACAAAAATTTCGTCTCAGTCTGAAAGCTTTTTTTGATAAACCTTTATTTTTCCATCAACGTGGACTGAGTGCCATTACGGAGCATATGTGACTCAAAACAAACTCATACGACGGCTGTTTGGCCCCACATTTGGTATTTCATTTTTTTTGGTCATTGAAACCTACAGCAAAAATTTCGACCCAATCTGGAAACTTCTATTTGAAACCATTTTTTTCCATCAACGTAGACGGAGTGCCGTTAAGGAGCATATGTGATTCAAAACCACCTCATACGACGGCCTTTTGGCCCCATATTTCGTATTTCATATTTTGTTGGGCATCGAAACCTACCACAAAACTTTCGTCTCAATCAGAAAACTTTTTTTTCAGACATTTTTTCCATCAACATGGATTGAGTGCCCTGTTACGGAGCATATGTGACTCAAAACCAACTCATACGACGGCTGTTTAGCCCCAAATTTGGTATTTCATATTTTTTTGGTCATCGAAACCTACCTCATAAATTTCGTCCCAATCTGGAAACTTTTTTTGGAAACCTGTTTTTCCATCAAAGTGGACTGAGTGCCGTTACGGAGCATATGTGAATCAAAACCACGTCATACGACGGCCGTTTGGCCCCATATTTGGGATTTCATATTTTTTTGGTCATTGAAACCTACCATAAAAATTTTTCTCAAACAAAAAACTTTTTTTTGAAACTTTTTTTTCCATCAACGTGGACAGAGTTCCGTAACGGAGCATATGTGACTCAAAACCACCTCATACGACGGCCGTTTGGCCCCACATTTTGTATTTCATATTTTTTTGGTCATTGAAACCTACCACTTTTTGAAACTTTTTTCCATTAACGTGGACCGAGTACCGTTACGGAGTATATCTGACTCAAAACCACCTCATACGACGGCCGTTAAGCCCCATATTTGGTATTTAATATTTTGTTGGCCATTGAAACCTACCACAAAAATATTGTCCCAATCCGGAAACTTTTTTTTGAAACCTTTTTTTTCCATCAACGTCGACGGAGTGTCGTTAAGGTGCATATGTGACTAAAAACCACCTCATACGACGGCCGTTTGGCCCCATATTTCGTATTTTGTATTTTGTTGGCCATTGAAACCTACCACAAAGATTTCGTCTCAATCTCAAAATTGTTTTTTGAAACCTTTTTTTTCCATCAACGTGGACCGAGTACAGTTACGGAGTATATGTGACTCAAAACCACCTCATACGAATGCCGTTTGGCGCCATATTTGGTATTTCATATTTTTTTGGTCATTGAAACCTACCACAAAAAAATTTCGAAATCTGAAAACTTTTTTTTGGAACCTTTGTTTCCATCAACGTAGATTGAGTATCGTTACGGAGCATATGTGTCTCAAACCACCTCATACGAATGCCGTGTGGCCCCATATTTGGTATTTCATATTATTTTGGTCATTGAAACCTACCACAAAAATTTTTCTCAATCAGAAAACTTTTTTTTGAAACTTTTTTCTCCATCAACGTGGACAGAGTGCCGTTACGGAGCATATGTGACTCAAAACCACGTCATACAACGGCCGTTTGGCCCCAAATTTGGTATTTCATATTTTTTTGGTCATTGAAACAAACCACAAAAAATTGGTCTCAATCTGGAAACTCATTTTTGAAACCTTTTTTTTTTTTTGGTAATTTAATAAGTGTCATAACCACAAAAGCTCTTTACAACCTATCACCTTTTGGAAGGGACAAAAAACCCCAACTCAAAGGAACCACCACAAGTATAGTTTAATTACAAATCATATGTAACCACAATCTGTCTTTTTCTTTCAATTTACAAGTATAGAGCATCTGTGATCTTTGGTTCACAAAAAACTTGATTCTGTTAACAGTATAGTTGACTGATGGTGTTTTGGCTAGCCAGAAGGATTGGTTTCTAGCTCTCCACACCTGATACAGGATGCTAGCTGCTGCAGCCTTACATACCTGCTTCTGTATAGACGTTATCTTCCTCCCCCTTCTGAACCAAGCTAGCAGTTGTCCCATACTAGAGTGAGACATCTGTGTACCTAGCCAACAGTTTACTTCATGCCATATCTTCTGTGATTAGGGACACTCAAAGAAGGTGTGCTGATGAGTTTCTAGTGCAATCTCACAGATGCAGCATGCCTGTGATTCACACACAATGTACCTAGCTATCCTTACCCTGACAGGTAGCCTTTGCTGCACAGCTACCCACCACAAAAAGCTGTGCTTGGGGATATTAAGGGTACTCCAAACAGCACTATACCAGTGCACCTTCAATCCACTGTTCACAACCCCACCATAAATTTTGGCTATGGAGTAGCAGCCAATTGGCCACCAAGGTTGATTCATCCAATCCTTCAACTCATTTTTTGAGTTTGCAAACTTGCTTCCATATCCAGCTACCAGTGGTGGGAGCCATGTACCCCCACAAATCCCTACCTTTCAGATATACAGTATGGACCCATTTGACCCAAAGAGTGTCTTTTTTTTCAGCAATTTGCCATGCAATCTTCCCCACAGCAATGAGATTCCACAGGGCTAGATCTCTCACACCCAGTCCACCATATTAATTGGGTTTGCATATTGAACCCCATTTCACATATCCAGTTTTAGTACCATCAGTTGAGCCTTCCCATAAGAATCTCCTGCACAGCTGATTTATCCTCTTGATTACAGTCTTTGGGAAGATGATAATCTGCATCCAATAAGTGCAAATGCTCATAAGAACAGAGTTTACAAGCTGCAATCTCCCACCAAAAGAGAGGTGTCTTGATTACCATACTGTGATTTTATTCATAACTTTCTGTATTAATTGATCACAATCCTTGCTATTCAGTTTCCTATTACATATAGGAACCCCCAAATATCTGAAGGGTAATTCTCCTAGCTTGAACCCTGATTTTTGTAGAAGTTTTCCCACCTCAGCAGACCTCATATTCACATGATAAAGTTCAGATTTTCCTTTGTTGGCCTTCAAACCTGAAGCATCTTCAAAGTGTTTGAGGCCTTGGAGGAGTAGCCTGGCACTCTGAATTTCCCCTTTACAGAAAACCAGGAGATCATCAGCAAAGCAAAGATTGTTGAGTTTCATTGAGGAGCATCTGGGGTGAAACTGAAAATCCTTCCTTCCTCCCAAATATTACAAAGTTCTTGTCAGATATTCCATGCACAAAGTGAAGAGCAGTGGAGAGACAGGATCACCTTGTCTTAGCCCTCTTTTGGAGTTGAAGAAGCCTTGACTGGTACCATTGATGAGAATAGTGAAACTAGCAGTGGTGACACATGCCATAACAACCTTAATGAAGTGCTTGGGAAAGAGCAAAGCCTCCAAAAGGTCTTTTAAAAACCCCCATTCAACAGTATCATAGGCTTTTTGTAGATCAATCTTCATTAAGCAGCTTGGGGTTGAGTTCTTCCTTGCATAGTGCCTAACAAGATCCTGGCACACCAGAATATTACTGAGAATACTCCTACCACCAATAAAGGCCCCTTGATTCGGAGAGACAAGGTGAGGAAGGATATTCTTGAGTCTAAGACAGATTAGCTTAGATATGCATGTGTACAAAACAGAACAACAAGCAATGGGCCTGTACTCATGCACTTTAGTAGGACAGCTCACTTTAGGTACTAGTGAGATAGAAATGGTATTGATTACTTTCAGCATCTCCCCAGTGTTGAAGAATTCATGAACAGCTGCAATCATATCTGAGCCCACAACATCCCAACTAGCTTTAAAGAAATAGCTACCATACCCATCAATTCCAGGTGCTTTGTCAACAGGAATAGACCACAACACCTCTTTGATCTCTGTAGGTGAAAACTGCAAATTCAGCAGATCTTGCAGCTCTTCAGACAAGCAGGCACCCTGTTGGACAATCTTGTTTTTAATCTTGGAAACTGGGTGGCTGTCACTCATAAAGCTAGAAAAGTGGTGGATGAATTGATCACATACTGCTTGAGGGTCCAGTATCCAATCACCTTCATGGTTTTGAACAGTATTAATTATGTTCTTATGATTTCTAGCTTTGAGAGCTTGATGAAAGATTTTTGTGTTATCATCACCACAGCTTATCCACTCCTCTTTTGCTTTTTGTTTCAAAAAGGCAAGGTAGTCTTCCTTAGTCCTCCTGCATTGTTGTGCAACTTGATACTCCTTTGAAATCACCTCAGTATCATTGGGATTAGCATGTAGCTCCTCCTGTGCTGCTTCAAGATTCTTTGCTGCTTGTAACATATTTTTTGCAACATCTCCAACCTGTTCCTGATTGAATGTCTTTAGCACAGGTTTGAGTGCCTTGAGTTTCTGAGCAACTTTGAACATTGCAAACCCTTGCACTGGTTTTTGCCAGTGTGCAGTTATCAGCTCTTGATATCCAACCTGTGAACACCATAAGTTGAAGAATCTGAAAGGTTTATAGCCCTGCACCTCTTTGTAGCATCTCAACAAGGCTGGACTATGATCAAAGTCTCCCTCTGGTAAGAAAGTGACCTCAGAATTAGTGTAATGAGCCAACCAATTAGTGTTAGCCATTACTCTATCAATCTTAGTCATCACTCTATTGCCTCCATCTTGCTTGTTATTCCATGTAAACCATCTACCATTGAATTTTACATCCTCCACCCCACAGCTAGACACACATTGCTGGAATTCTTCCATCTCTCTCTGTGTATGAACATCTCCAGTTTTCTCATCTGCATTAAGGATGACATTAAAGTCACCCCCCCATAGCCAAGGATCTTTCATACCACTAGCCAAACTTGTAAGATCCCTCCACAAAGATTGCCTCTCTGCACCTTTATTGAATGCATAAATAAAAGTGCAGAAGAAAGCTGAAGAATGAATTGGCTTCACTTTACAGTGAACCAATTGATCTGTACACCGTCTCATATCAACTTGGAACATATGAGGATCCTAAGTAACCACCACTCTACCTTTGCTATGCCAAGGTAGATTAGTGGTCATGCACCAACCAGGACATAGATTTAGGTACAAGGCCCCAACATTCTTGGCCTTGACCTTTGTTTCCAGGAGGCAAACCAACTTAGCATTATGTGTAGAGATGAAATCCCTCACATGGCATTGTTTGCTATAGTTGTTCAACCCCCTGGTATTCCAAAACATAATACTATCCATAAGGAATAGGGGTGATCAACCCCTGCTCCTTAATACTGTTATTTAGAACCTGTGGTGGACTCTGATGCTGCACCTCAGAATTTTCTTTGTCAACCAAAGCTTCAAAAGAGTTTTGGATAGAAGTGGTTTTTGAAGAAACAAATGTAGCATCTTTCTGTGGTCCTAACTGATTGTGAGAGTCACCCTTCCTAGCACTGATGGAAATAAAACCATCTTCATCAACCACCCTTTGAGCCACAAGAATTTTTTTTGGGAGCTGTTTTGGCTTCCAAACTTGTTTAGGCTTCTCCTTGAACCAACATTCCTCCTTGGAATGTCCATACTTCATGCAACCAGTACATTTGGTAGGTTTCCACTCATAGAAGACCTCCTGTACCATTTCAATCCCCTTCTCATTTATAAAGGAGATTTGATCTAGGAAATCTTGCTCAAGATGAACCTCCACCATCACTCTAGCATATTTGGTTCTCTGCTTCAATTCAGTAAAGTATCCAGCTTCTTGAGTACCCCAATTCCCCCAACCAACTTGCTCAGGCACCTCTGTCCCCAAAATTTCAGTCCAAGGTTGGGTAACTGTAACCAAATGGGCACTGTAGGTGCAGAACAAACTGCCATACTGTCATCAGGGTCCCATCTTTTGATTAGTAAAGGCTTACTATCAAAGAAGAATGCACCATCAAGGGCTTTCTCCACAGTTTCTTTTTCTGTGAATCTCACAATGAAACCTCCATGTTCAATAGGAGCAATAACTCCAATCCCCCAAACCCCCCAAATTCTTCTGATGAACCCCTCAAAAACTTGAGCTGGAGGCTTAGCCCCTAGCACAAAACAGATCACAGCAGAGCTCCAAAAATTGATCTCCTCCTGAACATCCTCTAATTCAATCACAGGTTTATTTTGAGATAGATTTCGATTAAACGAGTCCACAGCAGCAAAATTGTCAACAGGGTCAACAAAGTCAACATTATAATCACTAACCCATTTTTTCACAGTTTTAGGTTCAATCATCTTATTGGATTTTGCAAGTACAGATTCAATACTAGCATTCAAATCATGGTGAGCATTCAAATCAACGACATTAGTTCCAATACTGATCAATGAGGCTTGATCAATCAATTTACCTCCATTTTTAGAAGCTCGAGTAACTGGCACTGTGGTAACCATGGTTGAGCTTTTTTTAGTCATCAATGGAATGTGAGGACTATCATAATCACTCCCACTTAATACATCCTCACTGCCTGAAGTTGAATCCAAATCGGAAATCCAGTCTTGCAAACTAGCCTTCCCCGCCATTGTAGAAGATGAAGTATGATCCTCATTGTGGATTTTGTTGATGGGTTTCTTGCCTTTTTGTGGGTTTTTTGCTGATTTTGAGCATGGATTGCCATTTCCACCTGCTGATTTCACCCCCTTCCCTTGCTTACTCCTTGTGTTTGCCATCTCCAATGGGAGTCAAAGAGAGAGAAAAAGAAAGGAGGTCATGAAACCTATTTTTCCATCAACGTAGATTGAGTGCCATTGAGGAGCATATGTGACTCAAAACCACCTCATACGATCGCTATTTTGCCCCATATTTGGTATTCTATATTTTTTTTGTCATTGAAACCTACCACAAAAATTTCGTCTCAGTCTGAAAGCTTTTTTTTAAACTTTTATTTTTCCTTCAACGTGGACCTAGTACCTTACGGAGCATATGTGACTCAAAACCACCTCATACGACGACCGTTTGGCCCCATATTTGGTATTTCATATTTTGTTGGCCATTAAAACCTACCACAAAAATTTCGTCTCAATCTGAAAACTTTTTTTTGAAATCTTTTTTTCCATCAACGTGGACAGAGTGCCGTTTCGGAGCATATGTGACTCAAAACCAACTCATACAACGGCCGTTTGGCTACATATTTGGTATTTCATATCTTTTTGGTCATTTAAACCTACCACAAATATTACTTCCCAATCTGGAAACTTTTTTTGGAAACCTTTTTTTTCCATCAACGTAGACGGAGTGCCGTTAAGGAGCATATGTGACTCAAAACCACCTCATACGACGGCCTTTTGGCCCCATATTTCGTATTTCATATTTAGTTGGCCATCGAAACCTACCACAAAAATTTCGTCTCAATCAGAAAACTTATTTTGAGACATTTTTTTCCATCAACGTGGATTGAGTGCCCCGTTACGGAGCATATGTGACTCAAAACCAACTCATACGACGGCTGTTTGGCCCCATATATGGTATTTCATATTTTCTTGGTCATTGAAACCTACCACAAAAATTTCGTCTCAATCTGGAAACTCATTTTTCAAACCTTTTTTTCCATCAACGTAGATTGAGTGCCGTTGAAGAGCATATGTGACTCAAAACCACCTCATACGATCGCTATTTTGCCCCATATTTGGTATTCTATATTTTTTTAGTCATTGAAACCTACCACAAAAATTTCGTCTCAGTCTGAATGCTTTTTTTTAAACCTTTATTTTTCCTTCAACGTGGACTAAGTGCCATTACGGAGCATATGTGACTCAAAACAAACTCATAGGACGGCTCTTTGGCCCAATTATATGGTATTTCATATTTTTTTGGTCATTGAAACCTACAACAAAATTTCGTCCCAATCTGGAAACTTCTTTTTGAAACAATTTTTTTCCATCAACGTAGACGGAGTGCCGTTAAGGAGCATATGTGACTCAAAACAATCTCATACGAAGGCCGTTTGGCCCAATATTTGGTATTCTATATTTTTTTAGTCATTGAAACCTACCACCAAAATTTCGTCTCAATCTGGAAACTCTTTTTTGAAACCTTTTTTTCCATCAACGTGGACCAAGTACCGTTATGGAGTATATGTGACTCAAAACCACCTCATACGAATGCCGTTTGGCTCCATATTTGGTATTTCATATTTTTTTACTCATTGAAACCTACCACAATAATTTCTCCCCAATCTGGAAACTTGTTTTTGAAACCCTTTTTTTCCATCAACGTAGACGGAGTGCCGTTAAGGAGCATATGTGACTCAAAACCACCTCATATGACGGCCGTTTGGCCCCATATTTCGTATTTCATATTTTTTTGGCCATTGAAACCTACCACAAAAATTTCGTCTCAATCAGAAAATTGTTTTTTGAAACCTTTTTTTTCCATCAACGTGGACCTAGTACCGTTAAGGAGCATATGTGACTCAATACCACCTCATTCGACGGCCGTTTGGCCCCATATTTGGTATTTCATATTTTGTTGGTCATTGAAACCTACCACCAAAATTTAGTCTCAATCTAAAACTTTTTTTCAAACCTTTTTTTCATTAACGTGGATCGAGTAACGTTACAGAGCATATACGAATGCCGTTTGGCTACATATTTGGTATTTCATATCTTTTTGGTCATTGAAACCTACCACAAATATTACTTCCCAATCCGGAAACTTTTTTTGAAACCTTTTTTTTCCATCAACGTAGACGGAGTGCCGTTAAGGATCATATGCGACTCAAAATCACCTCATACGACGGCCGTTTGGCCCCAAATTTGGTATTTCCTATTTTTTTGGTCATTGAAACCTACCACAAAAATTTCGTCTCAATCTGGAAATTCTTTTTTGAAACCTTTTTTTCCATCAACGTAGATTGGGTGCCGTTGAGGAGCATATGTGACTCAAAACCACCTCATACGATCGCTATTTTGCCTCATATTTGGTATTCTATATTTTTTTGGTTATTGAAACCTACCACAAAATTTTCGTCTCAATTTGAAAGCTTTTTTTTAAAACCTTTATTTTTCCTTCAACGTGGACTTAGTACCTTACGGAGCATATGTGACTCAAAACCACCTCATACGACGACCGTTTGGCCCCATATTTGGTATTTCATATTTTGTTGGCCATTAAAACCTACCACAAAAATTTCGTCTCAATCTGAAAACTTTTTTTTTTGAAATCTTTTTTTCCATCAACGTGGACTGAGTGCCGTCACGGAGCATATGTGACTCAAAACCAACTCATACAACGGCCGTTTGGCTACATATTTGGTATTTCATATCTTTTTGGTCATTAAACCTACCACAAATATTACTTCCCAATCTGGAAACTTTTTTTGGAAACCTTTTTTTTCCATCAACGTAGACGGAGTGCCGTTAAGGAGCATATGTGACTCAAAACCACCTCATACGACGGCCTTTTGGCCCCATCTTTTGTATTTCATATTTTGTTGGCCATCGAAACCTACCACAAAAATTTCGTCTCAATCAGAAAACTTTTTTTCGAGACATTTTTTTCCATCAACGTGGATTGAGTGGCCCTTTACGGAGCATATGTGACTCAAAACCAACTCATACGATGGCTGTTTGGCCCCATATATGGTATTTCATATTTTCTTGGTCATTGAAACCTACAACAAAATTTCATGCCAATCTGGAAAGTTCTTTTTGAAACATTTTTTTTCCATCAAAGTGGACTGATTGCAGTTACGGAGCATAAGTGACTTAAAACCACTTCATACGACGGCCGTTTGGCACCAAATTTGGTATTTCATATTTTTTTGGTCATTGAAACCTACCACAAAAATTTCGTCTCAATCTGGAAACTCTTTTTTGAAACCTTTTTCCATCAACGTAGATTGAGTGCCGTTGAGGAGCATATGTGACTCAAAACCACCTCATACGATCGCTGTTTTTCCCCATATTTGTTTTTTTTTTTTGGTCATTGAAACCTACCACAAAATTTCGTCTCAGTCTGAAAGCTTTTTTTTAAACCTTTATTTTTCCTTCAACGTGGACTGAGTGCCATTACGGAGCATATGTGACTCAAAACAAACTCATAGGACGGCTCTTTGGCCCAATTATATGGTATTTCATATTTTTTTGGTCATTGAAACCACCAACAAAATTTCGTCCCAATCTGGAAACTTCTTTTTGAAACATTTTTTTTTCCATCAACGTAGACGGAGTGCCGTTAAGGAGCATATGTGACTCAAAACAATCTCATACGAAAGCCGTTTGGCCCAATATTTGGTATTTCATATTTTTTTGGTTACTACCAAAATTTTGTCTCAATCTGGAAACTCTTTTTTGAAACCTTTTTTTCATCAACATGGACCGAGTACCATTACGGAGTATATGTGACTCAAAACCACCTCATACGAATGCCGTTTGGCTCCATATTTGGTATTCCATATGTTTTTACTCATTGAAGCCTACCACAATAATTTCTCCCTAATCTGGAAACTTGTTTTTGAAACCATTTTTTTCCGTCAACGTCGACGGAGTACCGTTAAGGAGCATATGTGACTCAAAACCACCACATACGACGGCAGTTTGGCCCAATATTTCGTATTTCATATCTTTTTGGCCATTGAAACCTACCACAAAATTTTTGTGTCAATCAGATTATTGTTTTTTGAAACATTTTTTTTTATCAACGTGGACCTAGTATAGTTACGGAGCATATGTGACTCAAAACCACCTCATACGACGACCGTTTGGCCCCATATTTGGTATTTAATGTTTTGTTGGCCATTGAAACCTACCACAAAAATTTCGTCTCAATCTGAAAACATTTTTTTGAAATCTTTTTTTCCATCAACGTGGACTGAGTACCGTAACGGAGCATATGTTACTCAAAACCAACTCATACGAATATTTGGTATTTCATATCTTTTTGGTCATTGAAACCTACCACAAATATTACTTCCCAATCTGGAACTTTTTTTTGAAACCTTTTTTTTCCATCAACGTAGACGGAGTGCTGTTAAGGAGCATATGTGACTCAAAACCACCTCATAAGACGGCCTTTTGGCCCCATATTTCGTATTTCATATTTTTTTGGCCATTGAAACCTACCACAAAATTTCGTCTCAATCAGAAAATTGTCTTTTGAAACCTTTTTTTCCATCAACGTGGACCTAGTACCGTTACGGAGCATATGTGACTCAAAACCACGTCATTCGACGGCCGTTTGGCCCCATATTTGGTATTTCATATTTTGTTGGTCATTGAAACCTACCACCAAAATTTCGTCTCAATCTAAAAACTTTTTTTCAAACCTTTTTTTCATCAACGTGGAACGAGTACCGTTACAGAGCATATGTGACTCAAAACCACCTATACCAATGCCGTTTGGCTACATATTTGGTATTTCATATCTTTTTGGTCCTTGAAACCTACCACAAATATTATTTCCCAATCTGGAAACTTTTTTTTGAAACCTTTTTTTTCCATCAACGTAGACGGAGTGCCGTTAAGGAGCATATGCGACTCAAAACCACCTCATACGACGGCCGTTTGGCCCCAAATTTGGTATTTCCTATTTTTTTGGTCATTGAAACCTACAACAAAATTTCGTCCCAATCTGGAAACTTCTTTTTGAAACATTTTTTTCCCATCAACGTAGACGGAGTGCCGTTAAGGAGCATATGTGAATCAAAACAATCTCATACGAAAGTCGTTTGGCCCAATATTTGGTATTTCATATTTTTTTGGTCATTGAAACCTACCACCAAAATTTCGTCTCAATCTGGAAACTCGTTTTTGAAACCTTTTTTTCCATCAACGTGGACCGAGTACCGTTACGGAGTATATATGACTCAAAACCATCTCATACGAATGCCGTTTGGCTCCATATTTGGTATTTCATATTTATTTACTCATTGAAACCTACCACAATAATTTCTCCCCAATCTGGAAATTTGTTTTTGAAACCATTTTTTTCCATCAACGTAGACGAAGTGCTGTTAAGGAGCATATGTGACTCAAAAACCACCTCATACGACAGCCGTTTGGCCCAATATTTTGTATTTCATATTTTTTTGGCCATTGAAACATACCACAAAAATTTTGTCTCAATCATATTATTTTTTTTTGAAACATTTTTTTTCCATCAACGTGGACCTAGTATAGTTACGGAGCATATGTGACTCAAAACCACCTCATACGACGACCGTTTGGCCCCATATTTGGTATTTAATGTTTTGTTGGCCATTGAAACCTACAACAAAAATTTCGTCTCAATCTGAAAACTTTTTTTTTGAAATCTTTTTTTCCATCAACGTGGACTGAGCGCCGTTACGGAGCATATGTGACTCAAAACCAACTCATACGAATATTTGGTATTTCATATCTTTTTGGTCATTGATACCTACCACAAATATTACTTCCCAATCTGGAACTTTTTTTTGAAACTTTTTTTTTCCATCAACGAAGACGGAGTGCTGTTAAGGAGCATATGTGACTGAAAACCACCTCATAAGACGGCCTTTTGGCCCCATATTACGTATTTCATATTATTTTGGCCATTGAAACCTACCACAAAAATTTAGTCTCAATCAGAAAATTGTTTTTTGATACCTTTTTTTCCATCAACTTGGACCTAATACCATTACGGAGCATATGTGACTCAAAACCACGTCATTCGACGGCCGTTTGGCCACATATTTGGTATTTCATATTTTTTTGGTCATTGAAACCTACTACCAAAATTTCGTCTCAATCTAAAAACTTTTTTTTCAAACCTTTTTTTCATCAACGTGGACCGAGTACCGTTACAGAGCATATGTGACTTAAAACCACCTATACGAATGCCGTTTGGCTCCATATTTGGTATTTCATATTTTTTGGTCATTGAAACCTACCACAATAATTTCGTCCCAATCTGGAAACTTCTTTTTGAAACCATTTTTTCCATCAACGTAGACGGAGTGCCGTTAAAGAGCATATGTGACTCAAAACCACCTCATACGATGGCCGTTTGGCCCCATATTTCGTATTTCATATTTTTTTGGGCATTGAAACCTGCCATAAAAATTTCTTCTCAATCAGATAATTGTTTTTTGAAACCTTTTTTTCTCAATCAACGTGAACCTAGTACCGTTACGGAGCATATGTGACTAAAAATCACCTCATACGACGACCATTTGGCCCCATATTTGGTATTTCATATTTTGTTGGCCATTGAAACCTACCACAAAAATTTCGTCTCAATCTGAAAACTTTTTTTGAAACCTTTTTTTCCATCAACGTAGATTGAGTGCCGTTGAGGAGCATATGTGACTCAAAACCACCTCAGACGACCGCTGTTTTGCCCCATATTTGGTATTCTATATTTTTTTGGTCATTGAAACCTTCCACAAAATTTCGTCTCAGTCTGATAGCTTTTTTTTTAAACCTTTATTTTTCCTTCAACGTGGACTGAGTGCCATTACGGAGCATATGTGACTCAAAACAAACTCATAGGACGGCTCTTTGGCCCAATTATATGGTATTTCATATTTTTTGGTCATTGAAACCTACAACAAAATTTCGTCCCAATCTGGAAACTTCTTTTTGAAACATTTTTTTTCCATCAACGTAGACGGAGTGCCGTTAAGGAGCATATGTGACTCAAAACAATCTCATACGAAAGCCGTTTGGCCCAATATTTGGTATTTCATATTTTTTTGGTCATTGAAACCTACCACCAAAATTTCGTCTCAATCTGGAAACTTTTTTTCAAACTTTTTTTTCATCAACGTGGACCGAGTACCGTTACGGAGTATATGTGACTCAAAACCACCTCATACGAATGCCGTTTGGCTCCATATTTGGTATTTCATATTTTTTTACTCATTGAAGCCTACCACAATAATTTCTCCCCAATCTGGAAACTTGTTTTTGAAACAATTTTTTTCCATCAACGTAGACGGAGTATCGTTAAGGAGCATATGTGACTCAAAACCACCTCATACGACGGCCGTTTGGCCCAATATTTCGTATTTCATATTTTTTTGGCCATTGAAACCTACCACAAAAAATTGTCTCAATCAGATTATTGTTTTTTGAAACATTTTTTTTCCATCAACGTGGACCTAGTATAGTTACGGAGCATATGTGACTCAAAACCACCTCATACGACGACCGTTTGGCCCCATATTTGGTATTTAATGTTTTGTTGGCCATTGAAACCTACCACAACAATTTCGTCTCAATCTGAAAACTTTTTTTTTTGAAATCTTTTTTTCCATCAACGTGGACTGAGTGCCGTAACGGAGCATATGTGACTCAAAACCAACTCATACGAATATTTGGTATTTCATATCTTTTTGGTCATTGAAACCTACCACAAATATTACTTCCCAATCTGGAACTTTTTTTTGAAACCTTTTTTTTCCATCAACGTAGACGGAGTGCTGTTAAGGAGCATATGTGACTCAAAACCACTTCATAAGACGGCCTTTTGGCCCCATATTTCGTATTTCATATTATTTTGGCCATTGAAACCTACCACAAAATTTTCGTCTCAATCAGAGAATTGTTTTTTGAAACCTTTTTTTCCATCAACGTGGACCTAGTACCGTTACGGATCATATGTGACTCAAAACCACGTCATTCGACGGCCGTTTGGCCCCATATTTGGTATTTCATGTTTTGTTGGTCATTGAAACCTACCACCAAAATTTCGTCTCAATCTAAAAACTTTTTTTCAAACCTTTTTTTCATCAACGTGGACCGAGTACAGTTACAGAGCATATGTGACTCAAAACCACCTATACCAATGCCGTTTGGCTACATATTTGGTATTTCATATCTTTTTGGTCATTGAAACCTACCACAGATATTACTTCCCAATCTGGAAACTTTTTTTTGAAACCTTTTTTTCCATCAACGTAGACGGAGTGCCGTTAAGGAGCATATGCGACTCAAAACCACCTCATACGACGGCCGTTTGGCCCCAAATTTGGTATTTCCTATTTTTTTGGTCATTGAAACCTACCACAAAAATTTCGTCTCAATCTGGAAACTCTTTTTTGAAACCTTTTTTTCCATCAACGTAGATTGGGTGCCGTTGAGGAGCATATGTGACTCAAAACCACCTCATACGATCACTATTTTGCCCCATATTTGGTATTCTATATTTTTTTGGTTATTGAAACCTACCACAATAATTTCGTCTCAGTCTGAAAGCTTTTTTTTTAAACCTTTATTTTTCCTTCAACGTGGACCTAATACCTTACGGAGCATATGGGACTCAAAACCACCTCATACGACCACCGTTTGGCCCCATATTTGGCATTTCATATTTTGTTGGCCATTAAAACCTACCACAAAAATTTCGTCTCAATCTGAAAATTTTTTTTGAAATCTTTTTTTCCATAAACGTGGACCGAGTGCCGTTACGGAGCATATGTGACTCAAAACCAACTCATACAACGGCCGTTTGGCTACATATTTGGTATTTCATATCTTTTTGGTCATTAAACCTACCACAAATATTACTTCCCTCTCTGGAAACTTTTTTGGAAACCTTTTTTTCCATCAAAGTTGACGAAGTGCCGTTAAGGAGCATATGTGACTCAAAACCACCTCATACGACGGCCTTTTGGCCCCATATTTCGTATTTCATATTTTGTTGGCCATCGAAACCTACCACAAAAATTTCGTCTCAATCAGAAAACTTTTTTTTCAGACATTTTTTTCCATCAACGTGGATTGAGTGCCCCGTTAAGGAGCATATGTGACTCAAAACCAACTCATACGACGGCTTTTTGGCCCCATATATGGTATTTCATATTTTCTTGGTCATTGAAACCTACAACAAAATTTCGTGCCAATCTGGAAACTTCTTTTTGAAACATTTTTTTTCCATCAAAGTGGACTGAGTGCCGTTACGGAGCATATGTGACTTAAAACCACTTCATACGACGGCCGTTTGGCACCAAATTTGGTATTTCATATTTTTTTGGTCATTGAAACCTACCACAAAAATTTCGTCTCAATCTGGATACACTTTTTTGTAACCTTTTTTTCCATCAACGTAGATTGAGTAACGTTGAGGAGCATATGTGACTCAAAACCACCTCATACGACCGTTGTTTTGCCCCATATTTGGTAATCTATATTTTTTTGGTCATTGAAACCTACCACAAAAATTTCGTCTCAGTCTGAAAGCTTTTTTTTAAACCTTTATTTTCCTTCAACGTGGACTGAGTGCCATTACGGAGCATATGTGACTCAAAACAAACGCATAGGACGGCTCTTTGGTCCCATATATGGTATTTCATATTTTTTTGGTCATTGAAACCTACAACAAAATTTCGTCCCAATCTGGAAACTTCTTTTTGAAACATTTTTTTCCATCAACGTAGACGGAGTGCCGTTAAGGAGCATATGTGACTCAAAACAATCTCATACGAAAGCCGTTTGGCCCAATATTTGGTATTTCATATTTTTTTGGTCATTGAAACCTACCACCAAAATTTCATCTCAATCTGGAAACACTTTTTTGAGAGCTTTTTTTCCATCAACGTGGACCGAGTACCGTCACGGAGTATATGTGACTCAAAACCACCTCATACGAATGCTGTTTTGCTCCATATTTGGTATTTCATATTTATTTACTCATTGAAACCTACCACAATAATTTCTCCCCAATCTGGAAACTTGTTTTTGAAACCATATTTTTCCATCAACGTAGACGGAGTGCCGTTAAGGAGCATATGTGACTCAAAAACCACCTCATACGACGGCCGTTTGGCCCAATATTTCGAATTTCATATATTTTGGCCATTGAAACCTACCACAAAAATATTGTCTCAATCAGATTATTGTTTTTTGAAACATTTTTTTTCCATCAACGTGGACCTAGTATAGTTACGGAGCATATGTGACTCAAATCCACCTCATACGACGACCGTTTGGCCCCATATTTGGTATTTAATGTTTTGTTGGCCATTGAAACCTACCACAAAAAATTCGTCTCAATCTGAAAACTTTTTTTTTGAAATCTTTTTTTCCATCAACGTGGAGCGCCATTACGGAGCATATGTTTAGGCATAAGAAGTTGTGTTTAGGCATAGTCATTCTGTTCCAGACAGTACCAGACCATTGCACTTTGATCCCCATCTGTTCAATTCCCTTATATATCTTGGCTATATAATGGCCTCCCGCTGGCCACCAAGACTGTAGCATCCAGCCTTGCATTTCCTCTTTTACCATACAAATCTGTTTCCATACCCAGCTCCCATTGGTGGTAGGTTGGTACCCCCACCAGTCATTCCCTCTTAGGTAGACACTATGTACCCATTTCACCCATAGTGTGTCCTTTTTTTTCAGCCAAATGCCAAGCTATTTTGCCTACAACAATTTTGTTCCAGAGTGCTAAATTTCTAACCCCCAGACCTCCAAGCTTCTTTGGTTTGCAAACTGTATCCCACTTGACATAGCCAGCTTTGACCCCTTCTGTTTTGCCTTCCCAAAGAAATCTTCTACACAACTGATTGATTCTTTGGATGACAGCCTTGGGAAAGATAATGATCTGCATCCAGTAAGTGCAGATACTCATAAGAACAGAATTGACCAACTGAAGCCTCCCAGCAAAAGAGTGATGCCTTGTTTGCCATCTTGTAATCCTATACATGACTCTTTTGATAAGTTGATCACAATACCCAGTACTTAGTTTTTTATTACATATTGGGACCCACAGATATTTAATAGGCCAATCCCACCTCTTGAAACCTGATTTTAAAACCAGAGAATCCACATCACTAGCAGCCATATTGGCAAAATAAAGTTCAGATTTGCCTTTGTTAGCAACCAAACCTGAGATAAGTTCAAAGTGCTTAAGGCCTTGAAGAATTAACCTGGCACTCTTGAAACCTATTTTTCCATCAACGTGGACTGAGTGCCGTTACGGAGCTAATGTGACCAAAAACCACCTCATACGACGGCCGTTTGACCCCATATTTGGTATTTCATATTTTTTTGGTCATTGAAACCTACCAAAAAAATTTCGTCCCAATCTGGAAACTTCTTTTTGATACCTTTTTTTTCCATCAACGTAGATGGAGTGCCTTTAAGGAGCATATGTGACTCAAAACCACCTCATACGACCGCCGTTTTGCCCAATATTTGGTATACTATATTTTTTAAGTCATTGAAACCTTCAATAAAAATTTCGTCTCAATCTGAAAACTTTTTTTTTGAAACCTTTTTTTCCATCAACGTGGACTAAGTGCCGTTACGGAGCATATGTGGCTCAAAACCAACTCGTACGACGGCTGCTTGGCCCCATATTTGGTATTTCATAATTTTTTGGCCATTGAAACCTACCACAAAAATTTCGTCTCAATCTGAAAACTTTTGTTTTGAAATCTTTTTTTTCCATCATCGTGGACTGAGTGCCGTTACGGAGCATATGTGACTCAAAACCAACTCATATGACGGTCGTTTGGCCACATTTTTGGTATTTCATATCTTTTTGGTCATTGAAACCTACCACAAAAATTTCTTCCCAATCTTGAAACTTTTTTTGAAACCTTTTTTTCCATCAACGTAGACGGAGTGCCGTTAAGGAGCATATGTGACTCAAAACCACCTCATACGACGGCCTTTTGGCCCCATATTTTGTATTTCATATTTTGTTGGCCATCGAAACCTACCACAAAAATTTCCTCTCAATCAGAAAACTTTTTTTTGAAACCTTTTTTCCATCAAAGTGGACTGAGTGCCGTTATGGAGCATATGTGACTCAAAACCACCTCATACGACGGCCGTTTGGCCCCATATTTGGTATTTCATATTTTTTTGGTCATTGAAACCTACCACCAAAATTTTGTCTCAATCTAAAAACTTTTTTTGAAACCTTTTTTCCATTAACGTGGACCGAGTACCGTTAAGGAGCATATGTGACTCAAAACCACCTCTTACGACTGCCGTTTGGCCCCATATTTGTTATTTCATATTTTTTGGTCATTGAAACCTACCACAAAATTTGTTCGAAATCTGTAAACTTTTTTTTGAAACCTTTTTTTCCATTAACGTGGATCGAGTACCATTACGGAGCATATATGACTCAAAACCACCTCTTACGACTGTCGTGTGGCCCCATATTTGGTATTTCATATTTTGTGGTCATTGAAACCTACCACAAAAAGTTCTCACAATCCGATAACTTTTTTTCCATCAACGTGGATTGAGTGCCGTTACGGAGCATATGTGACTCAAAACCACCTCATACGACGGCCGTTTGGCCCATATATTTTGTATTTCATATTTTTTTGGTCATTGAAACCTACCACCAAAATTTCGTCTCAATCTAAATTCTTTTTTTTGAAACCTTTTTTTCCATCAACGTGGACCGAGTACCGTTACGGAGCATATGTGACTCAAAACCACCTCATACGAATGTCGTTTGGCTCCATATTTGGTATTTCATACTTTTTTGGTCATTGAAATCTACCACAATAATTTCGTCCCAATCTGGAAACTTCTTTCTGAAACCATTTTTTTCCATCAACGTAGACGGAGTGCCGTTAAGGAGCATATGTGACTCAAAACCACCTCATATGACGGCCGTTTGGCCCCATATTTCGTATTTCATATTTTTTTGGCCATTGAAACCTACCACAAAAATTTCGTCTCATCAGAAAATTGTTTTTTAAACCTTTTTTTTTCCATTAACGTGGACCTAGTACCGTTACGGAGCATATGTGACTAAAAACCACCTCATACGACGCCCGTTTGGCCCCATATTTAGTATTTCATATTTTGTTGGCCATTGAAACCTACCACAAAAATTTCGTCTCAATCTGAAAACTTTTTTTTTGAAATCTTTTTTTCCATCATCGTGGACTGAGTGCCGTTACGGAGCATATGTGACTCAAAACCAACTCATATGACGGTCGTTTGGCCACATTTTTGGTATTTCATATCTTTTTGGTCATTGAAACCTACCACAAAAATTTCTTCCCAATCTTGAAACTTTTTTTGAAACCTTTTTTTCCATCAACGTAGACGGAGTGCCGTTAAGGAGCTTATGTGACTCAAAACCACCTCATACGACGGCCTTTTGGCCCCATATTTTGTATTTCATATTTTGTTGGCCATCGAAACCTACCACAAAAATTTCCTCTCAATCAGAAAACTTTTTTTGAAACCTTTTTTCCATCAAAGTGGACTGAGTGCCGTTATGGAGCATATGTGACTCAAAACCACCTCATACGACGGCCGTTTGGCCCCATATTTGGTATTTCATATTTTTTTGGTCATTGAAACCTACCACCAAAATTTTGTCTCAATCTAAAAACTTTTTTTTGAAACCTTTTTTCCATTAACGTGGACCGAGTACCGTTAAGGAGCATATGTGACTCAAAACCACCTCTTACGACTGCCGTTTGGCCCCATATTTGTTATTTCATATTTTTTGGTCATTGAAACCTACCACAAAATTTGTTCGAAATCTGTAAACTTTTTTTGAAACCTTTTTTTCCATTAACGTGGATCGAGTACCATTACGGAGCATATATGACTCAAAACCACCTCTTACGACTGTCGTGTGGCCCCATATTTGGTATTTCATATTTTGTGGTCATTGAAACCTACCACAAAAAGTTCTCACAATCCGATAACTTTTTTTTCCATCAACGTGGATTGAGTGCCGTTACGGAGCATATGTGACTCAAAACCACCTCATACGACGGCCGTTTGGCCCATATATTTTGTATTTCATATTTTTTTGGTCATTGAAACCTACCACCAAAATTTCGTCTCAATCTAAATTCTTTTTTTTGAAACCTTTTTTTCCATCAACGTGGACCGAGTACCGTTACGGAGCATATGTGACTCAAAACCACCTCATACGAATGTCGTTTGGCTCCATATTTGGTATTTCATACTTTTTTGGTCATTGAAATCTACCACAATAATTTCGTCCCAATCTGGAAACTTCTTTCTGAAACCATTTTTTTCCATCAACGTAGACGGAGTGCCGTTAAGGAGCATATGTGACTCAAAACCACCTCATATGACGGCCGTTTGGCCCCATATTTCGTATTTCATATTTTTTTGGCCATTGAAACCTACCACAAAAATTTCGTCTCATCAGAAAATTGTTTTTTAAACCTTTTTTTTCCATTAACGTGGACCTAGTACCGTTACGGAGCATATGTGACTAAAAACCACCTCATACGACGACCGTTTGGCCCCATATTTAGTATTTCATATTTTGTTGGCCATTGAAACCTACCACAAAAATTTCGTCTCAATCTGAAAACTTTTTTTTGAAATCTTTTTTCCATCATCGTGGACTGAGTGCCGTTACGGAGCATATGTGACTCAAAACCAACTCATATGACGGTCGTTTGGCCACATTTTTGGTATTTCATATCTTTTTGGTCATTGAAACCTACCACAAAAATTTCTTCCCAATCTTGAAACTTTTTTTTGAAACCTTTTTTTTCCATCAACGTAGACGGAGTGCCGTTAAGGAGCATATGTGACTCAAAACCACCTCATACGACGGCCTTTTGGCCCCATATTTTGTATTTCATATTTTGTTGGCCATCGAAACCTACCACAAAAATTTCCTCTCAATCAGAAAACTTTTTTTTGAAACCTTTTTTTCCATCAAAGTGGACTGAGTGCCGTTATGGAGCATATGTGACTCAAAACCACCTCATACGACGGCCGTTTGGCCCCATATTTGGTATTTCATATTTTTTTGGTCATTGAAACCTACCACCAAAATTTTGTCTCAATCTAAAATTTTTTTTTTGAAACCTTTTTTCCATTAACGTGGACCGAGTACCGTTAAGGAGCATATGTGACTCAAAAGCACCTCTTACGACTGCCGTTTGGCCCCATATTTGTTATTTCATATTTTTTGGTCATTGAAACCTACCACAAAATTTGTTCGAAATCTGTAAACTTTTTTTTGAAACCTTTTTTTCCATTAACGTGGATCGAGTACCATTACGGAGCATATATGACTCAAAACCACCTCTTACGACTGTCGTGTGGCCCCATATTTGGTATTTCATATTTTTTGGTCATTGAAACCTACCACAAAAATTTCTCACAATACGATAACTTTTTTTTCCATCAACGTGGATTGAGTGCCGTTACGGAGCATATGTGACTCAAAACCACCTCATACGACGGCCGTTTGGCCCCATATTGGGTATTTCATATTTTTTTGCTCATTGAAACCTAGCACCTAAATTTCGTCTCGATCTGGAAACTTATTTTTTATATCTTTTTTCCATCAACGTAGATTGAGTGTCGTTATGGAGCATATCTGACTCAAAACCACCTCATACGACCGCCGTTTCGCCCCATATTTGGTATTTCAAATTTTTTTGGTCATTGAAACCTACCAAATACAATTTTTCAATCTGAAAACTTTTTTTTGAAACTTTTCTTTCCATCAACGTGGACTGAGTGCCGTTACGGAGCATATGTGACTCAAAACCACCTCATATGAAGGCCGTTTGGCCCCAAATTTGGTGTTTCATATTTTTTTGGTCATTGAAACCTACCACAAAAATTTCGTCTCAATTTGGAAACAGTTTTTTGAAACCTTTTTTTCCATCAACGTAGATTGAGTGCCGTTGACGAGCATATGTGACTCGAAACCACCTCATACGAAAGATGATTTGCCCCATATTTGGTATTCTATATTTTTTGGTCATTGAAACGTACCACAAAAATTTCGTCTCAGTCTGAAAGCTTTTTTTTTGGAACCTTTATTTTTCCATCAACGTGGACAGAGTACCTTTAAGTAGCATATGTGACTCAAAACAACCTCATACGACCGCCGTTTGGCCCCATATTTCGTATTTCATATTTTTTTGGTCATTGAAACCTACAACAAAAATTTCGTCCCAATCTGAAAACTTCTTTTTGAAACCTTTTTTTTCCATCAACGTAGCCGGCGTGCGGTTAAGGAGCTTATGTGACTCAAAACAACCTCATACGTCGGCCGTTTAGCCCGATATTTGGTATTTCATATTTTTTTGGTCATTGAAACCTTCCACCAAAATTTCGTCTCAATCTGGAAACTCTTTTTTGAAACCTTTGTTTCCTTCAATGTAGATTGAGTATCGTTAAGGAGCATATGTGACTCAAAACCACCTCATACGACGGCCGTTTGGCCCCATATTTGGTATTTCATATTTTTTTGGTCATTGAAACTTACCACCAAAATTTCGTCTCAATCTAAAAACTTTTTTTGAAACCTTTTTTTCCATCAACGTGGATCGAGTACCGTTACGGAGCATATATGACTCAAAACCACCTCATACGAATGCCGTTTGCCTCCATATTTGGTATTTTATATTTTTTTGGTCATTGAAACCTACCACAATAATTTCGTCCCAATCTGGGAACTTCTTTTGGAAACCATTTTTTTCCATCAACGTAGACGGAGTGCCGTTAAGGAGCATATGTGACTCAAAACCACCTCATACGACGGCCGTTTGGCGCCATATTTCGTATTTCATAATTTTTTTGCCATTGAAATCAACCACAAAAATTTCGCCTCAATCAGAAAATCTTTATTTGAAACCTTTTTTTCTCCATCAACGTGGACCTAGTACCGTTACGGAGTATATGTGACTCAAAACCACCTCATACGACGACCGTTTGGCCCCGTATTTGGTATTTCATATTTTTTTAGCCATTGAAACCTTACACAAAAATTTTGTCTCAATCAGAATATTTTTTTTTGAAACCTTTCATATGTGACTAAAAACCACCTCATATGAATGCCGTGTGGCCCCATATTTGGTATTTTTCATTTTTTTGGTTATTGAAACCTACCACCAAAATTTCATCTCAATCTGAAAACTTTTTTTGAAACCTTTTTTCCATCAACGTGGATGGAGTACCGTTACGGAGCATATGTAACTCAAAACCACCTCATACGAATGCCGTTTGGCCCCATATTTGGAATTTCATATTTTTTTTGGTCATTGAAACCTACCAATAAAAATTTCTCAATCTGAAAACTTTTTTTTGAAACTTTTTTTTCCATCAACGTGGACCGAGTACCTTTAAGGAGCATATGTGATTCAAAACCACCTCATACGACGGCCATTTTGGCCCCATATTTCGTATTTCATATTTTTTTGGTCATTGAAACCTACAACAAAAATTTCGTCCCTATCTGGAAACTTCTTTTTGAAACTTTTTTTTCCATCAACGTAGCCGGAGTGCCGTTAAGGAGTATATGTGACTCAAAACAACCTCATACGTCGGCAGTTTGGCCCGATATTTGGTATTTCATATTTTTTTGGTCATTGAAACCTACCACCAAAATCTCATCTCAATCTGAAAACTCTTTTTTGAAACCTTTGTTTCCATCAACGTAGATTGAGTATCGTTAAGGAGCATATGTGACTCAAAACCACCTCATACGACGGCCGTTTGGCCCCATATTTTGTATTTCATATTTTTTTGGTCATTGAAACCTACCACCAAAATTTCGTCTCAATCTATAAACTTTTTTTTTGAAACCTTTTTTTCCATCAACGTGGATCGAGTACCGTTACGGAGCATATGTGACTCAAAACCACCTCATACGAATGCCGTTTGGCTCCATATTTGGTATTTATATTTTTTTGGTCATTGAAACCTACCTCAATAATTTCGTCCCAATCTGGAAACTTGTTTTTGAAACCATTTTTTTCCATCAACGTAGACGGTGTGCCGTTAAGGAGCATATGTGACTCAAAACCACCTCATACGACGGCCGTTTGGCGCCATATTTCGTATTTCATATTTTTTTGGCCATTGAAACCAACCACAAAAATTTCGTCTCAATCATAAAATCTTTATTTGAAACCTTTTTTTCTCCATCAACGTGGACCTAGTACCGTTACGGAGCATATGTGACTCAAAACCACCTCATACGACGACCGTTTGGCCCCATATTTGGTATTTCATATTTTTTTTGCCATTGAAACCTACCACAATAATTTCGTCTCAATCAGAAAATTGTTTTTTGAAACCTTTTTTTCTCCATCAACGTGGACAGAGTACCGTTAAGGAGCATATGTGACTCAAAACCACCTCATATGAATGCCGTGTGGCCCCATATTTGGTATTTTTCATTTTATTGGTCATTGAAACCTACCACCAGATTTCATCTCAATCTGAAAACTTTTTTTTAAACCTTTTTTTCCATCAACGTGGATCGAGTACCCTTACGGAGCATATGTAACTCAAAACCACCTCATACGAATGCTGTTTGGCCCCATATCTGGTATTTCATATTTTTTTGGTCATTGAAACCTACCAAAAAAAATTTCTCAATCTGAAAATTTTTTTTTGAAACTTTTTTTCTATCAACGTGGATCGAGTACCTTTAAGGAGCTTATGTGACTCAAAACCACCTCATATGACCGCCGTTTGGCCCCATATTTCGTATTTCATATTTTTTTGGTCATTGAAACCTACAACAAAAATTTCGTCCCAATCTGGACACTTCTTTTTGAAACCTTTTTTTCCATCAACGTAGCCGGAGTGCCGTTAAGGAGCATATGTGACACAAAACAACCTCATACGTCGGCCGTTTGGCCCGATATTTGGTATTTCATATTTTTTTGGTCATTTAAACCTACCACCAAAATTTCGTCTCAATCTGGAAACTCTTTAACCTTTGTTTCCATCAACGTAGATTGAGTATCGTTGAGGAGCATATGTGACTCAAAACCACCTCATACCACGGCCGTTTGGCCCCATATTAGGTATTTCAAATTTTTTTGGTCATTGAAACTTACCACCAAAATTTCGTCTGAATCTAAAAACTTTTTTTGTAACCTTTTTTTCCATCAACGTGACCGAGTACCGTTACGGAGCATATGTGACTCAAAACCACCTCATTAGAAAGTCGTTTGGCTCCATATTTGGTATTTCATATATTTTTGGTCATTGAAACCTACGACAATAATTTCGTCCCAATCTGGAAACTTCTTTTTGAAACCATTTTTTTCCATCAACGTTGACGGAGTGCCTTTAAGGAGCATATGTGACTCAAAACCACCTCATACGACGGCCGTTTGGGGCCATGTTTCGTATTTCATATTTTTTTGGCCATTGAAACCAACCACAAAAATTTCGTCTCAATCAGAAAATCGTTATTCGAAACCTTTTTTTCTCCATCAACGTGGACCTAGTACCGTTACGGAGCATATGTGACTCAAAACCACCTCATACGACGACCGTTTGGCCCCATATTTGGTATTTCATATTTTGTTGGCCATTGAAACCTACCACAAAAATTTCGTCTCAATCAGAATTTTTTTTTTGAAACCTATTATTCTCCATCAACGTGGACCGAGTACCGTTAAGGAGCATATGTGACTCAAAACAACCTCATATGAATGACGTGTGGCCCCATATTTGGTATTTCACATTTTTTTGGTCATTGAAACCTACCACCAAAATTTCATCTCAATCTGAAAACTTTTTTTTGAAACCTGTTTTTCCATCAACGTGGATCGAGTACCGTTACGGAGCATATGTAACTCAAAACCAACTCATACGAATGCCGTTTTGCCCCATATTTGGTATTTCATATTTTTTTGGTCATTAAAACCTACCAAAAAAAATTTGTCCATCTGAAAACTTTTTTTTGAAACTTTTTTTTCCATCAACGTGGACTTAGTGCCGTTACGGAGCATATGTGACTCAAAACCACCTCATACGACGGCCGTTTGGCCCCAAATTTGGTGTTTCATTTTTTTTTGGTCATTGAAACCTACCACAAAAATTTCGTCTCAATCTGGAAACTCTTTTTTGAAACCTTTTTTTCATCAACGTAGATTTAGTGCCGTTGAGGAGCATATGTGACTCAAAACCACCTCATACGACCGCTGTTTTGGCCCATATTTGGTATTCTATATTTTTTTGGTCATTGAAATGTACCACAAAAATTTCGTCTCAGTCTGAAAGCTTTTTTTTTAACCTTTATTTTTCCATCAACGTGGACCGAGTACCTTTAAGGAGCATATGTGACTCAAAACCACCTCATACGACCGTCCTTTGGCCCCATATTTCGTATTTCATATTTTTTTGGTCATTGAAACCTACAACAAAAATTTTGTCCCAATCTGGAAACTTCTTTTTGAAACCTTTTTTTTCCATCAACGTAGCCGGAGTGCCGTTAAGGAGCATATATGACTCAAAACAACCTCATACGTCGGCCGTTTGGCCCGATATTTGGTATTTCATATTTTTTTGGTCATTGAAACCTACCACCAAAATTTCGTTTCAATCTAAAATTTTTTTTTGAAACCTTTGTTTCCATCAACGTAGATTGAGTACCGTTAAGGAGCATATGTGACTCAAAACCAGCTCATACGACGGCCGTTTGGCCCCATATTTGGTATTTCATATTTCATTGGTCATTGAAACCTACCACCAAAATTTCGTCTCAATCTAAAAACTTTTTTTTCATCAACGTGGACCGAGTACCGTTACGGAGCATATGTGACTCAAAACCACCTCATACGAATGCCGTTAGGCTCCATATTTGGTATTTCATATTTTTTTGGTCATTGAAACCTACCACAATAATTTCGTCCCAACCTGGAAACTTCTTTTTGAAACCATTTTTTTCCATCAACGTAGACGGAGTGCCGTTAAGGAGCATATGTGACTCAAAACCACCTCATACGACGGCCGTTTTACGCCGTATTTCGTATTTCATATTTTTTTGGCCATTCAAACCAACCACAAAAATTTCGTCTCAATCAGAAAATCGATATTTGAAACCTTTTATTCTCCATCAACGTGGACCTAGTACGGTTACCGAGCTTATGTGACTCAAAACCACCTCATACGACGACCGTTTGGCCCCATATTTGGTATTTCATATTTTTTTGGCCATTGAAACCTACAACAAAAATTTCGTCTCAATCAGAAAATTGTTTTTTGAAAACTTTTTTTCTCCATCAACGTGGACCGAGTACCGTTAAGGAGCATATGTGACTGAAAACCACCTCATATGAATGCCGTGTGACCCCATATTAGGTATTTCACATTTTTTTGTTCATTGAAACCTACAACCAAAATTTCATCTCAATCTGAAAACTTTTTTTTTAAACCTTTTTTTCCATCAACGTGGATCGAGTACCGTTACGGAGCATATGTAACCCAAAACCACCTCATACGAATGCCGTTTGGCCCCATATTTGGTATTTCATATTTTTTTGGACATTGAAACCTACCAAAAAAAAATTCTCAATTTCAAAACTTTTTTTTGAAACTTTTTTTTTCCATCAACGTGGACTGAGTGCCGTTACGGAGCATATGTGACTCAAAACCACCTCATACGACGGCTGTTTGGACCCCAATTTGGTATTTCATTTTTTTTTGGTCATTGAAACCTACCACAAAAATTTCGTCTCAATCTGGAAACTCTTTATTCAAAACCTTTTTTTCCATCAACGTAGATTAAAGCCGTTGAGGAGCATATGTGACTCAAAAACACCTAATACGACCGCTGTTTTGCCCCATATTTGGTATTCTATATTTTTTTGGTCATTGAAACGTACCACAAAATTCCGTCTCAGTCTGAAAGCTATTTTTTTAAACCTTTATTTTTCCATCAACGTGGACTTAGTGCCATTACGGAGCATATGTGACTCAAAACAAACTCATACGACGACTATTTGGCCCTATATTTGGTATTTCATATTTTTTTGGTCATTCTACAACAAAAATTTCGTCCCAATCTGGAAATTCTTTTAGAAACATTTTTTTTCCATCAACGTAGACGGAGTGCCGTTAAGGAGCATATGTGACTCAAAACAATCTCATACGACGGCCGTTTGGCCCCAGATTTCGTATTTCATATTTTGCTGGCCATTGAAACCTACCACAAAATTTTTTTCTCAATCAGAAAACTTTTTTTGAAACATTTTTTTCCATCAACGTGGATTGAGTGCCGTTACGAAGCATATATGACTCAAAACCAACTCATATGACGGCTGTTTAGCCCCAAATTTCGTATTTCATATTTTTTTGGTCATTGAAACCTACAACAAAAATTTCGTCCCAATATGGAAACTTTTTTTTGAAACGTTTATTCCATCAATGTGGACTGAGTGCCGTTACGGAGCATATGTGACTCAAAACCACCTCATACGACGGCCGTTTGACCCCATATTTTGTATTTCATATTTTTTTTGGTCATTGAAACTTACCACAAAAATTTCGTCCCAATCTGGAAACTTCTTTTTGAAACCTTTTTTTTCATCAACGTAGACGGAGTGCCGTTAAGGAGCATATGTGACTCAAAACCACCTCATACGACCGCCGTTTTGCCCTATATTTGGTATTCTATATTTTTTTGGTCATTGAAACCTTCAACAAAATTTTGTCTCAATCTGAAAACTTTATTTTTGAAACCTTTTTTTCCATCAACGTGGACTCAGTGCCGTTACGGAGCATAGGTGACTCAAAACCAACTTATAAGACGGCTGCTTGGCCCCAAATTTGGTATTTCATAATTTTATGGCCATTGAAACCTAGCACAAAAATTTCGTCTCAATATGAAAATTGTTTTTTGAAACCTTTTTTTTCCATCAACGTGGACCTAGTAACGTTATGAAGCATATGTGACTCAAAACCACCTCATACGACGACCGTTTGGCCCCATATTCGGTATTTCATATTTTTTTTGTCATTGAAACCTACCACAAAAATTTCGTCTCAATCTACAAACTTTTTTGAAACCTTTTTTCCATCAACGTGGACTAAGTACCGTTACGGAGCATATGTGACTCAAAACCAACTCATATGACGTCTGTTTGGGCCCATATTTGGTATTTCATATTTTTTTGGTCATTGAAACCTACCACAAAAATTTGTACGAATCTGGAAACTTTTTTTTGAAATCTTTTTTTCCATCAAAGTGGACTGAGTGTCGTTACAAAGCATATGTGACTTAAAACCACCTAATACGACGGCCGTTTGGCCCCATATTTGGTATTTCATATTCTTTTGGTCATTGAAACCTACCACCAAAATTTCATCTCAATCTGAAAACTTTTTTTTCAAACCTTTTTTCCATCAACGTGGACCGAGTACCGTTACGGAGCATATGTGACTCAAAACCACCTCATACGAATGCCGTGTGGCCCCATATTTGGTATTTCATATTATTTTGGTCATTGAAACCTACCACAAAAAATTTTCTCAATCAAATTACTTTTTTTTGAAACTTTTTTTTCCATCAACGTGGACTGAGTGCCGTTACGGAGCATATGTGACTCAAACCCACCTCATACAACTGAAGTTTGGCCCCATATTTGGTATTTCATATATTTTGTCCATTGAAACCTACCACAAAAATTTTGTCTCAATCTGAAAACTTTTTTTTGAAACTTTATTTCCATCAACGTGGACCAAGTACCGTTACGGAGCATATGTGACTCAAAACCACCTCATACGAATGTCGTTTGGCTCCATATTTGGTATTTCATATTTTGTTGGTCATTGAAACCTACCACAATAATTTCGTCCAAATCTGGAAACTTCTTTTTGAAACCATTTTTTTCCATCAACGTAGACGGAGTGCCGTTAAGGAGCATATGTGACTCAAAACCACCTCAAACGACGGCCGTTTGGCCCCATATTTCGTATTTCATATTTTTTTGGCCATTAGATCCTACCACATAAATTTCGACTCATCAGAAAATTGTTTTTTGAAACCTTTTTTTTCCATCAACGTTGACCTAGTACCGTTATGGAGCATATATGACTCAAAACCACCTCATACGACGACCGTTTGGCCCCATATTTGGTATTTCATATTTTGTTGGCCATTGAAACCTACCACAAAGATTTCGTCTCAATCTGAAAACTTTTTTTTTGAAATCTTTTTTTCATCATCGTGGACTGAGTGCCGGTACGGAGCATATGTGACTCAAAACCAACTCATATGACGGTCGTTTGGCCACATTTTTGGTATTTCATATCTTTTTGGTCATTGAAACCTACCACAAAAATTTCTTCCCAATCTTGAAACTTTTTTTTGAAACCTTTTTTTCCATCAACGTAGACGGAGTGCCGTTAAGGAGCATACGTGACTCAAAACCACCTCATACGACGGCCTTTTGGCCCCATATTTTGTATTTCATATTTTGTTGGCCATCGAAACCTACCACAAAAATTTCCTCTCAATCAGAAAACTTTTTTTGAAACATTTTTTCCATCTACGTGGATTAAGTGCCCCGTTACGGAGCATATGTGACTCAAAACCAACTCATACAACGGATGTTTAGCCCCAAATTTGGTACTTCATATTTTTTTGGTCATTGAAACCTACCTCAAAAATTTCGTCCCAATCTGGAAACTTTATTTTGAAACCTTTTTTTCCATCAAAGTGGACTGAGTGCCGTTAAGGAGCATATGTGACTCAAAACCAACTCATACGACGGCCGTTTGGCGCCATATTTCGTATTTCATAGTTTTTTGGCCATTGAAACCAACCACAAAAATTTCGTCTCAATCAGAAAATCGTTATTTGAAACCTTTTTTTCTCCATCAACGTGGACCTAGTACCGTTACGGAGCATATGTGACTCAAAACCACCTCATACGACGACCGTTTGGCCCCGTATTTGGTATTTCATATTTTTTTGGCCATTGAAACCTACCACAAAAATTTCGTCTCAATCAGATAATTGTTTTTTGAAACCTTTTTTTCTCCATCAACGTGGACTGAGTACCGTTAAGGAGCATATGTGACTCAAAAGAACCTCATACGACCGCCGTTTTGCCCCATATTTGTTATTTCATATTTTTTTGGTCATTGAAACCTACCACAAATTTTTTTCGAAATCTGAAAACTTTTTTTGAAACCTTTTTTTCCATCAACGTGGATCGAGTACCGTTACGGAGCATACATGACTCAAAACCACCTCATATGAATGCCGTGTGGCCCCATATTTGGTATTTCATATGATTTTGGTCATTGAAACCTACCACAAAAATTTCTCACAATCAGAAAACTTTTTTTCCATCAGCGATTGAGTGCCATTACGGAGCATATGTGACTCAAAACCACCTCATACGACGGCCGTTTGGCCCCATATTTGGTATTTCATATTTTTTTGGTCATTGAAACCTAGCACCTAAATTTCGTCTCAATCTGGAAACTGATTTTTGATACCTTTTTTTTTTTTTTAAGATAAGTGAGAAAATATATTAATCACCAAACACAACTACAATATACTCCAAAGTGATGGCAACCCTTCTAGGAAGGCTCCCCAAACACCTAAGAGTAACTATTACAATTGGAGCTCATCAAGCCAACATTTGATCTTAGAGAAGGCCTTAGAGTTATAAACTAGTTTCATCCTAGTTCTAATTACAAAGTTGATAGAAGCAAAACAACTATCAACACTAGGAACATAACTACACCAGTAGGCTTGATTTCTAGCAAGCCAAATGTGATACACAACAGCAGCCACAACAGAAAAAACTATTTTCCTTTTTGCTTGAGACATATTACCCCTTTTACTGATCCAGTTGAGGCAGTCATCCATGCTAGTCCACCTCTTCTTAATCTTGATCCATACCAGGCATTCCTCCCATAACTGCTTGCTGAAATAGAAACAGTAACTGATCAAGGCTCTCAGTATGAGAACCACAGATGGTACAGGTGTCCTCATCACAGACACCAAATTTCTTGAGCTTTTCTCTTGTCATAATCCTTTGATGTGCTGCTAACCATAACATGAAACTATGTTTAGGTGTGTTTAACCTATTCATACAATCCTGTCCTATACCACTTTGGTACCCATCTTCTGTGCTTGTTTATAACATTTACCAATGGAGAAGACTTGGCCAGGTTGAGGAAGCCAGGTTGCTTGTTTAATCTCATCTCTGACTTGGCAAAAGTATCTCCATATCCAGCTAGCAGTGGACTTAGGGTGGTGGTGCCACCATTCATCTCCCTGAATGTAAACAGAATTAACCCACCTCGCCCAAAGGGTTTCTTTCTTTTCAGCAATGGCCCAAATTTGCTTACTAACTGCTAGGAGGTTCCATAGCTTTATATCTCTAACACCAAGGCCTCCATGGCTCTTCCTACTGCAGACTTTTTCCCAATTAACATAACCTGGTTTAAGGTAGTTAGCATTACCTTGCCATAAGTATACTCTGCAAATTTGATTAATTCTTGAAAGGACAGCCTCAGGAAGAATGAATATCTGCATCCAGTAATTACAGACACTCATCAGCACAGAGTTTACAAGCTGTAGTCTACCAGCAAAAGACAGTGTTCTATGCTGCCAAGATTTGATCCTAAACAGCATTTTCTCAACCAACTTCTCACAATCTGCAATTCTTAATTTTTTGGTGGTAATGGGAGCACCAAGATATTTGAGGGGCCAGGCACCAGAACCAAAACCAGACATCCTTTTTATCCTATGAAGCTCTGTAGCTTTCATGTTAACCTGAAAAATTTCAGATTTCTGTTTATTTGCAGCTAGGCCAGAAGATTTCTCAAAAAATTTCAAACCTTGAAGCATCAAGTAGACACTTCTATAGTCTCCTCTACTGAACACCATAAGATCATCAGCAAAACAAAGGCTATTCAGTTTCAATTATTGACATATGGGGTGGAAATGAAACTCACTCTTTGCCCCTTGATAATTTAGTATCCTAGTTAGATACTCCATACATAAGACAAAAACAAGGGGGGAAATAGGATCCCCTTGTCTTAATCCTCTCTTAGCCTCAAACAATTCTGTACATGCCCCATTAAAGAGGATAGTATAGCTGGTAGTAGTTATACATACCATCAGAATATCAATGAAATCCTTAGGAAAGTTAAGGGCCTGAAGCAAATCATGCACAAATTGCCATTCCATAGTATCATAGGCTTTTTGCAGATCAATTTTCATCAAACAGCTTCTGGCAGCTTGTTTTCTAGTATAATGCTTGACAAGATCTTGACATAGCAAAATATTATCAATGATACTTCTACCTGCCACAAATGCACTCTGACTTTGGCTAACCAGACCAGGCAGGACTCTTTTCAACCTTGAACATAAGAGTTTGGAGATGATTTTATACAGCACTGTGCAACAGGCTATAGGTCTGTAGTCTCCAACATGTGAAGGGCAAGCAACCTTAGGAACTAAGGTGATTGATGTAGTGTTTATAGCTTGAAGCATTCTGCCTGAGCTAAAAACTTCTTGCACAGCAGAAATGATATCTTGTCCCACCACATCCCAAGCATCCTTGAAGAAGCTGCTTCCATACCCATCTACCCCAGGAGATTTGTTGTTAGGGATAGACCAGAGTGCTAGTCTAATTTCCTCTCCTGTGAAATGGAGGTTCAGAAGATCATGTTGAGCATCCACCAAAACAGGCCCTTGAAGAATGAAATTGCTTTTGATAGGCAGAACTTCTCTTTTGTATTAGCAACAAAAGTGCTAAAGTGCTTCAAGAAAATATTCTTCACCTCTTCATGCTCATACACCCAAACTTCATCAATACTCATAATAGCATTAATATTATTTCTCTGAGCCAATAATTTAACACTATTATGAAATTTTTTGGTATTACTATCACCATCAAGAATCCACTCCCCTTTTGCTTTCTAACTTAAAAAAGAAAGGTAATTGCCCTGAGCATCTTTGAGTTTTTGATGAGCTATATACTCAGCATGAACAAGACTGACATTCCTTGGATCCAAATGCAGCTGATCCTGGCAAGCTTTAAGAGCAACAACAACATTTAGATGAGCAGCTTCAACATCTCCAAATCTATCCTTGTTGAGCTTCTTTAGGTCTTGCTTCAAATTTTTCAATTTCTGCCACACTTGAAACATCCTAAAACCATGAATTTGCTGCTGCCAAGCTACTTTAACAACATTTAGAAAGCTCTCACATTTACTCCACATCTGAAAATATCTGAAGGGAATCTTGCCTTGGGGTGTGGGAAAACATTTGATCAAAGCTGGGGAGTGATCAAAATATCCCTCAGGAAGGAAAATCAATTCAACTGATTTGAAGAGATTTAGCCAATCTTCATTAGCAACAACCCTATCAAGCTTTGCAAGCACTCTATCTTCATCATCTTGCTTATTATTTCATGTATAAAACCTACCAATAAATTTGACATCAGTCAAATTACAGTAATTGAGGCATCTTTGAAAAGGTGCAATCTCTCTACTAGTTACTGCAGCCCCAACTCTTTCTTCATACTTGAGCACATTATTGAAGTCACCCATCATCACCCAAGGACCAACTAAAGAACTACCTATCTTTTCCAAGTCCTTCCATAAAACACTCCTATTAGCAGCATCATTATGAGCATAAACTATAGAACAAGCAAATGAAACATTAGAGCTGTAAGAAGTAACAACACAGTGCACTAACTGATCAGTGCAGAACCTGATGTCCACCTCAAAAGCTCTAGGGTCCCAAGCAATGATAATTCTACCCCTTCCATGCCATGGTAAGTTGGTAGTGATGTTCCAACCTGGATATAAGTTCAGATACAAGGCCCCCAGTTTGTTTGCCCTGATCTTTGTTTCAAGGAGACAAACAAGCTTAGCTTTATGTGAAGAAATAAGGTTCTTGACCTCTTTCTGCTTAGCTAACTTATTTATACCCCTTACATTCCAGCAAATTATATTATCCATTCCCAATAGGGGTAGTCAACCCCTTATCAATCAGCTCATCATTACCTCTGTCATCAGGGAGGGTGTCTGTTTTAACAGCTTCAGTAGGCACCTGTTGCAGCACCTCAAATCTATTGGGACTTGTCTGGCTTGTACTGATAGCAGCATTGACAGTAGGAGATTGCTGTTTTTTGAATTTACTGGATACTAGTCTGAATCCATCCTCAGCAACCAACAGCTCCTGGTTCAGTTTAGGGGTCACTTTGGGCCTCCATTCCTGCTTCTTTCTAACAATCCTACAAGCATCACCTGTATGGCCTATCTTCTTGCAATGCTTGCAAATTTCAGGTTTCCACTCATATTCAATAATCTGGTTGAGAGTTACACCATGTTCATTCAAGAAAGATACAGAGTCAGGATATACCTGATCAACCATCACTTCCACCAACACTCTTGCATACATCAACCTATCTCTCTTCTCTGTAGCTTGATCAACTTTGACAAAGTCACCTAAAGCCTGTACTATTTTGGTAAGGCTTCGACCTCCCCAGTATTTCACATTTAGCTTTGGGAGTTTAACCCAAATAGGGACCTTTTTCACCACTTGGTCACCAATATCAGCATCAATGTCCCATGATTTAAAAATCAAAGGCTTGGAATCAAAACTGAAATGGCCAGTAAGAGCCAAGTTTTTCCCTCCCATGTCACTAAACCTCACCATAATAGTCCCCTTGCCAACTTGAGCAATCTTATCAATGCCCATTTTTCCCCAAATCCTCTTCAGAAACCCTTCCATTACAGAGAAAGGTGGATTAGCTCCTACCACAAAACAGAAAATGGCTGTTTGCCAATAGTCTACCTCCTCAGCAACATCATCTAGTTCTATTTTAGGTAACTGCTCCATTTGAGGAGGCTGCTCATCTATTACATTTAGCATATTGAAGTTCTTCTTCCCAGTGTTCATCTCTATACTAACAGCAGAGCCAAATAGTATGTTCTTACTAGGATTGCTATGCTTGAACTTACCTCTAGAAGCTGAGGCATGATCTCCAGTGTTAGATTTCAGAGCTGAAACCCATTCTGAGAACCTTCTCAAAGCTTGGGGGTTAACATCATCACCATTAGAATGTACAATAGGAGTATCTGGATTGAACTCCTCATCACTTGTAATGTCAAGATCAGAAATATCGTCTTCTTCCTCAGTCAGTTTGCCTTTCTGTTTCAGATCAATGGAGGTTCTAGCTATGGAATCAGAGCCTACTTTGCTTCTTGCATTCTTTCTCTTTGGGGGTCTGCCTCTCTTGCCCCCTGCCATGGCTTCCACAGATGGTGGAGGTGGGAAGGAGAAATCGCCTCAGAAGAGAGAGAACTTTCTATTTTTAGAAACCCTTTTTTTTCCATCAACGTTGATACCTTTTTTTCCATCAACGTAGATTGAGTGTCGTTAAGGAGCATATGTGAATCAAAACCACCTCATACGACCGCCGTTTGGCCCCATATTTGGTATTTTATATTTTTTTGGTCATTGAAACCTACCAAAAAAAATTCTCAATCTGAAAACTTTTTTTTGAAACTTTTTTTCCATCAACGTGGACTGAGTGCCGTTACGGAGCATATGTGACTCAAAACCACCTCATACGACGGCCGTTTGGCCCCAAATTTGGTGTTTCATATTGTTTTGGTCATTGAAACCTACCACATAAATTTTGTCTCAATCTGGAAACTCTTTTTTGAAACCTTTTTTTCCATCAACGTAGATTGAGTGCCGTTGAGGAGCATATGTGACTCAAAACCACCTCATACGACCGCTGTTTTGCCCCATATTTGGTATTCTATATTTTTTTGGTCATTGAAACGTACAGCAACAATTTCGTCTCAGTTTGAAAGCTTTTTTTTTTTACCTTTATTTTTACATCAACGTGGACCGAGTACTTTTAAGGAACATATGTGACTCAAAACCACCTCATACGACCGCCGTTTGGCCCCATATTTCGTATTTCATATTTTTTTGGTCATTGAAACCTACAACAAATATTTCGTCCCAATCTGGAAATTTCTTTTTGAAACCTTTTTTTACCATCAACGTAGCCGGAGTGCCTTTAAGGAGCATATGTGACTCAAAACAACCTCATAGGTCGGCCGTTTGGCCCGATATTTGGTATTTCATATTTTTTTGGTCATTGAAACCTACCACAAAAATTTTGTCTCAATCTGCAAACTCTTTTTTGAAACCTTTGTTTCCATCAACGTAGATTGAGTATCGTTAAGGAGCATATGTGACTCAAAACCACCTCATACGACGGCCGTTTGGCCCCATATTTGGTATTTCATATTATTTTGGTCATTGAAACCTACCACCAAAATTTCGTCTCAATCTAAAAACTTCCATCAACGTGGACCGAGTACCGTTACGGAGCATATATGACTCAAAACCACCTCATACGAATGCCGTTTGGCTCCACATTTGGTATTTCATATTTTTTGGTCATTGAAACCTACCACAATAATTTCGTCCCAATCTGGAAACTTCTTTTTGAAACCAATTTTTTCATCAACGTAGACGGAGTGCCGTTAAGGAGCATATGTGACTAAAAACCAACTCATACGACGGCCGTTTGGCGCCATATTTCGTATTTCATATTTTTTTGGCCATTGAAACCAACCACAAAAATTTCGGCTCAATCAAAAAATCGTTATTTGAAACCTTTTTTTCTCCATCAACGTGGACCTAGTACCGTTACGGAGCATATGTGACTCAAAACCACCTCATACGACGACCGTTTGGCCCCATATTTGGTATTTCATATTTTTTTTGGCCATTGAAACCTACCACAAAAATTTCGTCTCAATCAGAAAATTGTTTTTTGAAACCTTTTTTCTCCATCAACGTGGACTGAGTACCGTTAAGGAGCATATGTGACTCAAAACCACCTCATACGACCGCCGTTTGGCCCCATATTTGGTATTTCACATTTTTTGGGTCATTGAAACCTACCACCAAAATTTCATCTCAATCTGAAAACTTTTTTTTGAAACCTTTTTTTCATCAACGTGGATCGAGTACCGTTACGGAGCATATGTAACTCAAAACCACCTCATATGAATACCGTTTGGCCCCATATTTGGTATTTCATATTTTTTTAGTCATTAAAACCTAACAAAATTTGAAACTTTTTTTCCATCAACGTGGACTGAGTGCCGTTACGGAGCATATGTGACTCAAAACCACCTCATACGACGGCCGTTTGGCCCCAAATTTGGTATTTCATATTTTTTTGGTCATTAAAACCTACCACAAAAATTTAGTCTCAATCTGGAAACTCTTTTTTCAAAACCTTTTTTTCCATCAACGTAGATTGAGTGCCGTTGAGGAGCATATGTGACTCAAAAACACCTCATACAACCGCTGTTTTACCCCATATTGGGTATTCTATATTTTTTTGGTCATTGAAACGTACCACAAAATTTCGTCTCAGTCTGAAAGCTTTTTTTTAAACCTTTATTTTTCCATCAACGTGGACTGAGTGCCATTACGGAGCTTATGTGACTCAAAACAAACTCATACGACGGCTGTTTGGCCCCATATTTGGTATTTCATATCTTTTTGGTCATTGAAACCTACCAAAAAAAAATTTCAATCTGAAAACTTTTTTTGAAACTTTTTTTCCATCAACGTGGACTGAGTGCCGTTACGGAACATATGTGACTCAAAACCACCTCATACGACAGCTGTTTGGCCCCAAATTTGGTGTTTCATATTTTTTTGGTCATTGAAACCTACCACAAAAATTTCGTCTCAATCTGGAAACTCTTTTCTGAAACCTTTTTTTCCATCAACATAGATTGAGTGCCGTTGAGGAGCATATGTGACTGAAAACCACCTCATACGACCGCTGTTTTGCCCCATTATTGGTATTCTATATTTTTTTGGTCATTGAAACGTACCACAAAAATTTCATCTCAGTCCGAAAGACTTTTTTTTTTAAACCTTTAATTTTCCATCAACTTGGATTGAGTGCCATTACGGAGCATATGTGACTCAAAACAAACTCATACGATGACTGTTTGGCCCCATATTTGGTATTTCATATTTTTTTGGTCATTGAAAGTTACAACAAAAATTTCGTCCCAATTTGGAAACTTCTTTTTGAAACCTTTTTTTCCATCAACGTAGACGGAGTGCCGTTAAGCTGTATATGTGACTAAAAACAACCTCATACGACGGCCGTTTAGCCATATATTTGGTATTTCATATTTTTTTGGTCATTGAAACTACCACCAAAGTTTCGTCTCAATCTGAAAACTCTATTTTGAAACCTTTGTTTCCATCAACGTAGATTGAGTATCGTTAAGGAGCTTATGTGACTCAAAACCACCTCATATGACGGCCGTTTGGCCCCAGATTTGGTATTTCATATTTTTTTGGTCATTGAAACCTACCACAAAAATTTCCTCTCAATCTGGAAAATCTATTTTGAAACCTTTGTTTCCATCAACGTAGATTGAGTATCGTTAAGGAGCATATGTGACTCAAAACCACCTCATACGACGGCCGTTTGGCCCCATATTTGGTATTTCATATTTTTTTGGTCATTGAAACCTACAACCAAAATTTCGTCTCAATAAAAAAACTTTTTTTGAAACCTTTTTTCCATCAACGTGGACCGAGTACCGTTACGGAGCATATGTGACTCAAAACCACCTCATACGAATGCCGTTTGGCTCCACATTTGATATTTTATATTTTTTTGGTCATTGAAACCTACTACAATAATTTCGTCCCAATCTGGAAACTTCTTTTTGAAACCATTTTTTTCCATCAACATAGACGGAGTGCCGTTAAGGAGCATATGTGACTCAAAACCAACTCATACGACGGCCTTTTGGCGCCATATTTCGTATTTCATATTATTTTGGCCATTGTAACCAACCACAAAAATTTCGTCTCAATCAGAAAATAGTTATTTGAAACCTTTTTTTCTCCATCAACGTGGACCTAGCACCGTTACGGAGCATATGTGACTCAAAACCACCTCAAACGACGACCCTTTGGCCCCATATTTGGTATTTCATATTTTTTTGGCCATTGAAACCTACCACAAAAATATCGTCTCAATCATAAAATTGTTTTTTTAAACCTTTTTTATTCCATCAAAGTGGACTGAGTGCCGTTACGGAGCATATGTGACTCAAAACCACCTCATACGACAGCCGTTTGACCCCATATTTGGTATTTCATATTTTTTTTGGTCATTGAAACCTACCACAAAAACTTCGTCCCAATCTGGAAACTTCTTTTTGAAACCTTTTTTTTCCATCAACGTAGACGGAGTGCCGTTAAGGAGCATATGTGACTCATAACCACCTCATACGACCGCCGTTTTGCCCTATATTTGGTATTATATATTATTTTGGTCATTGAAACCTTCAACAAAATTTCGTCTCAAGCTGAAAACTTTTTTTTTGAAACCTTTTTTTCCATCAACGTGGACTCAGTGCCGTTACGGAGCATATGTGACTCAAAACCAACTTATACGACGGCTGCTTGGCCCCATATTTGGTATTTCATATTTTTTGGCCATTGAAACCTAGCACAAAAATTTCGTCTCAATATGAAAATTGTTTTTTGAAACCTTTTTTTTCCATCAACGTGGACCTAGTAATGTTACGAAGCATATGTGACTCAAAACCACCTTATACAACGACCGTTTGGCCCCATATTTGGTATTTCATATTTTTTTTGTCATTGAAACCTACCACAAAAATTTCGTCTCAATCTACAAACTTTTTTTGAAACCTTGTTTTCCATCAACGAGGACTAAGTGCCGTTACGGAGCATATGTGACTCAAAACCAACTCATACGACGGCTGTTTGGCCCCAAATTTGGTATTTCATATTTTTTAATCATTGAAACCTACCACAAATTTTTTTTACGAATCTGGAAACTATTTTTTGAAACCTTTTTTTCCATCAAAGTGGACTGAGTGTCGTTACAAAGCATATGTGACCTAAAACCACCTCATACGACGGCCGTTTGGCCCCATATTTGGTATTTCATATTTTTTTGGTCATTGAAACCTACCACCAAAATTTCATCTCAATCTGAAAACTTTTTTTGAAACCTTTTTTCCATCAACGTGGACCGAGTACCGTTAAGGAGCATATGTGACTCAAAACCACCTCATACGAATGCCGTGTGGCCCCATATTGGGTATTTCATATTATTTTGGTCATTGAAACCTACCACAAAAATTTCGTCTCAATCTGAAAACTTTTTTTGAAACCTTTTTTCCATTAACTTGAGGAAAAGTATGCTTTTAAGAGGGAGGGAATGATGCGGATTCAATCATGCATAGGCCTTCTCTAATCTATGTTTATTGCTTGCTAGTTAATAAGGTCATAGTTAGCTATTTTAATTAAGTCATTTATTTTCAGCAAAATAAAGGAACGATTTTCTAATGATTTTCGCTTCTATTTAGGAGTCCTAGTTGAGTTGTAATTCCTTTTAGATAATAATTGATTTAGGTAAGGGATAAGGAAGTGATAGGCATGTAAATAAGATTTAAAGGGCCGAAATCCCTATCTTATCTTATTAGAATATCTTCCTTATTTTTATCTTTATCTTTTCCTAATTTCTAGGGATTAAGATTTAATTGTTTTCTATATAGATTTTTGGTTTCCTAATCATACTAGAGGTGGTCTAGTATATATAGGCGCCTGTTTCATTAATAAAGGAAGAGATTATTTTGAGTTAAAACTTTCGTTTAAGAGTTTAATTTTTTGCAGAATTATATTCGACCATTTAGTAATTTTCAGGAGTGATTATTAGTGAGTGTTTAATCTAGTTAGTTCCAGGAGTGGTTTAAGGGATATTAAGAGTTAATTAAAACTTTCAGGAGTGTTAGTTTTAATTATCATATCCGGTAAGAGTTAATTAAAACTTTCAGAAGTGTTAGTTTTAATTATCATATCCGGTTACTTTGTTCCTTGTTTTTGGATTTAGGCAAATTAAACCTAAATTCCTTGACTTGGAATTCATTGATTGAGAATCTTGGAGTAGCAATCATATCAATTGGTATCAGAGCTGGACGAGTAAGGGAAGGTTCTTGGTTGTTCAGTTCATCCGGGTAAATACAGTTTTCTGGTACGTTTTGTTTCAATTCGTTCTCCCAATTGAAAACGTCTTTTTAGGTGTTTCTTAAGCCTAAACTGGTCTATCTTAAGTCTAGTTTACTGTACTAAAATTTCTTAGAAGTTGGAGTTCATTTGATATAGTTTCGAGACTGTTTTTGTGAAACGTGCAGATTTGGTGCGAATCTGGCGCGATTGAATTGAAAATTAAACTGCGAATAATATACTTCTTATTTTTGAGTGATTCCAATTGGAGATGTTTCCTAACATCTATAATTTGCTTGTGTTAAATTTTCATAATTTTTAACAAAGTGTAGCAACTGCAATTTATTTTCCAAGTTGGATCAGTTTTCTGGGTTTTCTGGACAGTTTTAGAGTACGTTTTTGGTCACAAATAATGGGGGAATCATCTGAAATCCTTAAACTACTTAATAATCTTAGTCTTAATATGGATGCTTTTGAAGTTTATAGACATGAGGCCCAAAAACAGGTTAATGCTTTAACTTCCATTGTTATGAAAAAACAAAATCATATGTGGCCTGAGGTATCCGATGAGGAATCTGAAAAACAAAGTTATCAACCACGTCTCATTGATGATGATAGAGGGTTGAAACTAGACCTACCCGAATTTGAGATTCGAATCCAGAGGTGCTTTTTGATTGGGTTAGGCAAATTGAGAGAATATTTGACTATAAGGAGTATGATGATCGAAAAAGATACAAACTTGCTACCATGAAACTGACCAAGTATGCATCTTTATGGTTGGAAGGGTTCAAACTTTCGTTTAAGAGTTTAATTGTTTTGCACAATTATATTCGACCATTTAGTAATTTTCAGGAGTGATTATTATTGAGTGTTTAATCTACTAAATTCCAGGAGTGGTTTAAGGGAGATTACGAGTTAATTAAAACTTTTAGGAGTGTTAGTTTTAATTATCAAATTCGGTTACTATGTTCCTTGTTTTTGGATTTAGGCAAATTTAACCTAAATTCCTTGACTTGGAATTCATTGATTGAGACTCTTGGAGTAGCAATCATATCAATTGAAACTAACCACAAAAATTTCTTCTGAATCTGAAAACTTTTTTTTGAAACCTTTTTTTCCATCAACGTGGACCGAGTACCATTACGGAGCATATGTGACTCAAAACCACCTCACACGACGGCCGTTTGGCCCCATATTTGGTATTTCATATTTTTTTGGTCATTGAAACCTACCACAAAAGTTTCGTCCCAATCTGGAAACTTATTTTTGAAACCTTTTTTCCCTCAAAGTGGACTGAGTGCCGTTACGGAGCATATATGATTCAAAACCACCTCATACGACGGTCGTTTGGCCCCATATTTGGTATTTCATATATTTTTTGGTCATTGAAACCTACCACCAAAATTTCGTCTCAATCTGAAAACTTTTTTTTGAAACCTTTTTTTCATCAACGTGGATCGACTACCGTTACGGAGTATATGTGACTCAAAACCACCTCATACGAATGCCGTTTGGCCCCATATTTGGTATTTCATATTTTTTTGGTCATTGAAACCTATCACAAAAATTTCTTCTGAATCTGAAAACTTTTTTTGAAACTTTTTTTTCCATGAACGTAGACTAAGTGACGTTAAGGAGCATATGTGACTCGAATTGCGGCGCTAGAAAATGCTGGTTGTGTCTTTCTCTTGGAGAAACCCCAAACCACCTCACACGACGGCTGTTTGGCCCCTTATTTGGTATTTCATATTTTTTGGTCATTGAAACCTACCACCAAAATTTCTTCTCAATCTGGAAACCCTTTTTTGAAACCTTTAATTCCATCAATGTAACGTAGATTGAGTGTCGTTACGGAGCATATGTGAATCAAAACCGCCTCATACAACCGCCGTTTTGCCCCATATTTGGTATTCTATATTTTTTTGGTCATTGAAACCTACCACAAAAATTTCGTCTCAATCTAATAACTTTTTTGGAACCTTTTTTCCATCAACGTGGAGTGAGTGCCGTTATGAAGCATATATGTTACTCAAAACCAACTCATACGACGGCTGTTTGGCCCCATATTTGGTATTTCATATTTTTTTGGTCAATTAAACCTACCACAAAAATTTTGTCCCAATCTGGAAACTTTTTTTTAAACCTTTTTTCCATCAAAGTGGACTCAGTGTCGTTACGAAGCATATGGGACTCAAAACCACCTCATACAACAGCCGTTTGGCCACATATTTGGTATTTCATATTTTTTTGGTCATTGAAACCTACCACCAAAATTTCGTCTCAATCCGAAAACTTTTTTTTGAAACTTTTTTTTCCATCAACGTGTACTGAGTGGCGTTACGGAGCGTATGTGACTCAAGACAATCTCATTCGACGGCCTTTTGGCCCCATATTTGGTATTTAATATTTTTTTGGTTATTGAAACCTACCACAAAAAAGTTGTCTCAATCTTAAAGCTTTTATTTGAAAACCTTTTTAGCCAACAACGTGGATTGAGTGCCGTTATGGAGCATATGTGACTCAAAATCAACTCATACGACGGCTGTTTGGCCCCAAATTTTGTATTTCATATTTTTTTGGTCATTGAAACCTCCCACAAAAATTTCGTCCCAATCTGGAAACTTTTTTTGAAACCTTTTTTTTCCATCAACCTAGATGGAGTGCCGTTACGGAGCATAAGTGATTCAAAACCACCTCATACGACGGCCGTTTTGCCCCATATTTGGTATTTCATTTTTTTTTGGTCATTGAAACCTACCACAAAAATTTCTTTTGAATCTGAAAACTTTTTTTTGAAACCATTTTTTCCATTAACGTGGATGAGTGTCGTTATGGAGCATATGTGACTCAAAACCACCTCACACGACGGCTGTTGGGCCCCATATTTGGTATTTCATATTTTTTGGTCATTGAAACCTACCACGAAAATTTCTTCTCAATCTGGAAACTCTTTTTTGAAACCTTTTATTCCATCAACGTAGATTGAGTGTCGTTACGGAGCATATGTGAAACAAAACCGCCTCGTACAACCGCCGTTTTGCCCCATATTTGGTATTCTATATTTTTTTGGTCATTGAAACCTACCGCAAATATTTCGTCTCAATTTGAAAACTTTTTTTGCAACCTTTTTTTCCATCAACGTGAACGGAGTTCCGTTACGGAGTATATGTGACTCAAAACAACATCATACGACGGCCGTTTGGCCCCATATTTGGTATTTCATATTTTTTTCGTAATTGAAACCTACAACAAAATTTTCGTCTCCATCTGAAAACTTTTTTTTTGAAACCTTTTGTTTCCATGAACGCGGACTGAGTGCCGTTACGGAGCATATGTGACTTTAAACCAACTCATACCACGGCTGTTTGGCCCCATATTTAGTATTTCATATTTTTTTGGTCATTGAAACCTACCAAAAAAATTACGTCCCAATCTGGAAACTTATTTTTGAAACATTTTTTTCCAAGAAAGTGGACTGAGTGTCGTTACGGAGCATATGTGATTCAAAACCACCTCATACGACGGCCGTTTGGCCCCATATTTGGTTTTTCATATTTTTTTGGTCATTGAAACCTACCACCAAAATTTCGTCTCAATCTGAAAACTTTATTTTGAAACCTTTTTATCCATCAACGTGGACCGAGTACCGTTACTGAGTATATGTGACTCAAAACCACCTCATATGAATGTCGTTTGGCCCCATATTTGGTATTTCATATTTTTTTGGTCATTGAAACCTACCACAAAAATTTTTCTCATTCTGAAAACTGTTTTTTGAAACCTTTTTTTCCATCAACGTGTACTGAGTGCCGTTACAGAGCATATGTGACTCAAATCCACCTCATACGACGGCCGTTTGGCCCCATATTTGGTATTTCATATTTTTTTGGTCATTGAAACCTACCACCCAAATTTCGTCTCAATCCGAAAACTTTTTTTTTAAACCTTTTTTTCCATCAACGTGGACTGAGTGCCGTTACGGAGCATATGTGACTCAAAACAACCTCATTCGACGGCTGTTTAGCCCCATATTTGGTATTTCATATTTTTTTAGTCATTGAAACCTACCACAAAAATTTTGTCTCAATCTGAAAGCTTTTTTTTTGAAACCTTTTTATCCAACAACGTGGACTTAGTGCCGTTATGGAGCATATGTGACTCAAAACCAACTCATACGATGGCTGTTTGGCCCCATATTTTGTATTTCATATTTTTTTGGTCATTGAAACCTCCCACAAAAATTTCGTCCCAATCTGGAAACTTTTTTAAAAACCTTTTTTTTCATCAACTTAGATGGAGTGCCGTTACGGAGCATATGTGATTCGAAACCACCTCATACGACGGCCGTTTGGCCCCATATTTGGTATTTCATATTTTTTTGGTCATTGAAACCTACCACAAAAATTTTTCTCAATCTGAAAACTTTTTTTTGAAACCTTTTTTACATCAACGTGGACTCAGTGCCGTTACGGAGTATATGTGACCCAAAGCACCTCATACGACGGTTGTTTGGCCCCATATTTGGTATTTCATATTTTATAGGTCATTGAAAACGACCACTAAAATTTAGTCTCAATCTGGTAACTCTTTTGTGAAACCTTTTTTTTCCATCAACGTAGATGGAGTGCCGTTACGGAGCATATGTGACTCAAAACCACCTCATACGACGGCCGCTTGGGCCCATATTTGGTATTTCATAATTTTTTGGTCATTGAAACCTACCACCAAAATTCGTCTCAATCTGGAAACTCTTTTTTGATACCTTTTTTATCCATCAACGTAGATTGAGTGTCGTTAAGGAGCATATGTGACTCAAAACCACCTCATACGACCGCCGTTTTGCCCCATATTTGGTATTCTATATTATTTTGGTCATTGAAACCTACCACAAAAATTTCGTCTCAATCTGAAAACATTTTTTTGAAACCTTTTTTCATCAACGTGAACTAAGTGCCGTTACGAAGCATATGTGACTCAAAACCACCTCATACGACGACCGTTTGGCGCCATAGTTGGTATACCATCTTTTTTTGGTCATTGAAACCTACCACAAAAATTTAGTCTCAATCTTAAAAGTTTTTTTGAAAACCTTTTTTTCCATCAACGTGGACTGAGTGCCGTTACTGAGCATATGTGACTCAAAACCACCTCATACGACGGCCGTTTGTCCCCATATTTGGTATTTAATATTTTTTGGTCATTGAAACCTACCACCAAAATTTCTTCTCAATCTGGAAACCCTTTTTTGAAACCTTTTTTTCCATCAACGTAGATTGAGTGTCGTTACGGAGCATATGTGACTCAAAACCACCTTATACGACCGCTCTTTTTGCCCCATCTTTGGTATTCTATATTATTTTGGTCATTGAAACCTACCACAAAAATTTCGTCTCAATCTAAAAACATTTTTTTGAAACCTTTTTTTCATCAACGTGAACTAAGTGCCGTTACGAAGCATATGTGACTCAAAACCACCTCATACGACGACCGTTTGGCCCCATAGTTGGTATACCATCTTTTTCTGGTCATTGAAACCTACCACAAAAATTTTGTCTCAATCTTAAAAGTTTTTTTGAAAACCTTTTTTTCCATCAACGTGGACGGAGTCCCGTTACTGAGCATATGTGAATCAAAACCACCTTATACGACAGCCGTTTGGGCCCATATTTGGTATTTCATATTTTTTTGGTCATTGAAACCTACCACCAAAATTTCGTCTCAATCTGGAAACTCTTTTTTGATACCTTTTTTTCCATCAACGTAGATTGAGTGTCGTTAAGTAGCATATGTGACTCAAAATCACCTCATACGACCGCCGTTTTGCCCCTTATTTGGTATTCTATATTATTTTGGTCATTGAAACCTACCATAAAAATTTCGTCTCAATCTGAAAACGTTTTTTTGGAATTTTTTTTTTTTGATAAGTGAAAAGATATATTGATCACCAAATACAACTACAATCTACTCAAAGGTGATGACAACCCTTCTCGGAAGGCTCCCCAAACACCTAAGAGTAACTATTACAACTTGAGTTCATCTAGCCAATATTGAAACTTAGTGAAGGCCTTAGAGTTATAAACTAACTTCATCCTAGTTCTAATTACAAACTTGATAGAAGCAATACAACTAATACAACTATCAACACTAGGAACATAACTACACCAATAAACCTGATTTCTAGCAAGCCATATGTTATAAACAACAGCAGCAATTACAGCAAGGGCTACTTTTCTTCTTGCTTGAGGCAGATCTCCCCTTTTGCTGATCCAGTTGAGGCAGTCAGTCATGCCAGTCCATCTCTTCTTAATCCTGATCCAATCCAGACAACCCTCCCAAACCAGTCTGCTAAAGCAACAGTGGAATAGCAGATGGTCAAGGCTCTCAGTGTGAGAGCCACAGATAGTACAAGTGTCCTCAGAACATACACCATATCTTCTTAGCCTTTCCTTTGTCATAAGCCTTTGGTGGGCTGCTAACCATATCATGAAGCTGTGTTTGGGTCTATTGAGCCTATTCCACACAACCCTATCCCAAATAACTTTATCTCCCATCTCCTGTGCTTGTTTGTAACATTTACCAATGGAGAACACTTGACCAGTCTGAGGAAGCCAGGCTGCTTGTTTGATCTCATCTTTGACTTGACAGAAGTATCTCCATATCCAGCTAGCAGTAGATCTAGGGTGGTGTTGCCACCAATCACCTCCCTGGATGTACACTGAATTAACCCATCTCACCCACAGGGTGTCTTTCTTTTCAGCAATGGCCCAAACTTGCTTGCTAACTACTAGGAGGTTCCATAGCTTTATATCCCTGACTCCCAGACCTCCATAGCCCTTCTTGCTGCAGACCTTATCCCAGTTGACATAGCCTGGTTTTAGGTACCTATCATTTCCTTGCCATAAGTAAACCCTGCAGACTTGATTGATTATTGGAAGAACAGCCTCAGGTAATATGAAAATCTGCATCCAGTAGTTGCACACACTCATCAGAACAGAGTTAACTAACTGAAGCCTTCCAGCAAAAGACAGTGTTCTATGCTGCCAGGATTTAATCTTATATAACATTTTTTCCACCAGCTTATCACAATCTGCAGTTCTTAGTTTCTTGGTGCTAATGGGAGCACCAAGATACTTAAGAGGCCAGGCACCAAATCCAAACCCAGACAACTTCTTAATTCTGTGTAGCTCTGTAGCTTGCATGTTAACCTGAAAAACTTCAGATTTCTGTTTATTAGCAGCTAGGCCTAAAGATTTCTCAAATAGTCTCAAGCCTTGAAGCGTCAAGTAGACACTTCTATAGTCTCCTCTAATGAATATCATTAAGTCATCTGCAAAGCATAGACTATTCAGTTTTAGGCCTTGACATCTAGGATGAAAATGAAAATCTTGCTTAGCCCCCTGATAATTCAGGATTCTAGTCAAAAATTCCATGCAGAGTACAAAAACCAGGGGGGAGATAGGGTCTCCTTGCCTTAAGCCTCTCTTAGCCTGAAACAAATCTGTACAGGATCCATTAAAGAGGAGAGTATAGCTAGTAGTGGATATACATTCCATCATTACTTTAATGAAATCCTTAGGAAAGTTGAGAGCCTGGAGTAAATCATGAACAAACCCCCACTCAATAGTATCATAAGCTTTTTACAGATCAACTTTCATCAAGCAGCTTCTAGCAGCTTATTTTCTTGTATAGTGTTTGACAAGATCCTGGCACACCAGTATATTATCAATGATACTTCTACCTGCCACAAAGGCACTCTGACTTTGACTAACCAGACCAGGCAAGACTCTTTACAATCTTGAACATAAGAGTTTGGAGATGATCTTATATAGCACTGTGCAACAGGTTATAGGTCTGTAGTCTCCAACATGAGAGGGTCAAGCAACCTTAGGAACTAAGGTGATTGCTGTAGTGTTTATGGCTTTAAGCAGTTTCCCTGAGCTGAAGAACTGATATCTTTTCCCACCACATCCCAAGCATCCTTGAAGAAGCTGCTCCCATAACCATCTATTCCAGGAGATTTGTTACTAGGAATGGACCAAAGTGCTAACCTAATCTCCTCTCCTGTGAAGTTGAGGTTAAGAAGAGAGTGTTGATCTTCCAACAAGATAGGTCCTTGTTGAACAAACCTGCTCTTGATAGGGAAGACTTCACTCCTTGTATTAGCAACAAAAGCTCTAAAATGATTCAAGAATGTATTTTTCACAGCTTCATGCTCATAAATCCATTCATCCTCTTTACTCATAATAGCATTAATATTATTTTTCTGAGCTAGTATTTTCACACTATTAAGGAACTTTTTTGTATTGCTATCACCATCAAGGATCCATTCCCCTTTTGCTTTCTGTTTTAAGAAGGAGAGGTAATTTACCTGAGCTTCTTTGAGTTTCTGGTGAGCTACAAATTCATCATGAATAAAGCTAACATTTCTGGGGTCCAAGTGCAGCTGTTCTTGGCAAGTCCTGAGATCAGCAACAGCTTGTAGTTGAGCAGCTTCAACATCCCCAAACCTCTCTTTATTGAGCTTCTTCAAATCTTGCTTCAGAAATATCAGTTTATGCCATACTTGTTACATCTGAAACCTAACAACTTCTTCTGCCAGGCTTCTTTAACAACAGCTAAAAAGCTATCACACTTGCTCCACATCTGAAAGTATCTGAAGGGGATTTTGCCTTGAGGTGTGGGAAAGCATTTGATCAAAGCAGGGGAATGATCAAAATATCCCTCAGGAAGGAAAATCACTTCAGCTGATTTGAAGAGAGTTAACCAGTTTTCATCGGCAAAAACCCTATCAAGCTTAGCTAGCACCCTATCTTCATCATCTTGCTTATTGTTCCATGTATAGAACCTACCAAGAAATTTGACATCAGTCAAATTACAATAATTGAGGCACTTTTGAAAAGCCTCTATTTCCCTTCTAGTAACTGCAGCCCCAACTCTTTCCTCATATGTGAGCACATTATTGAAATCCCCCATCATCACCCAAGGGCCAACTAAAGAGCCACCATTTCTCTCCAACTCCTTCCACATAATGCACCTGCTAGCATTATCATTATGTGCATACACTATTGAACAAGCAAAAGAGACTCTTGAACTGCAAGAAGTGACAATACAATGCACTAGATGATCATTGCAGAATCTGATGTCCACCTCAAAAGTTCTAGGGTCCCAAGCAATGATTATTCTACCTCTACCATGCCATGGTAAGTTTGTGGTTATATTCCAACCTGGACATAAGTTAAGATACAAGGCCCCCAGTTTATGAGCCCTGATCTTAGTTTCAAGGAGGCAAACAAGCTTAGCTTTGTGAGAAGAGATTAGATTTTTGACCTCTTTCTGTTTAGCTAGCTTGTTTAGCCCCCTAACATTCCAACAGATTATATTATCCATTCACAATACGGGTAATCAACCCCTTATCTATCAGCTCATCATTACCTCTGTCATTTGTGTGAAGGCCAACATTATCAGCTTCAGTAGGAGTAACCTGTTGCAGGATCTGAAATCTGTTTGGGCTTTCCTGGCTTACAGCAGCAGTTGCAGTAGGTTGATGCTGCTTCTTAAACTTACTGGACACTTGCCTAAAACCATCCTCATCCACCGATAACTCCTTATTCAGCTTAGGGGCCACTTTAGGCCTCCATTCCTGCTTCTTTTTTACTGCTCTACAGTCCTCCCCTCTATGGCCTATCTTTTTGCAATGTAGAAAAATCTTAGACTTCTATTCATACTCAATAACCTAATTTAGAAGTACTCCATGCTCATTCAAAAAAGAGACAGAGTCAGGATAAGTCTGATCAACCACCACTTCCACCAGCACTCTTGCATACATCAGCCTATCCCTCTTCTCTGTACCTTGGTCTACTTTGACAAAATCACCTAGAGACTGCACTATTTTGGTTAGACTTCTGCCTCCCCAATATTTCACATTGAGCTCTGGAAGTTTGACCCAAATAGGGACCTTTTTAACCACGTGGTCACTAATGTCAGTGATATCACGTATTTATATAGTCTTTTCTCCCTTATTTACAAGCTAATTTGTGCGTCATTGGAGCTCTTGGGAGCTAGTTTGTGCTAACTTTCGTATATAGTTGTGGTTTCGTGTTTTAGTGTTGAATTGCAGGTCTTATGGAGTTTTCTCCTTATTCCCGAGCCATTCGGAAGCAACCACGGCTTTACGAGATGTTACGAGGCACGTAGGATGGCTCACGAACTTTATGGGTAGTTTAGGAGGTCCCAAGACCCCTAAACGTGAAGATTAGAAAGCCAAAGAGTCAAAAAGAAGGTTTCCGTGCACTGATCGGGCAGAAATGGCCCGATCGGGCGAAAATACATTGATCGGGTATAGAAGTTGTGGACCCGATCGGGCAAGGCTTGCCCGATCGCATCGGGCGAGCACACATGCACCAGGCCCGATCGAGCATCCATCGCCCGACCCGATCGGGTCCATTGCTGCTACATCTCACCTTGGAGCTGCTGAAGAGGCGAGTTCAATGGCCCAAATATGTCGCCTGGCCCGATCGGGTGGATGCCCATGGCCCGATCGGGTGGGCCGTTAAAATAATATTAATGCTTGTTGCTGCTACACGAAGGCCCAAAACGCAAGATTTGAAGTTTTGTACGGCGGCCCGATCGGGTCTGGTACATTTATACGCGGAATTTGACTTTCCTTTTCCGTTTTAATTAGACTTGAGGGGTATTATAAATACCCGTTTTTCTCATTATTAGGGGACATCTTTATTTTCATCTTTTTACCGCTTTAGACTCTAGTTTATTTCTCATTGTTCTTAGTCTAGTTTAAACACTTTAGATTAATTTAGAGGTAATCAAACCTACTTCGATTTCAATAAAAGTTCCTGCTTTCCGTCAATTGGTACTTTTTCCTACCCTAATCTCTTTTGTTATTCTTGATTGCTTAATTTATTTATTTAATCGTTCATGATGCAATTGTTAGGGTTTCATATTAGTTTTGTCATTGTTAATTCGATCATGTCTGAGTAGTCTCTTTCTAGGGTGTTAGATAGGAAAGCCATGTTTATACCATGATTGTGATTTAGAATTCTATCAATTTCTAGGGCTTGATTAGGGTGATTGTGATGTGGTTTGTTCTTTATTGAGTAATTAATGTTATTGCGCAATTTCATTGGTTGCTTGTGGTTAATAGTTGTTTGCACAGATTCGTCTTACGACTAGAGGCCTAGGACACATCAGTAGTTCTGATTACGTTAGTGACCATGCGGCGTATGTTGAACTATGAGCGTTGATCTTAACCATAGCTCAACATAGGCTCTAATCCCCCGACTCTTAACTTAGGTTTTGGTAGTAGTTGACCCTATTTGATTGGTATAAGCATGGTGGACCGACCTAATACCCTAGACTTTTATTCCATAGTCAAATCCTCTGTTTAATTCGTCTCTCTTAGTGTAATCTTTAGTTTAATTAATTGTCCCTGATTTCGTCTGAAGTAGCTGAATTGGTTGAATATTGATTTAGAAACTCTGTCTCCCTGTGGATTCGACCCTGCTTCCACTGACTACCTAGTTAGAGGTCTGTAGGTTTATTTTTGATTAGGTGATACGACTAAATCCTATCAGTCAGCATCAATATCCCATGATTTAACTATCAAAGGCTTTGAGTCAAAGCTAAAATGTCCATTAAGAGCCATGTCTTTTCCTCCCATGTCACTGAATCTCACCATAATAGTTCCTTTCCCTACTTGAGCAATTTTATCAATTCCCATCTTCCCCCAAATCCTCTTCATAAACCATTCCATAACTGAGAATGGTGGAGTAGCTCCAACCACAAAACAGAAAATGGCTGTTTGCCAATAGTCAACTTCCTCAGCAACATAATCAATCTCTATTTTAGGTAACTTCACAGTTGGAATAGGAGGCTACTCCTCTATCACATTTAACAGGTTTAAACCCTTCTTTCCAGTCTCCATCTCTACCCTAACAGCAGAGCCAAATATGATATGTTTACTGGGATTACTATGTATAAACTTACCTCTAGAAGTCGAGGTATGATCACCATTGTTAGATTTAAAAGCTGAAACCCACTCTGAGAATCTCCTCAGAGCTTTAGGATTAACTTAGTCACCATCAGAGTGCACAATAGGAGTATCTGGGTTAAACTCCTCATCACTTTGATTTCAAGATCAGTAATGTCCTCATCTTCCTCAGTCAGTTTCCCTTTCAGTTTCAGATCAATGGTCGAGCTGCTAGCTTTTGAATTAGAGCGAACCTTGCTTCTTGCATTCTTCCTCTTTGGGGGTCTGCCTCTCTTACCCCCTGCCATGGCTTCCACAGGTTGTGGAGGAGGGAAGGAGAAATCGCCTCTGAGAGAGAGAACTTTCTATTTTAGGAAAGTTTTTGAAACCGTTTTTTCCATCAACGTGAACTAAGTGCCGTTACGAAGCATATGTGACTCAAAACACCTCATACGACTACCATTTGGCCCCATCTTTGGTATTTCATCTTTTTTTGGTCATTGAAACCTACCACAAAAATTTTGTCTCAATCTTAAAATTTTTTTTTTGAAACCTTTTTCTCCATCAACGTAGATTGAGTGTCTTTACGGAGCATATGTGACTCAAAACCACCTCATACGACCGCCGTTTTGCCCCATCTTTGGTATTCTATATTTTTTTGGTCATTGAAACCTACCACAAAAATTTCGTCACAATCTAAAAACTTTGTTTTGAAACCTTTTTTTCCATCAACGTGGACTAAGTGCCGTTACTGAGCATATGTGACTCAAAACCAATTCATACGAATGCCGTTTGGCCCCATATTTGGTATTTCATATTTTTTTGGTCATTGAAACCTACCACAAAAATTTTGTCCCAATCTGGAAACTTTTTCTCGAAACCTTTTTTTTTTTTTTTTAGATGAGTGAAAAAATATATTAAGTACCAAACACCATTACAATCTACTCCAAAGTGATGGCAACCCTTCTAGGAAGGCTCCCCAAGCACCTAAGAGTAACTATTACAATTGGAGCTCATCTAGCCAACATTTGATCTTAGAGAAGGCCTTAGAGTTATAAACTAGTTTCATCCTAGTTCTAATTACAAATTTGATAGAAGCAGAACAACTATCAACACTAGGAACATAACTACACCAATAGGCTTGATTTCTAGCAAGCCAAATATGGTATACAACAGCAGCCACCACAGAAAAAACTACTTTCCTTTTAGCTTGAGACATGTTACCCCTTTTACTGATCCAGTTAAGGCAGTCATCCATGCTAGTCCACCTCTTCTTAATCTTGATCCATATCAGGCATTCCTCCCATATCTGCTTGCTGAACAAACATTGAAACAGTAACTTATCAAGGCTCTCAGTGTGAGATCCACAGATGGTACAGATGTCCTCATTACAGACACCAATTTTCTTGAGTTTTTCTCTTGTCATAATTCTTTGATGTGCTGCTAACCATATCATAAAACTATGTTTAGGTGTGTTTAACCTATTCCATACAATCCTGTCCCATATCACTTTGGTACCCCTCTTCTGTGCTTGTTTATAACACTTACCAATGGAGAAGACTTGACCAGGTTGAGGAAGCCAGGGTGCTTGTTTAACTTCATCTCTGACTTGGCAGAAGTATCTCCATATCCAGCTAGCAGTGGTTTTAGGGTGGTGATGCCACCAGTCATCTCCCTGAATGTAAACAGAATTAACCCACCTCACCCAAAGGGTGTCTTTCTTCTCAGCAATGGCCCATATTTGCTTACTAACTGCTAGGAGGTTCCAAAGCTTAATATCTCTAACACCTAAGCCTCCATGGCTCTTCCTGCTGCAGACTTTTTCCCAATTAACATAACCAGGTTTAAGGTAGTTAGCATTACCTTGCCATAAGTATACTCTGCAAATTTGATTGATTCTTGAAAGAACAGCCTCAGGGAAGATGAAAATCTGCATCCAGTAGTTGCATACACTCATTAGCACAGAGTTTACCAGCTGAAGTCTACCAGCAAATGATAGTGTTCTATGCTGCCAAGATTTGATCCTAAACAGCATCTTTTCAACTAATTTCTCACAATCTGCAATTCTCAATTTTTTGGTGGAGATGGGAGCACCAAGGTATTTGAGGGGCCAGGCACCAGAACTAAACCCAGACATTCTTGTTATCCTATGAAGATCTGTATCTTTCATATTAACCTGAAAAATTTCAGATTTCAGTTTATTTGCAGCTAGTCCAGAAGATTTCTCAAAGATTTTCATGCCTTGAAGCATCAAGTAGACACTTCTGTAGTCTCCTCTACTGAACACCATAAGATCATCAGCAAAACAAAGGCTATTCAGTTTCATTTCTTGACATCTGGGGTGGAAGTGAAAATCACTTTTTCCCCTTGATATTTTAGTATTCTAGTGAGATACTCCATACATAAGACAAAAACAAGGGGGGAAATAGGATCCCCTTGTCTTAATCCTCTCTTAGCCTCAAACAGTTCTGTACATGCCCCATTAAAGAGAATAGTATATTTGGTAGTAGTAATACAAACCATCAAGATATCAATAAAATCCTTAGGGAAGTTAAGGGCCTGAAGTAAATCATGCACAAAGTGCCATTCAATAGTATCATAGGCTTTTTGCAGGTCAATTTTCATCAAACAGCTTCTGGCAGCTTGTTTTCTAGTATAATGCTTGACAAGGTCTTGACATAGCAGTATATTGTCAATGATACTTCTACCAGCCACAAATGCACTTTGACTTTGGCTAACCAGGCCAGGCAGAACTCTTTTCAATCTAGAACATAAGAGTTTGGAGATGATTTTGTATATCACTGTACAGCAGGCTATGGGTCTGTAGTCTCCAACATGTGAAGGGCAATCAACCTTAGGAACTAAGGTTATTGCTGTAGTATTTATAGCTTGAAGCATTCTGCCTGAGCTAAATACTTCTTGCACAGCAGAGATGACATCTTGTCCCACCACATCCCAAGCATCCTTGAAAAAACTGCTTCCATATCCATCTACCCCAGGAGATTTGTTGCTAGGGATAGACCATAGTGCTAATTTAATTTCTTCTCCTGTGAAATGTAGGTTCAGGAGATCATGTTGAGCATCCACCAAGACAGGCCCTTGAAGAATGAAACTGCTATTGATAGGTAGAACATCACTTTTTGTGTTAGCAACAAAATTGCTAAAGTGCTTCAAAAAGATATTCTTCACCTCTTCATGCTCATACACCCAGACTTCATCACTACTCATAATAGCATTAATGTTATTTCTCTGAGCCAATAATTTAACACTATTATGGAATTTTTTGGTATTACTATCACCATCAAGAATCCACTCCCCCTTTTGCTTTCTGACTCAAAAAAGAAAGGTAATTGCCCTGAGCATCTTTGAGCTTTTGATGTGCTATATATTCAGCATGCACAAGATTGACATTTCTGGGATCCAAATGCAACTGCTCCTGGCAAGCTTTAAGAGCAACAACAGCATTTAGATGAGCAGCTTCAACATCTCCAAATCTATCCTTGTTGATCTTCTTGAGGCCTTGCTTCAAAATTTTCAGCTTCTGCCATACTTGGAACATCTTATAGCCATGAATTTGCTGTTGCCAAGCTACTTTAACAACATTCAGAAAGTTCTCACATTTACTCCACATCTGAAAATATCTGAAGGGAATCTTGCCTTGGGGAGTGGGAAAACACTTAATCAAAGCTGGGGAGTGATCAAAATATCCCTCAGGAAGGAAGATCACTTCAACTGATTTGAAGAGATTTAGCCAATCAACATTAGCAACAACCCTATCCAGTTTTGCAAGCACTCTATCTTCATTATCTTGTTTATTATTCCATGTGTAAAACCTACCAATAAATTTGACATCAGTCAAATTACAGTAATTGAGGCACCTCTGAAAAGCTGCAATCTCTCTACTAGTTACTGCAGCCCCAACTCTTTCTTCATACTTGAGCACATTATTGAAGTCACCCATCATCATCCAAGGACCAACTAGAGAACTACCTATCTTTTCCAAGTCCTTCCATAATACACACCTATCAGCAGCATCATTATGAGCATAAATTATGGAACAAGCAAATGAAACCTTAGAGCTGCAAGAAGTAACAACACAGTGCACTAACTGATCAGTGCAGAATCTGATGTCCACCTCAAAAACTCTAGGGTCCCAAGCCATGATAATTCTACCCCTTCCATGCCATGGTAAGTTTGTAGTGATATTCCAACCTGGAAATAAGTTTAAATACAAGGCCCCCAATTTATGTGCCCTGATCTTGGTTTCAAGGAGACAAACAAGCTTAGCTTTATGTAAGGAAATAAGGTTCTTCACCTCTTTCTGCTTAGCTAACTTGTTTATACCCCTTACATTCCAGCAAATGATATTATCCATTCACAATAGGGGAATTCAACCCCTTATCAATTAACTCATCATTACCTCTGTCATCAGGGAGGGTGTCTGCAGTAGCAACTTCAGTAGGTACCTGTTGTAGCACCTCAAATCTATTGGGACTTGACTGGCTTGTACTGACAGTAGCTTTGGCATTAGGAGTTTGCTGTTTTTTAAATTTACTGGAGACTGGTCTGAAACCTTCCTCATCAACCCACAGCTCTTGGTTCAGTTTAGGGTTCACTTTGGGTCTCCATTCCTGCTTCTTTCTAACAATCCTACAAACATCACCTGTATGGCCTATCTTCTTGCAATGCTTGCAAATTTCAGGTTTCCACTCATATTCAATAATCTGATTGAGAGGTACACCATGTTCATTCAAGAAGGATACAGAGTCAGGATATACCTGATCCACCAACACTTCCACCATCACTCTTGCATACATCAACCTATCTCTCTTCTCTGTAGCTTGATCAACCTTTACAAAGTCACCTAAAGCCTGTACTATTTTGGTAAGGCTTCGACCTCCCCAATATTTCACATTTAGCTTTGGGAGTTTAACCCAAATAGGGACCTTTCTCACCACTTGGTCACCAATATCAGCATCAATGTCCCATGATTTGACAATCAAAGGCTTAGAATCAAAGCTGAAATGGCCAGTAAGAGCCAAATTTTTTCCACCCAAGTCACTAAATCTCACCATAATAGTCCCCTTACCAACTTGAGCAATCTTATCAATGCCCATTTTTCCCCAAATCCTCTTCAAAAACCCTTCCATTACAGAAAAAGGTGGATTAGCTCCTACCACAAAACAGAAAATGGCTGTTTGCCAATAGTCTACCTCCTCAGCAACATCATCTAGTTCTATTTTAGGTAACTGCTCCATTTGAGGAGGCTGCTCATCTATAACATTTAGGTTACTGAAGCTCTTCTTCCCAGTGTTCATCTCTACACTAACAGCAGAGCCAAATAAAATATTCTTACTAGGATTGCTATGTTTGAACTTACCTCTAGAACCTGAGGCCTGACCACCATTGTTGGATTTCAGAGCTGAAACCCATTCTGAGAACCTTCTCAGAGCTTGAGGGTTAACTTCATCCCCATCAGAATGTACAATAGGCGTATCTGGATTGAACTCCTCATCACTGGTAATGTCAAGATCAGAAATGTCTTCCTCTTCCTCAGTCAGTTTGCCTTTCTGCTTCAGATCAATGGAGGTTATAGCTATGGAATCAGAATCTACTTTGCTTCGTGTATTCTTTCTCTTTGGGGGTCTGCCTCTCTTGCCCCCTGCCATGGCTTCCACAGATGGTGGAGGTGGGAAGGAGAAATCGCCTCAGAAGAGAGAGAACTTTCTATTTTTGGAAACTAAAAAAAATTGAAACCTTTTTTCCATCCCGAAACCTTTTTTTCCATCAAAGTGGACTGAGTGTCGTTAAGGAGCATATGTGACTCAAAACCACCTCATACGACCGCCGTTTTGCCCCATATTTGGTATTCTATATTATTTTGGTTATTGAAACCTACCACAAAAATTTTGTCTCAATCTTAAACGTTTTTTTCGAAACCTTTTTTTCCATCAACGTGGACTAAGTGCCGTTACGTAGCTTATGTGACTCAAAACCACCTCATACGACGGCCGTTTGGCCCATATTTGGTATTTCATATTTTTTGGTCATTGAAACCTACCACCAAAATTTCTTCTCAATCGGGAAACCCCTTTTGAAACCTTTTTTTCCATCAACGTAGATTGAGTGTCGTTATGGAGCATATGTGACTCAAAACCACCTCATTCGACGGCCGTTTGTCCCCATATTTGGTATTTCATATTTTTTGGTCATTGAAACCTACCACCAAAATTTCTTTTCAATCTGGAAACCCCTTTTTGAAACCTTTTTTTTCCATAAACGTAGATTGAGTGTCGTTACGGAGCATAGGTGACCCAAAACCACCTCATACGACCGCCGTTTGGCCCCATCTTTGGTATTCTATATTTTTTTGGTCAATGAAACCTACCACAAAAATTTCGTCTCAATCTAAAAACTTTTTTTTGAAACTTTTTTTTCCATCAACGTGAATTGTGTGCAGTTACGGAGCATAGGTGACTCAAAACCACCTCATACGAATGCCGTTTGGCCCCATATTTGGTATTTATTATGTTTTGGTCATTGAAACCTACCACAAAATTTTTTCGAAATCTGAAAACTTTTTTTTGAAACCTTTTTTTCCATCAACGTGGACCGAGTGCCGTTACGGAGCTTATTTGACCCAAAAACACCTCACACGACGCCCGTTTGACCCCCTATTTGGTATTTCATATTTTTTTGGTCATTGAAAACTACCACAAAAAATTCGTCTCAATCTAAAAACTTTTTTTTGAAACCTTTTTTTCCATCAACGTGGACTGAGTGCCGTTACGGAGCATATGTGACTCAAAACCAATTCATACGACGGCTGTTTGGCCCCATATTTGGTGTTTCGTATTTTTTTGGTCATTGAAACCTACCACAAAAATTTTGTCCCAATCTGAAAATTTTTTTTTGAAACCTTTTTTTCCATCAAAGTGGACTGAGTGTCGTTAAGAAGCATATGTGACTCAAAACCACCTCATACGACCGCCGTTTTGCCCCATATTTGGTATTCTATATTATTTTGGTCATTGAAACATACCACAAAATTTTCGTCTCAATCTGAAAACGTTTTTTTGAAACCTTTTTTTCAATCAACGTGAACTAATTGTCGTTATGGAGCATATGTGACTCAAAATCACCTCATACGACGATCCTTTGGCCCCATATTTGGTATTTTATCTTTTTTTGGTCATTGAAACCTACCACAAAAATTTTGTCTCAATCTTAAAAGTTTTTTTAGAAACCTTTTTTTCCATCAACGTGGACCGAGTGCCGTTACGGAGCATATGTGACTCAAAACCACCTCATACGACGGCCGTTTGTCCCCATATTTGGTATTTCATATGTTTTTGGTCATTGAAACCTACCACAAAAATTTTTTTCGAAATCTGAAAACTTTTTTTTGAAACCTTGTTTTCCATCAACGTGGACTTAGTGCTGTTACGGAGCTTATGTGACCCAAAACCACCTCACACGACGGCCGTTTGACCCCATATTTGGTATTTCATATTTTTTGGTCATTGAAACCTACCACAAAAATTTCGTCTCAATCTAAAAACTTTTTTTTGAAACTTTTTTTTTTAGATAAGTGAAAAGATATATTAAGCACTAAAACACAACTACAATCTACTCAAAGGCGATGACAACCCTTCTAGGAAGGCTCCCCAAACACCTAAAAGCAACTATTACAACTTGAGCTCATCTAGCCAATATTGGAACTTAGTGAAGGCCTTATAGTTATAGACTAATTTCATCCTAGTTCTAATTACAAACTTGATAGAAGCAATACAACTATCAATACTAGGATCATATCTACACCAGTAGGCCTGATTTCTAGCAAGCCAAATGTTATACACCACAGCAGCTACTACAGAAAAAGCTACTTTCCTTCTAGCTTGAGGCATCTCACCCCTTTTACTGATCCAGTTGAGGCAGTCAGACATGCCAGTCCACCTCTTCTTAATATTGATCCAATCCAGACATTCCTCCCAAACCTGCTTGCTGAAGTAGCAGTGAAAGAGCACATGATCAAGGCTCTCAATGTGAGAGCCACAGATGGTACAGTGTCCTCAGAACAGGCACCATATCTTCTGAGCCTTTCCTTTGTCATAAGCCTTTGGTGGGCTGCTAACCATATCATGAAGCTGTATTTGGGTGTATTGAGCCTATTCCACACAATCCTGTCCCAGATAACTTTATCTCCCATCTCCTGTGCTTGTTTGTAACATTTACCAATGGAGAAAACATGGCAAGTCTGAGGAAGCCAAGCTGCTTGTTTGATCTCATCTCGAACTTGACAGAAGTATCTCCATATCCAACTAGCAGTGGACCTAGGGTGGTGATGCCACCAGTCACCTCCTTGGATGTACACTGAATTAACCCATCTCACCCACAGGGTGTCTTTCTTTTCAGCAATGGCCCAAACTTGCTTGCTAACTGCTTGGAGGTTCCAGAGCTTTATATCCCTGACACCCAGGCCCCCATAGATCTTCTTGCTGCAGACCTTTTCCCAGTTGACATAACCTGGCTTTAGGTATCTATGATTACCTTGCCATAAGTATACTCTGCAGATTTGATTTATTCTTAAAAGAACAGCCTCAGGTAAAATGAAGATCTACATCCAATAATTGCACACACTCATTAGCACAGAGTTGACTAACTGAAGTCTTCCAGCAAAAGACACTTCTATGTTGCCAGGATTTGATCCTAAACAGCATTTTCTCTACCAACTTCTCACAGTCTGCAGTTCTTAGTTTCTTGGTGCTAATGGGAGCACCAAGATACTTAAGAGGCCAGGCACCAGAACCAAACCCAGACAACTTCTTAATCCTGTGAAGCTCTGTAGCTTCCATGTTAACCTGAAAAACTTCAGATTTCTGTTTATTAGCAGCTAAGCCAGAAGATTTTTCAAAAAGTCTCAAGCCTTGAAGCATCAAGTAGACACTTCTATAGTCTCCTCTACTGAAAATCATTAAGTCATCAGTAAAACACAGGCTATTCAGTTTTAGGCCTTGACATCTGGGATGGAAATGAAAATCTCTCTTTGCCCCCTGATAATTCAGGATTCTAGTCAGATATTCCATGCAGAGAACAAAAACCAGGGGGGAGATAGGGTCTCCTTGTCTTAATCCTCTCTTAGCCTCAAACAAATTTGTACGGGACCCATTAAAGAGGAGAGTATATCTAGTAGTGGATATACATTCCATCAGAATATTGATGAAGTCATTAGGAAAGTTGAGAGCCTGGAGCAAATCATGCACAAACCCCCCACTCAATAGTATCATAAGCTTTTTGCAGATCAATTTTCATCAAACAGCTTCTGGCAGCTTGTTTCCTTATATAGTGTTTGACAAGATCCTGACATAACAGTATATTATCAATGATGCTTCTACCTGCCACAAAGGCACTCTGACTTTGGCTAACCAGACCAGGCAAGACTCTTTTCAACCTTGAACATAAGAGTTTAGAGATGATTTTATTAAGCAATGTGCAACAGGCTATAGGTCTGTAGTCTCCAACATGAGAGGGGCAAGCAACCTTAGGAACTAAGGTGATTGCTGTAGTGTTTATAGCTTGAAGCATTCTGCCTGAGCTGAAGACTTCTTGCACTGCAGAAATGATGCCTTGTCCCACCACATCCCAAGCATCCTTGAAGAAGCTGCTCCCATAACCATCTATCCCATGAGATTTATTATTAGGAATAGACCAGAGTGCTAACCTAATCTCCTCTCCAGAAGAGAGTGTTGAGCTTCCACCAAAACAGGTCCTTGTTGAATAAACCTGCTCTTGATATGAAGGACTTCACTCCTTGTATTAGCAACAAACGTTCTAAAATGATTCAAGAAAGTATTTTTCACATCTTCATGCTCATAAATCCATACATCCTCTTTACTCATAATAGCATTAATATTATTTCTCTGAGCCATTATTTTAACACTATTATGAAACTTTTTTGTATTGCTATCACCATCAAGTATCCATTCCCCTTTTGCTTTCTGATTTAAGAATGAGAGGTAATTAACCTGAGCTTCTTTGAGTTTTTGGTGAGCTACATATTCAGCATGAATAAAGCTTACATTGCTGGGATCCAGATGCAACTGTTCTTGGCAGATTTTGAGAGCAGCAGCAGCTTGTAGTTGAGCAGCTTCAATATCTCCAAACCTCTTCTTATTGAGCTTCTTCAGATCTTGCTTTAGAAATTTCAGTTTATGCCATACTTGGAACATCTGGAAACCAATAACTTGCTGGTGCCAGGCTTCTTTAACAACAGCTAAAAGTATCTGAAGGGGATTTTGCCTTGAGGTGTGGGAAAACATTTGATCAAAGCAGGGGAATGATTAAAATATCCCTCAGGAAGGAAAATCACTTCAGCTGATTTGAAAAGAGTTAACCAGTTTCCATTAGCAACAACCTTGTCAAGCTTAGCTAGCACCCTATCTTCATCATCTTGCTTATTGTTCCATGTATAGAACCTACCAAGAAATTTGACATCAGTCAAATTACAACAATTGAGACATTTTTGAAAAGCCTCAATTTCCCTTCTAGTAACTGCAGCCCCAACTCTTTCCTCAAATGTGAGCACATTATTGAAATCTCCCATCATCACCCAAGGGCCAACTAAAGAACCACCAATTCTCTCCAAGTCTTTCCACAGAATGCACCTGCTAGCATTATCATTATGTGCATACACTATTGAACAAGCAAAGGAGACTCTTGAACTGCAAGAAGTGACAATACAATGTGCTAACTGATCCGTGTATAATCTGATATCCACCTCAAAAACTCTAGGGTCCCAAGCAATAATGATTCTACCTCTACCATGCCATGGTAAGTTTGTAGTTATATTCCAACCTAGACACAAGTTCAGATACAAGGCCCCCAGTTTATGAGCCCTGATCTTAGTTTCAAGGAGACAAACAAGCTTAGCTTTATGAGAAGAGATAAGATTCTTGACCTCTTTCTGTTTAGCTATCTTGTTTAGCCCCCTTACATTCCAGCATAGTATATTATCCATTCACAATAGGGGTAATCAACCCCTTATCTATCAGCTCATCATTACCTCTGTCATCAGTGTGAATGCCAACTTTATCAGCTTCAATAGGAGTCACCTGTTGTAGAACCTCAAATCTGTTGGGACTTTCCTGGCTTACAACAGTTACAGTAGCAATTACAGTAGATTGTTGCTGCTTTTTAAATTTGCTGGACACTTGTCTGAACCCATCCTCATCCACCAATAACTCCTTATTCAGTTTAGGGGCCACTGTAGGCCTCCATTCTTGCTTCTTTTTGACTACTCTACAGTCCTCCCCTCTATGGCCTATCTTTTTGCACTGTATGCAGATTTCAGGCTTCCATTCATACTCAATAACCTGATTAAGAAGTACTCCATGCTCATTCAAAAAAGAAACAGAATCCGGATAAGTCTGATCAACCACCACTTCCACCAACACTCTTGCATACATCAGTCTATCCCTCTTCTCTGTAGCTTGATCAACTTTAACAAAATCACCTAGAGACTGCACTATTTTGGTGAGGCTTCTACCTCCCCAGTTTTTCACATTGAGCTTTGGAAGTTTGACCCAAATAGGGACCTTTTTCACCACCTGGTCACCAATATCAGCATCAATATCCCATGATTTAACTATCAAAGGCTTCGAGTCAAAACTGAAATGGCCAGTAAGAGCCAGGTCTTTCCCTCCCATGTCACTGAATCTCACCATGATAGTTCCCTTACCAACTTGAGCAATTTTATCAATGCCCATCTTTCCCCAAATCCTCTTCAGAAACCCTTCCATCACAAAGAAAGGTGGATTAGCTCCAACCACAAAACAGAAAATGGCTGTTTGCCAATAGTCAACTTCCTCAGCAACATCATCTAACTCTATTTTAGGTAACTGCTCAGTTGGAGGAGGCTGCTCCTCTATCACATTTAGCATGTTTAATCTCTTCTTCCCAGTTTCCATCTCTACACTAACAGCAGAGCCAAATAGAATGTGTTTACTGGGATCGCTATGCTTAAACTTACCTCTAGAAGTTGAGGCATGATCACCATTGTTAGATTTCAGAGCTGAAACCCACTATGAGAATCTCCTCAGAGCTTGAGGGTTCACTTCATCACCATAAGAGTGTACAATAGGAGTATCTGGGTTGAACTCCTCATCACTTGTAATGTCAAGATCAGAAATGTCTTCTTCTGCCTCAGTCAGTTTTCCTTTCTGTTTCAAATCAATGGTAGTGCTACTAGCTATGGAATCATAGCCAACCTTGCTTCTTGCATTCTTCCTCTTTGGGGGTCTGCCTCTCTTCCCCCATGCCATGGCTTCCACAGATGGTGGAGGAGGGAAGGAGAAATCGCCTCTTAGAGAGAGAACTTTCTATTTTAGGAATGTTTTTTTGAAACCTTTTTTTTCCATCAACGTGCACTGAGTGCCGTTACGGAGCATATGTGACTCAAAACCAATTCATACGACGGCTGTTTGGCCCCATATTTGGTATTTCATATTTTTTTGGTCATTAAAACCTACCACAAAAATTTTGTCCCAATCTCGAAACTTTTTTTTGAAACTTTTTTTTCCATCAAAGTGGCTGAGTGTCGTTAAGGAGCATATGTGGCTCAAAACCACCTCATACGACCGCCGTTTTGCCCCATATTTGGTATTCTATATTATTTTGGTCATTGAAACCTACCACAAAAATTTCGTCTCAACCTGAAAACGTTTTTTTGAAACCTTTTTTTCCATCAACGTGAACTAAGTGCCCGTTACGGAGCATATGAGACTCAAAATCACCTCATACGACGACCGTTTGGACCCATATTTGGTATTTCATCTTTTTTTGGTCATTGAAACCTACAACAAAAAATTTGTCTCAATTTTAAATTTTTTTTTTGAAACCTTTTTTTCAATCAAAGTGGACTAAGTGTTGTTACGGAGCATATGTGACTCAAAACCACCTCATACGACCGCCGTTTGTCCCCATATTTGGTATTTCATATTTTTTGGTCATTGAAATCTACCACCAAAATTTCTTCTCAATCTGGACACCCCTTTTTGAAACCGTTTTTTGCATCAACGTAGATTGAGTGTCGTTAAAGGGCATATGTGACTCAAAACCACCTCATACGACCGCCGTTTTGCCCCATCTTTGGTATTCTATATTTTTTTGGTCATTGAAACCTACCACAAAAATTTCTTCTACATTTGCAAACTTTTTTTTGAAATATTTGTTTCCATCAACGTGAACTTTGTGCCATTACGGAGCATATGTGACTCAGAACCACCTCATACGACGGATGTTAGGGACCCTAGTTGGTATTTCATATTATTTTGGTTATTGAAACCCACCACAAAAATTTCGTCTCAATCTGAAAACATTTTTTTTGAAACATTTTTTTCCGTTAACGTGGACTAAGTGCCGTTACGGAGCATATGTGACTCAAAACCAACTCATACGACGGCTGTTTGGCCCCATATTTAGTATTTCATTATTTTTGGTCATTGAAACCTACTACAAAAATATTGTCCCAATCTGGATTTTTTTTAAAACCTTTTTTTTCCATCAACGTAGACTGAGTGTCGTTACGGAGCATATGTAACTCAAAACCACCTCATACGACGGCCGTTTGGCCCCATATTTGGTATTTCATATTTTTTTGGTCATAGGAACCTACCACCAAAGTTTCGTCTCAATCTGAAAACGTTTTTTTAAACCTTTTTTTCCATCAACGTGGACCAAGTACCGTTCTGGAGCATATGTGACGCAAAACCACCTCATACGAATGCCGTTTCGCAATTATTTGGTATTTCATATTTATTTGGCCATTGAAACCTACCAGAAAAATTTTGTCTAAATCTGAAACTTTTTTTTGAAACCGTTTTTTCCATCAACGTGGACCGAGTACCATTACGAAGCATATGTGACTCAAAACCACCTCACACAACTGCCGTTTGGCCCCATATTTGGTATTTCTTTTTTTTTTGTCATTGAAACCTACCACAAAAATGTCGTCCCAATCAGGAAACTCTTTTTTGAAACCTTTTTCTTCCATCAACGCAGACGAAGTGCCATTAAGGAGCATATGTGACTCAAAACCACTTCATACGAAGGCCGTTTGGCCCCATATTTGGAATTTCATAATTTTTTTGTCATCAAAACCTACCCCAAAAAATTCGTCTCAATCTGAAAACTTTTTTTTGAAACCTTTTTTTCCATCAACGTGGACCTAGTACCGTTACGGAGCATATTTGACTCAAAACCACCTCATACGACGACCATTTGGCCCCATATTTGGTATTTCATATTTTTTTGGTCATTGAAACCTACCACAAAAATTTTGTCTCAATCTGAAAACTTTTTTTTTGAAACCTTTATTTCCTACAACGTGGACTGAGTGCCGTTATGGAGCATATGTGATTCAAAACCAACTCATACGACGGCTGTTTGGCCCCATATTTTGGATTTCATATTTTTTTGGTCATTGAAACCTCCCACAAAAAATTCGTCCCAATCTGGAAACATTTTTTGAAAGCTTTTTTTTTAGTAATTTAAAAGTTGCATATCATCAAGAAACTGTTTACAACCTATCCACTTGGAAGGGACACAAAAACCCCAAGTCATGGTGTCATATACAAGTGAGTACTAAGTATAAAGATTATGTATCCATACCCTATCGTTTTCTTTCAATTTACAAGTATATAGTATTTTTGATCTTTGAAGAACAAAAAATTTAATCCTTTGAACTGTATATTTCACTGAAGGTGTCTTGGCTAGCCAGTAAGTTTGGTTCCTTGCCCTCCAAACATGGTACAGAAGGCCATCTACAGTGGCTCTGCACACCTGCCGCTGCACTATAGTGAATCTCCTCCCCCTTCTGAGCTAATAGAGCAATTATTTCATGTTACAAAACTGTTGTGGAATTCCTAGCCAGCTGCCAATCTCTTGCCAAACCCTTCTTGAGTAATGATAATCAAAAAAGATGTGCTGATGTGTTTCTTGTTGTAGCTCACAAATACAGCATGATTGATTTTCACAGATCATAATTCTGGCTAATCTGTCCCCTAACTGGGAGTCTTTGTTGAACTGCCACCCACCATAGGAAGTTATGCTTTGGCATGGCTAGTTTGTTCCAAATGATACCATGCCATTCCACTTTGTGTTCCATACTCATAATGCCATGGTAGGTCTTAGCTATAGAATAGGATCCATTCCACCAAGGCTGAGTGATCCAAGTTTGCACTTCATTTTTAACCTTGCAGATCTGCTTCCATATCCAACTGCCAGTAGTGGTATGTTTGTACCCCCACCACTCTTGGTCTTTCAAGTATACACTGTGAACCCATTTAACCCACAGGTTATCCTTCTTTTCTGCAATTTGCCAAGCAATCTTGCCTACTACAATCATATTCCAAAGAGCCAAGTCTCTCACACTTAAGCCTCCATGCTTCCTAGATTTTCATACTGAAGTCCATTTCACAAAACCAGATTTGCTGCCTTCAGTTTGCCCTTCCCAAAGAAATCTTCTACAGAGTTTGTTAACTCTTGCAATAACAGATTTTGGAAGGATGATAATTTGCATCCAGTAGGTACAAACACTCATCAGCACAGAGTTTACTAGCTACAGTCTACCAGCAAAGGAGAGGTGTTTTGCTTGCCATCCTGTGATTCTCTGCATAATCTTGTTGACCAAAGGGTCACAATCCTGAGTGTTGAGCTTCTTGTTACAAATGGGCATGCCTAAGTATCTGAAAGGGAGAGCCCCTAACTTAAAACCAGATTTCTCAGCTAGTTTTGAAATATCAGCATCAACCATGTTAATATGATACAATTCAGACTTCCCCTTGTTGGCTACTAATCCTGAAACAAGCTTAAAGTGCTTAAGGCCTTGAAGTAGTAGTCTAGCACTTTGTATTTCCCCCTTGCAAAACACCAGTAAGTCATCAGCAAAGCAGAGATTATTCAGCTTCAAAACAGCACATCTAGGGTGGAATTTAAAATCCTTCCTTTCCCCTAGGTATTTCAATGTCCTTGTCAAATATTCCATGCAAAGAGTGAATAATAGAGGAGAAACAGGGTCTACTTGTCTTAGCCCTCTTCTTGAGCTAAAGAACCCTTGACTAGTCCCATTGATTAGCAGAGTGAAGCTAGCAGTTGTGATACATGCCATGATCAGCTTAATGAACTGTTTTGGAAATTTCAGAGCCTCCAACAAATCTGCCAAGAAACTCCATTCCACAGTATCATATGCTTTTTGTAGATCAATCTTCATCATGCAGCTAGGAGTTGAGTGTTTCCTAGCATAATGCCTCACAAGGTCTTGGCAAACCAATATGTTGTTCAAAATACTTCTACCACAAATGAAGGTTCCCTAATTTTGGGATACAATGTGGGGTAGAACAAGCTTAAGCCTGGAACATATTAGTTTGGAGATACATTTATGAAGTACAGAACAACATGCAATTGGTCTATACTCATGCACTTTACTAGGGCAATTTATCTTTGGAACTAGAGATATAGAAGTAGTGTTAACTACTCTAAGCATCTCACCTGTTTTGAAGAATTCCTGAACAGCAGCTACCAAATCAGCCCCCACAACCTCCCAGCTTGCTTTAAAGAAGTGACTTTCATAGCCATCAATGCCTGGTGCTTTTTCATCAGGAATGGACCATAATGCTTCCTTGATCTCAGCAGGAGTGAAAGACATCTTGAGTTTATCTTGTATTTCCTCTGATAAGACTTCACCCTGTTGGATAGTTCTGGCTTTGATCTTGGAAACTGGGTGACTATCATTCATAAATCTAGAAAAGTGATTTATGAATTGATCACAGACTTTTTGAGGATTTGTAATCCAATTTTCTGCATTATCTTGAATAGTGTTGATTCTATTCTTGTTTATTCTGGCTTTAACTGCTTGATGAAAAACAGTAGTGTTTTCATCCCCCAAACATATCCAGTCTTCTTTAGCCTTCTGCTTCAAGAACATAAGATAGTCAAGCTTGGCTTTGTTGAAATGTTGTGCAGCCTCATACTCTCTTCTTATCATTACAGTGTCTGCAGGATTGTTGTGCATTGCTTCCTGAGCTGCCTCCAGTCTTTTTGAAGCTTTCTTCACATTGCTAGCAACATCACCAACCTGCCCCTCATTGAACTTCCTCAAAGCAGGTTTGAGAAGCTTGAGTTTTTGAGTGAATTGAAACATTGCATAGCCTTGAATCTGTGTGGACCAAAGCTCCTTGATCATCTCCTAGTACCCCTCCTGTGTACACCATAGGTTGAAGAACCTAAATGGTTTATAACCCTGTACCTCAGCATAACTTCTTAATAGAGCAGGGTTGTGGTCAAAATCCCCTTCAGGAAGGAATGTGACCTCTGAGTTAGTGTAATGTGCTAACCACGCAGTATTAGCCATTACTCTATCAATATTAGACATCACTCTGCTATGTTCATCTTGTTTATTATTCCAAGTGAACCATCTCCCACTGAATTTGATGTCCTCCATTCCACATCTAGCTACACAATGTTGGAATTCCTCCATTTCTCTTTTAGTATGTAGATCACCTGTTTTTTCATCATTACTGAGAATGACATTGAAGTCACCTCCCCAAATCCAAGGTCCTTGCAAGCTACTAGCCAAATTATAAAGATCCCTCCATAGAGGCTTTCTTTCTACACCTCTATTATAAGCATATATAAAGGTGCAGAAAAAAGCTGGTGCATGAATTGGCTTCATTTTACAATGCACCATTTGATCTGTACATTTCCTGATATCAATTTGGAACACAGTAGGATCCCAAGCTACCACCACTCTACCCTTACCATGCCAAGGTAAGTTTGATGTTAGACACCATCCAGGACAGATATTTAGGTACAAGGATCCAACATTCTTGGCCTTGACCTTGGTTTCCAAGAGGCATATTAGCTTAGCATGGTGATAGTGGATAAATTCCCTCACCCTATTTTGTTTGCTAAAGCTATTCAGCCCCCTAGTATTCCAAAATAGGATACTATACATTAGGGGAAGGGGTTGCCAACCCCTGCTCCTTTAATCTTTTAGGACTCTCCTTAAGTACTGCCACTACCTGAGGAATTTCTTCTGTAATCCCTTTTCCCTCTAATGCAGCAAAGGAATTATGTATATCAGTGCTAGTAGGAATACCCCTAGCAAGAGTGTTTTCCTGTGTCACCTTCTGTGTAGACCCACCTCTCCTAGCATTGATGGAAATGAATCCATCATCATCAACCACTCTCTGTGAAACTGGGATTTTGGTTGGCTGTTGCTTTGGCCTCCAAACCTTGGTGGGCTTAGCTTTGAACCAATAATCCTCTTTGGCATGTCCATACTTCTTGCATACAGTGCATTTAGTAGGTTTCCATTCATAGACCACCTCTTGAATCATCTCTACACCCTTCTCATTCATGAAGATTATCTGTTCTGGAAAATCATGTTCAAGCTGTACTTCTACCATGATTCTGGCATATTTGGTTCTTTGCTTGAGTTCAGTATATGTATCAAGCTTCCTCAGGGTCCCAATCCCCCCAATAAGCTTGCTGAGACATTTTTACCCCCGAACTTCAGTCCCAAATTTGGTAATTGAATCCAAATTGGAACTGTAGGAGTGGAACATTCATCCATGCTTTCATCAGGATCCCATTTCTTCACTAGCATAGGTTTGGTATCAAAGAAATAGGCCCCAGCAATTATTTTGTCCACTGTATCCCTCTTCTTGAATCTTACCAGAAAACCACCATTCTCAATGGGAGCTATAACTAGTATCCAAAGGAGCACCAAATTCTCTTAACAAAACCCTCAAACACTTGGAGTGGGGGTTTTGCACCTAGAACAAAGCACACCATAGCTGAACTCCAATAAATTTCCTCCTCAACATCCTCCCAATTAATCACAGGTTTAGGATCACTCACATTATGATCTTGGTGATCAGGCAGTTTCAAGTCAACTTTACTAACTGTTAAGTCAACGCAATCACAATTTTGATCACTAACCCTCTTTTGACCTTCAGATTGATTACCATGTTCAAGTAGCACAGTTTTGCCAATAGTAGATGCAGCAGTATCATTCATAGCAAATTCAGCATTCAAATCAACCACATTAGAGCCAATATTGATCGATTGAGCACAATCAATAGTATTACCTCCATGGTTGACTTTTGATGCTCGAGTGATTGGAATTGTAGTGACTTGGCTCTTTTGAATCATCATAGAGATTCTTGGACTAGCATATTCACTTCCATCTGATTCTAGATCACTTTCTGAAGATGAGCAATCAATATCAGATTGCCATTGTAACATTCCTGATTTTCCCGCCAATGATGAAGCTGATGGGTGATCATCATTTTGTGTTTTATTGTGGTTTTTACTGAGTTTTTGTGATTTCTTGCCTAATTTGGAGCTTTGATTTCCATTTCCACCAACTGATTTCCCCCCTTCCCTTGCTTGCTTCGAATATTGGCCATCGCCTAAAGGGAGCTCAAAGAGACAGAAAAGGAAGGAAGGTTGAAACCTTTTTTTCCATCAACGTAGACGGAGTGCCATTAAGGAGCATATGTGACTCAAAACCACCTCATACGACGGCCGTTTGGCCCCATATTTAGTATTTCATATTTTTTTGGCCATTGAAACCTACAACAAAATTTTCGTCTGAATCTGAAAACTTTTTTTGAAACCGTTTTTCCCATCAACGTGGACCGAGTACCATTCGGAGCATATGTGACTCAAAACCACCTCACACGACGGCCGTTTGGCCCCATATTTCGTATTTCATATTTTTTTGGTCATTGAAACCTACCACAAAAATGTCGTCCCAATCTGGAAACTCTGTTTTGAAACCTTTTTTTCCATCAACGTACACGGAGTGCCATTAAGGAGCATATGTGACTCAAAACCACCTCATACAAAGGCCGTTTGGCCCCATATTGGTATTTCATATTTTTTTGGTCATCAAAACCTACCACTAAAATTTCGTCTCAATCTAAAAACTCTTTTTTGAAACCTTTTTTCCATCAACGTGGACTGAGTGCCGCTACGGAGCATATGTGACTCATATTTGGCCCCATATTTTTTTGACGGCTGTTTGGCCCCATATTTGGTATTTCATATTTTTTTGGTCATTGAAACCTACCACAAAAATTTCGACCCAAGCTGGTAATTTAAGAAGTGTCATATCATCAAAAACACTTTACAACCAATCTCCTCTTGGCAGGGACAAACAACCCCAACTCAAGTTATCAACATCAAGTATAGACTAAGTACTAATGGTTCTAGCTTGTGAAGACTAATATGGGGAGTCCATATGTAGTCATTTAGAGTCTTTTATTTGCTTTTGTTGAGTCATTTCATTCATGTAATAAAACATTCCAAAAGGGCCGAAAATTTGGTTGGAAATTCGGCCATTATGAGCAGTCCTAGTAGAGTTATATTTTCTATTAAGATCAGGATAGATTTTGGTAAAAGATAAGAAGCTTTAGGCGTGTGAAATAGGAATGATATGGCTGAAATCCTATCATTCTTATTTAGCTATCTTTTCTTATGTTTATCTTTATCTTTCCCTATATTTTAGGGATTAAGATTTATTTTGCTTTATAGATAGAATTTATGCTTCCTAGATAGAGTTTTAGGTTTCCTAATCATACTAGCTTATGTACTAGTATAAATAGGGCCTAAGGTCGACATTAATAGACAGATTTTGAGAATTTTGATTCATATTTTCGATTATTAATTGTTTGTCAATTAATTTCGTTCCATTTAATAATTTTCAGGAATGATTATTATTGAGTGCTAATCTAATTATTCCAGGTAATGGTTTAAGGGAGATTACAGTTAATTAAATCTTTCAGGAATGTTTGATTTAATTTCCATATCCTAAAACACATAAACACATAAACACATAAACACATACAAAAATTGTTTCTTGAACGTTTCTTGATTTAAAGATTGGATGATGGACGTTTTCTTAGAGTTCTTGATTGGTTTTGTTGGCTATTTTCGGACTTAGTAACATTAGGATCCTTAGCTTGGATTCTTTCTTGGATGCTTGGAGCTGCATTCATATCAATTGGTATCAGTTTTCCAGGAGGGTGAGGAAAGAAAGTTTCCGACTTTCTTGGTAAGATTCTTAAACTAGTTAATTTTAGTTCTTGATCCTTGTTTGGGCTTGTGTGGTTGTTTGGCTACCATTCTTGTTGGCGTGAGTTTTGTGTGTTTTGTGTGTCTTATTTGTTGTTGTTTAAAGCTTTAAATCATGTCTAATGTGGAAAGACTTGAGAAAATGATGCATGATTTACTTATTGGTGTAGAGGAGGACAGAGCTATGGCTAGGAGGTTGGAAACCGCCCATTTAACCTTGCACGACATTGTTAAAAGAAATAACGACCCTAATCATGTTGATTATGAATCTGATCATGATGTTGCGCAAAATGTTAAATCCACTTATGATGTTGATAGGGGAATAAAATTGGATGATTTTAATGGTAATGCAAATCCTGAAGATTTGCTTGAGTGGATTCGACAACTTGAGAAGGTGTGTGACTATAGGGGTTTTGATGATGAAAAGAAGTTTAAATTATTCACTATTACACTGACTAAATATGCTGGAATTTGGTTTAAGAGTCTAAAATCAAAAAGGGCAAAACTTGGAAAACCTAAGCTTAAAAGTTGGGAGAAGCTTAAAAATAAATTGAAAGAAAGATTTATTCCAAGTGATTTTATTCAAAGGCAATACATGAGAAAGCGTGATTTAACTCAAGATTCTATTAGTGTGAATGATTATACTTTGGAGTTTGATAAATTATGCTTGCTATGTAGTAATGAGGAGGTTGAGCAAGAAAGATTGCTAGATTTATTGGAGGTCTTCATAAATCTTTTGCTAGAAAGATTGACATTGTCAACTATAGTACCTTTGATGATGTGTGTCAATTGGCTTTAAAATTTGAACGTCATGAACTTGAGGATAAGAAAGCCTATGGGGGGGGGGAAGCACCACTTTTAAAAACCCTAATCCTATTTACCCTTCTTCTTCTCAAACCTTTGAAAATAAAGAATTTCCTTCTAAGGGGGAATACAAAGGGGAGCGCTTTAAATTGCCTATTTCGAGAGAAAAATTTGATGATACTCGAAAGTTTTTTAAGTGTCAAGGGAGGGGTCATATTGCTGCAAATTGTCCTACTAGAAAAGCCCTCACTATAAAACAATACATGGCCTTGGAGAAGGAAGAGAGAATTTATGATTATGTGGTGGAAAGTGACAATGAAAGTGAAGAGAATGGAGATGAGGATGCCTATGCTGAAGATGACACGAAATTGATTGGAGTTATTAGGAGAACCTTGCATGTTCATCACTCTCCTAATCATGAGCAAAGAGAGAACTTATTTCATACTAGATGTAGAGTTGGTGAGTTTTCTTGCAATGTTCTTATTGATAGTGGTTCTTGCACTAATGTGGTGGCGTCCCATGTTGTCTCTAAGTTAAACTTTTTGGTTAGAGATCATCCTTGTCCTTATAAGTTTAGTTGGTTGGTTGACAAGACTGGTTTGACTATAAAGAAACCAGCCCTAGTTTATTTTTCAATTGGAAACTACAAAGATGAGTTGTGGGGTGATGTTGTTCCTATGAGTGCTTGTCATATTCTTCTTGGTAGACCTTTGCAATTTGATCGAAAGGTTATTCATGAGGGGGACACGAATGTGTATTCTGTTTTGATGGGGTCAAAGAGGATTTGACTTATGCCCTTGTCTCCTAGTACTATTGCGTCAAAGAAGGATGAAAGCAAGCAAAGTTTGCTCCTTTCAGCCAAAGAACTCGAGAAAGGGGTCGAAATAGAGGGTCATAGTTATGTTTTGTTTGATAAAAGTACTTTAACTAATGATGTTTCTATGAAAGATCCTAACCTTGCAGTTTTGTTATAGAAGTTTGGGGATATTTTTCCCGAAGAATTGCCTCGAGGGTTACATCGAACTCAAAGGGGAAAGGATGCTATCATTCGTTTGCCTAGTATCCCTAAAGGTATTGATAGTGCTCGTGATTCGAAGTTCCTTTGTCACTTTTGGAGGAGCTTGTGGAAGATGAAAAGGTTCAAAGCTTTCAAGAAGACATGTGAGCAAGTCAAAGCTAGAATTGAGCGTCCAAGTGATTATGGAGGTGGGAGTGCTACATTCAATGTTGGAGATCTTAGTCCTTACTATGATGATGGAAATTTGTGGACAAATTCTTTTGAAGAGGGGGAGAATGACATGAGTCAAGAGTCAAAGTCAACCATTGGAGATGAACCTATTTGCTTGGTTCTTGAGACCTTTGGATTCATGCTCAAGTCTAATGGTTCTAACTTGTGAAGACTAATATGGGGAGTCCATATGTAGTCATTTAGAGTCTTTTATTTGCTTTTGTTGAGTCATTTCATTCATGTAATAAAACATTCCAAAAGGGCCGAAAATTTGGTTGGAAATTCGGCCATTATGAGCAGTCCTAGTAGAGTTATATTTTCTATTAAGATCAGGATAGATTTTGGTAAAAGATAAGAAGCTTTAGGCGTGTGAAATAGGAATGATATGGCTGAAATCCTATCATTCTTATTTAGCTATCTTTTCTTATGTTTATCTTTATCTTTCCCTATATTTTAGGGATTAAGATTTATTTTGCTTTATAGATAGAATTTATGCTTCCTAGATAGAGTTTTAGGTTTCCTAATCATACTAGCTTATGTACTAGTATAAATAGGGCCTAAGGTCGACATTAATAGACAGATTTTGAGAATTTTGATTCATATTTTCGATTATTAATTGTTTGTCAATTAATTTCGTTCCATTTAATAATTTTCAGGAATGATTATTATTGAGTGCTAATCTAATTATTCCAGGTAATGGTTTAAGGGAGATTACAGTTAATTAAATCTTTCAGGAATGTTTGATTTAATTTCCATATCCTAAAACACATAAACACATAAACACATAAACACATACAAAAATTGTTTCTTGAACGTTTCTTGATTTAAAGATTGGATGATGGACGTTTTCTTAGAGTTCTTGATTGGTTTTGTTGGCTATTTTCGGACTTAGTAACATTAGGATCCTTAGCTTGGATTCTTTCTTGGATGCTTGGAGCTGCATTCATATCAATTGGTATCAGTTTTCCAGGAGGGTGAGGAAAGAAAGTGTCCGACTTTCTTGGTAAGATTCTTAAACTAGTTAATTTTAGTTCTTGATCCTTGTTTGGGCTTGTGTGGTTGTTTGGCTACCATTCTTGTTGGCGTGAGTTTTGTGTGTTTTGTGTGTCTTATTTGTTGTTGTTTAAAGCTTTAAATCATGTCTAATGTGGAAAGACTTGAGAAAATGATGCATGATTTACTTATTGGTGTAGAGGAGGACAGAGCTATGGCTAGGAGGTTGGAAACCGCCCATTTAACCTTGCACGACATTGTTAAAAGAAATAACGACCCTAATCATGTTGATTATGAATCTGATCATGATGTTGCGCAAAATGTTAAATCCACTTATGATGTTGATAGGGGAATAAAATTGGATGATTTTAATGGTAATGCAAATCCTGAAGATTTGCTTGAGTGGATTCGACAACTTGAGAAGGTGTGTGACTATAGGGGTTTTGATGATGAAAAGAAGTTTAAATTATTCACTATTACACTGACTAAATATGCTGGAATTTGGTTTAAGAGTCTAAAATCAAAAAGGGCAAAACTTGGAAAACCTAAGCTTAAAAGTTGGGAGAAGCTTAAAAATAAATTGAAAGAAAGATTTATTCCAAGTGATTTTATTCAAAGGCAATACATGAGAAAGCGTGATTTAACTCAAGATTCTATTAGTGTGAATGATTATACTTTGGAGTTTGATAAATTATGCTTGCTATGTAGTAATGAGGAGGTTGAGCAAGAAAGATTGCTAGATTTATTGGAGGTCTTCATAAATCTTTTGCTAGAAAGATTGACATTGTCAACTATAGTACCTTTGATGATGTGTGTCAATTGGCTTTAAAATTTGAACGTCATGAACTTGAGGATAAGAAAGCCTATGGGGGGGGGGAAGCACCACTTTTAAAAACCCTAATCCTATTTACCCTTCTTCTTCTCAAACCTTTGAAAATAAAGAATTTCCTTCTAAGGGGGAATACAAAGGGGAGCGCTTTAAATTGCCTATTTCGAGAGAAAAATTTGATGATACTCGAAAGTTTTTTAAGTGTCAAGGGAGGGGTCATATTGCTGCAAATTGTCCTACTAGAAAAGCCCTCACTATAAAACAGTACATGGCCTTGGAGAAGGAAGAGAGAATTTATGATTATGTGGTGGAAAGTGACAATGAAAGTGAAGAGAATGGAGATGAGGATGCCTATGCTGAAGATGACACTAAATTGATTGGAGTTATTAGGAGAACCTTGCATGTTCATCACTCTCCTAATCATGAGCAAAGAGAGAACTTATTTCATACTAGATGTAGAGTTGGTGAGTTTTCTTGCAATGTTCTTATTGATAGTGGTTCTTGCACTAATGTGGTGGCGTCCCATGTTGTCTCTAAGTTAAACATTTTGGTTAGAGATCATCCTTGTCCTTATAAGTTTAGTTGGTTGGTTGACAAGACTGGTTTGACTATAAAGAAACCAGCCCTAGTTTATTTTTCAATTGGAAACTACAAAGATGAGTTGTGGGGTGATGTTGTTCCTATGAGTGCTTGTCATATTCTTCTTGGTAGACCTTTGCAATTTGATCGAAAGGTTATTCATGAGGGGGAGACGAATGTGTATTCTGTTTTGATGGGGTCAAAGAGGATTTGACTTATGCCCTTGTCTCCTAGTACTATTGCGTCAAAGAAGGATGAAAGCAAGCAAAGTTTGCTCCTTTCAGCCAAAGAACTCGAGAAAGGGGTCGAAATAGAGGGTCATAGTTATGTTTTGTTTGATAAAAGTACTTTAACTAAAGATGTTTCTATGAAAGATCCTAACCTTGCAGTTTTGTTATAGAAGTTTGGGGATATTTTTCCCGAAGAATTGCCTCGAGGGTTACATCGAACTCAAAGGGGAAAGGATGCTATCATTCGTTTGCCTAGTATCCCTAAAGGTATTGATAGTGCTCGTGATTCGAAGTTCCTTTGTCACTTTTGGAGGAGCTTGTGGAAGATGAAAAGGTTCAAAGCTTTCAAGAAGACATGTGAGCAAGTCAAAGCTAGAATTGAGCGTCCAAGTGATTATGGAGGTGGGAGTGCTACATTCAATGTTGGAGATCTTAGTCCTTACTATGATGATGGAAATTTGTGGACAAATTCTTTTGAAGAGGGGGAGAATGACATGAGTCAAGAGTCAAAGTCAACCATTGGAGATGAACCTATTTGCTTGGTTCTTGAGACCTTTGGATTCATGCTCAAGTCTAATGGTTCTAGCTTGTGAAGACTAATATGGGGAGTCCATATGTAGTCATTTAGAGTCTTTTATTTGCTTTTGTTGAGTCATTTCATTCATGTAATAAAACATTCCAAAAGGGCCGAAAATTTGGTTGGAAATTCGGCCATTATGAGCAGTCCTAGTAGAGTTATATTTTCTATTAAGATCAGGATAGATTTTGGTAAAAGATAAGAAGCTTTAGGCGTGTGAAATAGGAATGATATGGCTGAAATCCTATCATTCTTATTTAGCTATCTTTTCTTATGTTTATCTTTATCTTTCCCTATATTTTAGGGATTAAGATTTATTTTGCTTTATAGATAGAATTTATGCTTCCTAGATAGAGTTTTAGGTTTCCTAATCATACTAGCTTATGTACTAGTATAAATAGGGCCTAAGGTCGACATTAATAGACAGATTTTGAGAATTTTGATTCATATTTTCGATTATTAATTGTTTGTCAATTAATTTCGTTCCATTTAATAATTTTCAGGAATGATTATTATTGAGTGCTAATCTAATTATTCCAGGTAATGGTTTAAGGGAGATTACAGTTAATTAAATCTTTCAGGAATGTTTGATTTAATTTCCATATCCTAAAACACATAAACACATAAACACATACAAAAATTGTTTCTTGAACTTTTCTTGATTTAAAGATTGGATGATGGACGTTTTCTTAGAGTTCTTGATTGGTTTTGTTGGCTATTTTCGGACTTAGTAACATTAGGATCCTTAGCTTGGATTCTTTCTTGGATGCTTGGAGCTGCATTCATATCAATTGGTATCAGTTTTCCAGGAGGGTGAGGAAAGAAAGTGTCCGACTTTCTTGGTAAGATTCTTAAACTAGTTAATTTTAGTTCTTGATCCTTGTTTGGGCTTGTGTGGTTGTTTGGCTACCATTCTTGTTGGCGTGAGTTTTGTGTGTTTTGTGTGTCTTATTTGTTGTTGTTTAAAGCTTTAAATCATGTCTGATGTGGAAAGACTTGAGAAAATGATGCATGATTTACTTATTGGTGTAGAGGAGGACAGAGCTATGGCTAGGAGGTTGGAAACCGCCCATTTAACCTTGCACGACATTGTTAAAAGAAATAACGACCCTAATCATGTTGATTATGAATCTGATCATGATGTTGCGCAAAATGTTAAATCCACTTATGATGTTGATAGGGGAATAAAATTGGATGATTTTAATGGTAATGCAAATCCTGAAGATTTGCTTGAGTGGATTCGTCAACTTGAGAAGGTGTGTGACTATAGGGGTTTTGATGATGAAAAGAAGTTTAAAATTGCCACTATCACACTGACTAAATATGCTGGAATTTGGTTTGAGAGTCTAAAATCAAAAAGGGCAAAACTTGGAAAACCTAAGCTTAAAAGTTGGGAGAAGCATAAAAAGAAATTGAAAGAAAGATTTATTCCAAGTGATTTTATTCAAAGGCAATACATGAGAAAGCGTAATTTAACTCAAGATTCTATTAGTGTGAATGATTATACTTTGGAGTTTGATAAATTATGCTTGCTATGTAGTAATGAGGAGGTTGAGCAAGAAAGATTGCTAGATTTATTGGAGGTCTTCATAAATCTATTGCTAGAAAGATTGACATTGCCAACTATAGTACCTTTGATGATGTGTGTCAATTGGCTTTAAAATTTGAACGTCATGAACTTGAGGATAAGAAAGCCTATGGGGGGGGGGAAGCACCACTTTTAAAAACCCTAATCCTATTTACCCTTCTTCTTCTAAAACCTTTGAAAATAAAGAATTTCCTTCTAAGGGGGAATACAAAGGGGAGCGCTTTAAATTGCCTATTTCGAGAGAAAAATTTGATGATACTCGAAAGTTTTTTAAGTGTCAAGGGAGGGGTCATATTGCTGCAAATTGTCCTACTAGAAAAGCCCTCACTATAAAACAATACATGGCCTTGGAGAAGGAAGAGAGAATTTATGATTATGTGGTGGAAAGTGACCATGAAAGTGATGAGAATGGAGATGAGGATGCCTATGCTGAAGATGACACTAAATTGATTAGAGTTATTAGGAGAACCTTGCATGTTAATCACTCTCCTAATCATGAGCAAAGAGAGAACTTATTTCATACTAGATGTAGAGGTTGTGAGTTTTCTTGCAATGTTCTTATTGATAGTGGTTCTTGCACTAATGTGGTGGCGTCCCATGTTGTCTCTAAGTTAAAATTTTTGGTTAGAGATCATCCTTGTCCTTATAAGTTGAGTTGGTTGGTTGACAAGACTGGTTTGACTATAAAGAAACCAGCCCTAGTTTCTTTTTCAATTGGAAACTACAAAGATGAGTTGTGGGGTGATGTTGTTCCTATGAGTGCTTGTCATATTCTTCTTGGTAGACCTTCGCAATTTGATCGAAAGGTTATTCATGAGGGGGAGACGAATGTGTATTCTGTTTTGATGGGGTCAAAGAGGATTTGACTTATGCCCTTGTCTCCTAGTACTATTGCGCCAAAGAAGGATGAACGCAAGCAAAGTTTGCTCCTTTCAGCCAAAGAACTCGAGAAAGGGGTCGAAATAGAGGGTCATAGTTATGTTTTGTTTGATAAAAGTACTTTAACTAATGATGTTTCTATGAAAGATCCTAACCTTGCAGTTTTGTTATAGAAGTTTGGGGATATTTTTCCCGAAGAATTGCCTCGAGGGTTACATCGAACTCAAAGGGGAAAGGATGCTATCATTCGTTTGCCTAGTATCCCTAAAGGTATTGATAGTGCTCGTGATTCGAAGTTCCTTTGTCACTTTTGGAGGAGCTTGTGGAAGATGAAAAGGTTCAAAGCTTTCAAGAAGACATGTGAGCAAGTCAAAGCTAAAATTGAGCGTCTAAGTGATTATGGAGGTGGGAGTGCTACATTCAATGTTGGAGATCTTAGTCCTTACTATGATGATGGAAATTTGAGGACAAATTCTTTTGAAGAGGGGGAGAATGACATGAGTCAAGAGTCAAAGTCAACCATTGGAGATGAACCTATTTGCTTGGTTCTTGAGACCTTTGGATTCATGCTCAAGTCTAATGGTTCTAGCTTGTGAAGACTAATATGGGGCGTCCATATGTAGTCATTTAGAGTCTTTTATTTGCTTTTGTTGAGTCATTTCATTCATGTAATAAAACATTCCAAAAGGGCCGAAAATTTTGTTGGAAATTCGGTCATTATGAGCAGTCCTAGTAGAGTTATATTTCCTATTAAGATCAGGATAGATTTTGGTAAAAGATAAGAGGCTTTAGGCGTGTGAAATAGGAATGATATGGCTGAAATCCTATCATTCTTATTTAGCTATCTTTTCTTATGTTTATCTTTATCTTTCCCTATATTTTAGGGATTAAGATTTATTTTGCTTTATAGATAGAATTTATGCTTCCTAGATAGACTTTTAGGTTTCCTAATCATACTAGCTTATGTACTAGTATAAATAGGGCCTAAGGTCGACATTAATAAACAGATTTTGAGAATTTTGATTCATATTTTCGATTATTAATTGTTTGTCAATTAATTTCGTTCCATTTAATAATTTTCAGGAATGATTATTATTGAGTGCTAATCTACTTAATCCAGGTAATGGTTTAAGGGAGATTACAGTTAATTAAATCTTTCAGGAATGTTTAATTTAATTTCCATATCCTAAAACACATAAACACATAAACACATACAAAAATTGTTTCTTGAACGTTTCTTGATTTAAAGATTGGATGATGGACGTTTTCTTAGAGTTCTTGATTGGTTTTGTTGGCTATTTTCGGACTTAGTAACATTAGGATCCTTAGCTTGGATTCTTTCTTGGATGCTTAGAGCTGTATTCATATCAATTGGTATCAGTTTTCCAGGAGGGTGAGGAAAGAAAGTGTCCGACTTTCTTGGTAAGATTCTTAAACTAGTTAATTTTAGTTCTTGATCCTTGTTTGGGCTTGTGTGGTTGTTTGGCTACCATTCTTGTTGGCCTGAGTTTTGTGTGTTTTGTGTGTCTTATTTGTTGTTGTTTAAAGCTTTAAATCATGTCTGATGTGGAAAGACTTGAGAAAATGATGCATGATTTACTTATTGGTGTAGAGGAGGACAGAGCTATGGCTAGGAGGTTGGAAACCGCCCATTTAACCTTGCACGACATTGTTAAAAGAAATAACGACCCTAATCATGTTGATTATGAATCTGATCATGATGTTGCGCAAAATGTTAAATCCACTTATGATGTTGATAGGGGAATAAAATTGGATGATTTTAATGGTAATGCAAATCCTGAAGATTTGCTTGAGTGGATTCGTCAACTTGAGAAGGTGTGTGACTATAGGGGTTTTGATGATGAAAAGAAGTTTAAAATTGCCACTATCACACTGACTAAATATGCTGGAATTTGGTTTGAGAGTCTAAAATCAAAAAGGGCAAAACTTGGAAAACCTAAGCTTAAAAGTTGGGAGAAGCATAAAAAGAAATTGAAAGAAAGATTTATTCCAAGTGATTTTATTCAAAGGCAATACATGAGAAAGCGTAATTTAACTCAAGATTCTATTAGTGTGAATGATTATACTTTGGAGTTTGATAAATTATGCTTGCTATGTAGTAATGAGGAGGTTGAGCAAGAAAGATTGCTAGATTTATTGGAGGTCTTCATAAATCTATTGCTAGAAAGATTGACATTGCCAACTATAGTACCTTTGATGATGTGTGTCAATTGGCTTTAAAATTTGAACGTCATGAACTTGAGGATAAGAAAGCCTATGGGGGGGGAAGCACCACTTTTAAAAACCCTAATCCTATTTACCCTTCTTCTTCTAAAACCTTTGAAAATAAAGAATTTCCTTCTAAGGGGGAATACAAAGGGGAGCGCTTTAAATTGCCTATTTCGAGAGAAAAATTTGATGATACTCGAAAGTTTTTTAAGTGTCAAGGGAGGGGTCATATTGCTGCAAATTGTCCTACTAGAAAAGCCCTCACTATAAAACAATACATGGCCTTGGAGAAGGAAGAGAGAATTTATGATTATGTGGTGGAAAGTGACCATGAAAGTGATGAGAATGGAGATGAGGATGCCTATGCTGAAGATGACACTAAATTGATTAGAGTTATTAGGAGAACCTTGCATGTTAATCACTCTCCTAATCATGAGCAAAGAGAGAACTTATTTCATACTAGATGTAGAGGTTGTGAGTTTTCTTGCAATGTTCTTATTGATAGTGGTTCTTGCACTAATGTGGTGGCGTCCCATGTTGTCTCTAAGTTAAAATTTTTGGTTAGAGATCATCCTTGTCCTTATAAGTTGAGTTGGTTGGTTGACAAGACTGGTTTGACTATAAAGAAACCAGCCCTAGTTTCTTTTTCAATTGGAAACTACAAAGATGAGTTGTGGGGTGATGTTGTTCCTATGAGTGCTTGTCATATTCTTCTTGGTAGACCTTCGCAATTTGATCGAAAGGTTATTCATGAGGGGGAGACGAATGTGTATTCTGTTTTGATGGGGTCAAAGAGGATTTGACTTATGCCCTTGTCTCCTAGTACTATTGCGCCAAAGAAGGATGAACGCAAGCAAAGTTTGCTCCTTTCAGCCAAAGAACTCGAGAAAGGGGTCGAAATAGAGGGTCATAGTTATGTTTTGTTTGATAAAAGTACTTTAACTAATGATGTTTCTATGAAAGATCCTAACCTTGCAGTTTTGTTATAGAAGTTTGGGGATATTTTTCCCGAAGAATTGCCTCGAGGGTTACATCGAACTCAAAGGGGAAAGGATGCTATCATTCGTTTGCCTAGTATCCCTAAAGGTATTGATAGTGCTCGTGATTCGAAGTTCCTTTGTCACTTTTGGAGGAGCTTGTGGAAGATGAAAAGGTTCAAAGCTTTCAAGAAGACATGTGAGCAAGTCAAAGCTAAAATTGAGCGTCTAAGTGATTATGGAGGTGGGAGTGCTACATTCAATGTTGGAGATCTTAGTCCTTACTATGATGATGGAAATTTGAGGACAAATTCTTTTGAAGAGGGGGAGAATGACATGAGTCAAGAGTCAAAGTCAACCATTGGAGATGAACCTATTTGCTTGGTTCTTGAGACCTTTGGATTCATGCTCAAGTCTAATGGTTCTAGCTTGTGAAGACTAATATGGGGCGTCCATATGTAGTCATTTAGAGTCTTTTATTTGCTTTTGTTGAGTCATTTCATTCATGTAATAAAACATTCCAAAAGGGCCGAAAATTTTGTTGGAAATTCGGTCATTATGAGCAGTCCTAGTAGAGTTATATTTCCTATTAAGATCAGGATAGATTTTGGTAAAAGATAAGAGGCTTTAGGCGTGTGAAATAGGAATGATATGGCTGAAATCCTATCATTCTTATTTAGCTATCTTTTCTTATGTTTATCTTTATCTTTCCCTATATTTTAGGGATTAAGATTTATTTTGCTTTATAGATAGAATTTATGCTTCCTAGATAGACTTTTAGGTTTCCTAATCATACTAGCTTATGTACTAGTATAAATAGGGCCTAAGGTCGACATTAATAAACAGATTTTGAGAATTTTGATTCATATTTTCGATTATTAATTGTTTGTCAATTAATTTCGTTCCATTTAATAATTTTCAGGAATGATTATTATTGAGTGCTAATCTACTTAATCCAGGTAATGGTTTAAGGGAGATTACAGTTAATTAAATCTTTCAGGAATGTTTGATTTAATTTCCATATCCTAAAACACATAAACACATAAACACATACAAAAATTGTTTCTTGAACGTTTCTTGATTTAAAGATTGGATGATGGACGTTTTCTTAGAGTTCTTGATTGGTTTTGTTGGCTATTTTCGGACTTAGTAACATTAGGATCCTTAGCTTGGATTCTTTCTTGGATGCTTAGAGCTGTATTCATATCAATTGGTATCAGTTTTCCAGGAGGGTGAGGAAAGAAAGTGTCCGACTTTCTTGGTAAGATTCTTAAACTAGTTAATTTTAGTTCTTGATCCTTGTTTGGGCTTGTGTGGTTGTTTGGCTACCATTCTTGTTGGCGTGAGTTTTGTGTGTTTTGTGTGTCTTATTTGTTGTTGTTTAAAGCTTTAAATCATGTCTAATGTGGAAAGACTTGAGAAAATGATGCATGATTTACTTATTGGTGTAGAGGAGGACAGAGCTATGGCTAGGAGGTTGGAAACCGCCCATTTAACCTTGCACGACATTGTTAAAAGAAATAACGACCCTAATCATGTTGATTATGAATCTGATCATGATGTTGCGCAAAATGTTAAATCTACTTATGATGTTGATAGGGGAATAAAATTGGATGATTTTAATGGTAATGCAAATCTTGAAGATTTGCTTGAGTGGATTCGACAACTTGAGAAGGTGTGTGACTATAGGGGTTTTGATGATGAAAAGAAGTTTCAAATTGCCACTATTACACTGACTAAATATGCTGGAATTTGGTTTGAGAGTCTAAAATCAAAAAGGGCAAGACTTAGAAAACCTAAGCTTAAAAGTTGGGAGAAGCTTAAAAAGAAATTGAAAGAAAGATTTATTCCAAGTGATTTTATTCAAAGGCAATACATGAGAAAGCGTGATTTAACTCAAGATTCTATTAGTGTGAGTGATTATACTTTGGAGTTTGATAAATTATGCTTGCTATGTAGTAATGAGGAGGTTGAGCAAGAAAGATTGCTAGATTTATTGGAGGTCTTCGTAAATCTATTGCTAGAAAGATTGACATTGCCAACTATAGTACCTTTGATGATGTGTGTCAATTGGCTTTAAAATTTGAACGTCATGAACTTGAGGATAAGAAAGCCTATGGGGGGGGGAAGCACCACTTTTAAAAACCCTAATCCTATTGACCCTTCTTCTTCTCAAACCTTTGAAAATAAAGAATTTCCTTCTAAGGGGGAATACAAAGGGGAGCGCTTTAAATTGCCTATTTCGAGAGAAAAATTTGATGATACTCGAAAGTTTTTTAAGTGTCAAGGGAGGGGTCATATTGCTGCAAATTGTCCTACTAGAAAAGCCCTCACTATAAAACAATACATGGCCTTGGAGAAGAAAGAGAGAATTTATGATTATGTGGTGGAAAGTGACCATGAAAGTGATGAGAATGGAGATGAGGATGCCTATGCTGAAGATGACACTAAATTGATTGGAGTTATTAGGAGAAACTTGCATGTTAATCACTCTCCTAATCATGAGCAAAGAGAGAACTTATTTCATACTAGATGTAGAGTTGGTGAGTTTTCTTGCAATGTTCTTATTGATAGTGGTTCTTGCACTAATGTGGTGGCGTCCCATGTTGTCTCTAAGTTAAACTTGTTGGTTAGAGATCATCCTTGTCCTTATAAGTTGAGTTGGTTGGTTGACAAGACTGGTTTGACTATAAAGAAACCAGCCCTAGTTTCTTTTTCAATTGGAAACTACAAAGATGAGTTGTGGGGTGATGTTGTTCCTATCAGTGCTTGTCATATTCTTCTTGGTAGACCTTTGCAATTTGATCGAAAGGTTATTCATGAGGGGGAGACGAATGTGTATTCTGTTTTGATGGGGTCAAAGAGGATTTGACTTATGCCCTTGTCTCCTAGTACTATTGCGCCAAAGAAGGATGAAAGCAAGCAAAGTTTGCTCCTTTCAGCCAAAGAACTCGAGAAAGGGGTCGAAATAGAGGGTCATAGTTATGTTTTGTTTGATAAAAGTACTTTAACTAATGATGTTTCTATGAAAGATCCTAACCTTGCAGTTTTGTTATAGAAGTTTGGGGATATTTTTCCCGAAGAATTGCCTCGAGGGTTACATTGAACTCAAAGGGGAAAGGATGCTATCATTCGTTTGCCTAGTATCCCTAAAGGTATTGATAGTGCTCGTGATTCGAAGTTCCTTTGTCACTTTTGGAGGAGCTTGTGGAAGATGAAAAGGTTCAAAGCTTTCAAGAAGACATGTGAGCAAGTCAAAGTTAGAATTGAGCGTCCAAGTGATTATGGAGGTGGGAGTGCTACATTCAATGTTGGAGATCTTAGTCCTTACTATGATGATGGAAATTTGAGGACAAATTCTTTTGAAGAGGGGGAGAATGACATGAGTCAAGAGTCAAAGTCAACCATTGGAGATGAACCTATTTGCTTGGTTCTTGAGACCTTTGGATTCATGCTCAAGTCTAATGGTTCTAGCTTGTGAAGACTAATATGGGGCGTCCATATGTAGTCATTTAGAGTCTTTTATTTGCTTTTGTTGAGTCATTTCATTCATGTAATAAAACATTCCAAAAGGGCCGAAAATTTGGTTGGAAATTCGGCCATTATGAGCAGTCCTAGTAGAGTTATATTTCCTATTAAGATCAGGTTAGATTTTGGTAAAAGATAAGAAGCTTTAGGCGTGTGAAATAGGAATGATATGGCTGAAATCCTATCATTCTTATTTAGCTATCTTTTCTTATGTTTATCTTTATCTTTCCCTATATTTTAGGGATTAAGATTTATTTTGCTTTATAGATAGAATTTATGCTTCCTAGATAGAGTTTTAGGTTTCCTAATCATACTAGCTTATGTACTAGTATAAATAGGGCCTAAGGTCGACATGAATAGACAGATTTTGAGAATTTTGATTCATATTTTCGATTATTAATTGTTTGTCAATTAATTTCGTTCCATTTAATAATTTTCAGGAATGATTATTATTGAGTGCTAATCTACTTATTCCAGGTAATGGTTTAAGGGAGATTACAGTTAATTAAATCTTTCAGGAATGTTTGATTTAATTTCCATATCCTAAAACACATAAACACATAAACACATAAACACATACAAAAATTGTTTCTTGAACGTTTCTTGATTTAAAGATTGGATGATGGACGTTTTCTTAGAGTTCTTGATTGGTTTTGTTGGCTGTTTTCGGACTTAGTAACATTAGGATCCTTAGCTTGGATTCTTTCTTGGATGCTTGGAGCTGCATTCATATCAATTGGTATCAGTTTTCCCGGAGGGTGAGGAAAGAATGTGTCCGACTTTCTTGGTAAGATTCTTAAACTAGTTAATTTTAGTTCTTGATCCTTGTTTGGGCTTGTGTGGTTGTTTGGCTACCATTCTTGTTGGCGTGAGTTTTGTGTGTTTTGTGTGTCTTATTTGTTGTTGTTTAAAGCTTTCAATCATGTCTAATATGGAAAGACTTGAGAAAATGATGCATGATTTACTTATTGGTGTAGAGGAGGACAGAGCTATGGCTAGGAGGTTGGAAACCGCCCATTTAACCTTGCACGACATTGTTAAAAGAAATAACGACCCTAATCATGTTGATTATGAATCTGATCATGATGTTGCGCAAAATGTTAAATCCACTTATGATGTTGATAGGGGAATAAAATTGGATGATTTTAATGGTAATGCAAATCCTGAAGATTTGCTTGAGTGGATTCGACAACTTGAGAAGGTGTGTGACTATAGGGGTTTTGATGATGAAAAGAAGTTTAAAATTGCCACTATTACACTGACTAAATATGCTGGAATTTGGTTTGAGAGTCTAAAATCAAAAAGGGCAAAACTTGGAAAACCTAAGCTTAAAAGTTGGGAGAAGCTTAAAAAGAAATTGAAAGAAAGATTTATTCCAAGTGATTTTATTCAAAGGCAATACATGAGAAAGCGTGATTTAACTCAAGATTCTATTAGTGTGAATGATTATACTTTGGAGTTTGATAAATTATGCTTGCTATGTAGTAATGAGGAGGTTGAGCAAGAAAGATTGCTAGATTTATTGGAGGTCTTTATAAATCTATTGCTAGAAAAATTGACATTGCCAACTATAGTACCTTTGATGATGTGTGTCAATTGGCTTTAAAATTTGAACGTCATGAACTTGAGGATAAGAAAGCCTATGGGGGGGAAGCACCACTTTTAAAAACCCTAATCCTATTTACCCTTCTTCTTCTCAAACCTTTGAAAATAAAGAATTTCCTTCTAAGGGGGAATACAAAGGGGAGCGCTTTAAATTGCCTATTTCGAGAGAAAAATTTGATGATACTCAAAAGTTTTTTAAGTGTCAAGGGAGGGGTCATATTGCTGCAAATTGTCCTACTAGAAAAGCCCTCACTATAAAACAATACATGGCCTTGGAGAAGGAAGAGAGAATTTATGATTATGTGGTGGAAAGTGACCATGAAAGTGATGAGAATGGAGATGAGGATGCCTATGATGAAGATGACACTAAATTGATTGGAGTTATTAGGAGAACCTTGCATGTTAATCACTCTCCTAATCATGAGCAAAGAGAGAACTTATTTCATACTAGATGTAGAGTTGGTGAGTTTTCTTGCAATGTTCTTATTGATAGTGGTTCTTGCACTAATGTGGTGGCGTCCCATGTTGTCTCTAAGTTAAACTTGTTGGTTAGAGATCATCCTTGTCCTTATAAGTTGAGTTGGTTGGTTGACAAGACTGGTTTGACTATAAAGAAACCAGCCCTAGTTTCTTTTTCAATTGGAAACTACAAAGATGAGTTGTGGGGTGATGTTGTTCCTATGAGTGCTTGTCATATTCTTCTTGGTAGACCTTTGCAATTTGATCGAAAGGTTATTCATGAGGGGGAGACGAATGTGTATTCTGTTTTGATGGGGTCAAAGAGGATTTGACTTATGCCCTTGTCTCCTAGTACTATTGCGCCAAAGAAGGATGAAAGCAAGCAAAGTTTGCTCCTTTCAGCCAAAGAACTCGAGAAAGGGGTCGAAATAGAGGGTCATAGTTATGTTTTGTTTGATAAAAGTACTTTAACTAATGATGTTTCTATGAAAGATCCTAACCTTGCAGTTTTGTTATAGAAGTTTGGGGATATTTTTCCCGAAGAATTGCCTCGAGGGTTACATCGAACTCAAAGGGGAAAGGATGCTATCATTCGTTTGCCAAGTATCCCTAAAGGTATTGATAGTGCTCGTGATTCGAAGTTCCTTTGTCACTTTTGGAGGAGCTTGTGGAAGACTAAAAGGTTCAAAGCTTTCAAGAAGACATGTGAGCAAGTCAAATCTAGAATTGAGCGTCCAAGTAATTATGGAGGTGGGAGTGCTACATTCAATGTTGGAGATCTTAGTCCTTACTATGATGATGGAAATTTGAGGACAAATTCTTTTGAAGAGGGGGAGAATGACATGAGTCAAGAGTCAAAGTCAACCATTGGAGATGAATCTATTTGCTTGGTTCTTGAGACCTTTGGATTCATGCTCAAGTCTAATGGTTCTAGCTTGTGAAGACTAATATGGGGCGTCCATATGTAGTCATTTAGAGTCTTTTATTTGCTTTTGTTGAGTCATTTCATTCATGTAATAAAACATTCCAAAAGGGCCGAAAATTTGGTTGGAAATTCGGTCATTATGAGCAGTCCAAGTAGAGTTCTAATTCCTATTAAGATTAGGATAGATTTTGGTAAAAGATAAGAAGCATTAGGCGTGTGAAATAGGAATCATATGGCTGAAATCCTATCATTCTTATTTAGCTATCTTTTCTTATGTTTATGTTTATCTTTCCCTATATTTTAGGGATGAAGATTTATTTTGCTTTATAGATAGAATTTATGCTTCCTAGATAGAGTTTTAGGTTTCCTAATCATACTAGCTTATGTACTAGTATAAGTAGGGCCTAAGGTCGACATTAATAGACAGATTTTGAGAATTTTGATTCATATTTTCGATTATTAATTGTTTGTCAATTAATTTCGTTCCATTTAATAATTTTCAGGAATGATTATTATTGAGTGCTAATCTACTTATTCCAGGTAATGGTTAAAGGGAGATTATAGTTAATTAAATCTTTCAGGAATGTTTGATTTAATTTCCATATCCTAAAACACATAAACACATAAACACATACAAAAATTGTTTCTTGAACGTTTCTTGATTTAAAGATTGGATCTTGGAAGTTTCTTGGAGTTCTTGATTGGTTTTGTTGGCTATTTTCGGACTTAGTAACATCAGGATCCTTAGCTTGGATTCTGTCTTGGATACGTGGAGCTGCAATCATATCAGTATATGTGACTCAAAACCAACTCATTCGATGCCTGTTTGGCCCCATATTTGGTATTTCATATTTTGTTAGTCCTACCACAAAATTTTCGACCCAATCTAGAAACTTTTTTTGAAACCTTTTTTTTCCATCAACGTGGACTTGGTGTCGTTACGGAGCATATGTGACTCAAAACCACCTCATACGACGGCCGTTTGGCCCAATATTTGGTATTTCATATTTTTTCTGCCATTGAAACCTACCACAAAAATATCGTCTCAATCTGAAAATTGTTTTTTGATACCTTTTTTTCCATCAACATGGACCTAGTACCGTTACAGAGCATATGTGACTCACAACCAACTCATATGACGGCTGTTTGGCCCCATATTTGGTATTTCATATTTTTTTGGTCATATAAACCTACCACAAAAATTTCGTCCCAATCTGGAAACTTTTTTTTTAAACCTTTTTTTCCATCAACGTAGACGGAGTGCCTTTAAGGAGCATATGTGACTCAAAACCACCTCATACGACGGCCGTTTGGCCCCATATTTGGTATTTCATATTTTTTTGGTCATTGAAACCTACAACAAAAACGTCGTCCCAATCTGGAAACTTTTTTTTGAAACCTTTATTTCCATCAACATAGATGAAATGCCATTAAGGAGCATATGACACTCAAAAACACCTCATACGAAGGCCGTTTGGCCCCATATTTGGTATTTCAAATGTTTTTGGTCATCAAAACCAACCACAAAATTTCGTCTCAATCTGAAAACTTATTTCTGATACTTTTTTTCCATCAACATTGACTGAGTGCCGTTACGGAGCATATGTGACTCAACACCAACTCATACGACGGCTGTTTGGCCCCATATTTGGTATTTCATATTTTTTGGGTCATTGAAACTTACCCCAAAAATTTTGTCCCAATCTTTTAACCCTTTTTTTCCATAAAAGTGGACTAAGTGCCATTACGGAGAATATGTGACTCAACACCACCTCATACGACGGCCGTTTGGCCAATTATTTGGTATTTCATATTTTTTTGGTCATTGAAACCTACCACCAAAATTTTGTCTCAATTTGAAAACTTTTTTTTGAAACCTTTTTTCCATCAACGTGGACCGAGTACCATTACGGAGCATATGTGACTCAAAACCACCTCACACGACGGCCGTTTGGCCCCATATTTGGTATTTCATATCTTATTGGTCATTATAACCTACCACAAAAATGTTGTCCCAATATGGAAACTTTTTTTTGAAACCTTTTTTCCATCAACATAGACGGAGTGCCATTAAAGAGCATATGTGACCCAAAACCACCACATACGAAGGCTGTTTGGCCCCATATTGGTATTTCGTATTTTTTTGGTCATCAAAACCTACCACTAAAATTTCGTCTCAATCTGAAAACTTTTTTTTGAAACCTTTTTTTCCATCAACATGGACTGAGTGCCGCTACGGAGCATACGTGACTAAAAACCACCTCATACGATGACCGTTTAGCCCCATATTTGGTAATTCAAATTTTTTTGTCAATTTCGACCCAAGCTGGAAACTTTTTTTTGAAACCTTTTTTTTCCATCAACGTAGACGGAGTGCCGTTAAGGAGCATATGTGACTCAAAACCACCTCATACGACGGCCGTTTGGCCCATATTTGGTATTTCATATTTTTTTGGTCATTGAAACCTACCACAAAAACGTCGTCCCAATCTGGAATCTTTTTTTTGAAACCTTTTTTTCCATCAACATAGATGGAGTGCCATTAAGGAGCACATGACACTCAAAACCACCTCATACGAATGTCGTTTGGCCCCATATTTGGTATTTCAAATGTTTTTGGTCATCAAAACCAACCACAAAAAATTCGTCTCAATCTGAAAACTTTTTTCTGATGCCTTTTTTTCCATCAACATGGACTGAGTGTCGTTACGGAGCATATGTGACTCAACACCAACTCATACGACGGCTGTTTGGCCACATATTTGGTATTTCATATTTTTTGGGTCATTGAAACTTACCACAAAAAATTTTTCCCAATCTGGAAACTTTTTGTTAACCCTTTTTTTTTATAAAAGTGGACTGACTGCCATTACGGAGAATATGTGACTCAACACCACCTCATACGACGGCCGTTTGGCCGCTTATTTGGTATTTCATATTTTTTTGGTCATTGAAACCTACCACCAAAATTTCATCTCAATCTGAAAACCTTTTTTTGAAAGCTTTTTTCCATCAACGTGGACCGAGTACCATTACGGAGCATATGTGACTCAAAACCACCTCACACGAAGGCCGTTTGGCCCCATATTGGTATTTCATATCTTATTGGTCATTATAACCTACCACAAAAATGTTGTCCCAATATGGAAACTTTTTTTTGAAACCTTTTTTCCATCAACATAGACGGAGTGCCATTAAAGAGCATATGTGACCCAAAACCACGACATACGAAGGCCGTTGGTCCCCATATTGGTATTTCGTATTTTTTTGGTCATCAAAACCTACCACTAAAATTTTGTCTCAATCTGAAAACTTTTTTTTGAAACCTTTTTTTCCATCAACATGGACTGAGTGCTGCTACGGAGCATACGTGACTCAAAACCACCTCATACGATGACCGTTTGGCCCCATATTTGGTAATTCATATTTTTTTGTCATTGAAACCTACCACAAAAATTTCGACCCAAGCTGGAAACTTTTTTTTGAAACCTTTTTTTTCTATCAACGTAGACGGAGTGCCGTTAAGGAGCATATGTGACTCAAAACCACCTCATACGACGGCCGTTTGGCCCCATATTTGGTATTTTATATTTTTTTGGTCATTGAAACCTACCACAAAAATTTCGACCCAAGCTGGAATTTTTTTTTTTTAAACCTTTTTTTCCATCAACGTAGACGGAGTGCCTTTAAGGAGCATATGTGACTCAAAACCACCTCATACGACGGCCGTTTGGCCCCATATTTGGTATTTCATATTTTTTTGGTCATTGAAACCTACAACAAAAACGTCGTCCCAATCTGGAAACTTTATTTTGAAACCTTTTTTTCCATCAACATAGATGAAGTGCCATTAAGGAGCATATGACACTCAAAAACACCTCATACGAATGCCGTTTGGCCCCATATTTGGTATTTCAAATGTTTTTGGTCATCAAAACCAACCACAAAATTTCGTCTCAATCTGAAAACTTATTTCTGATACCTTTTTTTCCATCAACATGGACTGAGTGCTGTTACGGAGCATATGTGACTCAACACCAACTCATACGACGGCTGTTTGGCCCCATATTTGGTATTTCATATTTTTTGGGTCATTGAAACTTACCCCAAAAATTTTGTCCCAATCTTTTAACCCTTTTTTTCCATAAAAGTGGACTAAGTGCCATTACGGAGAATATGTGACTCAACACCACCTCATACGACGGCCGTTTGGCCAATTATTTGGTATTTCATATTTTTTTGGTCATTGAAACCTACCACCAATATTTTGTCTCAATTTGAAAACTTTTTTTTGAAACCTTTTTTCCATCAACGTGGACCGAGTACCATTACGGAGCATATGTGACTCAAAACCACCTCACACGACGGCCGTTTGGCCCCATATTTGGTATTTCATATCTTATTGGTCATTATAACCTACCACAAAAATGTTGTCCCAATATGGAAACTTTTTTTTGAAACCCTTTTTCCATCAACATAGACGGAGTGCCATTAAAGAGCATATGTGACCCAAAACCACCACATACGAAGGCTGTTTGGCCCCATATTGGTATTTCGTATTTTTTTGGTCATCAAAACCTACCACTAAAATTTCGTCTCAATCTGAACACTTTTTTTTGAAACCTTTTTTTCCATCAACATGGACTGAGTGCCGCTACGGAGCATACGTGACTAAAAACCACCTCATACGATGACCGTTTGGCCCCATATTTGGTAATTCAAATTTTTTTGTCATTGAAACCTACCACAAAAATTTCGACCCAAGCTGGAAACTTTTTTTTGAAACCTTTTTTTTCCATCAACGTAGACGGAGTGCCGTTAAGGAGCATATGTGACTCAAAACCACCTCATACGACGGCCGTTTGGCCCCATATTTGGTATTTCATATTTTTTGGTCATTGAAACCTACCACAAAAACGTCGTCCCAATCTGGAATCTTTTTTTTGAAACCTTTTTTTCCATCAACATAGATGGAGTGCCATTAAGGAGCATATGACACTCAAAACCACCTCATACGAATGTCGTTTGGCCCCATATTTGGTATTTCAAATGTTTTTGGTCATCAAAACCAACCACAAAAAATTCGTCTCAATCTGAAAACTTTTTTCTGATGCCTTTTTTTCCATCAACATGGACTGAGTGTCGTTACGGAGCATATGTGACTCAACACCAACTCATACGACGGCTGTTTGGCCCCATATTTGGTATTTCATATTTTTTGGGTCATTGAAACTTACCACAAAAAATTTTTCCCAATCTAGAAACTTTTTGTTAAACCTTTTTTTTTATAAAAGTGGACTGAGTGCCATTACGGAGAATATGTGACTCAACACCACCTCATACGACGGCCGTTTGGCCGCTTATTTGGTATTTCATATTTTTTGGTCATTGAAACCTACCACCAAAATTTCATCTCAATCTGAAAACCTTTTTTTGAAAGCTTTTTTCCATCAACGTGGACCGAGTACCATTACGGAGCATATGTGACTCAAAACCACCTCACACGAAGGCCGTTTGTCCCCATATTTGGTATTTCATATCTTATTGGTCATTATAACCTACCACAAAAATGTTGTCCCAATATGGAAACTTTTTTTTGAATCCTTTTTTACATCAACATAGACGGAGTGCCATTAAAGAGCATATGTGACCCAAAACCACCACATACGAAGGCCGTTTGTCCCCATATTGGTATTTCGTATTTTTTTGGTCATCAAAACCTACCACTAAAATTTTGTCTCAATCTGAAAACTTTTTTTGAAACCTTTTTTTCCATCAACATGGACTGAGTGCTGCTACGGAGCATACGTGACTCAAAACCACCTCATACGATGACCGTTTGGCCCCATATTTGGTAATTCATATTTTTTTGTCATTGAAACCTACCACAAAAATTTCGACCCAAGCTGGAAACTTTTTTTGAAACCTTTTTTTCCATCAACGTAGACGGAGTGCCGTTAAGGAGCATATGTGACTCAAAACCACCTCATACGACGGCCGTTTGGCCCCATATTTGGTATTTTATATTTTTTTGGTCATTGAAACCTACCACAAAAATTTCGACCCAAGCTGGAAATTTTTTTGAAACCTTTTTATTCCATCAACGTAGACGGAGTGCCGTTAAAGAGCATATGTGACTCAAAACCACCTCATACGACGGCCGTTTGTCCCCATATTTGGTATTTCATATTTTTTGGTCATTAAAATCTCTCACAAAATTTTCGTCTCAATCTCGAAACTTTTTTTTGAAACCTGTTTTTCCATCATCGTGGACCGAGTACCGTTAGGGAGCATCTGTGACTCAAAACCACCTCATACGACGACCGTTTGGCCCCATATTTGGTATTTCATATTTTTTTGGTCATTAAAAACTACCACAAAAATTTAGTATCAATCTGAAAACTTTTTTTTTGAAACCTTTTTTTCCATTAACGCGGACAAAGTGCCGTTACGGAGCATGTAGACTCACAACCAACTCATATGACGGCTGTTTGGCCCCATATTTGGTATTTCATATTTTTTTGGTCGTAGAAACCTACCACAAAAATTTCGTCCCAATCTGGAAACTTTTTTTTGAAACCTTTTTTTCCATCAACGTAGACGGAGTGCCTTTAAGGAGCATATGTGACTCAAAACCACCTCATACGACGGCCGTTTGGCCCCATATTTGGTATTTCGTATTTTTTTGGTCATTGAAACCTACCACAAAAACGTCGTCCCAATCTGGTTACTTTTTATTGAAACCTTTTTTTCCATCAACATAGACGGAGTGCCATTAAGGAGCATATGACACTCAAAACCACCTCATACGAAGGCCGTTTGGCCCCATATTTGGTATTTCAAATATTTTTTGTCATCAAAACCAACCACAAAAATTTCGTCTCAATCTGAAAACTTTTTTCTAATACCTTTTTTTCCATCAACATGGACTGAGTGCCGTTACGGAGCATATGTGACTCAACACCAACTCATACGACGGCTGTTTGGCCCCATATTTGGTATTTCATATTTTTTGGGTCATTGAATCTTAACACAAAATTTTTGTCCCAATCTGGAAACTTTTTTTAACCCTTTTTTCATAAAAGTGGACTGAGTGCCATTACGGAGCATATGTGACTCAACACCACCTCATACGACGGCCGTTTGGCCTCATATTTGGTATTTCATATTTTTTTGGTCATTGAAACCTACCACCAAAATTTCGTCTCAATCTGAAAACTTTTTTTTGAAACCTTTTTTCCATCAACGTGGATCGAGTACCATTACGGAGCATATGTGACTCAAAACCACCTCACACGACGGCCGTTTGGCCCCATATTTTGTATTTCATAATTTATTGGTCATTATAACCTACCACAAAAATGTTGTCCCAATATGGAAACTTTTTTTTGAAACCTTTTTTCCATCAACATAGACGGAGTGCCATTAACGAGCATATGTGACCCAAAACCACCACATACGAAGGCCGTTTGGCCCCATATTGGTATTTTATATTTTTTTGGTCATCAAAACCTACCACTAAAATTTCGTCTCAATCTGAAAACTTTTTTTTGAAACCGTTTTTTCCATCAACGTGGACTGCGTGCCGCTACGGAGCATACGTGACTCAAAACCACCTCATACGATGACCGTTTGGCCCCATATTTGGTAATTCATATTTTTTTGGTCATTGAAACCTACCACAAAAATTTCGACCCAAGCTGGAAATGTTTTTTGAAACCTTTTTTTTTTTTTTGGGTAAATTAAAATTATCATAGCATCAAAACTTTTTACAACCTATCATCCTTTGGAAGGGACAACTCCCCAACTCAAGGTGTCTGTATACAAGTATGGCTAATTACTAATGCAATGCAACCAAATCCTATCTCTTTCTTTCAATTTACAAGTATAAAGAATTTTAGATCTTTGAAGAACAAATATTGTATCCTCTGCACTGTGGACTGAATGGATGGTAATTGAGCTGACCAGAGAGCCTGGTTCCTAGCCCTCCACACCATATATAGCAAACTAGCTGCAGTGGCCTTAACCACTTGCATTTGCACATATGACATATTCCTGCCTCTTCTAATCCAAGCTACCAGATGTTCCATACAAGAACATGGAATATTAACCCCCAACCAAAGGTTGATCTCCTGCCACACCTTTTTTGAATAGAGACATTCAAAGAAAATATGTTGATGTGTCTCCTGCTCCAGCTCACAAATGCAACATGAAATAGATTCACAAGTCATGAATCTAGCTAATCTAACTCTGACTGGCAGTCTTTTGTTCATTGCAACCCACCACACAAAACTGTGTTTAGGCATGTTAAGAGTGTTCCAGATTGCTCCATGCCAGTGGATCTTTTTCCCCAAACACACAACTCCTTGATAGATTTTTGCTATAGTGTAGCTACCAACAGGCCACCATTGCTGCTGCATCCACACTTTCAGATCATTTTTCACTCTACTAATATGTTTCCATATCCAACTCCCTGTAGTGGAGGGAGTGTACCCCCACCAGTCCTGCTTCTTCAAGTATACACTATGCACCCATTTGACCCACAGTGTATCCTTTTTTCTGCAATTTGCCAAGCAAGTTTACCAACAGCAATGAGGTTCCAAAGAGCCAGATTTCTCACCCCCAAACCACCCAACTTCTTAGGTTTACACACTGTCTCCCATTTGATATACCTAGCTTTGGTTCCATCTGTTGTGCCTTCCCATAAGAATCTTCTGCATAGCTGGTTAATTCTCTTTATGACAGCTTTTAGAAAGATGATGATTTGCATCCAATATGTACATATGCTCTTGAGGACAGAGTTAACCAGTTGCAATCTTCCAGCAAAAGAAAGGTGTCTAGATTGCCAAACTGTGATTCTGTGCATAACTCTTTGAATGAGTTGATCACAGTCCTTGAGAGCAAGCAACCTGTTGCAAATAGGGACCCATAGGTATCTGAAAGGCAGCACCCCCAGCTTGAAACCTGATTTGTGCAGTAGTTTCTCTACATCATCAGCAGCCATGTTCACCTGGAATAATTCAGATTTACCCTTGTTTGCAATCAATCCTGAAACTTGTTCAAAGTGCTTAAGCCCTTGGAGGAGTAACCTAGCACTTTGAATCTCTCCTTTACAGAAAACCAACAAGTCATCAGCAAAGCATAAGTTGTTGAGCTTCAAATCAGAGCACCTAGGGTGAAAGTGAAAGTCCCTTCTCCCACCTAGGCATTTCAGTATTCTTGTGAGGTACTCCATGCAAAGAGTGAATAAAAGTGGAGATATAGGATCTCCCTGCCTTAAGCCTCTTTTAGAATTGAAGAAACCTTGACTTGTCCCATTAATAAGGATTGTGAAACTGGCTGTTGATACACATGCCATAATCACTTTAATGAAGTGGTTGGGGAATCCCAAAGCCTCCATTAGATCTGTCAAGAAACTCCATTCTACAGTGTCATAGGCCTTTTGTAGATCAACCTTCATCATGCAACTAGGAGCTGCATACTTCCTAGCATAATGTCTCACTAGATCCTGACACACCAAAATGTTATTAAGGATGCTCCTTCCACCAATAAATGCACCCTGATTTTGAGCTACAATGTGTGGGCGCACCTATTTCAGTCTTGAGCACAGCAGCTTGGAGATGCATTTTTAAACTATAGAACAACAAGCAATAGGTCTATATTCATGGACCTTAGTAGGGCAGCTCACTTTAGGAACTAGTGAGATAGAAGTGGTGTTAATCACTTTTAACATTTCACCAGTTGTAAAGAACTCTTGGACAGCAGCTACCACATCAGCCCCCACAATATTCCAGCTAGCTTTGAAGAAAAAGTTGCCAAAGGCATCAATTCCAGGAGCCTTAGAGTCAGGAATGGACCATAAAGCCTCTTTAATCTCAGTGTGAGAGAACCTAAGTTCCAAAGAAGACTTCTGCTCCTCAGTAAGGCAGGCTCCCTGTTGTATAATGTTGCTCTTGATCTTGGACACTTGTTGACTATCACCCATGAAGCTAGAAAAGTGAGTGATAAACTGATCACATAAAGCTTGGGGGTCCAGGATCCATTCACCCTCAGTGTTTTGAATTATGTTAATCCTGTTCTTGTTGATCTTAGCTTTCAGAGCTTGATGGAATGTTTTAGTGTTGTCATCACCCCAACTAATCCAATCCTCCTTAGCTTTTTGCTTCAAAAAACCAAGGTAGTCACCCTTGATTTGCTTGAGTTTCTGTGCAGCAGCATATTCCCTTTTGATAGCCTCATCATCATTAGGGTTGAGGTGCATATGTTCCTGTGCTGCATCATAATTCTTCAAAGCCAATTTCATGCTACTAGCTATATCACCAACCTGCTCATGATTGAAAGTTTTCAGAACAGGCTTGAGAAGTTTGAGCTTTTGAGCAACTCTGAACATAGCATAGCCTTAGACTGGTATAGCCCAATGGTCTGTAATCAACTGATGATACCCCTCTTGTGCACACCACATGTTAAAGAACCTAAAAGGTTTAAACCCCTGCACATCTCTGTAGCATCTCATCAGAGCTGGACTGTGGTCAAAATCACCCTCAGGTAAGAAAGTAACCTCAGAGTTTGTATGAAGGGCCAACCAACTAGGATTAGCCATGACCCTATCAATCTTGGTCATGACTCTATTGCAACCATCTTGCTTGTTATTCCATGTAAACCACCTCCCACTAAACTTAACATCCTCCATGCCACAGCTAGCCACACACTGCTGAAAATCCTCCATTTCCCTCTGTGTATTCAGCTCTCCTGTCTTCTCATCTGTATTGAGGATGACATTAAAGTCACCCCCCCAAAGCCAAGGTTCCCTCATGCTACTAGCAATACTAGATAGGTCCCTCCAGAGCACCTTCCTTTCTACACCAGTATTGAATGCATAAATGAAGGTGCAAAAGAAGGCTTTAGAGTGGACTGGCTTCACCTTACAATGCACCATTTGAGCAGTACACAATCTGATATCAACTTGGAAAAAGTGAGGATCCCAAGTTACTACCACTCTACCTTTTCTATGCCAAGGTAGATTGGAGGTTATACACCAGCCTAGACATAAGTTAAGGTACAAGGCCCCCACATCTTTGGCCTTGACCTTTGTTTCCAGGAGGCAAACCAACTTAGCATTATGTTTGTGAATGAAATCTCTCATATAACATTGCTTATTATAGTTGTTCAGCCCCCTGGTATTCCAAAATAGCATACTATCCATCAGGGATAGGGGTGATCAACCCCTGCTCCCTTAGACTATTAGCACTCCCTTGCACTTCTGTCACCACCTGTATATCTTCCTCTGTAGGCCCTTTCTCCAATACAGCAAAAGAATTATGTATAACATTTTTTGCAGCAGGTTCCCCAACTGGAGTGTTCTTCTGTATCACCTGTTGTACAGTTCCACCTCTCCTAGAAGTGATGGAAATGAATCCATCATCATCAACAACTCTCTGATTGACTGGGACTTTAGTTGGCTGTTGCTTTGGCCTCCACACCTTGGCAGGTTTAGCTTTAAACCAACAATCCTCTTTAGCATGTCCATACTTCTTGCACAGACTACACTTAGATGGTTTCCATTCATAAACCACCTCCTGAGTCATCTCTACACCTTTTTCATTAATGAAGCTGATCTGTTCTGGGAAGTCCTGTTCAAGCTGCACATCAACCATAATTCTTGCATATTTGTTCTTTGCTTGAGCTCAGTATATGTATCCAACTTCCTTAATGTACCAATCCTCCCAACAAGCTTGCTAAGACACTGCTTCCCCCAGAATTTCAACCCCAGATGAGGTAGTTGAATCCAAATAGGAACACTGGGAGTGGAACATTCCTCCATGGTTTCATCTGGATCCCATTTCTTGACTAGCATAGGTTTGCTATCAAAGAAATAATCTCCAGCAAGAACCTTATCCACTGTCTCCTTTTCCTTAAAACGCACCAAGAACCCTCCATTTTCAATAGGGGCTATAACCCCTAATCCAAAAGAGCCCCAAATTCTCTTAGCAAAACCCTCAAACACTTGGAGTGGGGGTTTTGCTCCTAGAACAAAGCATACAACAGCTGAACTCCAGAATGCAATCTCTTCCTCAACATCTTCCCAGCTTATTACTGGTTTCAGATCATCCACAGTATAATTTTGAGAAGCAGACAAATTCAGGCCAACCTCAGTTAAGTCAACGTGATCACAAATTTGTTCTCTAACCCTTTTTTGTTCAACAGATTGATTATCTGGGGTTAAAAGACCAGTTCTACCAGTAATGGACTCAGTATTAGCATTCAAACTAGGTCCCTCATTCAAAGCGATTCACAGTAGAACCAATATTAATCACTTGAGCAGAATCCATGATCTTACCTCCATGGTTGACTTTGGACGCTCTGGTAATTGGAACTGTGGTGATGTGGCTCTGCTGCATCATAGTAGTGATTCTTGGACTGGCATAGTCTCCATCTGAATCAAGTTCACTACTACAAGAAGATCCATCAAAATCTGATTGCCGGTTTTCAATCGCTGCCTTACCCTCTTTTCTTGAAACTAGTTGAAGATGATCATCAGAAGGTGATTTGGATTGTTTATTCGAAGCATTTTGTGGTGTTTTCTTGGATTTACTGCTTTGATTAGCATTGCCACCAGCAAATTGCACCCCCTTCCCCTGCCTACTCCTTGTGTTTGCCATCACCAACGGGAGCTCAAAGAGAGAGAAAAAGAAAGGAGGTCATTGAAACCTTTTTTTTCCATCAACGTAGATGGAGTGCCGTTAAAGAGCATATGTGACTCAACACCACCTCATACGACGGCCGTTTGTCCCCATATTTGGTATTTCATATTTTTTTGCTCATCAACACCTACCACAAAAATTTCGTCTCAATCTGAAAACTTTTTTTGAAACCTTTTTTCCAATCAACGTGGACTGAATGCCGTTACGGAGCATATGTGACTCAACACCAACTCATACGACGGCTGTTTGGCCCCATATTTGGTATTTCATATTTTTTTGGTCATTGAAACCTACCACAAAAATTTTGTCCCAATCGGGAAACTTTTTTGAAACCTTTTTTTCCATCAAACTGGACTGAGTGCCGTTACGGAGCATATGTGACTCAAACCACCTCATACGATGGCCGTTTGCCCCTTATTTGGTAATTCATATTTTTTGGCCATTGAAACCTACCACAAAAATTTCGTCTCAATTTGAAAACTTTTTTTTAAACCTTTTTTTTTTCATCAACGTAGACGGAGTGCCGTTAAGAAGCATATGTGTCTCAAAACTACCTCATACGACGGTTGTTTGGCCCCATATTTGGTATTTCAAATTTTTTGGTCATCAAAACCTACCACAAAAATTTCGTCTCAATCTGAAAACTTTTTTTTTGAATCCTTTTTTTCCATCAACGTGGACTGAGTGCCGTTACGGAGCATATGTGACTCAACACCAACTCATATGATGGCTGTTTGGCCCCATATTTGGTATTTCATATTTTTTTGGTCATTGAAACCTACCACAAAAATTTTGTCCCAATCTGGAAACTTCTTTTTGACACCTTTTTTTCCATCATTGGATTGAGTGCCATTACGGAGCATATGTAACTGAAGCCACCTCAGACGACACCGTTTGGCCCCTTATTTGGTATTTCATATTTTTTGGCCATTGAAACCTACCACAAAATTTTCGTCTCAATTTGAAAACTTTTTTTTGAAACCTTTTTTTCCATCAACGTGGACCGAGTACCATTAAGGAGCATATGTGACTAAAAACCACCTCATACGAAGGCCGTTTGGCCCCATATTTGGTATATCATATTTTTTTGGTCATCAAAACCTACCACAAAAATTTCGTCTCAGTCTGAAAACTTTTTTTGAAACCTTTTTTCCATCAACGTGGACTGAGTGCCGCTACGGATCATATGTGACTCAAAACCAACTCCTTCGACGGCAGTTTGGCCCCATATTTGGTAGTTCATATTTATTTGGTCATTGAAACCTACCACAAAAATTTGGACCCATCTGGAAACATTTTTTGAAACCTTTTTTCCCATCAACGTAGACGGAGTGCCGTTAAGGAGCATATGTGACTCAAAACCACCTCATACGACAGCCGTTTGGCCCCATATATGGTATTTCATATTTTTTTGGCCATTGAAACCTACCACAAAAATTTTGTCTTAATCTGAAAATTGTTTTTTGAAACCTTTTTTTCCATCAACATGGACCTAGTATCGTTACGGAGCATATGTGACTCAGAACCTCCTCATGCGACGGCTGTTTGGCCCCATATTTGGTATTTCATATTTTTTTTGTCATTGAAACCTACCACAAAAATTTCGTCTCAATCTGAATTTTTTTTTGATACCTTTTTTTCCATCAACGTGGACTGAGTGCTGCTACGGAGCATATGTGACTCAAAACCACCTCATACGACGGCCGTTTGGTCCCATATTTGGTAATTCATATTTTTTGGTCATTAAAACCTACCACAAAATTTTCGTCTCAATCTCGAAACTTTTTTTTGAAACTTTTTTTTTTTTTGGATAAGTGAAAAAATATATTGAACACCAAACACAACTACAATCTACTCAAAGGTGAAGACAACCCTTCTAGGAAGGCTCGCCAAACACCTAAAGAGCAACTATTACAACTTGAGCTCATCTAGCCAATATTGAAACTTAGTGAAGGCGTTAGAGTTATAGACTAACTTCATCCTAGTTCTAATTACAAACTTGATAGAATCAATACATCTATCAACACTAGGAACATAACTACACCAATAAGCCTGATTTCTAGCAAGCCAAATGTTATAAACAACAGCAGCAATTACAGCAAAAGCTGCTTTCTTTCTAGCTTGAGGCAGACCTCCCCTTTTGCTGATCCAGTTGATGTAGTCTGACATGCCAGTCCATCTCTTCTTAATCTTGATCCAATCTAGATATCCCTCCCAAACCAGTTTGCTGAAGTAACAGTGGAAGAGCAGATGGTCAAGGCTCTCAGTATGAGAGCCACAGATAGTACAAGTGTCCTTAGAGCAGACCCCATATCTTCTGAGCCTGTCCTTTGTCATAAGCCTCTGGTGAGCTGCTAACCATATCATGAAGCTATGTTTGGGTGTATTGAGCCTATTCCACACAACCTTATCCCAAATAACTTTGTCTCCCATCTCATGTGTTTGTTTGTAACACTTACCAATGGAGAACACTTGGCCAGTCTGAGGAAGCCAGGCTGCTTGTTTGATCTCATCTTTAACTTGATATAAGTATCTCCATATCCAGCTGGCAATAGACCTAGGGTGGTGTTGCCACCAATCACCTCCTTGGATGTACACTGAATTAACCCATCTCACCCACAGAGTGTCTTTCTTTTCAGCAATGGCCCAAACTTGCTGGCTAACTGCTAGGAGGTTCCATAGCTTTATATCCCTGACTCCTAGACCTCCATAGCCCTTCTTACTAGAGACCTTATCCCAGTTGACATAACCTGGTTTTAGGTACCTATCATTTCCTAGCCATAAGTAAACCCTGCAAACTTGATTGATTCTTGCAAGAACAGCCTCAGGTAGAATGAAAATCTGCATCCAGTAGTTGCACACACTCATCAGCACAGAGTTGACTAACTGGAGTCTTCCAGCAAAGGACAGTGTTCTATGCTGCCAGGATTTAATCCTACATAGCATTTTTCCACCAGCTTCTCACAATCTGCAGTTCTTAGTTTCTTGGTGCTAATGGGAGCACCAAGATACTTAAGAGGCCAGGCACCAGATCCAAAACCAGACAGCTTCTTGATTCTGTGTAGGTCTGCAGCTTGCATGTTAACCTGAAAAACTTCAGATTTCTGTTTATTAGCAGCTAGGCCTGAAGATTTTTCAAACATTCTCAAGACTTGAAGCATCAAGTAGACACTTCTATAGTCTCCTCTACTGAATATCATTAAGTCATCTGCAAAGCATAGACTATTCAGTTTTAGGCCTTGACATCTAGGGTGGAAATGAAAATCTTGCTTTGCCCCCTGATAATTCAAGATTCTAGTCAATTATTCCATGCAGAGTACAAAAACCAGGGGGGAGATAGGGTCTCCTTGCCTTAAGCCTCTCTTAGCCTCAAATAAATCAGTACAGGATCCATTAAAGAGGAGAGTATAGCTAGCAGTGGATATACATTCTATCAGTACTTTAATGAAATCTTTAGGAAAGTTGAGAGCCTGGAGCAAATCATGAACAAACCCCCACTCAATAGTATCAAAAGATTTTTGAAGATCAACTTTCATCAAACAACTTCTAGCAGCTTGTTTCCCTGTATAATGTTTGACAAGATCCTGGCACAACAGTAAATTATCAATGATGCTTCTACCTGCCACAAAGGCACTGTGACTTTGGCCAACCAGACCAGGTAAGACTCTTTTCAATCTTGAGCATAAAAGTTTAGAGATGATCTTATATAGCACTGTACAACAGGCTATAGGTCTGTAGTCTCCAACATGAGAGGGGCAAGCAACCTTAGGAACTAAGGTGATTGCTGTAGTGTTTATAGCTTTAAGTAGTTTCCCTGAGCTGAAGAATTCTTGTACTGCAGAGATGATCTCTTTTCCCACCACATCCCAAGCATCCTTAAAGAAGCTGCTCCCATAACCATCTATTCTAGGAGATTTGTTATTAGGAATAGACCAAAGTGCTAACCTAATCTCCTCTCCTGTAAAGTTGAGGTTAAGAAGAGTGTGTTGATCTTCCAACAAGATAGGTCCTTGTTGAATAAACCTGCTCTTGATAGGAAAGACTTCACTCCTTGTATTAGCAACAAAAGTTCTAAAATGGTTCAAGAATGTATTTTTCACAGCTACATGCTCATAAATCCATATATCCTCTTTACTCATAATATCATTAAAATTATTTTTCTGAGCTAGTATTTTCACACTATTATGAAACTTTTTTGTGTTGCTATCACCATCAAGTATCCATTCTCCATTTGCTTTCTGATTTAAGAAGGAGAGGTAAATTACCTGAGCTTCTTTGAGTTTTTGGTGAGCTACAAATTCAGCATGAATAAAGCTAGCATTTCTGGGATCCAAGTGCAACTGGTCTTGGAGGATCCTGAGATCAGCAGCAGCTTGTAGTTGAGCAGCTTCAACATCCCCAAACCTCTCTTTATTAAGCTTCTTTAAGTCTTGCTTCAGAAATTTCAGTTTCTGCCATACTTGGTATATCTGAAACCCAATAACTTACTTCTGCCAGGCTTCTTTAACAACAGCTAAAAAGCTATCACACTTGCTCCACATCTGAAAGTATCTGAAGGGGATTTTGCCTTGAGGAGTGGGAAAGAATTTGATCAAAGCAGGGGAATGATCAAAGTATCCCTCAGGAAGGAAAATCACTTCAGCTGATTTGAAGAGAGTTAACCAGTTTTCATTGGCAACAACCCTATCAAGCTTAGCTAGCACCCTATCTTTATCATCTTGCTTATTGTTCCATGTATAGAATCTACCAAGAAATTTGACATCAGTCAAATTACAATAATTGAGGCACTTTTGGAAAGCCTCAATTTCCCTTCTAGTAACTGCAGCCCCAACTCTTTCCTCATATGTGAGCACATTATTGAAGTCCCCCATCATCACCCAAGGGCCAACTAAAGAGCCACCAATTCTCTCCGGATCCTTCCACAGAATGCACCTGCTAGCATTATCATTATCTGCATACACTATTGAACAAGCAAAGGAGACTCTTGAACTACAAGAAGTGACAATACAATGCACTAGCTGATCAGTGCAGAATATGATATCCACCTCAAAAGCTCTAGGGTCCCATGCAATGATTATTCTAGCTCTACCATGCCATGGTAAGTTTGTGGTTATATTCCAACCTGGACATAAGTTAAGATACAAGGCCCCTAGTTTATGAGCCCTGATCTTAGTTTCAAGGAGGCAAACAAGCTTAGCTTGGTGAGAAGAGATTAAATTCTTGACCTCTTTCTGTTTAGATATCTTCTTTAGCTCCCTTACATTCCAACAGATTATATTATCCATTCACAATAAGGGTAATCAGCCCCTTATCTATCATCTCATCATTACCTCTGTCATCTGTGTGAAGGTCAACTCTATCAGCTTCAATAGGAGTAACCTGTTGCAGAACCTGAAATATGTTTGGGGTTTCCTGGCTTACAGCAGCAGCTGCAGTATGCTGCTTCTTAAACTTACTGGACACTTGCCTAAAACCATCCTCATCCTCCAATAACTCCTTATTCATTTTAGGGGCCACTTTAGGCCTCCATTCCTACTTCTTTTTGACTACTCTGCAGTCCTCCCCTCTATGACCTATCTTTTTGCAATGTAGACAGACCTCAGGCTTTCATTCATTCTCAATAACCTGATTAAGAAGTATTCCATGCTCATTCAAAAAAGAGACAGAATCAGGATAGATCTGATCAACCTCCACTTCCACCAGCACTCTGGCATACATCAGCCTATCCCTCCTCTCTGTAGCTTGGTCTACTTTGACTAAATCACCTAGAGACTGCACTATTTTGGTTAGACTTCTGCCTCCCCAATATTTCACGTTGAGTTTTGGAAGTTTAACCCAAATAGGAACCTTTTTAACCACCTAGTCACTAATGTCAGCATCAATATCCCATGATTTAACTATCAAAGGCTTAGAGTCAAAGCTAAAATGGCCATTAAGATCCATGTCTTTTCCTCCCATGTCACTGAATCTCACCATAATAGTTCATTTCCCTACTTGAGCAATTTTATCAATGCCCATCTTCCCCCAAATCCTCTTTAGAAACCCTTCCATAACTGAGAATGGTGGATTAGCTCCAACCACAAAGCAGAAAATGGCAGTCTGCCAATAGTCAATTTCCTTAGCAACATCATCAATCTTTATTTTAGGTATCTGCACAGTTAGAATAGGGGTCTGCGCCTCTATCACATTTAACAGATTTAATCCCTTCTTTCCAGTCTACATCTCTACACTAACAGCAGAGCCAAATATGATATGTTTACTGGGATTACTATGTATAAACTTACCTCTAGAAGTCGAGGTCTGATTACCATTGTTAGATTTCAAAGCTGAAACCCACTCTGAGAATCTCCTCAGAGCTCTAGGATTCACTTCATCACCATCAGAGTGCACAATAGGAGTATCTGGGTTAAACTCCTCATCACTTGTGATGTCAAGATCATAAATATCCTCATCTTCCTCAGTCTGCTCAGTCTGCCTCCCTTTCAGTTTCAGATCAATGGTAGTGCTACTAGCTTTAGAATCAGAGCCAACCTTGCTTCATGCATTCTTCCTCTTTGGGGGTCTACCTCTCTTGCCCCCTGCCATGGCTTCCACAGGTTGTGGAGGAGGGAAGGAGAAATCGCCTCAGAGAAAGAGAGAACTTTCTATTTTAGGAAGAAACCTTTTTTTCCTAAAACCTTTTTTTCTATCTGAAACCTTTTTTTCATCAACGTGGACCGAGTAACGTTAGGGAGCATATGTGACTCAAAACCACCTCATACGACGACCGTTTGGGCCCATATTTGGTATTTCATATTTTTTTGGTCATTCAAAACTACCACAAAAATTTCGTCCCAATCTAAAAACTTTTTTTTTGAAACCTTTTTTTCCATTAACGCGGACAAAGTGTCGTTACGGAGCATATGTGACTCACAACTAACTCATATGATGGCTGTTTGGCCCCATATTTGGTATTTCATATATTTTTGGTCAATGAAACCTACCACAAAAATTTCGTCCCAATATGGAAACTTTTTTTTGAAACCTTTTTTTCCATCAACGTAGACGAAATGTCGTTAAGGAGCATATGTGACACAAAACTACCTCATACGACGGCCGTTTGGCCCCATATTTGGTATTTCATATTTTTTTGGCCATTGAAACCTACCAAAAAAAAATTCGTCTCAATCTGAAAACTTTTTTTTGAAACTTTTTTTCCATCAACGTGGACCGAGTACCATTACGGAGCATATGTGACTCAAAACCACCTCACACGACGGCCGTTTGGACCCAAATTTGGTATTTCATATTTTTTTGGCCATTGAAACCTACCACATAAATGTCGTCCCAATCTGGAAACTTTTTTTTGAAACCTTTTTTTCCATCAACATAGACGGAGTGCCATTAAGGAGCATATGTGACTCAGAACCACCTCATACGATGACCGTTTGGCCCCATATTTGGTTTTTCATGTTTTTTTGGTCACTAAAAACTACCACAAATATTTCGTCTCAATCGGAAAACTTTTTTTTTAAACCTAATTTTCCATTGACGCGGACAAAGTGCCGTTACGGAGCATATGTGACACAAAACCAACTCATACGACGGCTGTTTGGCCCCATATTTGGTATTTCGTATTTTTTTTGTCATTGAAACCTACCACAAAAATTTTGTCCAAATCTGGAAACTTTTTTTTTTAAACCTAATTTTCCATTGACGCGGACAAAGTGCCGTTACGGAGCATATGTGACTCAAAACCAACTCATACGACGGCTGTTTGGCCCCATATTTGGTATTTCGTATTTTTTTGGTCATTGAAACCTACCACAAAAATTTTGTCCCAATCTGGAAACTTTTTTTGAAACCTTTTTTTCCATCAAAATAGACTGAGTGCCGTTTCGGAGCATATGTGATTCAAAACCACCTCATACGACGGTCGTTTGGCCCCTAATTTGGTATTTCATATTTTTTTGGTCATTGAAACCTACCACCAAAATTTCGTCTCAATCTGAAAATATTTTTGGAAACCTTTTTTTCCATCAACGTGGACCGAGTACCATTAAGGAGCATATGTGACTCAAAACCACCTCATACGAAGGCCGTTTGGCCCTATATTTGGTATTTCATATTTTTTTGGTAATCAAAACCTACCACTAAAATTTCGTCTCAATCTGAAAACTTTTTTTTTTTTTTGGTAATTTAATAAGTGTCATAACATCAAAAAACTCTTTACAACCTATCTCCTTTTGGAAGGGACATAAAACCCCAACTCAAGGTATCAAACCAAGTATAGTCTAATTACAAATCATATGTAACCACAATCTGTCTTTTTCTTTCAATTTACAAGTATAGAGTATCTGTGATCTTTGGGTCACAAAAAACTTGATTTTATGGACAATATAGCTGATTGAGGGTGTTTTGGCTAGCCAGAAGGACTGGTTCCTAGCTCTCCACACCTGATACAGGACATTAGCTGCAGCAGCCTTGCACACCTGCTGCTGTATAGGTGTTATCTTCCTCCTTCTTCTGAACCATGCTAGCAGTTGTCCCATACTAGAGTGAGACATCTGTGTTCCTAGCCAACAGTTTATTTCATGCCAGATCTTCTGTGAGTAGGGACACTCAAAGAAGGTGTGCGGATGTGTTTCGAGTGCTATCTCACGGATGCAGCATGCCTGTGATTCACACAAGAGGTATCTAGCAATCCTTACCCTGACAGGTAGCCTTTGTTGCACAGCTACCCACCACAAAAAGCTGTGCTTGGGGATATTAAGGGTACTCCGAACAACACGATACCAGTGCACCTTCAACCCACTGTTCACAACCCCACATTAATTTTTGGCTATGGAGTAGCAGCCAATGGGCCACCATGATTGTTGCATCCAACCCTTTAACTCATTTTTGATCTTGCATACTTGCTTCCATATCCAGCTACCAGTGGTGGGAGCCATGTACCCCCACCAATCCCTACCTTTCAGATATACAGTATGGACCTATTTGACCCATAAGGTGTCTTTTTTTTCAGCAATTTGCCATGCAATCTTCCCCACTGCAATGAGGTTCCACAGGGCTAGATCTCTCACTCCCAGTCCACCATATTTCTTGGGTTTGCATATTGAACCCCATTTCACATATCCAGTTTTAGTACCATCAGTTGAGCCTTCCCATAAAAATCTCCTGCACAACTGATTGATCCTCTTGATTACAGTCTTTGGAAAGATGATAATCTGCATCCAATAAGTGCATATGCTCATGAGAACAGAGTTTACAAGCTGCAATCTCCCAGCAAAGGAGAGGTGTCTTGATTGCCATACTGTGATTTTGTTCATAACTTTCTGTATTAATTGATCACAATCCTTGATATTCAGTTTCCTATTACAAATAGGAACACCCAAATATCTGAAAGGAAGTTTCCCTAGCTTGAAACCAGATTTTTGTAGAAGTTTTCCCACCTCAGCAGACTTCATATTCAAATGATAAAATTAAGATTTTCCTTTGTTGGCCTTCAAACCTAAAACATCTTCAAAGTGTTTGAGGCCTTGAAGGAGTAGCCTGGCACTCTGAATTTTCCCTTTACAGAAAATCAGCAGATCATCAGCAAAACAAAGATTGTTGAGTTTCATTGTGGAGCATCTGGGGTGGAACTAAAAATCCTTCCTCCCAAATATTGCAAAGTTCTTGTCAAATATTCCATGCAAAGAGTGAAGAGCAGTGGAGAGACAGGGTCTCCTTGTCTTAGCCCTCTTTTGGAGTTGAAAAAGCCTTGACTGGTACCATTAATGAGAATAGTGAAACTAGCAGTGGTTACACATGCCATAGCAACCTTAATGAAGTACTTGGGAAAGTGCAGAGCCTCCAAAAGGTCTTCCAAGAACCCCCATTCAACAGTATCATAGGCTTTTTGTAGATCAATCTTCATTAAGCAACTTGGGGTTGAGTTCTTCCTTGCATAGTGCCTAACAAGATCCTGGCACACCAGAATATTACTAAGAATACTCCTACGACCAATAAAGGGCCCTTGATTCTGAGAAATAAGATGAGGAAGGATATTCTTGAGTCTAAGACAGATTAGCTTAGATATGCATTTGTACAAAACAGAACAACAAGAAATGGGCCTGTACTCATGCACTTTAGTAGGACAGCTCACTTTAGGCACTAGTGAGATAGAAGTGGTATTGATTACTTTCAGCATCTCCCCAGTATTGAAGAACTCATGTACAGCTGCAATCATATCTGGTCCCACAACATCCCAACTAGCTTTAAAGAAATAGCTACCATAACCATCAATTCCAGGTGCTTTGTCATCAGCTATAGACCACAACACCTCTTTGATCTCTGTAGGTAAAAACTGCAAGTCCAGCATATCTTGCTGCTCTTCAGTCAAGCAAGCTCCCTGTTGGATAATCTTATTTTTTATCTTGGACACTGGGTGGCTATCACTCATAAAGCTAGAGAAGTGTTGGATGAATTGATCACAGACTGCTTGAGGGTCCAGGATCCATTCACCTTCATGGTTTTGAACAGTATTAATTATGTTCTTATGATTTCTGGCTTTGAGAGCTTGATGAAATTTTTTGTGTTATCATCACCACAGCTAATCCACTCCTCTTTTGCTTTTTGTTTCAAGAAGGCAAGGTAGTCTTCCTTAGTCCTCCTGCATTGTTGTGCAACTTGATATTCCTTTGTAATCACCTCAGTATCATGGGGATTAGCATGTAACTCCTCCTGAGCTGCTTCAAGATTCTTTGTTGCTTGTTTCATATTTTTTGTAACATCACCAACCTGTTCCTGATTGAATGCCTTCAGCACAGGTTTGAGTGCCTTGAGCTTCTGAGCAACTTTAAACATGGCAAACCCTTGCACTGGTTTCTGCCATTGTGCAACTATCATCTCCTGATATCCAACCTGTGAACACCACAAGTTGAAGAATCTGAAAGGTTTATAGCCCTGCACCTCTTTGTAACATCTCAACAAGGCTGGACTATGATCAAAGTCACCCTCTGGTAAGAAAGTGACCTCAGAATTGGTGTAATTAGCCAACCAACTAGTGTTAGCCATTACCCTATCAATCTTAGTCATCACTCTACTGCCTCCATCTTGCTTGTTGTTCCATGTAAACCACCTGCCATTGAATTTTACATCCTCCACCCCACAGCTAGCCACACATTGCTGGAACTCTTCCATCTCTCTCTGTGTATGAATATCTCCAGTTTTCTCATCTGCATTAAGGATGACATTAAAGTCACCCCCCCCATATCAAAGGTTCTTTCATACCACTAGCCAGACTAGTAAGATCCCTCCACAAGGATTGCCTCTCTGCACCTTTATTGAAAGCATAAATAAAAGTGCAGAAGAAAGCTGAAGAATGGACTGGCTTCACTTTACAGTGAACCAATTGATCTGTACACAATCTTATATAAACTTGGAACATATGAGGATCCCAAGTAACCACCACTCTGCCTTTGCTGTGCCAAGGTAGATTAGTGGTCATGCACCAACCAGGACATAGATTTAGGTACAAGGCCCCAACATTCTTGGCCTTGACCTTTGTTTCCAGGAGGCAAACCAACTTAGATTTATGTTTAGAGATGAAGTCTCTCACATGGCATTGTTTACTATAGTTTTTCAACCCCCTGGTATTCCAAAACAGAATACTATCCATTAGGGGTAGGGGTGATCAACCCCTGCTCCTTTATGCTACTATTTTGAACCTGTTGTGGACTCTGATGCTGCACCTCAGGATTTTCTCTGTCAACCGAAGCTTCAAAAGAGTTTTGGATAGCAGTGGTCTTTGAAGAAACAGCTGTAACACCAAGGGAGTCTTTCTGTGGTCCTAACTGAGTGTTAGAGCCACCTTTCCTAGCACTGATGGATATAAACCCATCTTCATCAACCACCCTTTGAGCCACATGAATTGTTTGTGAAGGCTGTTTTGGCTTCCAAACTTGTTTAGGCTTCTCCTTGAACCAACACTCCTCCTTGGAGTGTCCATACTTCATGCAACCAGTACATTTGGTAGGTTTCCACTCATAGAAGACCTCCTGTACCATTTCAATCCTCTTCTCATTTATAAAGGAGATTTGATCTGGGAAGTCTTGCTCAAGATGAACCTCCACCATCACTCGAGCATATTTGGTTCTTTGTTGCAATTCAGTATAAGTATCCAGTTTCTTGAGCACCCCAATTCCCCCAACCAACTTGCTAAGGCACCTCTGAAAACTTTTTTTCCATCAACGTGGACTGAGTGCCGCTACGGAGCATATGTGACTCAAAACCAACTCATTGGACGGCTGTTTGGCCCCATATTTGGTATTTCATATTTTTAGGTCATTGAAACCTACCACCAAAATTTCGTCTCAATCAGAAAACTTTTTTTGGAAACCTTTTTTTCCATCAACGCGGACCGAGTACCATTAAGGAGCATATGTGATTCAAAACCACCTCATACGAAGGCCATTTGGCCCTATATTTGGTATTTCATATTTTTTTGGTCATCAAAACCTACCACTAAAATTTCGTCTCAATCTGAAAACTTTTTTTTGAAACCTTTTTTTCCATCAACGTGGACTGAGTGCCGCTACGGAGCATATGTGACTGAAAACAAAATCATTCGACGGCTGTGGCCCCATATTTGGTATTTCATATTTTTTTGGTCATTGAAACCTACCACAAAAATTTCGACCAAAGCTGTAAACTTTTTTTTGAAACCTTTTTATTCCATCAACGTAAACGGAGTGCCGTTAAGGAGTATATGTGACTCAAAACCACCTCATACGACGGCCGTTGGGTCCCATATTTGGTATTTCTTATTTTTTTGGTCATTTAAACCTACCACAAAAATTTCGTCTCAATCTCGAAACTTTATTTTAAACCTTTTTTTCCATCAACGTGGACCGAGTATCGTTACGGAGCATATGTGACTCAAAACCACCTCATACAACAACCGTTTGGCCCCATATTTGGTATTTCATATTTTTTTGGTCATTGAAAACTACCACAAAAATTTCGTCTTAATCTGAAAACTTTTTTTTCGAAACCTTTTTTTCCATTAACGCGGACAAAGTGCCGGTACGGAGCATATGTGACTCAATACCAACTCATACGACGTCTGTTTGGCCCCATATTTGGTACTTCATGTATTTTTGGTCATTGAAACCTACCACAAAAATTTCGTCCCAATCTGGAAACTTTTTTTTTTAAACCTATTTTTCCATTAACGCGGACAAAGTGCCGTTATGGAGCATATGTGACTCAAAACCTACTCATACGGCGGATGTTTGGCCCCATATTTGGTATTTCATATTTTTTTGGTCATTGAAACCTACCACAAAAATTTCGTCCCAATCTGGAAACTTTTTTTTTAAACCTATTTTTCCATTAACGCGGACAAAGTGCTGTTTCGGAGCATAAGTGACTCAAAACCACCTCATACGACGGTCGTTTGGCCCCTTATTTGCTATTTCATATTTTTTTTGTCATTGAAACCTACCACCAAAATTTCTTCCCAATCTGAAAAAAAAATTTGGAAACCTTTTTTTCCATCAACGTGGACCGCGCTAGTACCATTAAGGAGCATATGTGACTCAAAACTACCTCATACGACGGCCGTTTGGCCCCATATTTGGTGTTTCATATTTTTTTGGCCATTGAAACCTACCACAAAAATTTCTTCTCAATCTGAAAACTTTTTTTTGAATCCTTTTTTTCCATCAACGTGGACCGAGTACCATTACGGAGCATATGTGACTCAAAACCACCTCACACGACGGCCATTTGGACCCAAATTTGGTATTTCATATTTTTTTGGTCATTGAAACCTACCACAAAAATGTCGTCCCAATCTGGAAACTTTTTTTTGAAACCTTTTTTTCCATCAACATAGACGGAGTGCCATTAAGCAGCATATGCGACTCAAAAGCACCTCATACAAAGGCCGTTTGGCCCCATATTTGGTATTTCTTATTTGTTTGGTCATCAAAACCTACCACAAAAAATTTCTTCTCAATCTAAAAACTTTTTTTTGAAACTTTTTTTCCATCAACGTGGACTGAGTGCCGTTACGGAGCCTATGTGACTCAAAACCACCTCATACGACGGTCGTTTGGTCCCTTATTTGGTATTTCATATTTTTTTGCCATTGAAACCTACCACAAAATTTTCGTCTCAATCTGAAAATTTATTTTTCACACCTCTTTTTCCATCACCGTGGACCTAGTACCGTTACGGAGCATATGTGTCTAAAAACCACCTCATACGATGGCCGTTTGGACCCATATTTGGTATTTCATATATTTTTGGTCATTGAAACCTACCACAAAAATTTCGTCTCAATCTGAAAAAAAAATTGAAACCTTTTTTTCCATCAACGTGGACTTAATGTCGTTACAGAGCATATGTGACTCAAAACCACCTCATACAACGGCCGTTTGGTCCCATATTTGGTATTTCATATTTTTTTGTTCATTAAAACCTACCACAAAAGTTTTGTCTCAATCTCGAAACTTTTTTTAAACCTTTTTTCCATCAACGTGGACCGAGTACAGTTACGGAGCATATGTGATTCAGAACCACCTCATACGATGACAGTTTGGCCCCATATTTGGTATTTCATATTTTTTTGGTCACTAAAAACTACCACAAAAATTTCGTCTCAATCTGAAAACTTTTTTTTAAACCTATTTTTCCATTAACGCGGACAAAGTGCCGTTACGGAGCATATGTGACTCAAAACCTATTCATACGACGGCTGTTTGGCCCCATATTTGGTATTTCATATTTTTTTGGTCATTGAAACCTACCACAAAAATTTCGTCCCAATCTGGAAACTTTTTTTTTTAAACCTATTTTTCCATTAACGCGGACAAAGTGCTGTTTCGGAGCATAAGTGACTCAAAACCACCTCATACGACGGTCGTTTGGCCCCTTATTTGCTATTTCATATTTTTTTGTCATTGAAACCTACCACCAAAATTTCTTCCCAATCTGAAAAAAAATTTGGAAACCTTTTTTTCCATCAACGTGGACCGCGCTAGTACCATTAAGGAGCATATGTGACTCAAAACTACCTCATACGACGGCCATTTGGCCCCATATTTGGTGTTTCATATTTGTTTGGCCATTGAAACCTACCACAAAAATTTCTTCTCAATCTGAAAACTTTTTTTTGAATCCTTTTTTCCATCAACGTGGACCGAGTACCATTACGGAGCATATGTGACTCAAAACCACCTCACACGACGGCCATTTGGACCCAAATTTGGTATTTCATATTTTTTTGGTCATTGAAACCTACCACAAAAATGTCGTCCCAATCTGGAAACTTTTTTTTGAAACCTTTTTTTCCATCAACATAGACGGAGTGCCATTAAGCAGCATATGCGACTCAAAAGCACCTCATACAAACGCCGTTTGGCCCCATATTTGGTATTTCTTATTTGTTTGGTCATCAAAACCTACCACAACAAATTCTTCTCAATCTGAAAACTTTTTTTTGAAACCTTTTTTTCCATCAACGTGGACTGAGTGCCGTTACGGAGCCTATGTGACTCAAAACCACCTCATACGACGGTCGTTTGGTCCCTTATTTGGTATTTCATATTTTTTTTGCCATTGAAACCTACCACAAAAATTTCGTCTCAATCTGAAAATTTATTTTTGAAACCTCTTTTTCCATCACCGTGGACCTAGTACCGTTACGGAGCATATGTGTCTCAAAACCACCTCATACGACGGCCGTTTGGACCCATATTTGGTATTTCATATATTTTTGGTCATTGAAACCTACCACAAAATTTTCGTCTCAATCTGGGAAAAAAAATTTTGAAACCTTTTTTTCCATCAACGTGGACTTAATGTCGTTACAGAGCATATGTGACTCAAAATCACCTCATACAACGGCCGTTTGGTCCCATATTTGGTATTTCATATTTTTTTGTTCATTAAAACCTACCACAAAAGTTTTGTCTCAATCTCGAAACTTTTTTTTAAACCTTTTTTTCCATCAACGTGGACCGAGTACAGTTACGGAGCATATGTGATTCAGAACCACCTCATACGATGACCGTTTGGCCCCATATTTGGTATTTCATATTTTTTTGGTCACTAAAAACTACCACAAAAATTTCGTCTCAATCTGAAAACTTTTTTTTAAACCTATTTTTCCATTAACGCGGACAAAGTGCCGTTACGGAGCATATGTGACTCAAAACCAACTCATACGACGGCTGTTTGGCCCCATATTTCGTATTTCATATTTTTTAGTTCATTGAAACCTACCACAAAAATTTTGTACCAATCTGGAATCTTTTTTTTGAAACCTTTTTTTCTATCAAAGTGGACAGAGTGCCGTTTCGGAGCATTTGTGACTCAAAACCACCACATACGATGGTCGCTTGGCCCCTTATTTGGTATTTCATATTTTTTTGGTCATTGAAACCTACCACCAAAATTTCGTCTCCATCTGAAAACTTTTTTTTGAATCCTTTTTTTTCATCAACGTGGACAGAGTACCATTAAGGAGCATATGTGACTCAAAACCACCTCATACGACGGCCATTAGGCCATATATTTGGTATTTCATATTTTTTTGGTCATCAAAACCTACCACTAAAATTTCTTCTCAATCTGAAAACTTTTTTTTTGATACCTTTTTTTCCATCAACGTGGACTGAGTGACGCTACGGAGCATAAGTGACTCAAAACCAACTCATTCAACGACTGTTTGTCCCCATATTTGGTATTTAATATTTTTTTTGTCATTGAAACCTACCATAAAATTTCGACTCAAGCTGTAAACTTTTTTTTGAAACCTTTTTATTCCATCAACGTAGACGGAGTGCCGTTCAGGAGCATATGTGACTCAAAACCACCTCATACGACGGCCGTTTGGCCCCATATTTGGTATTTCATATTTTTTTGGCCATTGAAACCTACCAAAAAAATTTCATCTCAATATTAAAATTGTTTTTTGAAACCTCTTTTTCATCAACGTGGACCTAGTACCGTTACAGAGCATATGTGTTTCAAAACCACCTCATACGACGGCCGTTTGGCCCCATATTTGGTATTTCATATTTATTTGGTCATTGAAACCTACCACAAAAATTTCGTCTCAATCTGAAAACTTTTTTTTTGAAACCTTTTTTTCCATCAACATGGACTTAGTTTCATTACGGAGCATATGTGACTCAAAACCACCTCATACGACGGCCGTTTGGTCCCATATTAGGTATTTCTTATTTGTTTGGTCATTAAAACCTACCACAAGAATTTCGTCTCAATCTGAAAACTTTTTTTTAAACCTTTTTTTCCATCAACGTTGACCGAGTATCGTTATGGAGCATATGTGACTCAAAACCACCTCATACAACGACCGTTTGGCCCCATATTTGATATTTCATATTTTTTTGGTCATTGAAAACTACCACAAAATTTTCATCTTAATCTGAAAACTTTTTTTTGAAACTTTTTTTCCATTAACGCGTACAAAGTGCCGGTACGGAGCATATGTGACTCAATACCAACTCATACGACGGCTGTTTGGCCCCATATTTGGTATTTCATGTTTTTTTGGTCATTGAAACCTACCACAAAAATTTCGTCCCAATCTGGAAACTTTTTTTGAATCCTTATTTTTTTTTTTTTTTTGGTAATTTAGGAATTGTATATGAACAAGGAACCTTTTTACAACCTATCATTTGGAAGGGACAGACCCCAACTCAAAAAATTAATAGAAGGCTAAGAATGAAGACTGTTAATCCATATCCTATCTTTTTCTTTCAATTTACAAGTATAAAGACTCTTTGCTCTTTGGAGAACAAAAAATTGATTTCTGTTGATAGTGTAGCTAGCTGAAGGTGTTTGGCCCAGCCAATAAGACTGGTTCCTTGCCTTCCAAATATGATACAGCAGACTAGCCATTGTAGCTTTGCATACTTGCTGTTGAACCATAGTTAAACCCTTCCCCCTTCTGAGCCAGAGCAGTAGTTGCTTCATACTGCAAAAAACCTATGGGAAGCCTAACCATCTTCCAATCTCTTGCCAAATCCTCCTGGTGTAAAGGCATTCAAAGAAAAGGTGCTGGTGTGTTTCTAGGTGAGCATCACAGATGCAGCATGATACTTTTTCACAAAAAAGAACCTTGCCAATCTTTCTCTAACAGGTAACCTTTGGTGGACAGTCACCCACCATAGAAAACTATGCTTAGGCATAGCTAACTTATTCCAAATGGTTCCATGCCATTCCACTTTCTTGTCCATATTCTTAATGCCATGGTAGATTTTAGCTATAGAATATGAACCAGTCCACAAAGCTTGACTGATCCAAGCATGAACTTCAGTTTTAACTGTACAGATTTGTTTCCAAATCCAGCTACCAGTGGTGGTAGGAGTGTATCCCCACCACTCTTGGCCTTTCAAGTAGACACTATGAACCCACTTAACCCACAGGTTATCTTTCTTTTCAGCTATTTGCCAAGCTATCTTCCCTACAGCAACCCTATTCCAGAGGGCTAGGTCTCTCACTCCAAGGCCTCCATGCTTCTTAGATTTACAAACTGAGGTCCAGTTGACAAACCCAGTTTTGCATCCTTCTGTTTTCCCTTCGCAAAGAAATCTTCTGCATAGTTTATTAACTCTTGCAATAACTGTTTTTGGAAGAATTATAAGTTGCATCCAGTATGTGCATACACTCATCAACACTGAGTTCACAAGTTACAATCTACCAGCAAAAGAAAGGTGCTTTGCTTGCCATCCTGTAATTCTTTGCACTATCTTGCTGACTAGTTGATCACAGTCTTGGTTGGAGAGCTTTTTGTTGCAAATTGGCATCCCTAGGTATCTGAAAGGGAGTTTCCCTAACTTAAACCCAGATTTCTCAATCAGTTTTGCCACCTCAGTTTCAGCCATGTTAACATGAAATAGCTCAGATTTCCCCTTGTTGGCTACTAGCCCTGATACTGATTCAAAATGCTTGAGGCCTTGTAAGAGCAATCTAGCACTTTGTATTTCCCCCTTGCAGAACACCAGAAGATCATCAGCAAAGCACAGGTTATTCAGCTTCAAACCAGCACATCTAGAGTGGAAATTAAAATCCTTCCTCCCTCCTAGATATTTTAGTGTCCTTGTCAAATATTCCATACAAAGTGTGAACAAAAGAGGGGAAACAGGATCACCTTGTCTCAAACCTCTCTTGGAGTTGAAAAAACCTTGACTGGTGCCATTTATAAGCATAGTGAAACTAGTGGTTGTGATACATGCCATCATTAGTTTAATAAACTGTGTTGGAAACTTCAGAGCTTCCATCAAATCAGCCAAAAAACTCCATTCAACAGTATCATATGCCTTTTGGAGATCAATCTTCATCATACAACTAGGAGAATCATTTTTCCTAGCATAGTGCCTCACAATATCTTGGCAAACCAAGATGTTGTTCAGGATGCTTCTACCACAGATAAAGGCTCCCTGATTTTGGGACACAATATGAGGCAGAACCATTTTAAGCCTAGTACAGATTAACTTGGAGATACATTAATAAAGAACAGAGCAACATGCTATTGGTCTATATTCATGGACTTTACTAGGGCAGTTGATTTTTGGAACTAAAGAGATGGAGGTAGTGTTAACTACTCTAAGCATCTCACCTGTTTGGAGGAACTCCTGAACAACAGCTACTAAATCAGCCCCCACCACTTCCCAACTTGCTTTAAAGAAATAGCTTCCATAGCCATCAATACCTGGAGCTTTGTCATCAGGAATGGACCATAAAGCTTCCTTAATTTCAGCTGCAGTGAAGGACATCTTCATTGTATCTTGCATTTCCTCTGATAAGACTGCCCCTTGTTGAATAATTTGGCTTTTAATCTTAGAGACTGTTTGGCTATCATTCATAAATCTAGCAAAATGATTAATGAATTGATCACAAACTTGTTGAGGGTCTGTAATCCAATTCCCTTCATTGTCTTGAATAGTGTTGATTCTATTCTTGTTCAATCTTGCTTTTATTGCTTGGTGGAATACAGTAGTGTTTTCATCCCCCATAGCTATCCATTCTTCTTTTGCCTTCTGTTTGAGAAAACCAAGTAGCTCAAGGTTGGCTTTATTGAACAACTGTGCAGCCTTATATTCTTCTCTGATCAAATCAGTATCTTCAGGTTTCTTGTGCATTGCATTTTGAGCTTCCTCTAAATTTTTTGCAGCTTCTTTCACATTACTAGCCACATCTCCAACCTGCCCCTTATTAAACTTCTTCAACATAGGTTTAAGAAGTTTAAGTTTTTGAGTCAATTGGAACATTCTGTAGCCTTGAATTTGATTAGACCAATGCTCCCTAATCATCTCCTGGTATCCCTCCTGTGCACACCAAAGATTAAAAAATCTAAAAGGCTTATACCCTTGCACCTCCTCATAACTCCTCAATAGTGCAGGACTATGGTCAAAATCACCTTCAGGAAGGAAAGTGACCTCTGAGTTAGTGTATTGTGCTAACCAATCTGTGTTAGCCATCACTCTGTCAATCTTGGACATCACTCTGCTATGTTCATCTTGTTTATTGTTCCAAGTAAACCATCTACCACTAAACTTGATATCCTCCATACCACATCTAGCTACACACTGTTGGAACTCCTTCATTTCTCTCTTGGTATGTATCTCTCCAGTTTTCTCATCATCACTAAGGATGATGTTGAAGTCACCACCCCAGACCCAAGGTCCCTTCAGACCTCTTGCTAAGGAACAAAGATCCCTCCATAGAGGTTTTCTTTCTTCACCTTTATTATAAGCATAGATAAAGGTGCAGAAAAAGGCTTCTGTATGTTTTGGCTGCACTTTACAGTGGACTAGTTGATCTGTACACTCCCTGATGTCCACTTGAAATACATGAGGATCCCAAGCTACCACCACTCTACCCTTACCATGCCAAGGTAAGTTTGAAGTGATACACCACCCAGGGCAAATGTTTAGGTACAAGGCACCAGCATTCTTGGCCTTGACCTTAGTTTCCAAGAGGCAAACTAGCTTAGCATGATGGTGTTGGATAAAATCCCTCACTCTACTTTGCTTGTTAAAGCTGTTTAGCCCCCTGGTGTTCCAAAAAATGATACTATCCATTAGGGATAGGGGTGATCAACCCCTGCTCCCTTAAACTGCTTCCAGTCTCCTGAAGTTGAAGCACTTCCTGAGTATCTTCCTCTTTACTTCCTGTCCCCTCCAAAACAGCAAATGTATTCTGTGTTTCAGTATGAAGAACAACACCCTCAGCTAGAGTGTTTCTCTGTGTCACAGAACCACCCTTCCTGGAGCTAATGGAAATAAAACCATCATCATCAACTACCCTCTGAGCTACTGGGATTTTTGTGGTTTGTTGTTTTGGCCTCCACACCTTAGAAGTTTTAACAGGCTTATTTTTAAACCAGCACTCCTCTGTAGCATGTCCATACCTCTTCCATACATTGCACTTAGATGGTTTCCATTCATACACCACCTCCTGAGTCACCTCTACCCCTTTTTCATTGATAAAGCTTATCTGTTCAGGGAAATGTTGTTCAAGTTGCACATCTACCATAACTCTGGCATACCTAATTCTTTGCTTGAGTTCAGTGTAAGTATCCAGTTTCCTTAGGGCCCCAATCCCCCCAACAATATTGCTGAGACATTGTTTACCCCAGAATTTCAGTCCTAAGTTTGGTAGTTGAAGCCAAATAGGGACTGTGGGATTGGAGCATTTCTCCATGCTTTCATCTGGATCCCACTTCTTGATTAGCAGAGGTTTGCTATCAAAGAAGTAGTCCCCAGCAATGATCTTGTCTACTGCTTCCTTCTCCATGAATCTAATCAAGAAACCCCCATTCTCAATAGGAACTACAACCCCTAAGCCAAAGGATCCCCAGATTCTCTTAACAAAACCCTCAAACACCTGGTGTGGAGGTTTTGCACCTAGAACAAAACATATAATTGCTGAACTCCAAAATGCAATATCCTCCTCAACATCTTCCCAACATATTACAGGTTTCAAATCATTCACAGCATCAGTTTGAGAAAAGTCAACGGCCGTTGAGTCAACCTGATCACAAACCCTCTTCTGATCAACAGATTGTTCCTTCGGGTTTAACAACCCAGATTTACCAGTAATAACATCAGCATTATCATTCAAACTAGTTCCCCCATTCAAATCAATCACAGCAGATCCAATATTGAGCAGGTGAGCAGAATCAGTGATCTTACCTCCATGGCTGTCTTTGGAAGCTCTTGTGACTGGAATTGTAGTAATATGGCTTTTCTGCATCATCTTGATGAGTCTTAGGCTTGCATACTCTTCATCTGAGTCAAACTCACTAGTAGATGAGGAATCATCAACATCTAATTGCCAGTTTGCCATTTCTGTCTTACCCATTTTTCTTGAATCTGATTGAAAATGAACTTCAGATTGTGTACCAGATTGTGTTTTGGGCTGTTTATTAGAAGCATTTTGTGGGTTTTTCTTAGATTTGTTGCTTTGATTAGCATTGCCCCCAGCAGATTTCACACCCTTCCCCTGCCTCCTCCTTGTGTTTGCCATCACCAACGGGAGTTCAAAGAGAGAGAAAAAGGAGAGAGTTCATTGGAAACCTTATTTTTCCATCAACGTAGACGGAGTGCTGTTAAGGAGCATATGTGACTCAAAACCACCTCATACGACGGCCGTTTGGCCCCATATTTGGTATTTCATATTTGTTTGGTCATTGAAACCTACCACAAAAATGTCGCCCCAATCTGAAAACTTTTTTTTGGAACCTTTTTTTTCCAACAACATAGACGGAGTGCCATTAAAGAGCATATGTGACTCAAAACCACCTCATACGAAGGCCGTTTGGCCCTATATTTGGTATTTCATATTTTTTTGGTCAACAAAACCTACCACAAAATTTTCGTCTCAATCTGAAAACTTTTTTTTGAAACCTTTTTTTCCATCAACGTGGACCGAGTACCATTACGGAGCATATGTGACTCAAAACCACCTCACACGACGGCCGTTTGACCCCAAATTTGGTATTTCATATTTTTTTTGTCATTGAAACCTACCACCAAAATGTCGTCCCAATCTGGAAACTTTTTTTTGAAACCTTTTTTTCCATCAACATGGACCGAGTGCCGTTATGGAGCATATGTGACTCAAAACCTCCTCATACGACGGTCGTTTGGCCCCATACTTGGTATTTCATATTTTTTCGGTCATTAAAACTACCACTAAAATTTCGTCTCAATCTGAACACTTTTTTTTGAAACCTTTTTTTCCATCAACATGGACCGAGTGCCGTTATGGAGCATATGTGACTCAAAACCTCCTCATACGACGGTCGTTTGGCCCCATACTTCGTATTTCATATTTTTTCGGTCATTAAAACTACCACCAAACTTTCGTCTCAATCTAAAAAGTTTTTTTTGAAACCTTTTTTTCCATCAACGTGGACTAAGTGCTGTTACGGAGCATATGTGACTCAAAACCACCTCATACGAAGGCCGTTTGGCCCCATATTTGGTATTTCATATTTTTTTGGTCATTAAAACCTACCACCAAAATTTCGTCTTAATCTGGAAACTTTTTTTTTGAAACTATTTTGTCCATTAACGCGGACAAAGTGCCGGTACGGAGCATATGTGATTCAATACTAACTCATACGACGGCTGTTTGGCCCCATATTTAGTATTTCATGTTATTTTGGTCATTGAAACCTACCACAAAAATTTCGTCCCAATCTGGAAACTTTTTTTTGCAACCTTTTTTTCCATCAACGTAGACGGAGTGCCGTTAAGGAGCATATGTGACTCAAAACCACCTCATACGACGGCCGTTTGGCCCCATATTTGGTATTTCATATTTTTAGGCCATTGAAACCTACCACAAAAATTTCGTCACAATCTGAAAACTTTTTTTTGAAACCTTTTTTTCCATCAACAAGGATCGAGTACCATTACGGAGCATATGTGGCTCAATTCCACCTCACACGACGGCCGTTTATCCCCATATTTGGTATTTCATATTTTTTTGGTCATTGAAACCTACCACAAAAATGTCGTCCGAATCTGAATACTTTTTTTTGAAATCTTTTTTTTCCATCAATATAGACGGAGTGCCATTAAGGAGCATATGTGACTCAAAACCACCTCATACGAAGGCCGTTTGGCCCTATATTTGGTATTTCATATTTTTTTGGTCATCAAAACCTACCACAAAAATCTCGTCTCAATCTGAAAACCTTTTTTTGAAACCTTTTTTTCTATCAACGTGGACTGAGTGCCGTTACGGACCATATGTGACTCAACACCAACTCATACGACCACCGTTTTGCCCCATATTTGTATTTTTTATATTTTTGGTCATTGAAACCTACCACAAAAATTTTGTCCCAATCTAGAAACTTCATTTCCATCAACGTGGACCGAGTACCATTAAGGAGCATATGTGACTCAAAACCACCTCATACGAAGGCCGTTTGGCCCTATTTTTAGTATTTCATATTTTTTGGTCATCAAAACCTAACACTAAATTTTGTCTCAATCTGAAAACTTTTTTTTGAAACCTTTTTTCCATCAACGTGGACTGAGTGCCGCTACGGAGCATATGTGACTCAAAACCAACTCATTCGACGGCTGTTTCGCCCCATATTTGGTATTTCATATATTTTTTGGTCATTAAAACCTACCACAAAAATTTCGACCCAAGCTGTAAAAAAAAATTTGAAACCTTTTTATTCCATCAACGTAGACGGAGTGCCGTTAATGAGCATATGTGACTCAAAACCACCTCATACGACGGCCGTTTGGCCCCATATTTGGTATTTCATATTTTTAGGCCATTGAAACCTACCACAAAAATTTCGTCACAATCTGAAAACTTTTTTTTGAAACCTTTTTTTCCATCAACAAGGATCGAGTACCATTACGGAGCATATGTGACTCAATTCCACCTCACACGACGGCCGTTTATCCCCATATTTGGTATTTCATATTTTTTTGGTCATTGAAACCTACCACAAAAATGTCGTCCGAATCTGAAAACTTTTTTTTGAAATCTTTTTTTTCCATCAACATAGACGAAGTCCCATTAAGGAGCATATGTGACTCAAAACCACCTCATACGAAGGCCGTTTGGCCCTATATTTGGTATTTCATATTTTTTTGGTCATCAAAACCTACCACAAAAATCTCGTCTCAATCTGAAAACCTTTTTTTGAAACCTTTTTTTCCATCAACGTGGACTGAGTGCCGTTACGGACCATATGTGACTCAACACCAACTCATACGACCACCGTTTTCCCCATATTTGTATTTTTTATATTTTTGGTCATTGAAACCTACCACAAAAATTTTGTCCCAATCTGGAAACTTCATTTCCATCAACGTGGACCGAGTACCATTAAGGAGCATATGTGACTCAAAACCACCTCATACGAAGGCCGTTTGGCCCTATTTTTAGTATTTCATATTTTTTGGTCATCAAAACCTAACACTAAATTTTGTCTCAATCTGAAAACTTTTTTTTGAAACCTTTTTTCCATCAACGTGGACTGAGTGCCGCTACGGAGCATATGTGACTCAAAACCAACTCATTCGACGGCTGTTTCGCCCCATATTTGGTATTTCATATATTTTCTGGTCATTAAAACCTACCACAAAAATTTCGACCCAAGCTGTAAAAAAAAATTTGAAACCTTTTTATTCCATCAACGTAGACGGAGTACCGTTAATGAGCATATGTGACTCAAAACCACCTCATACGACGGCCGTTTGGCCCCATATTGGGTATTTCATATTTTTTTTGCCATTGAAACCTACCAAAATAATTTCGTCTCAATCTGAAAATTATTTTTTGAAATCTCCTTTTCCATCAACGTGGACCTAGTACCGTTACGGAGAATATGTGTCTCAAAACCACCTCTTACGACGGCTCGTTTGGCCCATAATTGGTATTTCATATATTTTTGATCATTGAAACCTACCACCAAAATTTTGTCTCAATCTCAAAAGTGTTTTTTGAAACCTTTTTTTCCATCAACGTCGACCGAGTGCCGATACGGTGCATATGTGACCCAAAACCACCTTATACGACGGACGTTTGGCCCCATATTTGCAATTTCATATTTTTTTTGGTCATTAAAACTACCACCATAATTTCGTCTCAATCTGAAAAGTTTTTTTGAAAACCTTTTTTCTATCAACGTCGACCGAGTGGCGTTACGGAGCATATGTGACCCAAAACCACCCAATACGACGGTCGTTTGGACCCATACTTGGTATTTCATGTTTTTTCGGTCATTCAAACTACCACAAAAATTTCGTCTTAATCTGAAAACTTTTTTTTGAAACCTTTTTTTCCGTCAACGTGGACTAAGTGCTGTTACGGAGCATATGTGACTCAAAACCACCTCATACGACGGCCGTTTGGCCCCATATTTGGTATTTTATTTTTTTTGGTCATTGAAACCTACCACCAAAATTTCGTCTTAATCTGAACACTTTTTTTTGAAACCTTTTTTCCATCAATATGGACCGAGTGCCGTTATGAAGCATATGTGACTCAAAACCTCCTCATACGACGGTCGTTTGGCCCCATACTTGGTATTTCCTATTTTTTCGGTCATTAAAACTTCCACCAAACTTTTGTCTCAATCTAAAAAGTTTTTTTGAAACCTTTTTTTATACGGAGCATATGTGACTCAAAACCACCTCATACGACGGCTGTTTGGCCCCATATTTGGTATTTCATATTTTTTTGGTCATTAAAACCTACCACCAAAATTTCGCCTTAATCTGAACACTTTTTTTTGAAAGTTTTTTTCATCAACGTGGACTAAGTGCTGTTACGGAGCATATGTGACTCAAAACCACCACATACGACGGCTGTTTGTCCCCATATTTGGTATTTCATATTTTTTTGGTCATTAAAACCTACCACCAAAATTTCGCCTTAATCTGGAAACTTTTTTTTAAAACTTTTTTTTCCATCAACGTAGACGGAGTGACTCAATTCCACCTCACACGACGGCCGTTTGGCCCCACATTTGGTATTTCATATTTTTTTTATCATTGAAACCTACCACAAAAATATCGTCCGAATCTGAAAACTTTTTTTTGAAATCTTTTTTTTCCATCAACATAGACGAAGTGCCATTAAGGAGCATAGGTGACTCAAAACCACCTCAAACGACGGCCGTTTGACCCCATCAACGTGGACTGAGTGCCGTTACGGAGCATATGTGACTCAACACCAACTCATACTACGACCGTTTTGCCCCATATTTGGTATTTTATACTTTTTTGGTCATCAAAACCTACCATTAAATTTCGTCTCAATCTAAAAATTTTTTTTTGAAACCTCTTTTTCCATCAACGTGGACTGAGTGCCGCTACGGAGCATATGTGACTCAACCCCAACTCATTCGACGGCTGTTTCGCCCCATATTTGGTATTTTGTAGTTTTTTGGTCATTGAAACCTACCACAAAAATTTCGACCCAAGCTGTAAACTTTTTTTTGAAACCTTTTTATTCCATCAACGTAGACGGAGTGCCGTTAATGAGACTATGTGACTCAAAAACACCTCATACGACGGCCATTTGGCCCCATATCGGTATTTCATATTTTTTTGGCCATTGAAACCTACCAAAATAATTTCGTCTCAATCTGAAAATTGTTTTTTGAAACCTCTTTTTCCATCAACGTGGACCTAGTACCGTTACGGAGCATATGTATCTTAAAACCACCTCATACGACGGCTCGTTTGGCCCCATAATTGGTATTTCATAATTTTTTGATCATTGAAACCTACCACCAAAATTTCATCTCAATCTCAAAAGTGTTTTTTGAAACCTTTTTTTCCATCAACGTCGTCCGAGTGCCGTTACGGAGCATATGTGACCCAAAACCAACTCATACGACGGACGTTTGGCCCCATATTTGCTATTTCATATTTTTTTTGGTTATTCAAACTACCACCATAATTTCGTCTCAATCTGAAAAGTTTTTTTAAAAACCTTTTTTTTCCATCAACGTCGATCGAGTGCCGTTACGGAGCATATGTGACACAAAACCACTCAATACGACGGCCGTTGGGACCCATACTTGGTATTTCATATTTTTCGGTCATTAAAACTACCACAAAAATTTCGTCTCAATCTGAAAACTTTTTTTTGAAACCTTTTTTCCATCAACGTGGATTGAGTGCCGCTACGGAGCATATGTGACTCAAAACCAACTCATTCGACGGCTGTTTCGCCCCATATTTGGTATTTCATATTTTTTTGGTCATTAAAATCTACCACAAAAATTTCGACCCAAGCTGTAAAATTTTTTTTGAAACCTTTTTATTCCATCAACGTAGACGGAGTGCCGTTAATGAGCATAAGTGACTCACAACCACCTCATACGACGGCCGTTTGGCCCCATACTGGGTATTTCATATTTTTTTTGGTTATTAAAACTACCACCATAATTTCGTCTCAATCTGAAAAGTTTTTTTTGAAAACCTTTTTTTCCATCAACGTCGACCGAGTGCCGTTACGGAGCATATGTGACACAAAACCACCCAATACGACGGCCGTTTGGACCCATACTTGGTATTTCATATTTTTCGGTCATTAAAACTACCACAAAAATTTCGTCTCAATCTAAAAGCTTTTTTTTGAAACCTTTTTTCCATCAACGTGGACTGAGTGCCGCTACGGAGCATATGTGACTCAAAGCCAACTCATTCGACGGCTGTTTCGCCCCATATTTGGTATTTCATATTTTTTTGGTCATTAAAACCTACCACAAAAATTTCGACCCAAGCTGTAAAATTTTTTTTGAAACCTTTTTATTCCATCAACGTAGACGGAGTGCCGTTAATGAGCATATGTGACTCAAAACCACCTCATACGACGGCCGTTTGGCCCCATATTGGGTATTTCATATTTTTTTGCCATTGAAACCTACCAAAATAATTTCGTCTCAATCTGAAAATTGTTTTTTGAAACCTCTTTTTCAATCAACGTGGACCTAGTACCGTTACGGAGCATATGTGTCTCAAAACCACCTCATACGACGGCTCGTTTGGCCCATAATTGGTATTTCATATTTTTTTGATCATTGAAACCTACCACCAAAATTTTGTCTCACTCTCAAAAGTGTTTTTTGAAACCTTTTTTCCATCAACGTCGACCGAGTGCCTATACGGAGCATATGTGACCCAAAACAACCTTATACGACGGACGTTTGGCCCCATATTTGCTATTTCATATTTTTTTGGTCATTAAAACTACCACCATAATTTCGTCTCAATCAGAAAAGTTTTTTTGAAAACCTTTTTTTCCATCAACGTCGACCGAGTGGCGTTACGGAGCATATGTGACCCAAAACAACCCAATACGACGGTCGTTTGGACCCATACTTGGTATTTCATGTTTTTTCGGTCATTAAAACTACCACAAAAATTTCGTCTCAATCTGAAAACTTTTTTTTGAAACCTTTTTTTCCATCAACGTGGACTAAGTGCTGTTACGGAGCATATGTGACTCAAAACCACCTCATACGACGGCCGTTTGGCTCCATATTTGGTATTTTATTTTTTTGGTCATTGAAACCTACCACCAAAATTTCGTCTTAATCTGAACACTTTTTTTGAAACCTTTTTTTCCATCAATATGGACCGAGTGCCGTTATGGAGCATATGTGACTCAAAACCTCCTCATACGACGGTCGTTTGGCCCCATACTTGGTATTTCCTATTTTTTCGGTTATTAAAACTACCACCAAACTTTCGTCTCAATCTAAAAAGTTTTTTTTGAAACCTTTTTTTCATCAACGTGGACTAAGTGCTGTTACGGAGCATATGTGACTCAAAACCACCTCATACGACGGCCGTTTGGCGCCATATTTGGTATTTCATATTTTTTTTGGTCATTAAAACCTACCACCAAAATTTCGCCTTAATCTGAAAACTTTTTTTTGAAACTTTTTTATTCATCAACGTGGACTAAGTGCTGTTACGGAGCATATGTGACTCAAAACCACCTCATACGACGGCTGTTTGGCACCATATTTGATATTTCATATTTTTTTTGGTCATTAAAACCTACCACCAAAATTTCGCCTTATTCTGGAAGCTTTTTTTAGAAACCTTTTTTTCCATCAACGTAGACGGAGTGACTCAATTCCACCTTACACGACGGCCGTTTGGCCCCATATTTGGTATTTCAAATTTTTTTGGTCATTGAAACCTGCCACAAAAATATCGTCCGAATCTGAAAACTTTTTTTTGAAATCTTTTTTTTCCATCAACATAGACGGAGTGCCATTAAGGAGCATAGGTGAATCAAAACCACCTCAAACGACGGCCGTTTGGCCCCATCAACGTGGATGAGTGCCGTTACGGAGCATATGTGACTCAACACCAACTCATACGACGACCGTTTTGCCCCATATTTGGTATTTTATATTTTTTTGGTCATCAAAACCTACCATTAAATTTCGTCTCAATCTGAAAACTTTTTTTTGAAACCATTTTTTCCATCAACGTGGACTGAGTGCCGCAACGGAGCATATGTGACTCAACCGCAACTCATTCGACGGCTGTTTCGCCCCATATTTGGTATTTTATATTTTTTTGGTCATTGAAACCTACCACAAAAATGTCGACCCAAGCTGTAAACTTTTTTTTGAAACCTTTTTATTCCATCAACGTGACGGATGACGGCTCGTTTGGCCCCATAATTGGTATTTCATATTTTTTTTATCATTTAAACCTACCACCAAAATTTCATCTCAATCTCAAAAGTTTTTTTTGAAACCTTTTTTTCCATCAACGTCGACCAAGTGCCGTTACGGAGCATATGTGACCCAAAACCACCTCATAAGACGGACGTTTGGCCCCATATTTGCTATTTCATATTTATTTGGTCATTAAAACTACCACCATAATTTCGTCTCAATCTGAAAAGTTTTTTTTGAAAACCTTTTTTTCCATTAACGTCGACCGAGTTCCGTTACGGAGCATATATGACCCAAAACCACCCTATACGACGGCCGTTTGGACCCATACTTGGTATTTCATATTTTTTCAGTCATTGAAACTACCACAAAAATTTCGTCTCAATCTGAAAACTTTTTTTTGAAACCTTTTTTTCCATCAACGTGGACTAAGTGCTGTTACGGTGCATATGTGACTCAAAACCACCTCATACGACGGCCGTTTGACCCCATATTTGGTATTTTATTTTTTTTTTGTCATTGAAACCTACCACCAAAATTTCGTCTTAATCTGAACACTTTTTTTTGAAACCTTTTTTTCCATCAACATGGACCGAGTGCCGTTATGGAGCATATGTGACTCAAAACCTCCTCATACGACGGTCGTTTGGCCCCATACTTGGTATTTCAAAAAAAATCGGTCATTAAAACTACCACCAAACTTTCGTCTCAATCTAAAAAGTTTTTTCTGAAACCTTTTTTTCCATCAACGTGGACTAAGTGCTGTTACGGAGCATATGTGACTCAAAACCACCTCATACGACGGCCGTTTGGCCCCATATTTGGTATTTATACTTTTTTGGTCATTAAAACCTACCACCAAAATTTCGTCTTAATCTGAAAACTTTTTTTATGAAACTTTTTTGTCCATTAAAGCGGACAAAGTGCCGGTACGGAGCATATGTGAATCAATACCAACTCATACGACGGCTGTTTGGCCCCATATTTAGTATTTCATGTTTTTTTGGTCATTGAAACCTACAACAAAAATTTCGTCCCAATCTGGAAACTTGATTTTGAAACCTTTTTTTCCATCAATGTAGACGGAGTGCCCTTAAGGAGCATATGTGACTCAAAACCACCTTATACGACGGCCGTTTGGCCCCATATTTGGTATTTCATATTTTTAGGCCATTGAAACCTACAACAAAAATTTCGTAACAATCTGAAAACTTTTTTTTGAAACCTTTTTTTCCATCAACGTGGACCGAGTACCATTACGGAGCATATGTGACTCAATTCCACCTCACACGACGGCCATTTGGCATTTCATATTTTTTGGTCATTGAAACCTACCACAAAAATATCGTCCGAATGTGAAAACTTTTTTTGAAATCTTTTTTTTCATCAACGTAGACGGAGTGCCATTAAGGAGCATATGTGACTCAAAACCACCTCATAAGAAGGCCGTTTGGCCCTATATTTGGTATTTCATATTTTTTTGGTCATCAAAACCTACCACAAAAATTTCGTCTCAATCTGAAAACCTTTTTTTGAGACCTTTTCTTTTTTTTTGTAAATTAAAAAATGACATATCACCAAAAAACCTTTTTACAACCTATCTCCTCTTGGATGGAAAAACCCCAACTCAAGGAACATATATGTATGACTAATTACAAAGCTTATGAAGCCATTCCCTATCTTTGACTTTCAATTTACAAGTGTAAAGAATAGTTTATCTTTGAATAACAAAAAACTTGATCCTTTTGACTGTGTAGCTGATTGATGGTGCTTTGGCTAGCCATAGAACCTGATTCCTTGCCCTACACACATGGTATAGCATGCCAGCAATAGTTTCTATGACTACTTGCTGTTGTACATAGGTTAGCTTCTTCCTCCTTCTGAGCCAGTTTACCAGTTGTTGCATACTACCACACTGCTGCTGGTGAACACCTAACCACTGAGACCTTTTTTTCCATCAACGTGGACAAAGTGCCGTTACGGAGCATATGTGACTCAACACCAACTCATACGACGACCGTTTTGCCCCATATTTGGTATTTTATATTTTTTTGGTCATTGAAACCTACAACAAAAATTTTGTCCCAATCTGGAAACTTTTTTTTGTAACCTTTTTTTCCATCAACGTGGACCGAGTACAATTAAGGAGCATATGTGGCTCAAAACCACCTCATACGAAGGCCGTTTGGCCCTATTTTTGGTATTTCATATTTTTTTGGTCATCAAAACCTACCACTAAATTTCGTCTCAATCTGAAAACTTTTTTTTGAAACCTTTTTTTCCATCAACGTGGACTGAGTGCTGCTACGAAGCATATGTGACTCAAAACCAACTCATTCGACAGCTGTTTCGCCCCATATTTGGTATTTCATATTTTTTTTGGTCATTGAAACCTACCACAAAAATTTCGACCCAAGCTGTAAAATTTTTTTTGAAACCTTTTTATTCCATCAACGTAGACGGAGTGCCGTTAATGAGCATATGTGACTAAAAACCACCTCATACGACGGCCGTTTGGCCCCATATTGGGTATTTCATATTTTTTTGGCCATTGAAACCTACCAAAATAATTTCGTCTCAATCTGAAAATTGTTTTTTGAAACCTCTTTTTCCATCAACGTGGACCTAGTACTGTTACGGAGCATATGTATCTCAAAACCACCTCATACGACGGCTCGTTTGGCCCCATAATTGGTATTTCATATTTTTTTGATCATTGAAACCTACCACCAAAATTTCATCTCAATCTCAAAAGTGTTTTTTCAAACCTTTTTTTCCATCAACGTCGTCCGAGTGCCGTTATGGAGCATATGTGACCCAAAACCAACTCATACGACGGACGTTTGGACCCATATTTGCTATTTCATATTTTTTTGGTCATTAAAACTACCACCATAATTTCGTCTCAATCTGAAAAGTTTTTTTTGAAAACCTTTTTTTCCATCAACGTCGACCGAGTGCCGTTACGGAGCATATGTGACTCAAAACCACCCAATACGACGGCCGTTTGGACCCATACTTGGTATTTCATATTTTTCGGTCATTAAACCTACCACAAAAATTTCGTCTCAATCCGAAAAAAAAATTTTGAAACCTTTTTTTCCAACAACGTGGACTACGTGCTGTTATGGAGCATATGTGACTCAAAACCACCTCATACGACGGCCGTTTGGCCCCATATTTGGTATTTCATATTTTTTTGGTCATTAAAACCTACCACCAAAATTTCGCCTTAATCTGAAAACTTTTTTTTTGAAACTTTTTTTTCATCAACGTGGACTAAGTGCTGTTACGGAGCATATGTGACTTAAAACCACCTCATACGACGGCTGTTTGGCACCATATTTGGTATTTCATATTTTTCGGTCATTAAAACTTTCACAAAAATTTCGTCTCAATTCGAAAAAAAAATTTTGAAACCTTTTTTCCAACAACGTGGACTACGTGCTGTTACGGAGCATAAGTGACTCAAAACCACCTCATACGACGGCCGTTTGGCCCCATATTTGGTATTTCATTTTTTTTGGTCATTGAAACCTACCACCAAAATTTGGTCTTAATCTGAACACTTTATTTTTGAGACCTTTTTTTTTTTTTTTTTAGATGAGTGAAAAAATATATTAAGTACCAAACACCATTACAATCTACTCCAAAGTGATGGCAACCCTTCTAGGAAGGCTCCCCAAGCACCTAAGAGTAACTATTACAATTGGAGCTCATCTAGCCAACATTTGATCTTAGAGAAGGCCTTAGAGTTATAAACTAGTTTCATCCTAGTTCTAATTACAAATTTGATAGAAGCAGAACAACTATCAACACTAGGAACATAACTACACCAATAGGCTTGATTTCTAGCAAGCCAAATATGGTATACAACAGCAGCCACCACAGAAAAAACTACTTTCCTTTTAGCTTGAGACATGTTACCCCTTTTACTGATCCAGTTAAGGCAGTCATCCATGCTAGTCCACCTCTTCTTAATCTTGATCCATATCAGGCATTCCTCCCATATCTGCTTGCTGAACAAACATTGAAACAGTAACTTATCAAGGCTCTCAGTGTAAGATCCACAGATGGTACAGATGTCCTCATTACAGACACCAATTTTCTTGAGTTTTTCTCTTGTCATAATTCTTTGATGTGCTGCTAACCATATCATAAAACTATGTTTAGGTGTGTTTAACCTATTCCATACAATCCTGTCCCATATCACTTTGGTACCCCTCTTCTGTGCTTGTTTATAACACTTACCAATGGAGAAGACTTGACCAGGTTGAGGAAGCCAGGGTGCTTGTTTAACTTCATCTCTGACTTGGCAGAAGTATCTCCATATCCAGCTAGCAGTGGTTTTAGGGTGGTGATGCCACCAGTCATCTCCCTGAATGTAAACAGAATTAACCCACCTCACCCAAAGGGTGTCTTTCTTCTCAGCAATGGCCCATATTTGCTTACTAACTGCTAGGAGGTTCCAAAGCTTAATATCTCTAACACCTAAGCCTCCATGGCTCTTCCTGCTGCAGACTTTTTCCCAATTAACATAACCAGGTTTAAGGTAGTTAGCATTACCTTGCCATAAGTATACTCTGCAAATTTGATTGATTCTTGAAAGAACAGCCTCAGGGAAGATGAAAATCTGCATCCAGTAGTTGCATACACTCATTAGCACAGAGTTTACCAGCTGAAGTCTACCAGCAAATGATAGTGTTCTATGCTGCCAAGATTTGATCCTAAACAGCATAAAACCTTTTTTTCCTGCAACGTAGACTGAGTCCCGTTAAGAACATATGTGACTCAAAACCTCCTCATACGACTACCGTTTGGCTCCATATTTGGTATTTCATATTTTTTTGGTCATTGAAACCTACCACCCAAATGTTGTCCCAATCTGGAAAATTTTCTTCAAACCTTTTTTCCATCAACATAGACTGAGTGCCGTTAAGGAGCTTATGTGACTCAACACCACCTCATACGGCGGCCGTTTGGCCCCATATTTGGTATTTCAATTTTTTTTTGTCATTGAAACCTGCCACAAAAATTTCATCTCAATCTGAAAAGTTTTTTTGGAAACCTTTTTTTCCATCAACATGAACCAAGTGCCGTCATTGAGCATATGTGACTCAAAACCTTCTCATACGAATTTGGTATTTCATATTTTTTTGGTCATTGAAACCTACCACCCAAATTTCGTCCCAATCTGGAAACTTTTTCTTAAAACCTTTTTTTCCATCAATGTAGACTGAGTGCCGTTAAGGAGCATATATGACTCAAAACCACCTCATACGGCGGCCGTTTGGCCCCATATTTGGTATTTCATATTTTTTTGATCATTGAAACCTACCACCAAAATTTCATCTCAATCTCAAAAGTTTTTTTGAAACCTTTTTTTCCATCAACGTCGATCGAGTGCCGTTACGGAGCATATGTGACCCAAAACCACCTCATACGACGGACGTTTGGCCCCATATTTGCTATTACATATTTTTTTGGTCATTAAAACTACCACCATAATTACGTCTCAATCTGAAAAGTTTTTTTTGAAAACCTTTTTTTCCATCAACGTCGAACGAGTGCCTTTACGGAGCATATGTGACCCAAAACCACCCAATACGACGGCCGTTTGGCCCCATACTTGGTATTTCATATTTTTTCGGTCATTAAAACTACCACCAAAATTTCGTCTCAATCTAAAAAGTTTTTTTGAAACCTTTTATTCCATCAACGTGGACTAAGTGCTGTTACGGAGAATATGTGACTCAAACCACCTCATACGACGGCCGTTTGGCCCAATATTTGGTATTTCATATTTTTTTGGTCATTAAAACCTACCACCAAAATTTAGTCTTAATTTGAACACTTTTTTGGAATTACGAACACTTTTATTTTTTTTGGTCATTGAAACCTACCACCAAAATTTCGTCTTAATCTGAACACTTTTTTTTGAAACCTTTTTTCCATCAATATGGACCGAGTGCCGTTATGAAGCATATGTGACTCAAAACCTCCTCATACGACGGTCGTTTGGCCCCATACTTGGTATTTCCTATTTTTTCGGTCATTAAAACTTCCACCAAACTTTTGTCTCAATCTAAAAAGTTTTTTTTGAAACCTTTTTTTTATACGGAGCATATGTGACTCAAAACCACCTCATACGACGGCTGTTTGGCCCCATATTTGGTATTTCATATTTTTTTGGTCATTAAAACCTACCACCAAAATTTCGCCTTAATCTGAACACTTTTTTTTGAAAGTTTTTTTCATCAACGTGGACTAAGTGCTGTTACGGAGCATATGTGACTCAAAACCACCACATACGACGGCTGTTTGTCCCCATATTTGGTATTTCATATTTTTTTGGTCATTAAAACCTACCACCAAAATTTCGCCTTAATCTGGAAACTTTTTTTTTAAACCTTTTTTTTCCATCAACGTAGACGGAGTGACTCAATTCCACCTCACACGACGGCCGTTTGGCCCCACATTTGGTATTTCATATTTTTTTTATCATTGAAACCTACCACAAAAATATCGTCCGAATCTGAAAACTTTTTTTGAAATCTTTTTTTCCATCAACATAGACGAAGTGCCATTAAGGAGCATAGGTGACTCAAAACCACCTCAAACGACGGCCGTTTGACCCCATCAACGTGGACTGAGTGCCGTTACGGAGCATATGTGACTCAACACCAACTCATACTACGACCGTTTTGCCCCATATTTGGTATTTTATACTTTTTTGGTCATCAAAACCTACCATTAAATTTCGTCTCAATCTAAAAAAATTTTTTTGAAACCTCTTTTTCCATCAACGTGGACTGAGTGCCGCTACGGAGCATATGTGACTCAACCCCAACTCATTCGACGGCTGTTTCGCCCCATATTTGGTATTTTGTAGTTTTTTGGTCATTGAAACCTACCACAAAAATTTTGACCCAAGCTGTAAACTTTTTTTGAAACCTTTTTATTCCATCAACGTAGACGGAGTGCCGTTAATGAGACTATGTGACTCAAAAACACCTCATACGACGGCCATTTGGCCCCATATCGGTATTTCATATTTTTTTGGCCATTGAAACCTACCAAAATAATTTCGTCTCAATCTGAAAATTGTTTTTTGAAACCTCTTTTTCCATCAACGTGGACCTAGTACCGTTACGGAGCATATGTATCTTAAAACCACCTCATACGACGGCTCGTTTGGCCCCATAATTGGTATTTCATAATTTTTTGATCATTGAAACCTACCACCAAAATTTCATCTCAATCTCAAAAGTGTTTTTTGAAACCTTTTTTCCATCAACGTCGTCCGAGTGCCGTTACGGAGCATATGTGACCCAAAACCAACTCATACGACGGACGTTTGGCCCCATATTTGCTATTTCATATTTTTTTTGGTTATTCAAACTACCACCATAATTTCGTCTCAATCTGAAAAGTTTTTTTAAAAACCTTTTTTTCCATCAACGTCGATCGAGTGCCGTTACGGAGCATATGTGACACAAAACCACTCAATACGACGGCCGTTGGGACCCATACTTGGTATTTCATATTTTTCGGTCATTAAAACTACCACAAAAATTTCGTCTCAATCTGAAAACTTTTTTTTGAAACCTTTTTTCCATCAACGTGGATTGAGTGCCGCTACGGAGCATATGTGACTCAAAACCAACTCATTCGACGGCTGTTTCGCCCCATATTTGGTATTTCATATTTTTTTGGTCATTAAAATCTACCACAAAAATTTCGACCCAAGCTGTAAAATTTTTTTTGAAACCTTTTTATTCCATCAACGTAGACGGAGTGCCGTTAATGAGCATATGTGACTCACAACCACCTCATACGACGGCCGTTTGGCCCCATACTGGGTATTTCATTTTTTTTGGTTATTAAAACTACCACCATAATTTCGTCTCAATCTGAAAAGTTTTTTTGAAAACCTTTTTTTCCATCAACGTCGACCGAGTGCCGTTACGGAGCATATGTGACACAAAACCACCCAATACGACGGCCGTTTGGACCCATACTTGGTATTTCATATTTTTCGGTCATTAAAACTACCACAAAAATTTCTTCTCAATCTAAAAGCTTTTTTTTGAAACCTTTTTTCCATCAACGTGGACTGAGTGCCGCTACGGAGCATATGTGACTCAAAGCCAACTCATTCGACGGCTGTTTCGCCCCATATTTGGTATTTCATATTTTTTTGGTCATTAAAACCTACCACAAAAATTTCGACCCAAGCTGTAAAATTTTTTTGAAACCTTTTTATTCCATCAACGTAGACGGAGTGCCGTTAATGAGCATATGTGACTCAAAACCACCTCATACGACGGCCGTTTGGCCCCATATTGGGTATTTCATATTTTTTTGCCATTGAAACCTACCAAAATAATTTCGTCTCAATCTGAAAATTGTTTTTTGAAACCTCTTTTTCAATCAACGTGGACCTAGTACCGTTACGGAGCATATGTGTCTCAAAACCACCTCATACGACGGCTCGTTTGGCCCATAATTGGTATTTCATATTTTTTTGATCATTGAAACCTACCACCAAAATTTTGTCTCACTCTCAAAAGTGTTTTTTGAAACCTTTTTTTCCATCAACGTCGACCGAGTGCCTATACGGAGCATATGTGACCCAAAACAACCTTATACGACGGACGTTTGGCCCCATATTTGCTATTTCATATTTTTTTGGTCATTAAAACTACCACCATAATTTCGTCTCAATCAGAAAAGTTTTTTTTGAAAACCTTTTTTTCCATCAACGTCGACCGAGTGGCGTTACGGAGCATATGTGACCCAAAACAACCCAATACGACGGTCGTTTGGACCCATACTTGGTATTTCATGTTTTTTCGGTCATTAAAACTACCACAAAAATTTCGTCTCAATCTGAAAACTTTTTTTTGAAACCTTTTTTTCCATCAACGTGGACTAAGTGCTGTTACGGAGCATATGTGACTCAAAACCACCTCATACGACGGCCGTTTGGCTCCATATTTGGTATTTTATTTTTTTTGGTCATTGAAACCTACCACCAAAATTTCGTCTTAATCTGAACACTTTTTTTTGAAACCTTTTTTTCCATCAATATGGACCGAGTGCCGTTATGGAGCATATGTGACTCAAAACCTCCTCATACGACGGTCGTTTGGCCCCATACTTGGTATTTCCTATTTTTTCGGTTATTAAAACTACCACCAAACTTTCGTCTCAATCTAAAAAGTTTTTTTTGAAACCTTTTTTTCATCAACGTGGACTAAGTGCTGTTACGGAGCATATGTGACTCAAAACCACCTCATACGACGGCCGTTTTGCGCCATATTTGGTATTTCATATTTTTTTGGTCATTAAAACCTACCACCAAAATTTCGCCTTAATCTGAAAACTTTTTTTTTGAAACTTTTTTATTCATCAACGTGGACTAAGTGCTGTTACGGAGCATATGTGACTCAAAACCACCTCATACGACGGCTGTTTGGCACCATATTTGATATTTCATATTTTTTTTGGTCATTAAAACCTACCACCAAAATTTCGCCTTATTCTGGAAGCTTTTTTTAGAAACCTTTTTTTTCCATCAACGTAGACGGAGTGACTCAATTCCACCTTACACGACGGCCGTTTGGCCCCATATTTGGTATTTCAAATTTTTTTGGTCATTGAAACCTGCCACAAAAATATCGTCCGAATCTGAAAACTTTTTTTTGAAATCTTTTTTTTCCATCAACATAGACGGAGTGCCATTAAGGAGCATAGGTGAATCAAAACCACCTCAAACGACGGCCGTTTGGCCCCATCAACGTGGATGAGTGCCGTTACGGAGCATATGTGACTCAACACCAACTCATACGACGACCGTTTTGCCCCATATTTGGTATTTTATATTTTTTTGGTCATCAAAACCTACCATTAAATTTCGTCTCAATCTGAAAACATTTTTTTGAAACCATTTTTTCCATCAACGTGGACTGAGTGCCGTTAATGAGAATATGTGACTCAAAACCACCTCAGTCAGTAGACGGAGTGCCGTTAATGAGAATATGTGACTCAAAACCACCTCATACGACGGCCGTTTGGCCCCATATTGGGTATTTCATATTTTTTTGGCCATTGAAACCTACCAAAATAATTTCGTCTCAATCTGAAAATTGTTTTTTGAAACCTCTTTTTCCATCAACGTGGACCTAGTACCGTTACGGAGCATATGTGTCTCAAAACCACCTCGTATGACGGCTCGTTTGGCCCCATAATTGGTATTTCATATTTTTTTTATCATTTAAACCTACCACCAAAATTTCATCTCAATCTCAAAAGTTTTTTTTGAAACCTTTTTTTCCATCAACGTCGACCAAGTGCCGTTACGGAGCATATGTGACCCAAAACCACCTCATAAGACGGACGTTTGGCCCCATATTTGCTATTTCATATTTATTTGGTCATTAAAACTACCACCATAATTTCGTCTCAATCTGAAAAGTTTTTTTGAAAACCTTTTTTCCATTAACGTCGACCGAGTTCCGTTACGGAGCATATGTGACCCAAAACCACCCAATACGACGGCCGTTTGGACCCATACTTGGTATTTCATATTTTTCAGTCATTGAAACTACCACAAAAATTTCGTCTCAATCTGAAAACTTTTTTTGAAACCTTTTTTCCATCAACGTGGACTAAGTGCTGTTACGGTGCATATGTGACTCAAAACCACCTCATACGACGGCCGTTTGACCCCATATTTGGTATTTTTTTTTTTTTTGTCATTGAAACCTACCACCAAAATTTCGTCTTAATCTGAACACTTTTTTGAAACCTTTTTTTCCATCAACATGGACCGAGTGCCGTTATGGAGCATATGTGACTCAAAACCTCCTCATACGACGGTCGTTTGGCCCCATACTTGGTATTTCAAAAAAAATCGGTCATTAAAACTACCACCAAACTTTCGTCTCAATCTAAAAAGTTTTTTCTGAAACCTTTTTTTCCATCAACGTGGACTAAATGCTGTTACGGAGCATATGTGACTCAAAACCACCTCATACGACGGCCGTTTGGCCCCATATTTGGTATTTATACTTTTTTGGTCATTAAAACCTACCACCAAAATTTCGTCTTAATCTGAAAACTTTTTTTATGAAACTTTTTTGTCCATTAAAGCGGACAAAGTGCCGGTACGGAGCATATGTGAATCAATACCAACTCATACGACGGCTGTTTGGCCCCATATTTAGTATTTCATGTTTTTTGGTCATTGAAACCTACAACAAAAATTTCGTCCCAATCTGGAAACTTGATTTTGAAACCTTTTTTCCCATCAATGTAGACGGAGTGCCCTTAAGGAGCATATGTGACTCAAAACCACCTTATACGACGGCCGTTTGGCCCCATATTTGGTATTTCATATTTTTAGGCCATTGAAACCTACCACAAAAATTTCGTCACAATCTGAAAACTTTTTTTTGAAACCTTTTTTTCCATCAACGTGGACCGAGTACCATTACGGAGCATATGTGACTCAATTCCACCTCACACGACGGCCATTTGGCATTTCATATTTTTTGGTCATTGAAACCTACCACAAAAATATCGTCCGAATGTGAAAACTTTTTTGAAATCTTTTTTCATCAACGTAGACGGAGTGCCATTAAGGAGCATATGTGACTCAAAACCACCTCATAAGAAGGCCGTTTGGCCCTATATTTGGTATTTCATATTTTTTTGGTCATCAAAACCTACCACAAAAATTTCGTCTCAATCTGAAAACCTTTTTTGAGACCTTTTTTTTTTTGTAAATTAAAAAATGACATATCACCAAAAAACCTTTTTACAACCTATCTCCTCTTGGATGGAAAAACCCCAACTCAAGGAACATATATGTATGACTAATTACAAAGCTTATGAAGCCATTCCCTATCTTTGACTTTCAATTTACAAGTGTAAAGAATAGTTTATCTTTGAATAACAAAAAACTTGATCCTTTTGACTGTGTAGCTGATTGATGGTGCTTTGGCTAGCCATAGAACCTGATTCCTTGCCCTACACACATGGTATAGCATGCCAGCAATAGTTTCTATGACTACTTGCTGTTGTACATAGGTTAGCTTCTTCGTCCTTCTGAGCCAGTTTACCAGTTGTTGCATACTACCACACTGCTGCTGGTGAACACCTAACCACTGAGACCTTTTTTTCCATCAACGTGGACAAAGTGCCGTTACGGAGCATATGTGACTCAACACCAACTCATACGACGACCGTTTTGCCCCATATTTGGTATTTTATATTTTTTTGGTCATTGAAACCTACAACAAAAATTTTGTCCCAATCTGGAAACTTTTTTTTGTAACCTTTTTTCCATCAACGTGGACCGAGTACAATTAAGGAGCATATGTGGCTCAAAACCACCTCATACGAAGGCCGTTTGGCCCTATTTTTGGTATTTCATATTTTTTTGGTCATCAAAACCTACCACTAAATTTCGTCTCAATCTGAAAACTTTTTTTGAAACCTTTTTTTCCATCAACGTGGACTGAGTGCTGCTACGAAGCATATGTGACTCAAAACCAACTCATTCGACAGCTGTTTCGCCCCATATTTGGTATTTCATATTTTTTTTGGTCATTGAAACCTACCACAAAAATTTCGACCCAAGCTGTAAAATTTTTTTTGAAACCTTTTTATTCCATCAACGTAGACGGAGTGCCGTTAATGAGCATATGTGACTAAAAACCACCTCATACGACGGCCGTTTGGCCCCATATTGGGTATTTCATATTTTTTTGGCCATTGAAACCTACCAAAATAATTTCGTCTCAATCTGAAAATTGTTTTTTGAAACCTCTTTTTCCATCAACGTGGACCTAGTACTGTTACGGAGCATATGTATCTCAAAACCACCTCATACGACGGCTCGTTTGGCCCCATAATTGGTATTTCATATTTTTTTGATCATTGAAACCTACCACCAAAATTTCATCTCAATCTCAAAAGTGTTTTTTCAAACCTTTTTTTCCATCAACGTCGTCCGAGTGCCGTTACGGAGCATATGTGACCCAAAACCAACTCATACGACGGACGTTTGGACCCATATTTGCTATTTCATATTTTTTTGGTCATTAAAACTACCACCATAATTTCGTCTCAATCTGAAAAGTTTTTTTGAAAACCTTTTTTCCATCAACGTCGACCGAGTGCCGTTACGGAGCATATGTGACTCAAAACCACCCAATACGACGGCCGTTTGGACCCATACTTGGTATTTCATATTTTTCGGTCATTAAAACTACCACAAAAATTTCGTCTCAATCCGAAAAAAAAATTTTGAAACCTTTTTTTCCAACAACGTGGACTACGTGCTGTTACGGAGCATATGTGACTCAAAACCACCTCATACGACGGCCGTTTGGCCCCATATTTGGTATTTCATTTTTTTTGGTCATTGAAACCTACCACCAAAATTTGGTCTTAATCTGAACACTTTATTTTTGAGACCTTTTTTTCCTGCAACGTAGACTGAGTCCCGTTAAGAACATATGTGACTCAAAACCTCCTCATACGACTACCGTTTGGCTCCATATTTGGTATTTCATATTTTTTTGGTCATTGAAACCTACCACCCAAATGTTGTCCCAATCTGGAAAATTTTCTTCAAACCTTTTTTTCCATCAACATAGACTGAGTGCCGTTAAGGAGCTTATGTGACTCAACACCACCTCATACGGCGGCCGTTTGGCCCCATATTTGGTATTTCAATTTTTTTTTGTCATTGAAACCTGCCACAAAAATTTCATCTCAATCTGAAAAGTTTTTTTGGAAACCTTTTTTTCCATCAACATGAACCGAGTGCCGTCATTGAGCATATGTGACTCAAAACCTTCTCATACGAATTTGGTATTTCATATTTTTTTTGGTCATTGAAACCTACCACCCAAATTTCGTCCCAATCTCGAAACTTTTTCTTAAAACCTTTTTTTCCATCAATGTAGACTGAGTGCCGTTAAGGAGCATATATGACTCAAAACCACCTCATACGGCGGCCGTTTGGCCCCATATTTGGTATTTCATATTTTTTTGATCATTGAAACCTACCACCAAAATTTCATCTCAATCTCAAAAGTTTTTTTTGAAACCTTTTTTTCCATCAACGTCGATCGAGTGCCGTTACGGAGCATATGTGACCCAAAACCACCTCATACGACGGACGTTTGGCCCCATATTTGCTATTACATATTTTTTTGGTCATTAAAACTACCACCATAATTACGTCTCAATCTGAAAAGTTTTTTTTGAAAACCTTTTTTTCCATCAACGTCGAACGAGTGCCTTTACGGAGCATATGTGACCCAAAACCACCCAATACGACGGCCGTTTGGCCCCATACTTGGTATTTCATATTTTTTCGGTCATTAAAACTACCACCAAAATTTCGTCTCAATCTAAAAAGTTTTTTTGAAACCTTTTTTTCCATCAACGTGGACTAAGTGCTGTTACGGAGAATATGTGACTCAAACCACCTCATACGACGGCCGTTTGGCCCAATATTTGGTATTTCATATTTTTTTGGTCATTAAAACCTACCACCAAAATTTAGTCTTAATTTGAACACTTTTTTTTTAAACCTTTTTTTCCATCAACGTAGACTAAGTGCCGTTAAGGAGCATATGTGACTCAAAACCTCATCATACGACGGCCGTTTGGCCCCATATTTGGTATTTTATATTTTTTTGGTCATTGAAACCTACCACCCAAATGTTGTCCTAATCTGGAAACGTTTTCTTAAAACCTTTTTTTCCATCAACGTAGACTGAGTGCCGTTAAGGAGCATATGTGACTCAAAAACAAGTCATAGGGCGGCCGTTTTGCCCCATATTTGGTATTTCATATTTTTTTGGTCATTGAAACCTACCACCAAAATTTCATCTTAATCTGAACACTTTTTTTTGAAACCTTTTTTTCCTTCAACGTAGACTGAGTGCCGTTAAGGAGCATATGTGACTCAAAACCTCCTCATACGACGGCCTTTTGGCCCCATATTTGGTATTTCATATTTTTTTGGTCATTGAAACCTACCACCCAAATGTTGTCCCAATCTGGAAACTTTTTCTTAAAACTTTTTTTTCCATCAACATAGACTGAGTGCCGTTAAGGAGCATATGTGACTCAAAACCACCTCATACGGCGGCCGTTGGGCCCCATATTTGGTATTTCATATTTTTTTTGTCATTGAAACCTACCACAAAAATTTCGTCTCAATCTGAAAAGTTTTTTTTGAAACCTTTTTTCCATCAACATGGACCGAGTGCCGTTATTGAGCATATGTGACTCAAAACCTCCTTATACGACGGCCGTTTGGCCCCATATTTGGTATTTCATATTTTTTTGGTCATTGAAACCTACCATCCAAATTTCGTCCCAATCTGGAAACTTTCTCTTAAAACCTTTTTTTCCATCAATGTAGACTGAATGCCGTTAAGGACCATATGTGACTCAATACCACCTCATACGGCGGCCATTTGGCCCCATATTTGGTATTTCAAAATTTTTTGATCATTGAAACCTACCACCAAAATTTTATCTCAATCTCAAAAGTTTTTTTTGAAACCTTTTTTTCCATAAACGTCGACCGAGTTCTGTTACGGAGCATATGTGACCCAAAACCACCCCATACGACGGCCGTTTGGCCCCATACTTGGTATTTAATATTTTTTCGGTCATTAAAACTTCCGAAAAAATTTTGTCTCAATGTGAATACTTTATTTTGAAACCTTTTTTTTCCATCAACGTGGACTAAATGCTGTTACGGAGCATATGTGACTCAAAACCACCTCATACGACGGCCGTTTGGCCCCATATTTGGTATTTCATATTATTTTGGTCATTGAAACCTACCACCAAAATTTCGTCTTAATCTGAACACTTTTTCTTGAAACCTTTTTTTCCATCAACATGTACCGAGTGCCGTTATGGAGCATATGTGACTCAAAACCTCCTCATACGACGATCGTTTGGCCCCATACTTGGTATTTTAAAACTACCACCAAAATTTCGTCTCAATCTGAAAAGTTTTTTTTGAAACCTTTTTTTCCATCTACGTGGACTAAGTGTTGTTACGGAGCATATGTGACTCAAAACCACCTTATACGACGGCCGTTTGGCCCCATATTTGGTATTTCATATTTTTTTGGGCATTGAAACCTACCACCAAAATTTCGTCTTAATCTGAACACTTTTTTTTTGAAACCTTTTTTTCCTTCAACGTAGACTGAGTGCCGTTAAGGAGCATATGTGACTCAAAACCTCCTCATACGACGGCCGTTTGGCCCAATATTTGGTATTTCATATTTTTTGGTCATTGAAACCTACCATCCAAATGTTGTCCCAATCTGGAAACTTTTTCTTAAAACCATTTTTTCCATCAACGTAGACTGAGTGCCGTTAAGGAACATATGTGACTCAAAACCACCTCATACGGCGGCCGTTTGGCCCCATATTTGGTATTTCGTATTTTTTTTGTCATTGAAACCTACCACAAAAATTTCGTCTCAATCTGAAAAGTTTTTTTTAAACCTTTTTTCCATCAACATGGACCGAGTGCCGTTATTGAGCATATGTGACTAAAAACCTCCTTATACGACGGACTTTTTTTCCCCATATTTGGTATTTCATATTTTTTTGGTCATCGAAACCTACCATCCAAATTTCGTCCAATCTAGAAACTTTATCTTAAAACCTTTTTTTCCATCAATGTAGACTGAATGCCGTTAAGGACCATATGTGACTCAAAACCACCTCATACGGCGGCCATTTGGCCCCATATTTTGTATTTCAAAATTTTTTGATCATTGAAACCTACCACCAAAATTTCATCTCAATCTCAATAGTTTTTTTTGAAACCTTTTTTTCCATCAACGTCGACCGAGTGCCGTTACGGAGCATATGTGACCCAAAACCACCCCATACGACGGCCGTTTGGCCCCATACTTGGTATTTAATATTTTTTCGGTCATTAAAACTTCCACAAAAATTTCGTCTCAATCTGAAAACTTTTTTTTGATACCTTTTTTCCATCAACGTGGACTAAATGCTGTTACGGAGCATATGTGACTCATAACCACCTCATACGACGGCCGTTTGGCCCCATATTTGGTATTTCATATTTTTTTGGTCATTGAAACCTACCACCAAAATTTAGTCTTAATCTGAACACTTTTTTTTGAAACCTTTTTTTCCATCAACATGGACCGAGTGCCGTTATGGAGCATATGTGACTCAAAACCTCCTCATACGATGATCGTTGGGCCCCATACTTGGTATTTCATATTTTTTCGGTCATTAAAACTACCACCAAAATTTCGTTTCAATCTAAAAAGTTTTTTTTGAAACCTTTTTTTCCATCAACGTGGACTAAGTGCTGTTACCGAGCATATGTGACTCAAAACCACCTCATACGACGGCCGTTTGGCCCCATATTTGGAAATTCATATTTTTTTGGTCATTGAAACCTACCACCAAAATTTCGCCTTAATCAGAACACTTTTTTTTTGAAAACTTTTTTTCCTTCAACGTAGAGTGAGTGCCGTTAAGGAGCATATGTGACGCAAAACCTCCTCATACGACGGCCATTTGGCCCCATATTAGGTATTTCATATTTTATTGGTCATTGAAACCTACCACCCAAATGTTGTCCCAATCTGGAAACATTTTCTTAAAACCTTTTTGTCCATCAACGTAGACTGAGTGCCGTTAAGGAGCATATGTAACTCAAAACCACCTCATACGGCGGCCGTTTGGCCCCATATTTGGTATTTCATATTTTTTTTGTCATTGAAACCTACCACAAAATTTTCGTCTCAATCTGAAAAGTTTTTTTTGAAACCTTTTTTTCCATCAACATGGACCGAGTGCCGTTATTGAGCATATGTGACTCAAAACTTCCTCATACGACGGCTGTTTGGCCCCATATTTGGTATTTCATATTTTTTTTGGTCATTGAAACCTACCACCCAAATTTCGTCTCAATCTGGAAACTTTTTCTTAAAACCTTTTGTTCCATCAACGTAGACTGAGTGCCGTTAAGGAGCATATGTGACTCAAAACCACCTCATACGGCGGCCGTTTGGCCCCATATTTGGTAATTCATATTTTTTTGATCTCTGAAATCTACCACAAAAATTTCATCTCAATCTGAACACTTTTTTTTGAAACTTTTTTTTGAAACCTTTTTTTCCTTCAACGTAGACTTAGTGACGTTAAGGAGCATATGTGACTCAAAACCTCCTCATACGACGGCCGTTTGGCCCCATATTTGGTATTTCATATTTTTTTGGTCATCGAAACCTACCACCCAAATGTTGTCCCTATCTGGAAACTTTTTCTTCAAACCTTTTTTTCCATCAACGTAGACTGAGTGACGTTAAGGAGCATATGTGACTAAAAACCACCTCATACGGCGGCCGTTTGGCCCCATATTTGGTATTTCATATTTTTATTGTCATTGAAACCAACAACAAAAATTTCGTCTAAATCTGAAAAGTTTTTTTTGAAACCTTTTTTTCCATCAACATGGACCGAATGCTGTTATTGAGCATATGTGACTCAAAACCTCCTCATACGACGGCCGTTTGGCCCCATATTTGGTATTTCATATTTTTTTTGTCATTCAAACCTACAACCTAAATGTCGTCCCAATCTGGAAACTTTTTCTTAAAACCTTTTTTCCATCAATGTAGACTGAGTGCCGTTAAGGAGCATATGTGACTCAAAACCACCTCATACGGCGGCCGTTTGGCCCCATATTTAATATTTCATATTTTTTTGATCATTGAAACCTACCACCAAAATTTCATCTCAATCTCAAAAGTTTTTTTGAAACCTTTTTTTCCATCAACGTCAACCGAGTGCCGTTACGGAGCATATGTGACCAAAAACCACCTCATACGACGGCCGTTTGGCCCCATATTTGGTATTTCATATTTTTTTAGTCATTCAAACCTACCACAAAATTTTAGTCTCAATCTGAAAACTTTTTTTAAAACCTTTTTTTCCATCAACGTGGACTGAGGCCGTTAAAGAGCATATGTTACTCAAAACCACCTCATACGATGGCCATTTGGCCCCATATTTGGTATTTCATATTTTTTTTGTTATTAAAACCTAACACAAAATTTTCGGCGCAATATGGAATATTTTTTTTTACCTTTTTTTCCATCAACGTGGACTGAGTGTTGTTACGGAGCATATGTCATTCAAAACCACCTCATACGACGGCCGTTTGGCCCCATATTTGGTATTTCATATTTTTTTTGGTCATTGAAACCTAAAACCAAAATTTCTTCCTAATCTGGAAACTTTTTTCTGAAACCTTTTTATCCATCAACGTAGACTGAGTGCCGTTACGGAGCATATGTGACTCAAAACAACCTCATACGACGCCCGTTTGGCCCCATATTTGGTATTTCATATTTTTTTGGACATTGAAACCTACAACAAAAATTTCGTCTTAATCTGAAAACTTTATTTTGAAAGCTTTATTTCCATTAACGTAAAGAGTGTCCTTAAGGAGAATATGTGACTCAAAACCACCTCATACGACGGCCGTTTGGCCTCATATTTTGTATTTCATATTTTTTTGGTCATTAAAACCAACCACATAAATTTGGTCTCAATCTGAACACTTTTTTTGAAACCTTTTTTTCCATCAACGTGTATGATTGCCGTTACGGAGTATATGTGACTCAAAACCACCTCATACGACGGCCGTTTGGCCCCATATTTAGTATTTCATATTTTTTTTGGTCATTGAAACCTACCATTAAAATTTATTCCCAATCTGGAAACTTTTTTCTGAAACCTTTTTTTCCATCAACGTAGACTGAGTGCCGTTACGAAACATATGTGACTCAAAACCACCTCATATGACGGCCGTTTGGCCCCATATTTGGTATTTCATATTTTTTTGGTCATTGAAACCTACCACAAAAATTTCGTCTCAATCTGAAAACTTTTTTTGAAATCTTTTTTTTCCTTTAACGTGGATTAGTGACGTTATGGAGCATATTTGACTCAAAACCACCTCATACGACGGCCGTTTGGCCCCATATTTTGTATTTCATATTTTTTTGGTCATTCAAACCTACCACAGAAATTTGGTCTGAATGTGAAAACTTTTTTGGAAACCTTTTTTTCCATCAACGTGTACCAACTGCCATTACGGAGCCTATGTGACTCAAAACCACCTCATACGACGGCCGTTTGGCCCCATATTTGCTATTTAATATTTGTTTAGTTATTGAAACCTACCACCAAAATTTCGTCCCATTCTGGAAACATTTTTTTAAATCGTTTTTTTTTCATCAACGTAGACTGAGTGCCGTTAAGGAGCATATGTGACTCAATACCACCTCATACGACGGCGGTTCACCCATATTTTGGTATTTCATATTTTTTTGGTCATTAAAACCTAGCACAAAATTTCGTCTCAATCTGGAATTTTTTTTGAATGCTTTTTTTCCATCAACGTGGAATGAGTGCTGTTACGGAGCATATGTGATTCAAACCACCTCATACGACGGTCGTTTGGCCCCTTATTTGGTAATTCATATTTTTTTGATCTCTGAAACCTACCACAAAAATTTCATCTCAATCTGAACACTTTTTTTTGAAACTTTTTTTTTGAAACCTTTTTTTCCTTCAACGTAGACTGAGTGACGTTAAGGAGCATATGTGACTCAGAACCTCCTCATACGACGGCCGTTTGGCCCCATATTTGGTATTTCATAATTTTTTGGTCATCGAAACCTACCACCCAAATGTTGTCCCTATCTGGAAACTTTTTCTTAAAACCTTTTTTTCCATCAACGTAGACTGAGTGACGTTAAGGAGCATATGTGACTAAAAACCACCTCATACGGCGGCCGTTTGGCCCCATATTTGGTATTTCATACTTTTTTTGTCATTGAAACCAACAAGAAAAATTTCGTCTAAATCTGAAAAGTTTTTTTTGAAACCTTTTTTTCCATCAACATGGACCGAATGCTGTTATTGAGCATATGTGACTCAAAACCTCCTCATACGACGGCCGTTTGGCCCCATATTTGGTATTTCATATTTTTTTTGTTATTGAAACCTACAACCCAAATGTCGTCCCAATCTGGAAACTTTTTCTTAAAACCTTTTTTCCCATCAATGTAGACTGAGTGCCGTTAAGGAGCATATGTGACTCAAAACCACCTCATACGGCGGCCGTTTGACCCCATATTTAATATTTCATATTTTTTTGATCATTGAAACCTACCACCAAAATTTCATCTCAATCTCAAAAGTTTTTTTGAAACCTTTTTTTCCATCAACGTCAACCGAGTGCCGTTCCGGAGCATATGTGACCAAAAACCACCTCATACGACGGCCGTTTGGCCCCATATTTGGTATTTCATATTTTTTTAGTCATTCAAACCTACCACAAAATTTTAGTCTCAATCTGAAAACTTTTTTTAAAACCTTTTTTTCCATCAACGTGGACTGAGGCCGTTAAAGAGCATATGTGACTCAAAACCACCTCATACGATGGCCATTTGGCCCCATATTTGGTATTTCATATTTTTTTGGTTTTTAAAACCTAACACAAAATTTTCGGCGAAATATGGAATATTTTTTTTACCTTTTTTTCCATCAACGTGGACTGAGTGTTGTTACGGAGCATATGTGATTCAAAACCACCTCATACGACGGCCGTTTGGCCCCATATTTGGTATTTCATATTTTTTTTGGTCATTGAAACCTACAACCAAAATTTCTTCCTAATCTGGAAACTTTTTTCTGAAACCTTTTTATCCATCAACGTAGACTGAGTGCTGTTACGGAGCATATGTGACTCAAAACCACCTCATACGACGGCCGTTTGGCCCCATATTTGGTATTTCATATTTTTTTGGACATTGAAACCTATAACAAAAATTTCGTCTTAATCTGAAAACTTTATTTTGAAAGCTTTTTTTCCATTAACGTGAAAGAGTGTCCTTAAGGAGAATATGTGACTCAAAACCACCTCATACGACGGCCGTTTGGCCCCATATTTTGTATTTCATATTTTTTTGGTCATTAAAACCAACCACAAAAATTTGGTCTCAATCTGAAAACTTTTTTTGAAACCTTTTTTTCCATCAACGTGTATGATTGCCGTTACGGAGTATATGTGACTCAAAACCACCTCATACGACGGCCGTTTGGCCCCATATTTTGTATTTCATATTTTTTTTGGTCATTGAAACCTACCATTAAAATTTATTCCCAATCTGGAAACTTTCTTCTGAAACCTTTTTTTCCATCAACGTAGACTTAGTGCCGTTACGAAACATATGTGACTCAAAACCACCTCATATGACGGCCGCTTGGCCCCATATTTGGTATTTCATATTTTTTTGGTCATTGAAACCTACCACAAAAATTTCGTCTCAATCTGAAAACTTTTTTTGAAATCTTTTTTTCCTTTAACGTGGATTAGTGACGTTATGGAGCATATGTGACTCAAAACCACCTCATACGTCGGCCGTTTGGCCCCATATTTTGTATTTCAAATTTTTTTGGTCATTCAAACCTACCACAGAAATTTGGTCTGAATGTGAAAACTTTTTTGGAAACCTTTTTTTCCATCAACGTGTACCAACTGCCATTACGGAGCCTAAGTGACTCAAAACCACCTCATACGACGGCCGTTTGGCCCCATATTTGCTATTTAATATTTGTTTAGTTATTGAAACCTACCACCAAAATTTCGTCCCATTCTGGAAACATTTTTTTGAAACGTTCTTTTTTCATCAACGTAGACTGACTGCCGTTAAGGAGCATATGTAACTCAATACCACCTCATACGACGGCGGTTCACCCATATTTTTGTATTTCATATTTTTTTGGTCATTAAAACCTAGCACAAAATTTCGTCTCAATCTGGAATTTTTTTTGAATGCTTTTTTTCCATCAACGTGGAATGAGTGCTGTTACGGAGCATATGTGATTCAAACCACCTCATACGACGGCCGTTTGGCCCCTTATTTGGTAATTCATATTTTTTTGATCTCTGAAACCTACCACAAAAATTTCCTCTCAATCTGAACACTTTTTTTTGAAACTTTTTTTTTGAAACCTTTTTTTCCTTCAACGTAGACTGAGTGACGTTAAGGAGCATATGTGACTCAGAACCTCCTCATACGACGGCCGTTTGGCCCCATATTTGGTATTTCATAATTTTTTGGTCATCGAAACCTACCACCCAAATGTTGTCCCTATCTGGAAACTTTTTCTTAAAACCTTTTTTTCCATCAACGTAGACTGAGTGACGTTAAGGAGCATATGTGACTAAAAACCACCTCATACGGCGGCCGTTTGGCCCCATATTTGGTATTTCATACTTTTTTTGTCATTGAAACCAACAAGAAAAATTTCGTCTAAATCTGAAAAGTTTTTTTTGAAACCTTTTTTTCCATCAACATGGACCGAATGCTGTTATTGAGCATATGTGACTCAAAACCTCCTCATACGACGGCCGTTTGGCCCCATATTTGGTATTTCATATTTTTTTTGTTATTGAAACCTACAACCCAAATGTCGTCCCAATCTGGAAACTTTTTCTTAAAACCTTTTTTTCCATCAATGTAGACTGAGTGCCGTTAAGGAGCATATGTGACTCAAAACCACCTCATACGGCGGCCGTTTGACCCCATATTTAATATTTCATATTTTTTTGATCATTGAAACCTACCACCAAAATTTCATCTCAATCTCAAAAGTTTTTTTGAAACCTTTTTTTCCATCAACGTCAACCGAGTGCCGTTCCGGAGCATATGTGACCAAAAACCACCTCATACGACGGCCGTTTGGCCCCATATTTGGTATTTCATATTTTTTTAGTCATTCAAACCTACCACAAAATTTTAGTCTCAATCTGAAAACTTTTTTTAAAACCTTTTTTCCATCAACGTGGACTGAGGCCGTTAAAGAGCATATGTTACTCAAAACCACCTCATACGATGGCCATTTGGCCCCATATTTGGTATTTCATATTTTTTTTGTTATTAAAACCTAACATAAAATTTTCGGCGCAATATGGAATATTTTTTTTTACCTTTTTTTCCATCAACGTGGACTGAGTGTTGTTACGGAGCATATGTCATTCAAAACCACCTCATACGACGGCCGTTTGGCCCCATATTTGGTATTTCATATTTTTTTTGGTCATTGAAACCTACAACCAAAATTTCTTCCTAATTTGGAAACTTTTTTTGAAACCTTTTTATCCATCAACGTAGACTGAGTGCCGTTACGGAGCATATGTGACTCAAAACCACCTCATACGACGGCCGTTTGGCCCCATATTTGGTATTTCATATTTTTTTGGACATTGAAACCTACAACAAAATTTTCGTCTTAATCTGAAAACTTTATTTTGAAAGCTTTTTTTCCATTAACGTGAAAGAGTGTCCTTAAGGAGAATATGTGACTCAAAACCACCTCATACGACGGCCGTTTGGCCCCATATTTTGTATTTCATATTTTTTTGGTCATTAAAACCAACCACAAAAATTTGGTCTCAATCTGAAAACTTTTTTTGAAACCTTTTTTTCCATCAACGTGTATGATTGCCGTTACGGAGTATATGTGACATAAAACCACCTCATACGACGGCCGTTTGGCCCCATATTTAGTATTTCATATTTTTTTTGGTCATTGAAACCTACCATTAAAATTTATTCCCAATCTGGAAACTTTTTTCTGAAACCTTTTTTTCCATCAACGTAGACTGAGTGCCGTTACGAAACATATGTGACTCAAAACCACCTCATATGACGGCCGTTTGGCCCCATATTTGGTATTTCATATTTTTTTGGTCATTGAAACCTACCACAAAAATTTCGTCTCAATCTGAAAACTTTTTTTGAAATCTTTTTTTCCTTTAACGTGGATTAGTGACGTTATGGAGCATATGTGACTCAATACCACCTCATACGACGGCGGTTCACCCATATTTTGGTATTTCATATTTTTTTGGTCATTAAAACCTACCACAAAATTTCGTCTCAATCTGGAATTTTTTTTGAATGCTTTTTTTCATCAACGTGGAATGAGTGCTGTTACGGAGCATATGTGATTCAAACCACCTCATACGACGGCCGTTTGGCCCCATATTTGGTATTTCATATTTTTATGGTCATTGAAACCTACCAAAAAAATTTCATCTTAATCTGAAAACTTTTTTTTGAAACCTTTTTTTCCATTAACGTGAATGAGTGTCCTTACGGAGAATATGTGACTCAAAACCACCTCATACGAAGGCCGTTTGGCCCCATATTTTGTATTTCATATTTTTTTAGTCATTCGAACCTATCACAAAAATTTAGTCTCAATCTGAAAACTTTTTTGAAGCCTTTTTTTCTATCAATGTGGACTGAGTGCCGTTAAGGAGCATATGTGACTCAAAACCACCTCATATGATGGCCGTTTGGCCCCATATTTGGTATTTCATATTTTTTTGGTCAATTAAACCTACCACAAAAATTTTGTCTCAATACGGAATTTTTTTTTTTAACTTTTTTTTCCATGAACGTGGAATGAGTGCTGTTACGGAGCATATGTGATTCAAGACGGCCGTTTGGCCCCATATTTGGTATTTCATATCTTTTTGGTCATTGAAACCTACCACAAAATTTTCGTCTCAATCTGAAAACTTTTTTTGAAACTTTTTTTCCATTAACGCGGATGAGTGTTGTTACGGAGCATATGTGACTCAAAACCACCTCATACGACCGCCATTTTGCCCCATATTTGGTATTTCATATTATTTTGGTAATTCAAACCTACCACAAAAATTTGGTCTCAATCTGAAAAAAAAAATTTGAAACCTTTGTGGACTGAGTGTCGTTACGGAGCATATGTGACTCAAAACCACCTCATACGACGGCCGTTTTGCCCCATATTTAGTATTTCATATTTTTATGGTCATTGAAACCTACCACCAAAATTTCGTCCCAATCTGGAACTATTTTTTGAAACTTTTTTCCATCAACGTAGACCGAGTGCCCTTAAGGAGCATATGTGACTCAAAATCACCTCATACGACGGCCGTTTAGCCCCATATTTTGTATGTCATATTTTTTTGGTCATCGAAACCTACCACCAAAATTTTGTCCCAATCTGGAAACTTTATTTTGAAACCTTTTTTTCCATCAACGTAGACTGAGTGCTGTTAAGGAGCATATGTGACTCAAAACCACCTCATACGACGACTGTTTGGCCCAAGATTTGGTATTTCATATTTTTTTGGTCATTGAAACCTACCACCAAGAAACCTACCACCAAACAATTTGGTATTTTTTGGTCAAAAAGTTTCTCTCTAAACTCTCCACCTTTGAGTGGAAGCCATGGCAGGAGGAAAGAGAGGGAGACCACCCAACAAGAAGAAGGCTGGTAATCAGAGTGGATAGAAATCAATCTGTATTGTAAGCAATAAAAGCAAAGGGAAGCAGATTGAGAACACCATACCTGAAGATGAAGTTCTATTTGAGCTGGATTTTTCAAGTGAGGAAGAGGAACCTACGACCCCTGTAATCCATTCTGCGGGAGATGATGTTAACCCAAGCGAGAGAAGGAGGTTTTCAGAGTGGATCTCAGCACTTAAGCCATCAGCTAATGAGGTAAATGCTTCACTGAGGAATGTTACTGTTATGAATAGCAATCATAACATCTTTTTGATTCTGAGAAACTGGTTAGGATGAATGATGCTAGCTGCTCAGTACAGGCATCTAGTGGTCCTAATAGATTGCATATAGAGTCAGTTATTAATGAACCTGATCTGCCTGGAATTGAGTTCAGTGATGTAGCTGAGGAGATAGATTATTGGAACAATGCAGTCACATGTTTTGTGCTTGGGGCTAATCCACCATTTCATGTGATGGAGGGGTTTATTAATAGAATCTGGGGGAAGTTTGGCATTGATAAAATTGCCCAGGTTGGTAAAGGGGTTATTCTGGTGAGATAATTGACTCAGGAAGGGAGGAAAAGGTGTTGAGTGGTATGCTTTTTGATTCCAAGCCTTTAATCATCAAACCATGGGATGAGAATATGAATGTATGTGATCAAACAGTGAAACAGATACCTATTTGGATCACATTTCCCAAACTTAATATTAAGTATTGGGGTGAGAAAAGTTTGTTTAAAATTGCACAAGGTGTTGGAAAAGCTTTAAAGCTTGACCAGGCAACAGCAAATAAGGAGAGATTGATGTTTGCTAGGGTACTAGTGGAGGTGCAGTTAGAGCAGATCTTACCTGAGGTTGTTCAGTTTATCAATGAACATGGGGAGGTCATGGAACAAATTATTGAGTATGAATGGAAGCCAGATCTGTGTACTGGGTGTAAGAAGATTGGTCACTTGGTCTCTGTGTGTTGGAATAAAAAGAAGAAGACTGAATGGAGGCCTAAAACAGTTCCTAAAGTGGCTGCAGATTTGATGGTGGATGAAGATGGATTTAGGCAGGTTTCTAGTAAATTTATTCAGAAGCATAGACGGGTCCCAACAGCTCATGAAGGAATCAGAGCCGGCCCTGGGGCGGGGCGGGCGCCCAGGGCCCATAATCTATAAATCGTTATTTAAGCTGTAAATATGTTTAATTAAGAAAAAAAACAAGGATAAAGAAGGTATTTAGATTTTCTATAAACGTGTCCATTTAATTGCCATAATTTCCTCTTGCCATTCTATACCCCGTGATTTCCGCTTCTATCATTCCAAAGCAGTTATGTAAATAGATTCCCATTAAAAACCCACATTAATTCTCTTAACTTCAGAATTTACACCTTCCAAATTCAGTTTTTTAAAATCTCAATCAAATCATTTTTAATCCTCATTCTTCTCTTTTATCTGATTGACATGGATAATTTCTTTATGCATTCATACGCTGGGATTAGTCCAAAAGATTTGTTTAGCTTATGATTGGTTTAGAATTTGCTTAGGATTAGAAGTATTATATTGCTAATCAATAATTAATGATCAAGATTAAACAAATACAAGTATTGTAAAACAAGTTTTCACAGTTCTTCATTTTTGGAATTCAAATTCTTTTGCAAAATTTTCATGTATGCGCTATAAACTAAGAGAAGATTGCCTATTTTTAAGCCTTTTCATAAATCTTACTTATTTTCTAATAATGCGCTATATTATTTGTTGTAATTCTAAATTTTATTTTTATAATGATGTGTTAATCTTAATTTTACCATTGATTTGTTTGTTTCAATTTATATCAATTAAAATTTCACTTTTTGACTGATATTATGATATAGCAGTAGTTACATTAAAAACTAAAAGCTCGCACCTACTTTGCCGAAGAGATATGCATATTTTATTAAAAAAATATTAAAAGATATTAAAAGAAAGTAATGTAGTCGTTTACTTAACTTTTTTTTGTTCTGTATATCAAAAAAAATTCACTTAAACATATATCATTTGATTTCTTGTGTATTATTGTATTAGGGGCCCATTTTCTAACTTCGCCCTGGGCCCTATAATGTTCAGGAACGGCCCTGGAAGGAGTACAGTTGAATACCAATAAGTTTGATGTCTTAATGCCAAAGGAGGGTAATGATAGAGAGATGAGAAAGTTCAGAGAATAAGTTCTAAGCAAGACTGTATCTGAGACACTTCAGGAGGGTGAGAATAATGCTTGTCAGGAAATGGTTGAGTTGGTAGATAAGGGGCTGGCCACCCCTATCTCCAATGGATAATATCATAGTATGGAATGTACGGGGCATTAACAGTTTAGCTAAGCAAAATGAGGTTAAAAAACTCTTATTTGCTCAACAAGCTAAATTGGCATGCCTCTTGGAGACCAAGATTAGAGCTAAAAATCTTGGTAAGTTTTATTTGAATGTGTGTCCTGAGTGGAATATAACCACTAATTTACCTTGGAATGGACATGGTAGAATTATAGTTGCCTGGGATCCTAAGGTTTTTGCAGTTGATATAAGATTATGCTCAGATCAGTTTGTCCATTGCATCATCAAGGGGATTGTTTCTCAGCTTGCTTTTGCTTGTACAATTGTATATGCTCATAATGATAAAAACTGTAGACTGAAATTGTGGGATGATTTGAGAGGGCTTGGATGTGGAATTGTTGGACCTTGGGCTATAGTTCGAGACTTTAATAATGTGTTGAGTGTTAAGGAGAGAATAGGGGGTGCTGGTGTTACAAGGAGTGACATTATAGATTTCCAAAGATGCTTGGCTGCTTGTCAGGTTGAAGATGTGAAATCTAATGGCAGATATTTTACTTGGTCTAATAAACAAGATCAAGAGAGCATGATTATGGCCAAACTTGATAGAGTGTTGGCTAATGCAGATTGGCTTAACCTCTTGACCTCCATGGAAGTTATATTTTTGCCTGAAAAGGAGTTTGATCACTCTCCTTACTTAGTCAAGTGTTTCTCAAGGCCTCAGGGTAATTACCCCTTTAGGTTTTTTGAGATGTGGTGTTAACATGAGGAATACTCTGACATAGTTGCAAAAGCTTGGCATTTGGAGATTCATGGCTACAAAATGTTCCGAATTTGGAAAAAGCTAAAACTGTTAAAGCATGAGTTGAAGCAGCTAAAGAAGAAGGGATTTGGAGATATACATTCCAAATTTCTTCAAGCTGAAGGGAGGTTGCAATAAAGCTCATGATGATCTAGGTAATCCTCATCTTATTCATGATGAATATATAACTAATTCTGAATTTAGAAGTATGAAGAGTAGCTACCTGTCTTTTTTGAAACAAAAAGTTGGAGGGGAGTGGATTGTGGAGGAGGATGCTAATACAAAAAAATTTCATACTAGTATTAAAGTGAGGGCTCAAAGGAACTATATTAATACTGTTATGAATATTGATGGAGAGTGGGAATATGATCATGCCACAGTTAGAGAGTTGTTTGTCATCCATTTCAGAAACTTTGTCAGTAATACTAAATCTCATGTAAAATCAGTAAGGAAGAAAATCATGGATCAAAGTACTTTGGTGCAAGATAGACATCTACCTATGCTGAATCTTTGCTTCTCTGAGGCTGAAATAAAGGAGGCTATTTGGTCTTTTTCAAATAGCAAATCTCCTGGAAATGATGGTTATATCAGGGATTTCTTTAAGAATAGCTGGGATGTGGTAGGAAAAGGAGTCTGTGATGCTATTAAGGACTTCTTTGCCTCAGGGAAACTGCTCAAGGAAGTGAACATTACTGCAATCACTTTAATTCCCAAAGTGAAATGTCCTTCCCAAGTCAGTGATTACAGACCAATAGCATGCTGCAATAGTTATACAAAGCCATATCAAAGCTGATTTGCTCAAGAATGAAAAGAGTTCTACCTGATTTGATTAGTCAGAATCAAGGGGCCTTTGTCTCAGGAAGGAGCATCATGGACAATATTCTGGTATGCCAAGATCTTATTAGGCATTATAATAGGAGAATGGCTGATAAGGGGTGTTTATTGAAGGTGGACGTGCAGAAGGCCTGTGATACCATTGAATGGAGTTTTATTAGAGACTTAATGATTGCTTTTCATTTCCCCCCCAAGTTCATTGATGTTGTTATGGAGTGTATCTCTAGTGTGAAGTTTACTCTATTGCTGAATGGCTCATGCACATAGTTATTTGAAGCAAAAAGAGGTATTAGACATGGTGATCCTATGTCCCCTTTGATTTTTGTTCTGTGTATGGAGTATCTTACCAGAATAATGAAGCTACAAGGCAACAATCTCAGATTCAGATTTCATCCTAGATGCAAGCACCTGCAGCTCAACACCTTATGCTTTGCTGATGACCTGATGATCTTTAGCAAAGGTGAATATAAGAGTGTGTACCTGTTGCTACAAGGTCTGGATTTATTTGAGAAGACTTCAGGCTTTGCTGCAAACAAGAACAAATCTGAATTATATCATGCTAATATGGAGGCTGCTGATGTGGCAAAAATCATCAGGCTCTCTGGATTCAAGCTAGGAGTTTGGCCTTTTAAATACCTTGGTGCTACTATAAGCACAGGGAAGTTGAAAACTAGTGATTGTGACAAACTGATTGAGAAAATGATACATAGGAAGAAATCTCTCATTTGCTGGGAGGCTCACTCTAGTTAATGTTGTTTTGATGAACATTTGTAATTATTGGATACAAATGTTCATCTTGCCTAAGGCTGTACTGAAGAGGATAAATCAGGTATATAGAGACTACTTGTGGAAAGGAAATGAGAAGAACAGGAAAATTGGTTATGGTGCTTGGGACAAAGTTTGTAGTCCAAAGAAGTATGGAGGGTTAGGGGTTAGAAATATAAGCCTTTGGAATACCCTTGCTGTTGGTAAGCATGTATGGAATATAGCACAGAAGAAAGATACTCTCTGGGTGAAGTGGGTTAGCAGTGTATACATCAAAGGTAACAACTGGAGTGACTATACACCTGGGGCAGTTAGTTGGGTTTGGAAGCATATTTGTAAAGTGAAGGAAAAAGTGAAGAATGAATGCTGGTATCCTGCTTCAGGGCTTGACTACAATATTGGGAAGCTGTATCATAGCATCCAGAATCAGGGGATACAAGTTGCTTGGATGAATTCAGTTTGGAACAGGTTATCTCTTCCCAAACACAAGTTTATTCTTTGGGTGGTTGCTCACAAAAGACTTATGACTAGAGTCAGATTGGAAAGATTTGGTATTTGTAGTGAGATTCACTGCTTAATCTGTGGCAGTCATGATGAACACATTGATCAGTTGATGTTTGAATGTAAGTACAGCAGAGCACTATGGGATGGAGTGTTGGAAAGGTTACAGGTGAAGAAAAGATGAATAAGCATTGATCAATGTCTAGACTGGATCAACAGGAGGGGGAGAATGAAGAACGTCAAGAGATGGCTTGTGTGTGCCTCAGTTGCTGCTGTGATCTATATGGTATGGCAAGCTAGGAATCGAGTCCTATGGGAGGAGTGTGTACCTAGCATTTCTACTTCTATTAATCACATTAAGCTTTGTGTTAGGAAGAGAATTGATGTAATATATTCCTCTAAAACTTGTATTAGTTCAAAGTCTTGGATAGATGAAATCAAGAACATATGACTTTTAGATTGTGGGGAGCCTTCCTAGAAGGGTTGTCACATCTATTAGTTAGGTTGTAATTGTTCTGTTTAGTTCAATTTATTTTCACTTAGCAAAAAAAAAAACCTACCACCAAAATTTCGTCCCAATCTGGAAACTTTTTTTTGAAACCTTTTTTTCCATTAACGTGGATGAGTGTCGTTACGGAGCATATGTGACTCAAAACCACCTCATACGACGGCCGTTTGGTTCCATATTTGATTTTCATAATTTTTTGGTCATTCAAACCTACCACAAAAATTTGGTCTCTTTCTGGATACTTTTTTTTGAAACCTTTTTTTCCATTAACGTGGATGAGTGTCGTTACAGAGCATACGTGACTCAAAACCACCTCGTACGACGGCCATTTGGCCCCATATTTGGTATTTCATAATTTTTTGGTCATTCAAACCTACCACAATAATTTGGTCTCAATCTGAAAACTTTTGAAACCTTTTTTTTCCATCCACGTGGACTGAGTGCCGTTACGGAGCATATGTGACTCAAAACCACCTCATACGACGGCCGTTTGGCCCCATATTTAGTATTTCATATTTTTTTGGTCATCGAAACCTACTACCAAAATTTCGTCCCATTTTGAAAACATTTTTTTAAAACTTTTTTTTCCATCAACGTAGACTGAGTGCAGTTAACGAGCATATGTGACTCAAAACCACCTTATACGACGGCCGTTTGGCCCCGTATTTCGTATTTCATATTTTTTTGGTCATTAAAACCTACCACAAAAATTTCCTCTCAATTTGGAATTTTTTTTGAAACCTTTTTTTCCATCAACGTGGAATGAGTGCTGTTACAAAGCATATGTGATTCAAAACCACCTCATACGACGGTCGTTTGGCCCCATATTTGGAATTTCATATTTTTTTGGTCATTGAAACAATCAACAAAAATTTCGTCTCAATCTGAAAACGTTTTTTTGAAACCTTTTTTTCCATTAACGTGGATGAGTGCTGTTACGGAGCATATGTGACTCAAAACCACCTCATACGACGTCCGTTTGGCCCCATATTTGGTATTTCATATTTTTTTTGGTCATGGAAACCTACCACAAAAATTTTGTCTCAATCTGAAAACATTTTTTTGAAACCTTTTTTTCCATCAACGTGGATTGAGTGCCGTTATGGAGCAAATATGACTCAAAATAACCTCATACGACGGCCGTCTAGCCCCATATTTGGTATTTCATATTTTTTTGGTCATTGAAACCCACCACAAAAATTTCTTCTCAATTTGAAAACTTTTTTTTGAAACCTTTTTTTCCATTAACGTAGACTTAGTGCCGTTACGGAGCATATGTGACTCAAAACCACCTCATACGACGGCCGTCTGGCCCCATATTTGGTATTTCATACTTTTTTGGTCATTGAAACCTACCACAAAAATTTCGTCTCAATCTGAAAACATTTTTTAAAAACCTTTTTTCCATTAACGTGGACTTAGTGCCGTTACGGAGTATATGTGACATAAAACCACCTCATACGACGGTCGTTTAGCCCCATATTTGGTATTTCATATTTTTTTTGTCGTTAAAACCTACCACAAAAATTTCGTTTCAATATGGAATTTTTTTGAAACCTTTTTTTCCATCAACGTGGATGAGTTCTTTACGGAGCATATGTGATTCAAAACCACCTCATACGACGGCCGTTTGGCCCCATATTTGGTATTTCATATTTTTTGGTCATGGAAACCTACCCCAAAAATTGCGTCTCAATCTGAATACTTTTTTGTGAAACCTTTTTTTCCATCAACGTGGAATGAGTGCCGTTACGGAGCAAATGTGACTCAAAACCACCTCATACGACGCCCGTCTGGCCCTATATTTGGTATTTCATATTTTGTTGGTCATTGAAATCTACCACCAAAATTTTATCCCAAGCTAATAACGTTTTTTTGAAACCTTTTGTTCCATCGACGTAGACTGAGTGCCCTTAAGGAGCATATGTGACTCAAAACCGCCTCATACGACGGCGTTTGGCCCCATATTTGGTATGTAATATTTTTTTGGTCATTGAAACCTACCACCAAAATTTCATCCCAATCTGGAAACTTTTTTTTGAAACCTTTTTTTCCATCAACGTAGACAGAGTGCCCTTAAGGAGCATATGTGACTCAAAACCGCCTTATACGACGGCGTTTGGCTCCATATTTGGTATGTCATATTTTTTTGTCATTGAAACCTACCACCAAAGTTTCGTCCCAATCTGGAAACTTTTTTCTGAAACCTTTTTTTCCATTAACGTGGATGAGTGTCGTTACGGTGCATATGTGACTCAAAACCACCTCATACGACGTCTGTTTGGCCCCATATTAGGTATTTAATATTTTTTTGGTCATTCAAACGTACCACAAAAATTTCGTCTCAATATGAAAATTTTTTTTGAAACCTTTTTTTTCCATCAATGTGGAATGAGCGCTGTTACGAAGCATATGTGATTCAAAACCACCTCATACGACGGTCTTTTGGCCCCATATTTGGTATTTCATAATTCTTTGTCATTGAAACCTACGAAAAAATTTCGTCTCAATCTGAAAACATTTTTTTGAAACCTTTTTTTCCATCAACGTGGATTGAGTGCCGTTACGGAGCAAATGTGACTCAAAATCACCTCATACGACGACCGTCTGGCCCCATATTTGGTATTTCATATTTTTTTGGTCATTGAAACCTACCACAAAAATTTCTTTTCAATTTGATAACTTTATTTTGAAACCTTTTTTTCCATTAACGTAGACTTAGTGCCGTTACGGAGCATATGTGACTCAAAACCACCTCATACGACGGCCGTCTGGCCCCATATTTGGTATTTCATACTTTTTTGGTCATTGAAACCTACCACAAAAATTTCGTCTCAATCTGAAAACATTTTTTTAAACCTTTTTTCCATTAACGTGGACTTAGTGCCGTTACGGAGTATATGTGACATAAAACCACCTCATACGACGGACGTTTAGCCCCATATTTGGTATTTCATATTTTTTTTGTCATTAAAACCTACCACAAAATTTTCGTTTCAATATGGAATTTTTTTTGAAACCTTTTTTTCCATCAACGTGGATGAGTTCTGTTACGGAGCATATGTGATTCAAAACCACCTCATACGACGGCCGTTTGGCCCCATATTTGGTATTTCATATTTTTTTGGTCATGGAAACCTACCCCAAAAATTGTGTCTCAATCTGAAAACTTTTTTATGAAACCTTTTTTTCCATCAACGTGGACTGAGTGCCGTTACGGAGCAAATGTGACTCAAAACCACCTCATACGACGCCCGTCTGGCCCTATATTTGGTATTTCATATTTAGTTGGTTATTGAAATCTACCACCAAAATTTCGTCCCAAGCTAATAACGTTTTTTTGAAACGTTTTGTTCCATCAACGTAGACTGAATGCCCTTAAGGAGCATATGTGACTCAAAACGGCCTCATACGACGGCGTTTGGCCCCATATTTGGTATGTAATATTTCTTTGGTCATTGAAACCTACCACCAAACTTTCATCCCAATCTCGAAACTTTTTTTTGAAACCTTTTTTTCCATCAACGTAGACTGAGTGCCCTTAAGGAGCATATGTGACTCAAAACCGCCTTATACGACGGTGTTTGGCTCCATATTTGGTATGTCATATTTTTTGTCATTGAAACCTACCACCAAAATTTCGTCCCAATCTGGAAACTTTTTTTTGAAACCTTTTTTTCCATTAACGTGGATGAGTGTCGTTACTGAGCATATGTGACTCAAAACCACCTCATACGACGTCCGTTTGGCCCCATATTATGTATTTCATATTTTTTTGGTCATTCAAACATACCACAAAAATTTCGTCTCAATATGAAATTTTTTTTTGAAACCTTTTTTTTTCCATCAATGTGTAATGAGTGCTGTTACGGAGCATATGTGATTCAAAACCACCTCATACGACGGTCTTTTGGCCCCATATTTGGTATTTCATAATTCTTTGTCATTGAAACCTACAAAAAAAATTCGTCTCAATCTGAAAACATTTTTTTGAAACCTTTTTTTCCATCAACGTGGATTGAGTGCCGTTACGGAGCAAATGTGACTCAAAATCACCTCATACGACGACCGTCTGGCCCATATTTGCTATTTCATATTTTTTGGTCATTGAAACCTACCACAAAAATTTCGTCTCAATTAGAAAACATTTTTTTGAAACCTTTTTATCCATTAACGTGGACTTAGTGCCGTTACGGAGCATATGTGACTCAAAACCACCTCATACGACGGCTGTCTGACCCCATATTTGGTATTTCATATTTTTTTGGTCATTGAAACCTACCACAAAAATTTCGTCTCAATCTGAAAACATTTTTTTGAAACCTTTTTTTCCATTAACGTGGACTTAGTGCCGTTACGGAGTATATGTGACATAAAACCACCTCATACGACGGTCGTTTGGCCCCATATTTGGTATTTCATATTTTTTTTGGTCATTAAAACCTACCACAAAAATTTCGTTTCAATATGGAATTTTTTTTGAAACCTTTTTTTCTATCAACGTGGATGAGTTCTGTTACGGACCATATGTGATTCAAAACCACCTCATACGACGGCCGTTTGGCCCCATATTTGGTATTTCATATTTTTTTGGTCATGGAAACCTATCCCAAAAATTGCGCCTCAATCTGAAAACTTTCTTTTGAAACCTTTTTTTCCATCAACATTGACTGAGTGCCGTTACGGAGCAAATGTGACTCAAAAATACCTCATACGACGGCCGTCTGGCCCTATATTTGGTATTTCATATGTTTTTGGTCATTGAAATCTACCACCAAAATTTCGTCCCAAGCTGGAAACGTTTTTTTGAAACCTTTTATTCTATCAACGTAGACTGAGTGCTCTTAAGGAGCAGATGTGACTTAAAACCGCCTCATACGACGGCGTTTGGCCCTATATTTGGTATGTAATATTTTTTTGGTCATTGAAACCTACCACCAAAATTTCGTCCCAATCTGGAAACTTTTTTTTGAAACCTTTTTTTCCATCAACGTAGACCGAGTGCCCTTAAGGATCATATGTTACTCAAAACCACCTCATACGACGGCCGTTTTGCCCCATATTTGGTATTTCATATTTTTTTGGTCATTGAAACCTACCACCAAAATTTCGTCCCAAGCTGGAAACGTTTATTTGAAACCTTTTTTTCCATCAACGTAGACTAAGTGCCCTTAAGGAGCATATGTGACTCAAAACCGCCTCATACGACTGCGTTTGGCCCCATATTTGGTATGTCATATTTTTTTGGTCAATGAAACCTACCACCAAAATTTCGTCCCAATCTGGAAACTTTTTTTTGAAACCTTTTTTTCCATTAACGTGGATGGGTGTCGTTACGGAGCATATGTGACTCAAAACCACCTCATACGACGTCCGTTTGGCCCCATATTAGGTATTTCATATTTTTTTGGTCATTCAAACCTACCACAAAAATTTCGTCTCAATATAGAATTTTTTTTTGAAACCTTTTTTTCCATCAATGTGGAATGAGTGTTGTTGCGGAGCATATGTGATTCAAAACCACCTCATACGACGGCCATTTGGCCCCATATTTGGTATTTCATAATTTTTTGTCATTGAAACCTACCACCAAAATTTCTTCCCAATCTGGAAACTTTTTTTTGAAACCTTTTTTTCCATAAACGTTGACTCAGTGCTGTTACGGAGCATATTTGACTCAAAACCACCTCATACGACGGCCGTTTGGCCCCATATATGGTATTTCATATTTTTTTGGCCATTGAAACCTACCACAAAAATTTCGTCTCAATCTGAAAACATTTTTTTGAAACCTTTTTTTCCATCAACGTGGATTGAGTACCGTTACGGAGCAAATGTTACTCAAAATCACCTCATACGACGGCCGTCTGGGCCCATATTTGGTATTTCATATTTTTTTTGTCATTGAAACCTACCACAAAAATTTCGTCTCAATTTGAAAAGATTTTTTTGTAACCTTTTTTTTTTTGGGTAAATTAAAATTGTCATAGCATCAAAACTGTTTACAACATATCAACCATTGGAAGGGACATCTTCCCAACTCAAGGTGTATTTATACAAGTATGACTAAGTGCAAATGTGATGCAACCAAGCCCTACCTTTTTCTTTCAATTTACAAGTATATAGTATTTTTAATCTTTGAAAATAAAGTATTGAATTCTTTGCACTGTAGACTGAGCTGAGGGTAACTGAGCTAACTAGAGAGCCTGGTTTCTAGCCCTCCACACCATGTACATCAGGCTTGCTGCAGTGGCCTTAACCACTTGCAGCTGCACAGAGGACAGATTCCTGCCTCTTCTTATCCATGCTAGCAGATGCTCCATGCAAGAACATGGAAGATGAATTCCCAGCCAAATAGAGATCTCCTACCATACCTTCTTTGAATAAAGACAGTCAAAGAAAGTATGTTGATGTGTCTCCTGCTCCAGCTCACAAATGCAACAAAAAGTAGATTCACAAGCCATGAATCTAGCTAATCTAACTCTGACTGGCAGACTTTTGTTCATAACAACCCACCACACAAAGCTGTGTTTAGGCATGTTGAGGGTGTTCCAGATTGCTCCATGCCAGTGGATCTTCTTCCCCAAGCTCACAGCTCCATGATATATTTTAGCTACAGAGTAGCTACCAACAGGCCACCATGATTGCTGCTTCCATACTTTCAATTCATTTTTCACTCTACTAATCTGTTTCCATATCCAGCTCCCTGTGGTGGAAGGTGCATACCCCCACCAGTCCTGACTTTTTAAGTATACACTGTGCACCCATTTTACCCACAATGTATCCTTTTTTCTGCAATTTGCCAAGCAAGTTTACCAACAGCAATGAGGTTCCAAAGAGCCAGATTCCTCACTCCCAAACCACCAAATTTCTTGGGTTTGCAAACTGTCTCCCATTTGATATACCCAGCTTTGGTGCCATCTGTTGTGCCTTCCCATAAGAATCTTCTGCATAGCTGGTTGATTCTTTTTATGACAGCTTTGGGAAAGATGATGATTTTCATCCAATAGGTACAGATGCTCATGAGGACAGAGTTAACCAGTTGCAATCTACCAGCAAAGGAAAGGTGTCTAGATTGCCAAACTGTGATTCTGTGCATAACTCTTTGGATGAGCTGATCACAGTCCTTGAAAGCAAGCCTCCTGTTACAAATAGGGACCCCTAAGTATCTGAAAGGCAGCACCCCCAACTTGAAACCAGATTTGTGAAGCAGTTTCTCTACCTCAACAGCAGCCATGTTCACCTGGTATAGTTCTGATTTACCCTTGTTAGCCATCAACCCTGAAGCTTGTTCAAAGTGCTTAAGCCCTTAGAGCAATAGCCTAGCACTCTGAATCTCTCCTTTACAGAAAACCAGCAGGTCATCAGCAAAGCATAAATTATTGAGCTTCAAATCGGAGCATCTAGGGTGGAAGTGAAAATCCCTTCTCCCACCTAGGCATTTCAGTGTTCTTGTGAGATACTCCATGCAAAGAGTGAATAATAGTGGAGAGATAGGATCTCCCTGTCTTAATCCTCTTTTAGAAGTGAAGAAACCTTGACTTGTCCCATTAATAAGGATTGTGAAGATGGCTGTTGAGACACATGCCATAATCACTTTAATGAAATGGTTGGGGAATCCCAAAGCCTCCATAAGGTCTGTCAAGAAACTCCATTCTATAGTGTCATAGGCCTTTTGCAGATCAACCTTCATCATGCAGCTAGGAGATGCATACTTCCTGGCATAATGCCTCACTAGATCCTGACACACCAAGATGTTATTAAGGATGCTCCTACCACCAATAAATGCACCTTGATTTTGGGACACAATGTGTGGGAGAACAAGTTTGAGTCTTGAGCACAGTAACTTGGAGATGCATTTATACACTACAGTACAGCAAGCAATAGGTCTATATTCATGGACCTTTGTAGGGCAGCTCACTTTAGCCACTAGTGAAATAGAAGTAGTGTTAACCACTTTCAACATTTCACCAGTTGTATAAAACTCTTGGACAGCTGCTACCATGTCAGCCCCCACAATATCCCAGCTAGTTTTGAAGAAGAAACTGCCAAAGCCATCAATTCCAGGAGCCTTAGAATCAGGGATGGACCAAAGAGCCTCTTTAATCTCAGTAGGAGAGAAGCTAAGGACCAGTAAAGACTTCAGTTCCTCAGTAAGGCAGGCCCACTGTTGTATGATGTTGCTCTTGATCTTGGACACTTGTTGACTAAAAAGGTTTCAAAAAGGTTTAATGGAAACATTTTTTTCCATCAACGTGGACTAAGTGCCATTATGGAGCATATGTGACTCAAAACCACCTCATACGACGGCCATCTGGCCCCATATTTGAAATTTCATATTTTTTTGGTCATTGAAACCTACCACAAAATTTTCGTCTCAATCTGAAAATTTTTTTTTTAAAACTTTTTTTACATTAACGTGGACTTAGTGCCGTTACGGAGTATATGTGACATAAAACCACCTTATACGACGGTCGTTTGGCCCCATATTTGGTATTTCATATTTTTTTGGTCATTAAAACCTACCACAAAAATTTCGTTTCAATATGGAATTTTGTTTGAAACCTTTTTTTCCATCAACGTGGATGAGTTCTGTTATGGAGCATATGTGATTCAAAACCACCTCATACGACGGCCGTTTGGCCCCATATTTGGTTTTTTACATTTTTTTGGTCATGGAAACCTACCCCAAAAATTGTGTCTCAATCTGAAAACTTTTTTATGAAACCTTTTTTTCCATCAACGTGGACTGAGTGCCGTTACGGAGCAAATGTGACTCAAAACCACCTCATACGACGCCCGTCTGGCCCTATATTTGGTATTTCATATTTTGTTGGTTATTGAAATCTACCACCAAAATTTCGTCCCAAGCTAATAACGTTTTTTTGAAACGTTTTGTTCCATCAACGTAGACTGAATGCCCTTAAGGAGCATATGTGACTCAAAACGACCTCATACGACGGCGTTTGGCCCCATATTTGGTATGTAATATTTTTTTGGTCATTGAAACCTACCACCAAAATTTCATCCCAATCTCGACACTTTTTTTTGAAACCTTTTTTTCCATCAACGTAGACTGAGTGCCCTTAAGGAGCATATGTGACTCAAAACCGCCTTATACGACGGCGTTTGGCTCCATATTTGGTATGTCATATTTTTTGTCATTGAAACCTACCACCAAAATTTCGTCCCAATCTGGAAACTTTTTTTTGAAACCTTTTTTTCCATTAACGTGGATGAGTGTCGTTACTGAGCATATGTGACTCAAAACCACCTCATACGACGTCCGTTTGGCCCCATATTATGTATTTCATATTTTTTTGGTCATTCAAACATACCACAAAAATTTCGTCTCAATATGAAATTATTTTTTTAAACCTTTTTTTTTTCCATCAATGTGGAATGAGTGCTGTTACGGAGCATATGTGATTCAAAACCACCTCATACGACGGTCTTTTGGCCCCATATTTGGTATTTCATAATTCTTTGTCATTGAAACCTACGAAAAAATTTCGTCTCAATCTGAAAACATTTTTTTGAAACCTTTTTTTCCATCAACGTGGATTGAGTGCCGTTACGGAGCAAATGTGACTTAAAATCACCTCATACGACGACCGTCTGGCCCATATTTGGTATTTCATATTTTTTGGTCATTGAAACCTACCACAAAAATATCGTCTCAATTAGAAAACATTTTTTTGAAACCTTTTTATCCATTAACGTGGACTTAGTGCCGTTACGGAGCATATGTGACTCAAACCACCTCATACGACGGCCGTCTGACCCCATATTTGGTATTTCATATTTTTTTGGTCATTGAAACCTACCACAAAAATTTCGTCTCAATCTGAAAACATTATTTTGAAACCTTTTTTTCCATTAACGTGGACTTAGTGCCGTTACGTAGTATATGTGACATAAAACCACCTCATACGACGGTCGTTTGGCCCCATATTTGGTATTTCATATTTTTTTTGGTCATTAAAACCTACCACAAAAATTTCGTTTCAATATGGAATTTTTTTTGATACCTTTTTTTCTATCAACGTGGATGAGTTCTATTACGGACCATATGTGATTCAAAACCACCTCATACGACGGCCGTTTGGCCCCATATTTGGTATTTCATATTTTTTTGGTCATGGAAACCTATCCCAAAAATTGCGTCTCAATCTGAAAACTTTCTTTTGAAACTTTTTTTTCCATCAACATTGACTGAGTGCCGTTACGGAGCAAATGTGACTCAAAAATACATCATACGACGGCTGTCTGGCCCTATATTTGGTATTTCATATGTTTTTGGTCATTGAAATCTACCACCAAAATTTCGTCCCAAGCTGGAAACGTTTTTTTGAAACCTTTTATTCTATCAACGTAGACTGAGTGCTCTTAAGGAGCAGATGTGACTTAAAACCGCCTCATACGACGGCGTTTGGCCCTATATTTGGTATGTAATATTTTTTTGGTCATTGAAACCTACCACCAAAATTTCGTCCCAATCTGGAAACTTTTTTTTGAAACCTTTTTTTCCATCAACGTAGACCGAGTGCCCTTAAGGAGCATATGTTACTCAAAACCACCTCATTAGACGGCCGTTTTGCCCCATATTTGGTATTTCATATTTTTTTGGTCATTGAAACCTACCACCAAAATTTCGTCCCAAGCTGGAAATGTTTATTTGAAACCTTTTTTTCCATCAACGTAGACTAAGTGCCCTTAAGGAGCATATGTGACTCAAAACCGCCTCATACGACTGCGTTTGGCCCCATATTTGGTATGTCATATTTTTTTGGTCAATGAAACCTACCACCAAAATTTTGTCCCAATCTGGAAACTTTTTTTTGAAACCTTTTTTTCCATTAACGTGGATGAGTGTCGTTACGGAGCATATGTGACTCAAAACCACCTCATACGACGTCCGTTTGGCCCCATATTAGGTATTTCATATTTTTTTGGTCATTCAAACCTACCACAAAAATTTCGTCTCAATATAGAATTTTTTTTTGAAACCTTTTTTTCCATCAATGTGGAATGAGTGTTGTTACGGAGCATATGTGATTCAATACCACCTCATACGACGGCCATTTGGCCCCATATTTGGTATTTCATAATTTTTTGTCATTGAAACCTACCACCAAAATTTCTTCCCAATCTGGAAACTTTTTTTTGAAACCTTTTTTTCCATCAACGTTGACTCAGTGCTGTTACGGAGCATATGTGACTCAAAACCACCTCATACGACGTCCGTTTGGCCCCATATTAGGTATTTCATATTTTTTTGGTCATTCAAACCTACCACAAAAATTTCGTCTCAATATAGAAATTTTTTTTGAAACCTTTTTTTCCATCAATGTGGAATGAGTGTTGTTACGGAGCATATGTGATTCAATACCACCTCATACGACGGCCATTTGGCCCCATATTTGGTATTTCATAATTTTTTGTCATTGAAACCTACAACCAAAATTTCCTCCTAATCTGGAAACTTTTTTTTGAAACCTTTTTATCCATCAACGTAGACTGAGTGCCGTTACGGAGCATATGTGACTCAAAACCACCTCATACGACGGCCGTTTGGCCCCATATATGGTATTTCATATTTTTTTGGCCATTGAAACCTACCACAAAAATTTCTTCTCAATCTGAAAACATTTTTTTGAAACCTTTTTTTCCATGAACGTGGATTGAGTACCGTTACGGAGTAAATGTTACTCAAAATCACCTCATACGACGGCCGTCTGGCCCCATATTTGGTATTTCATATTTTTTTTGTCATTGAAACCTACCCCAAAAATTTCGTCTCAATTTGAAAAGATTTTTTTGTAACCTTTTTTTTTTGGGTAAATTAAAATTGTCATAGCATCAAAACTGTTTACAACATATCAACCTTTGGAAGGGACATCTTCCCAACTCAAGGTGTATTTATACAAGTATGACTAAGTGCAAATGTGATGCAACCAAGCCCTACCTTTTTCTTTCAATTTACAAGTATATAGTATTTTTAATCTTTGAAAATAAAGTATTGAATTCTTTGCACTGTAGACTGAGCTGAGGGTAACTGAGCTAACTAGAGAGCCTGGTTTCTAGCCCTCCACACCATGTACATCAGGCTTGCTGCAGTGGCCTTAACCACTTGCAGCTGCACAGAGGACAGATTCCTGCCTCTTCTTATCCATGCTAGCAGATGCTCCATGCAAGATCATGGAAGATGAATTCCCAGCCAAATAGAGATCTCCTGCCATACCTTCTTTGAATAAAGACAGTCAAAGAAAGTATGTTGATGTGTCTCCTGCTCCAGCTCACAAATGCAACAAAAAGTAGATTTACAAGCCATGAATCTAGCTAATCTAACTCTGACTGGCAGCCTTTTGTTCATAACAACCCACCACACAAAGTTGTGTTTAGGCATGTTGAGGGTGTTCCAGATTGCTCCATGCCAGTGGATCTTCTTCCCCAAGCTCACAGCTCCATGATATATTTTAGCTATAGAGTAGCTACCAACAGGCCACCATGATTGCTGCTTCCATACTTTCAATTCATTTTTCACTCTACTAATCTGTTTCCATATCCAGCTCCCTGTGGTGGAAGGTGCATACCCCCACCAGTCCTGACTTTTTAAGTATACACTGTGCACCCATTTTACCCACAATGTATCCTTTTTTCTGCAATTTTCCAAGCAAGTTTACCAACAGCAATGAGGTTCCAAAGAGCCAGATTCCTCACTCCCAAACCACCAAATTTCTTGGGTTTGCAAACTGTCTCCCATTTGATATACCCAGCTTTGGTGCCATCTGTTGTGCCTTCCCATAAGAATCTTCTGCATAGCTGGTTGATTCTTTTTATGGCAGCTTTGGGAAAGATGATGATTTTCATCCAATAGGTACAGATGCTCATGAGGACAGAGTTAACCAATTGCAATCTACCAGCAAAGGAAAGGTGTCTAGATTGCCAAACTGTGATTCTGTGCATAACTCTTTGGATGAGCCGATCACAGTCCTTGAAAGCAAGCCTCCTGTTACAAATAGGGACCCCTAAGTATCTGAAAGGCAGCACCCCCAACTTGAAACCAGATTTGTGAAGCAGTTTCTCTACCTCAACAGCAGCCATGTTCACCTGGTATAGTTCTGATTTACCCTTGTTAGCCATCAACCCTGAAGCTTGTTCAAAGTGCTTAAGCCCTTAGAGCAATAGCCTAGCACTCTGAATCTCTCCTTTACAGAAAACCAGCAGGTCATCAGCAAAGCATAAATTATTGAGCTTCAAATCGGAGCATCTAGGGTGGAAGTGAAAATCCCTTCTCCCACCTAGGCATTTCAGTGTTCTTGTGAGATACTCCATGCAAAGAGTGAATAATAGTGGAGAGATAGGATCTCCCTGTCTTAAGCCTCTTTTAGAAGTGAAGAAACCTTGACTTGTCCCATTAATAAGGATTGTGAAGATGGCTGTTGAGACACATGCCATAATCACTTTAATGAAATGGTTGGGGAATCCCAAAGCCTCCATAAGGTCTGTCAAGAAACTCCATTCTATAGTGTCATAGGCCTTTTGCAGATCAACCTTCATCATGCAGCTAGGAGATGCATACTTCCTGGCATAATGCCTCACTAGATCCTGACACACCAAGATGTTATTAAGGATGCTCCTACCACCAATAAATGCACCTTGATTTTGGGACACAATGTGTGGGAGAACAAGTTTGAGTCTTGAGCACAGTAACTTGGAGATGCATTTATACACTACAGTACAGCAAGCAATAGGTCTATATTCATGGACCTTTGTAGGGCAGCTCACTTTAGCCACTAGTGAAATAGAAGTAGTGTTAACCACTTTCAACATTTCACCAGTTGTATAAAACTCTTGGACAGCTGCTACCATGTCAGCCCCCACAATATCCCAGCTAGTTTTGAAGAAGAAACTGCCAAAGCCATCAATTCCAGGAGCCTTAGAATGAGGGATGGACCAAAGAGCCTCTTTAATCTCAGTAGGAGAGAAGCTAAGGACCAGTAAAGACTTCAGTTCCTCAGTAAGGCAGGCCCACTGTTGTATGATGTTGCTCTTGATCTTGGACACTTGTTGACTAAAAAGGTTTCAAAAAGGTTTAATGGAAACATTTTTTTCCATCAACGTGGACTGAGTGCCATTATGGAGCATATGTGACTCAAAACCACCTCATACGACGGCCATCTGGCCCCATATTTGAAATTTCATATTTTTTTGGTCATTGAAACCTACCACAAAATTTTCGTCTCAATCTGAAAATTTTTTTTTAAAAACTTTTTTTACATTAACGTGGACTTAGTGCCGTTACGGAGTATATGTGACATAAAACCACCTTATACGACGGTCGTTTGGCCCCATATTTGGTATTTCATATTTTTTTGGTCATTAAAACCTACCACAAAAATTTCGTTTCAATATGAAATTTTGTTTGAAACCTTTTTTTCCATCAACGTGGATGAGTTCTGTTACGGAGCATATGTGATTCAAAACCACCTCATACGACGGCCGTTTGGCCCCATATTTGGTATTTCATATTTTTTTGGTCATGGAAACGTACCCCAAAAATTGAGTCTCAATCTGAAAAAAAATTTTGAAACCTTTTTGCCATCAACGTGGACTGAGTGTCGTTACGGAGCAAATGTAACTCAAAACCACCTCATACGAAGACCGTCTTGCCCTATATTTGGTATTTCATATTTTTTTGGTCATTGAAATCTACCACCAAAATTTCGTCCCAAGCTGGAAACATTTTTTTTGAAACATTTTATTCCATCCACGTAGACTGAGTGTCATTAAGGAGCATATGTGACTCAAAACCGCCTCATACGACTGCGTTTGGCCCCATATTTGGTATGTAATGTTTTTTTGGTGATTGAAACCTACCACCAAAATTTCGTCCCAATCTGGAAACTTTTTTTAGAAACCTTTTTTTCCATTAACGTAGACTGAGTGCCCTTAAGGAGCATATGTGACTCAAAACCACCTCATACGACGTCCTTTTGGCCCCATATTAGGTATTTCATATTTTTTTGGTCATTGAAACCTACCACAAAAATTTCGTCTCAATATGGAATATTTTTTTGTAACCTTTTTTTCCATCAATGTAGAATGAGTGCTGTTACGGAGCATATGTGATTCAAAACCACCTCATACGACGGCCGTTTGGCCCCATATTTGGTATTTCATAATTTTTTGTCATTGAAACTTACCACCAAAATTTATTCCCAATCTGGAAACTTTTTTTGAAAGCTTTTTTTCCATCAACGTAGACTGAGTGCCGTTACGGAGCATATGTGACTCAAAACCACCTCATACGACGGCCGTCTGGCCCCATATTTGATATTTCATATTTTTTTTGTCATTGAAACCTACCACAAAAAATTCGTCTCAATTTGAAAACATTTTTTTAAACCTTTTTTTCCATTAACCACTACTAGAAAAAGGCTATTTAACGACGGAAAATATCGTCGTTACAAGTCCCAAATCTTGTCGTTAAAACTTTTAACGACGGAAAAAACTTCGTCGTCAGGTGGTTGCAATAGGTCCCGTCGTTAATGGTTTTAACAACCATGTTCGTCGTTGATGAGTGACGACGAGACATGGCTCGTCGTTCCTTATTAACGAGGAGATAAGTCCTCGTTTATTAATTAGGCCGAAGCAACATATGGTCGTTATTAGTATTTTCAATGACCAAGACAATAATAACGATAAAAGTTTCTCGTTGTTAATGACATTCCAATAGTCACCAAAATTTAAATTTTCACAACATTGACAATAAATTTTGTCGTTGTTAACGAGATTTTTTTTTGCCTCTATAATTGTTGCCTAAATGGAGCAAAAAGCAATAAATAATGTACTCAAAATCTAAAGATCATACTAATAAAATTTACAATCATATTATATTGAAAAACAAGAGTAAAGAGATTAGAGCATAATGTAAAAACTTATATAAATGATATGAAAATTCATAAACAACTTTGGTCTAATTATAACACTTATACTCATTCATATTTATGAGTTATAACACTTGAAATCTAAAAACTGTCTCCACACAATGATTGAATAGAAATGCATTATTGGATTCCGAGCAAATGCTTCCCAATTCGCTTGCAATTTTCATTATCATACTATACCTACAACAAACAAAAAAGGTAAAATCATAAGAAGTTTAAATCAAAGACATATTATAGTTAGTCAATTTCATTAGATTAATCACTTAAAATGCATGTTGCGATTTCGGAAATTCAAAAAGTTTTAGCAGCACTACGCTATATAAACGACTAAACCAAATATTTTGCAGCTGACATTGTTGCTAAGAACCTGTAATTCCCATAAGTATTTATCCAAACACAAACATTAATATCTCCGAAATATAATCAAGTCGTAACTAGTACATCTATCTAGTCTCATAACTAAAGAAAACTAACTTAAAAGAGCCATCATGTATTCATGTGTCTACTTCCGTGCTGAATAATATTTGTGGCTTGGTACTAAATTGAACTTCAAAGAATGAATACAAATTAAAGCCTTAACAAGCACATATATCTGCTCAACTTTTGACAAATAATGGGTATAAATATGAGAATTACCTTGATTTCATAGAGTCATGGACCATTTTCCTTTATCTCTCACATTTCATTCTACAAAATGGAAAAATAAATTATCATTAGAAAATTTGAATTTTCAACGTTCGACCACCACCACTAACAACAATAACAACATCCATATTTTGCTCCACTTACCTCATAGGAAGGGTTGAGAAGCAAATGAACTCTTCATATTCACTTGAAGGTAACACCAATACCTAAATAGGAACTCTAAAGTAACAACAAGGCATCAAACTTATTGCAAACCTTAAAGCATAAACAAGCTTGTACGTCAACCAACAATCAATATAGAAAAAAAACAAGCACAACAAACCGACTAAAAATCACTTCAACAACTGCAGAGTTTGCATTTGAAGCCTAAAATCAAGAGAAAAAGTACACCACAAAGCCACAACTTGACTCCTGTAACAATTCAACACCCTAAATGTAACACCCCAAAAATTTAAACTAATAATTGATTAGGAAAACATCAGTTGACTGTAAAAACCGTTCATTTAAACCTTTAGGGTGTTACCGCCGCATAAACATGCAAGGCTAAAGTGAACTGGAAGAACTAATCAACTCATTATTAAAGAACTCAAAGCTACCAAAGGTAAGTCATAATACTAAAGTCACCAAAACTGAAATAAAGAGTAATAGTCAAAAACACTAATGTAGTCGGAACTAAGTGATCCTAAGCTATATTGCTCTCAAATGCCCAACGTAATCCCTTTGTCAAGAACCTGCAAAAATATTGGAAAACAAAATAGAAACAAATAAACTAAAATTAGAAAAAACTAAGTAATTCCAACTCCATCCCGTAAAATAATAATAGTTTTGTTTTGAAAATAAATTTAATAATCAGAGTAGTGCAGCTATACATAAAACGTAATTATAAATAAATGATCACAATAATTCACAAAAATTCACATAGCTCATTATTAATTAAGAAAGGGAAATGGAACGCCAGTAGGCCGGGACTAATCCCAGTAACCACCTACTTGTCTTTGGATCGTCACCCAAAAGTCATATAACATGGCCAAAATATTTCACAGAGAGTCCCTAGTGTGCACACCCCTCACTAACAGCCTAATGATCTAACGCAAAAGCGCGCCAAAAGGTTCACTATTAGGAGGAAGACAAACAGCAGTTTAATAGTATAAAGAAATCAAAACCTGAATTAGCAGCCCAATAATCAATCGTCATTAGGTTCACTACTAAACAGGGCAACCTGTCCATCACCTATGGAGGATCCAATTCCATAGGCTACATTCCCTTCTTAACATTCCACTTTAAGTGATTAATGGATTTTAACAAGGTTACAAAATTACATAGCACGTAACAACTAATTCCATATTCATTAAAATTAGTCATTACTATAGTCTCGTGGAATCCATAACGTCCATAATCAAATCAAAAGCACAATTATTTAATAATTGTCACGTCAAGAGATTAATTGTCAACTCAAGTTATTACTTGTTACCCACTTAATATCATAATAGCGGTGTCAAAAGTATTGAATGAAAATTAATAAAACAATAAATTTGACAAAAGATCAAAATCATAGGTAGATACGAGTATAGTTGTTAATAGTTAAATGATATTAACAACAAAACGTGAACATCAAATTTTAGTTTATAGTAGTATAGTAGGTTGTACACAAAAATCACACTTACAACACATAGCACGTAATATTCCTATACGGGAATACTAGAGTAGATGGACATTGCGAATTACCTTGATAAGCGCGCTCTAAAATATTACTGGTTCTCTGTATAGTCCCCTACGAAGCCTTCGTCTAAAATAAAATAAAATAACCCTAGTCAGTAAAATTGCGTAACTCCTTAACTCGCAACTTAAACAATTATAAACATTACTTAAGTCAGATTAGTTAAAGGCAAATAAAAAGGTAGAAGTAAAAATGATAAGTTTAAGTTTTAAAATAACAATAGAAGATTAAAGTAATAATAAAATAAGAGTAGGTAAAACAAAAGTGATAAACAAAATAAAACTTATTCAACAAAGGAGTAAAACATGTAGCAAGTTTATGTAAAACAAGGTGTAACAAAATTAATGAAATTAAAGAGAAATAAAAGAAACAAATAAATCCATGTAAATAAAACAAAACCCCTTTGAAGTACTCCACAAGACTAAATGAAAAAGAGTAAAATTAAAAAAGAAAAAAGTACTAAAAAAAGAACATAAAAGACAAAACACATTAAAAAGGCAAAGTTTAAAGAAGGAAAAAAATGAAACATGAACCCCTGGTTCATACGCAGCAGAGGAAAAAGAAGGAAAGGGAAGAAAGAAAGAGAAGGAAAGAAAGAAAGGGAAGAAGAAAGAGGGTCACACCGGCGATTTTCCACCGGCGACAACCACCGATCGGAGACCGGTATTTCTAAAATATTTTCTCTTTTCTTTTTCCTTTCTCTACTTATTTTCGAAAATCTGAAAAAAATGAGTATTGAGTTTTTCTCACCTCTTCAATGGTGAAATAGAGTAAGGAAGAAGAAGGAAAATATTTGGAGAGTTGTAGACTGATTTTCGTAGGGTTTGTGAGGGGTTTATATAGAAATTTTTAGGGTTGAAATTCTAACTTATTTCGAAATTTAAAATTCAAAATCGAAAATTATAAAACTGATTTTTGGGCTAGAAAATCTGATCTTTGACCTTAAATTCGAAAATCCGAAAATAAATTTTTTTTTTTTAATATATCCGAAAATCTGTTACTATTCTATCCGAAAATCAGATTTTTGTTAATTAATTTAATTAAATCCGAAAATAAGATAAGATTGTGAAGATTATCTGAAAAGTCAGTTTTCAGACTTTTTGCTAATATAATTCCGAAAATAAAAATGAACTTCCATTTTATTTTCTTTTTGTAAAATAATTTCGAAAAATAAAAATGGGTATAATATAAGATATGTAAATAATAATATAAGATATGTAAATAATAATACTAGAAATGTAGTAGAAATTTGGGGTATTACATCTACCCTCCCTTAAGGCAAAGTTCGTCCTCGAACTTTAAACTCAGCTCTTAAGAACATAAGTTGGGGTTCGAAAATAACTCGTTACTATTACGTCACGCCCCCCTAAAAATTTAGTTTCGTCCCCGAAACTTACTATACCTGCTCAAACAACTCTGGGAATCTCCTTTTCATATCATCTTCAGCTTCCCAAGTTGCTTCCTCGGACTTTTGGTTCGACCATAGCACCTTTACCAACATAACCGCCTTGTTCCGGGTACTTCTCGTTTTGGTATCAAGGATCCTAATAGGACGTTCCTCAAAAGATAAGGTCTCATCTAGTTCAATAGTTTCAGGTTGGATGACATGAGTTGGGTCATGGACGTACTTACGAAGTTGAGACACATGAAAGACATTATGGACATTGGCTAACTCAATGGGTAAGGCTAATCTATAGGCCACTTCACCAATCCGTTCCAAAACTTCATACGGTCCTATGTAACGCGGACTCAATTTTCCTTTTCTGCCAAATCTCATTACTCCCTTTGTCGGTGAGACTTTCAATAAAGCTTTCTCCCCGACTTCGAACTCCACTTCTCTTCTACTCTGATCTGCATATGTCTTTTGTCGATCCTGAGCTGCTTTCATGCGTTCTTGAATCAGTCTAACTTGATTTGTGGTTTCCTCAATCATCTCCGGCCCCACTGTCATTGACTCACTTATATCACTCCAACATAAGGGACTTCTACACTTCCGACCATATAGTGCCTCATAAGGCGCCATTCCTATGCTCGCATGATAACTATTGTTATATGAAAATTCTATGGTTGGCAAGTGTTCATCCCAAGACCCTCCAAAGTCCATCACACACGCCCTTAACATATCCTCGAGAGTTTGGATTGTTCGTTCCGTCTGTCCATCTGTCGCAGGATGAAATGCCGTGCTGAACTTCAGTAGAGTACCAAATGCCTGTTGCAGTTTTCCCCAGAAATTAGACAAGAACCTCGAATCCCTGTCTGAAATAATGTCCTTCGGCACACCATGTAACCTCACGACTTCTCGCACATATGCACTTGCCAATTGCTGCAAACTCCACGTATCTTTCATGGCTATGAATCTTGCTGTCTTTGTGAGACGATCCACTATAACCCAAATGGCATTCTTCGCCGACCTCGTCAGTGGTAATCCCATCACAAAATCCATGGAAATAGACTCCCACTTCCAACTAGGCACCTCCAAAGACTGCAATTTCCCTCCAGGTCTCATGTGTTGAATCTTCACCTTCTGACACGTCAAACACTTTGCAACGAACTCAGCAACTTCTCGCTTCATGTTTTGCCACCAAAAGTGTTGCTTAAGGTCCTTGTAAAGTTTATCTCCACCCGGATGTACAGAATACGGGGTATTATGAGCTTCTTCCATGATCTTCCTCTTTAACTCCTCGTCCTTAGGAATACACCATCTCCCATTATACTTCACAACGCCCTCATCATTAATCTCAAACTCAGCGGCTGCTCCATCTTCTTTCATCTTTTTCACCTTCATTAACCACTCATCATTGGCTTGATTCTCGCGAATCTCATCGAACAAGGTGGGTTGTACTGAAATCGCATTCATTTGAGCCTCCACTTGCCCGTGTTCCATAACTTCTAAATTCATTCTCCTAAACTCCTCACACAACTCCTTTGTCAACACCATCATATTCATCGCGTGGCTAGTCTTCCTACTCAACGCATCGGCAACCTTATTCGCCTTACCTTCGTGGTACGATATCTCCAAGTCATAATCCTTGATAAGCTCAAGCCATCTCCTCTGCCTCATGTTCAACTCCTTCTGAGTAAATATGTATTTGAGACTCTTATGATCTGTGAAAATCTTACATGTCACTCCATACAGATAATGCCTCCAGATTTTGAGTGCAAATACCACAGCAGCTAGCTCTAAATCATGAGTAGGGTAATTCTTCTCATGTGGCTTGAGTTGTCTCGAAGCATACGCTACAACCTTGCCATGTTGCATCAATACACACCCTAAACCATTCTTAGAAGCGTCACTATACACCTCAAAACCTTCGTATCCAGAGGGTAATGTCAAAACTGGTGCTGACGTGAGTCTATCCTTTAATTCCTGGAAAGCCTTCTCACACTTCTCATCCCACTGAAATCTTGTCGTTTTCTTCATCAGGTTTGTCAAGGGTTGGGCTACCTTCGAAAAATCACGCACAAACCTTCTGTAGTAGCCTGCAAGTCCTAAGAAACTCCTTACTTCTGTCACACTACTAGGTCGTTGCCACTCTGTCACTGCTTGCACCTTTGCTGGGTCGACTGCCACTCCATCCTTTGATATAACATGACCCAGAAATGCGACCTTCTCAAGCCAAAATTCACATTTCGAGAACTTGGCGTACAATTTCTTCTCACGAAGTATCTCTAAGACCTTCCTCAAATGCCCCTCATGTTCTTCCTTGTCCCTTGAGTAAACCAAAATGTCGTCTATAAACACTACGACGAATGTATCCAAGTACGGCTGAAATGTCCTATTCATGAGGTCCATGAATGCTGCAGGCGCATTAGTAAGTCCAAATGGCATCACAGTGAACTCATAATGGCCGTACCTTGTACGAAATGCCGTCTTTGGAATATCTTCCTCCGCAATTCTCAGCTGATGATAACCAGACCTCAGATCGATCTTAGAAAATATCCCAGCACCTTTAAGCTGGTCGAACAAGTCCTCGATTCTAGGCAATGGGTACTTGTTCTTTACTGTCACGTTATTCAACTCTCTGTAATCGATGCACAACCTCAACGTGCCATCCTTTTTTCGAACAAACAACACTGGTGCTCCCCAAGGTGATACACTCGGCCTAATGTACCCTTTTTCCAACAATTCTTCCAACTGAGCCTTCAACTCCTGCATCTCCGCGGGTGCCATTCTATATGGTGCCTTAGAAATAGCTCCAGTTCCAGGGACTAAGTCAATTTTAAAGTCCATGTCCCTAATCGGTGGCATCCCTGGAATATCTTCTGGAAAAACATCCTCAAACTCTCTCACAACCGGTATCTGAGACATCTCAACATCCTCCACGCTTACATCCTTCACATGGCACAGATAGATGGGGTAGCCTTTCCTAATGTAGGTTTGGAATGACATAGCTGAGACAATACTGACTCCAGGTTTGGACACTATACCTTGGTAGGATATCCTGTTTCCCTTTGGTCCCCTAAGAGACACCTTTTGGGTATGACACTCTATCCTAGCCCTGTATTTAGCAAGCCAATCCATCCCCAAGATAATATCGAAGTCAAGTAGGTCAAATTGAATAAGGTTAGCAGGCAACTCGGATCCTAGTATGGTAATAGGTACGTCTAGGTACAAGGAACTACAAGGAATCACTTCACCTGAAGGTATGGTTATGTAAGTTTGACATGACGCTGAAGGTTTCATACCTAACTTTTTGACAAAGGAACTAGCTATGAAAGAATGAGACGCTCCCGAATCAAAAAGCAAATAAGCAGGTTTAGAGTTAACGAGGAAAGTACCCGTCACAACATTGGCGTTGGTGTCAGCTTCGTTCCGATTCATGACGTAAATTCTACCATTATTGCCTCGAGCTCCGCTCCCATTTCCGTTGCTATGATTCTGGTAGTTGCTGTTTCCTCCACTAGCTCGGTTGTTGTTGGGATTGTTCTGTTGAGCGCTATTGCCTCCTTGAGCGTTCGCAGTCTGACTATGAGGGTTGTTGCCATTGTAGGGGCGGTTGTTGTAACCTTGGTTCTGATTTGACCCATAACCACTCTTGTTCCCATTATTCCCGTTCTGTCCTGATCGGTTGGTGTTCTGGCCCTTGGGACACTGGTTAGCCTTATGCCCTTGTTCCCCACACGAGTAACAAGTGATAGGGGTTCCTTGACAGTTACGGCCTGGGTGGTTCTTATTGCACTTCCTACAGTTGAAATTCTGGTTGCGGGGTCCTTGATGGTTAGGTTTTCCCTGATCTTGATAGTTACTGCGCCCACCATTGTTGTTATTGCCCCCGTACCTAGGCCTTTTATCATGGCCTTGGTCATTGGTATTACTACCCTGGTCTTTTCTCTTATTTCTCCCCATAATCTCTTCCTCACGCTTCAGGATCCTCTCAAGGTTAGAAGCCTTAGCATAGGCCTCTTCGAATGTGATAGATGTCGCTCCCCCAAGTCGGGTTTGGATTTTAAAGGACAAACCATCCTCAAACTTTTGGGCCTTAGCCCTCTCATCAGGCACAACGGTAGGGCAAAACCTAGCTAGTTCGTTGAATGTTCGTGCATATTCTTGCACTGACATGCCACCCCCTTGGTTAAGTCTAGTGAACTCATTGTATTTCTGCCTCCTAATATGTTCAGGGAAGAATCGGTCCTTGAAAGCAGACTTAAAGGCATCCCAATTAAAATTGTCTTGGGCTCTAATGGTAGGACCTTGATTTTCCCACCAACTGTCAGCATCCTCTCTCAAGTAAAAAGTTGCATGGTCTACCTTTTGAACTTCGGGTGTCCCAATCGAAATAAATAACTTGTCAAAGTCCCTCAACCAATTTTCCACTAGTAAGGGGTCCTCCTTGCCTATAAAGATCGGGGGGTTCAGAGAGGCTAGTTTCTTAGCCATTGCGGCTTGAGGATCTTCTACCCTGTGGTTTAGCTGATTTTGTAGGACTAACCCTAAGTTTTGGGATAGCTCTTCGAGAGCTTTCAGTCGAGCAGCGACTTGTTCGGGTGTTTCAGCCATTTGTTCAGTTAGTCTAGAGCGTGACCTAGTATATGTTCGCATACAATTCCTGCACAATAACGTTGGTGTTACCACCACCACATACTTGCACATTTCACATACTTGTACACAAATTTGTGGCCAAGTTTATACTTTATATTCAAACACCACATAGTATCACACAACAATATAATTTATGAACGAAAACTCATTTATTAATTCCAAAATGTGCCAAAATGCAACAAAATATCCAAACAACTAAATTTTTAGAACAGGCAATTCTAAATCAATTCAAAGATTCCTAAAGTGCATCGTTTTGGTCAAAATGACCTTATTCGAGAAAAAAATACGTCCTAAACCTATGGCATTACGCCTCCTCCTCAGGGTCTTCCTCGGGCTCTTCCTCAGGGTCTTCTGGGTTCTCATCATTCTGGATGGCTGGGACATAGCTCCCAACGCCCTCTCCCTCAGAATTATGAGATGATGAACCCTCACCCTCACTGGCAGTATAATAGGCACACTGCCAATGTTTTATAGCGTCGATCATAACATTCTTTAGGTAATCCAGGGTGAGAAACCACGCTCCTTTGTATCTGTACCTACTATAATTGGGTTTATGGTTGATAAATATATTATCATATTTCCTTTTGACATCTCCAAATGGGCCCGTCATGGGGAGTGTGGAGATAAGAACATGGGCTTGACGCTCGCGGGTATGGAAGTCATTGACTATTAGAAGATCATTGAGGCGGTAACTCTCAATGCCTATCCTGATTCGGTGGATATAATCCGAAACATTTTCATTGTCCTTCATTCGGATTTTGTATGGTGATCGACTTAGAGGCGAAACTGTTTTTCTAGCGTCCCTTTTTCTCACGACCTGACGTCCAACCATCTAAAAGAAAAAGAAATTTAAAACAATTAATAAGTACTTAAAATAAGTACTTTCGCACACAACTAAGAAACAAAAATAACCCGTTCGATCCCACTCTCACAATTTATTTTTAAAGTTATCCATTTATTAAATTTACCCTAAGTTCATTTTCTTAGACCTATAATTCCAATTTTATTAACTTATTAATCTTTCCCTAGTTAATCCTAACCTAAGCTCTGAATCCAATTTGTAACACCCCAAAAATTTAAACTAATAATTGATTAGGAAAACATCAGTTGACTGTAAAAACCGTTCATTTAAACCTTTAGGGTGTTACCGCCGCATAAACATGCAAGGCTAAAGTGAACTGGAAGAACTAATCATCTCATTATTAAAGAACTCAAAGCTACCAAAGGTAAGTCATAATACTAAAGTCACCAAAACTGAAATAAAGAGTAATAGTCAAAAACACTAATGTAGTCGGAACTAAGTGATCCTAAGCTATATTGCTCTCAAATGCCCAACGTAATCCCTTTGTCAAGAACCTGCAAAAATATTGGAAAACAAAATAGAAACAAATAAACTAAAATTAGTAAAAACTAAGTAATTCCAACTCCATCCCGTAAAATAATAATAGTTTTGTTTTGAAAATAAATTTAATAATCAGAGTAGTGCAGCTATACATAAAACGTAATTATAAATAAATGATCACAATAATTCACAAAAATTCACATAGCTCATTATTAATTAAGAAAGGGAAATGGAACGCCAGTAGGCCGGGACTAATCCCAGTAACCACCTACTTGTCTTTGGATCGTCACCCAAAAGTCATATAACATGGCCAAAATATTTCACAGAGAGTCCCTAGTGTGCACACCCCTCACTAACAGCCTAATGATCTAACGCAAAAGCGCGCCAAAAGGTTCACTATTAGGAGGAAGACAAACAGCAGTTTAATAGTATAAAGAAATCAAAACCTGAATTAGCAGCCCAATAATCAATCGTCATTAGGTTCACTACTAAACAGGGCAACCTGTCCATCACCTATGGAGGATCCAATTCCATAGGCTACATTCCCTTCTTAACATTCCACTTTAAGTGATTAATGGATTTTAACAAGGTTACAAAATTACATAGCACGTAACAACTAATTCCATATTCATTAAAATTAGTCATTACTATAGTCTCGTGAAATCCATAACGTCCATAATCAAATCACAAGCACAATTATTTAATAATTGTCACGTCAAGAGATTAATTGTCAACTCAAGTTATTACTTGTTACCCACTTAATATCATAATAGCGGTGTCAAAAGTATTGAATGAAAATTAATAAAACAATAAATTTGACAAAAGATCAAAATCATAGGTAGATACGAGTATAGTTGTTAATAGTTAAATGATATTAACAACAAAACGTGAACATCAAATTTTAGTTTATAGTAGTATAGTAGGTTGTACACAAAAATCACACTTACAACACATAGCACGTAATATTCCTATACGGGAATACTAGAGTAGATGGACATTGCGAATTACCTTGATAAGCGCGCTCTAAAATATTACTAGTTCTCTGTATAGTCCCCTACGAAGCCTTCGTCTAAAATAAAATAAAATAACCCTAGTCAGTAAAATTGCGTAACTCCTTAACTCGCAACTTAAACAATTATAAACATTACTTAAGTCAGATTAGTTAAAGGCAAATAAAAAGGTAGAAGTAAAAATGATAAGTTTAAGTTTTAAAATAACAATAGAAGATTAAAGTAATAATAAAATAAGAGTAGGTAAAACAAAAGTGATAAACAAAATAAAACTTATTCAACAAAGGAGTAAAACATGTAGCAAGTTTATGTAAAACAAGGTGTAACAAAATTAATGAAATTAAAGAGAAATAAAAGAAACAAATAAATCCATGTAAATAAAACAAAACCCCTTTGAAGTACTCCACAAGACTAAATGAAAAAGAGTAAAATTAAAAAAGAAAAAAAGTACTAAAAAAAAGAACATAAAAGACAAAACACATTAAAAAGGCAAAGTTTAAAGAAGGAAAAAAAAATGAAACATGAACCCCTGGTTCATACGCAGCAGAGGAAAAAGAAGGAAAGGGAAGAAAGAAAGAGAAGGAAAGAAAGAAAGGGAAGAAGAAAGAGGGTCACACCGGCGATTTTCCACCGGCGACAACCACCGATCGGAGACCGGTATTTCTAAAATATTTTCTCTTTTCTTTTTCCTTTCTCTACTTATTTTCGAAAATCTGAAAAAAATGAGTATTGAGTTTTTCTCACCTCTTCAATGGTGAAATAGAGTAAGGAAGAAGAAGGAAAATATTTGGAGAGTTGTAGACTGATTTTCGTAGGGTTTGTGAGGGGTTTATATAGAAATTTTTAGGGTTGAAATTCTAACTTATTTCGAAATTTAAAATTCAAAATCGAAAATTATAAAACTGATTTTTGGGCTAGAAAATCTGATCTTTGACCTTAAATTCGAAAATCCGAAAATAAATTTTTTTTTTAATATATCCGAAAATCTGTTACTATTCTATCCGAAAATCAGATTTTTGTTAATTAATTTAATTAAATCCGAAAATAAGATAAGATTGTGAAGATTATCTGAAAAGTCAGTTTTCAGACTTTTTGCTAATATAATTCCGAAAATAAAAATGAACTTCCATTTTATTTTCTTTTTGTAAAATAATTTCGAAAAATAAAAATGGGTATAATATAAGATATGTAAATAATAATATAAGATATGTAAATAATAATACTAGAAATGTAGTAGAAATTTGGGGTATTACACTAAATATTCAGAAGGCATATATTATCCAATCAACCTTTTAGCCTAACAACCTCAAATAACCAACACAACAAGACCAAAAATCGCTTCAACCTGCAATTGATGTAAGTGGCCGGTAGTAGCTCCTTCAAAACTGAACATGGGTCATCTTAAACATTTAGCGGGCCCTATGCTACTTCTAAAATTAGGGCTTTACTTTTAAAAAAAATAATGCAGAACTTATATATTTATAATACTTCCATATAGAGAATTCTAACAAATGAACCTAAAAATCTTTAGAAACGATAGTGATCCCTGAATCTTTTCATCAAATACACCATTTCCATAAACAAATCAACAATTTCATCAATATTCAATGACCTCTAGTAATTTCACATAGAATGAATCCAAGATCTATACCAGAATAGTTGGATTGACGAAACTTATCGTAACAAAGTCAGACACAGATCTTGAAAAGCATAAAATAGGGTCTCGGGTTTCAATTATTTTGCCCCCATCTAAATGTGAATCGACTTCTTAACAAGAAGCCAACAACAGGACACTAGCTTATGTTAAGTAACAACATGTTCGGTTGGTAGAAAGTTTAAGCCATTGTTCTTTTGAACTGAACTAGACTAGACTAAAATAACCTAAAACGAATGAAACGAATACAGTACAGTCAAATTAATTTACATGAATCTAATCAAAAAGAAAAAGGTCTAAGTAAAGCTAAACTAAAGCTCAACGCTCAATATGAGATGCCTTTAATCTTGAAGCAAGTCACAACCTTTAACCACTACATGAGCGTAATGGTTCCCAAACTAGACATCATAAGGACATAAACAATTCAGTATGTTGCCCATATGATTGACTTGTAGCCCTCAAGAACTATCAACATATTCTGCATCACGAAAGTCAATACTTTATACACCTTTTTGGTGATATTAAAGAACCAGGATGCTTAATCAAGCACAGTAGCAACCTAGCAGGTATGAATTATACAATTCAACTAAAATTCCACTAAATGTTAAAATCTAACAAAACAAAAACAAATGAATAAAAGAACTAAAATAGTAGTTTACATTGCACTAACTTCTGAAAAGAAATAGGAAAAGAATCACAAAAGAGAAGGAATGAATTAATAGAGTGTGAATTGCAAAAGCATCCATCATTAGAAAATATAGTTAGAGGAGCAGCAGGCAGCAGCTAGTGATGACAAAAAAATTGAACCATCCCACACATGAAAATCCCTAACATCTGGCTAGTTACCTCAGCAAATTTCAACTTCAATTAGGAAAGATTAATACATCCAGCCGTAGTGATCCACGTCAGACAGATTAAATGCAAGAAATCAAAAAATTAACGAAGATGAAATGAAAGGTTACCTTGAAGGCTTGAACTGCACGAGTAGAGAAGAAATCAGAAATGAATTGCACAATTTATGAAATCAAAAGATTGAAAGAAAAATTAACAGATGTGAAAGATTGAAAAACAAAGTAAGAGAACAATTAAACATAAGTACAACGAAGAACCCTAAAAATCAAAATTCGAGAAAGAGGAAAGCACAAGTTTAGGCAAACTCTTTGGCGTGAGACAGGCGAGCCGGTGGTGGGACAACTCCAGCGATTAAAAACACCCTATATCCACCATTTTCAACCACTGACATTTCTTCTTCCTTCTTCTTTATATAATATGCCTACCTAAACAAAAAATCATCAATTGTTCCATTAAAGTATTAAAAAATCTGAAGATTTCAAAAAAATCATTATAGTAAAAACACTTATCCACCTCGAGATTCTTATTAAGGGAGGAATGAAACAAAATCAACACAGTCAGAAAGGTTGTGCCTGATAATTGATGAAATCGAGTTAGAACCCTAACTTAGGATGGGTTTGACGAAGAAGATAAATTAGTAACTGTACCTTTTTTATATAGTTCATGGCGTCGTTGGATGAGATGTTGTCTCTGGCAAACCCTCCGTTGGAGAAAGGTGAGGCGGTGTGAAACTTGAGAGGAAACGTTGCCGCCTCTTAGAGCATTATTACCAATTCTCTTTTTATAAAAGTTCATAGCACTATTTATTCCTTTTATCTTTCCTAAAATATCATCTTTTAACCTTTTTTTATTAACAATGACCTATTTTAAAGTTCATCAACTTCTCTCCCTTAACCCACCATACTTTCTCTCTCTTACTTTATTTATTTATTTCAATTATATTTAAATATGCTTATGAACAAGTAAAATTGATTATTAGCGAAAATTTATACTTAAACGTTGTTAAGTTCTAATTCAACGTAATTAAGAATAATTAAGTGTCATTAATTTTATCGTATATAATTAATTGAGATTAATTACTAAAAAATAATATTTTTAATTTTAATGAACAAACTGATTGATATTTTGCACCATGATTGCAATACATTCAACATCGTTACATAATTTAGTTTAGACGATTACAATGAAATGACTTATGTAATACTTGGGATTTAAATGCTACATTAATTCTGAACCCTCCCAAACTTTTGCCATATGTTTTCCATCAAATCCTGTTTAAGGGCGACATGTGTTTGTTGATTTTCAACATCATCCTTATTTGCCAAGTATTGGTTTATGTCAACAATTCTATCTGAGTAATACTCGAACGGCTCTTCATCATCTGCGCTCGTTGTACCTCCCGATCTATGTCGAGTTCGATCTTCCATGAATTCTCTAGTATCGGCATAGTGTTTGTACCTATGTCTTTCATCTTCCACTATCATGTTATGCATAATGATGCAAGAAGTGATGATATCTGCGAGTTGTTCTTCATCCCATGCAAGAGAAGGCTTTCGTATTATTGCAAATCGAGCTTGCAACACTCCGAATGTTCGCTCGACATCCTTTCTTGCTGCTTCTTGGTGTTGGGCGAATAATCTCGCTTTTGCCGTTTGTGGTTGAGTAATTGACTGAATAAAAGTCGCCCATTTGGGGTAAATGCCATCAGTAAGATAATAGCCCATTTCATATTGTGTCCCATTAACCTCGAAATTAACAGGTGGTGCTCTTCCTTCGAACAGATCTATTAAAAGAGGTGATCGATATGGCAGAGTGATATCGTTGTATGAACCCGGCATCCCGAAAAAGCGTGCCAAATCCATAAGTCACTATCAGCAACAGCTTCAAGAATTAGTGTTGCTTTACCATCTCGACCTTGATATTGGCCTTTCCATGCTGCTGGGCAGTTCTTCCACTCCCAATGCATGCAATCGACACTACCAACCATTCCAGGGAATCCACATTGCTCCCCAATGGCTAGTAATATGGCCAAATCATCTGGTGTCGGTTCTCTCAAGTATTGCGCGCCAAACTGGTTGATAACCCCTTTTGTGAAATGAATAAGTGAGAGTCTCGCACTTGCTTCCCTAATTCGGACATACTCATCAACTTGATCGGCCGCTGCGCCATAAGCTAGCATACGTATAGCCGCATTGCACTTCTGTAATGGGCTTAAACCCATGCGACCAGAAGCGTCAACGTTTTGATGGAACCAAGGATCGTTGTTCACAACGGCATCCATTATTCTCACGAACACTGGTCTTCTCATTCGAAACCGGCGTCGGAATAATCGAGCAGGGTATACGGGATTATCAGCAAAGTAGTCATTGAACAATTGGATGTGCCCATTTTTATGACCTCGCTCTACTCGAGGCTTCTTCTTGTGAATTCTCGTGCTTGGAGTTATTACAGAAATAAGTGGTGGAATGGTGTGTTTAACGGCATGGTCAATTGTGATGTCGATGTTTTCATCTTCATCATTAGACATCTGTCCATCAGAGGAGGATGAACTAGAAGAAGAGGGGAAAGAAAACTTGAAAAAATTCATTTTCTTAGTCAATTGTTTGAGGTGTATATAATTTATATATTCAACAGAACTTGGAGATGTATATATAATACACAATGCTAGATAATAGAAGTGGTGCAGACTAATAGAGTAAAATTGTGGTGCAAAATGATGGTGTAAAATAGTGGTGCAGAATGATGGACTATTCAATGTCATGCAGAATGATATGACATAGCAATGAGTGAATGACTTGATGAGTGATCAAAATAAAAGCTGAAAAGAGGAACAATACAAAAACAACACTATTCAATGTCATGTGAATGACTTGATGAGTCAATGACAAAAGGCAGAAGTGGGTCAGAGAAACAATGAGAAATCAGTGCAAAGAGAGGTAGTACGCACTAGCCCATTTCATTAATTGAAATTACAACTTTCATCATATTAAACACCTAAACAACATCACAATAACTTAAACAGAGTAGTACAGAACAAAGACATACATGGTTATTGAAAACACAGTAGATAAAACATTACAACTCTCCAAATTAAGCATAAAACGAGACCTAATAACAACATCAACCCACACTAATGACCTTTGTAGTTCTGGAAGTAGTTAACTAGGTCACTTAGTATCTTTGTCTCCCATGGCATAAGATTCTCCTTCTGGGATAATTGTTGATACAAATCATACTTCATCCGAAACTCTTCCATCTCAAGTTGCTTCTGCTTCCGAGCTTCTTTTTGCCTTTGTAATTCCAACTTCTCCCTTTCAACATCATAACGTTTACCTCTTTCCTCTGAAGTAAGCCGAAGACTTTGTCCAAAATCACCCAATGCTTTAACAGCTTGATCTGCTACCATTTTTCCAGTCATTCGAGCTTTCGACTTCTTCACACCATCATGTCGGACGTCTGATCCTCCTGGAGCTTCGCTTGTTGGTGTATCTGGATCGGGAAATTCCTCGTCGGTTCTCGATCTTTTCCCACTGCTTCCACTTCCAACCGAGCCAATATTATTGTATATCGGTGGACGGCCACGTGAATTTTTTTCAGTACTGCTTGCAACTTGCTTCCACTTCTTGAATTTTTTCAAGATCTTCCATTGCTCAATCAAGTGGAACTTACCCCATTTCCTCTCGTGGATAAGGTGCGCCTCTTGAAGGACGTCCTCCTCTCTTTGTCCACTTCTCTTTCTCCTAATAGCTTCATCATAGCATCCAGCCCACTTTAGAACCGGGGAAGCAACTCTTCCCCAACGACTTTTTATCATGTCAAGAGTCCTTGGGGCAATTTCAAGAGGTCGTTCTGCTCTTGCTTGCTCGTAAGCCGTAGTGACCTTTGTCCACATCACTCTTATCTTCTGGTTCGTGCCTACAGTTGCATCCGTACATGTGTTCATGACTGAGGAAATGAGAGCAATATCTTCAATCAAATCCCAATTCTTTTTCCCTTTTGGAGCTGATTGAGGGAGTTGTTGTGAGGGTTGTGAAAGCAATTGGGTGAAGCTCGGTTGTGGGGGTAAACTGAGCTAGTAGTTCTTGAAACTATGGTGGTTGAAGGGGGGCACCCTGACCATCTTCATCTTCATGGTCATCGTTGTCTTCGTCGTCGTCGAGGGGAACTGAATAACCTTCAATTTGGTCACCTACTTCATCATCATCATCATTTTCAAGCTCGTTCTCATCTTAACTTTCTCCTCTCGCCGGAGTTGAATGGTTCTCATAACTCCCCATGGGTGACAATTTGGAGTAGTATTGTTGATGACTACCCATTGGTTGGCTTTGAAATTGATAATCGTAATTGTATTGTTGTTGGGACCATTGTTGAGACTGTTGAGGGAAGCTTGACGGTTGTTGGGGCCATTGTTGAGATTGTTGAGAGAAATTTGATGGTTGTTGGGACCATTGTTGGTTTTGATTAGGGAAATTTGATAGTAGTTGGGTATTTGATGGTACACATTGAGGAATGTAGGAAGGATTTTCAATATTAATTTGCTGATTTTGTTGTTTAGAGATTTGTTTTCTGGGTTTTTTTGGCTAAATTTTCTTCTAGGATTGGGATTATTTGAATCCATAATTTTTAAAATTTTTGGGGATTTTTTTAGCAAACAGAAATTGCAAAAATTATATAAAAGCAAGCAAAGTTCTTTGGGAAGAGAAAATAGGGAGAAAAGTGATTTTCAGAAAATTTTACCAAAATATATCAAAATTGGTCTCATTTTATAGATCTCAAAAAAATATGACCTTTGGTATTTTTTTTTGAATTTTATTTCGAGGAGAAAATAGCCGTTTAATGTTTTAAACGGCTATATATTCTCTCACCTCCATCCACCAATCACATGCTGCCACGTCATTCAGCGCGTCAGAGGGGAAAGCGTCAGTTGCAGCTGCTGCCTTCCTGCGTGGATGCTTCATGACCGTTAGTTTCAGTTTTTTTTTATTTTAGCTTTTCTTTTTGGGGGATGACCGTTTGAGAAACAAGGTCATAAGTTGACCTTATTTTGTGAACTTTTACCCAACAACCTATATTTATGTCATTGCTAATAAGGAAAATTTAAAGTTCATGCCATGAACTTTACCAAAAGAGCATTGTTAATACTGCTCTTAGAGTGAGAAGGAAAATAACCAAAAGATGATACTGAACCAATGACTTGGGCTTTGAGCATTAACGACGCCCCAAAATTTTGAAAAAAATATAGCGCTTGAGGTTTTCATTCAAATTTTAAAAGTCAGTCCGCTCTTATTTTACAACTACTCATTTTAGTGTTTAACGATAAATTTTTTCAATCTATATTATTAATTCAAAGTATGAAAGTTTTTATGGGAAGCAATGAGAAAGCAACAAAGTCTAAATTCTAACACCATATTAATCCTCCAAAAAATCATTAGAATAAAAATTAAAATTAAAAAGAAAAACAAAATTGAAACAAAAACAACTGCCGACACCTACCAAAATACTGGAAAAGAGGAGAATATAAAAGAAAAAAACGGCACAAACAAATTATATTAGATAACCGCTATCTAACAAAAGCAAAATAAATAGCATAAAGCAAAAAATAAAAATAAAACAAAAATCACCATACCTACAAAATAGTAACTAACTGGAAATAAAAGAAGAGAAAATAAAAAAAAGCACATGAAAATAAAAATAAATAATTGTTATACAAAAAAACATAAGAAAAAAATAAAAATGAAAACAAAACAAAAAACTACCATACCTAAAAAATAGTAACTGCACGTTATCTTCCGGTTTTTCCCATTTAAAACCAAAAACTGCTATTCAATATTATCTTTGTTTTGTTATCTTCATTCTTCACTCTTCACGCCAACATCATACATTCTTCTAGTTATTTTTCTTTCCTTTTCTTTTTGTTTTGTTTAAACTTTAAACATAAAATTTAATTTAATTTTGGTATGTTATCCTATTGTTGTGGATCCTAATCCCTTTCGCTGATTTGAAGGAAAATATTTAATCACTTCCAAGAAATGTATGTGTTGGAAGTAACTAATTGTGTTGCATTCTAAAAAAAAGTTCCCCAAATAATTTTGAAAATTTTGATTTTCACTCTTAATATGTTAATTTGCTATCCACGATTTCCATCACCTTTTTCTTTAATTATTCATTACACATTCTTAATAACAATTGTCAATAATAATTAATTTCAAATTACTATTACATTTAACCATTTTTAATAAACCATCGATCCATTTCTCTTACAACTATAATACATTTGCAATTATGTTGTATTCCTTTTAAAAAATGATTTTCTGAATTGTATGTGAAAAACAATTTCTATCCAATTTATGATTTTTCGGGTAATTGAGTTTGAAAGTCAATTTTTTTTAGAAAAAAAATTTATTAAAAATAATATGAAAATAGTTTGCAAGGATACTATTAAAGTATATGATATGAGAATCAATTTTTTTAGCAAAATTGTGAAAACCAAACAATTCTTTTAACAAGATTTTGAAAAACATATAGTATATTTTTTAACAGAATTTTAAAAATTAGAATATGGTTAGATACTAATAAGAATCCTTTTAAAAGAAAATGAAGTGCTTAACTTCAAGTGAGAAACTGCTTTTTGAAGTCTTCACCCAACACCATTGTTTTTTCTTTCTAATTTTTCAATTTATTGTTATGAGGGAGGGATAAGTGGCGGTTATTTTTGAAGGTTTGTTGGTTTTTTTTTTCTTTTGTTTTTTTTATTGCAATCACTAATTATTTGGTGCAATTTTTTTTCTGTTTTTTAAACTCAGGTGGTTTTTTTGTTTTGAAAGTTGATTTTGTTTTAAAAAATTTTGTTTGGCTTATCAATGACTTTTGGTGGGAAGTAATGTGAGAGTAGAATTTAGGTTTTTGTGGAGTGAGGATCCTCTCAAGTGATTTACCTAAATTACACCAAGGGTTGGGTGATTTGGAGATTTCGTCCTAAGTTTATCCTATTACCATAGTGTAAATAAAAATAATGGACATCCATTGCAATGGTGAGGATCCTGACTCGCTTTTCTGGCTTCTCATGACTTTCAATAAAACTGAACTACTTTGTAATAATAATTGTATCCAATTTATGATTTTTCGGGTACTTAGGTTTGAAATGTTCAATATATGATTATGATTTTTTAGATTTCCCGGTTAGTTGATAATAAATAATATATCCTTTTTCTCCTTTTGTTCTTAGATTTAGATTAACAATTGTTAGAGTTGTTTATATAGATTGTGGACTATATATTGAAAAAAAGTTCAATATTGATCTGAAGTAATAGCGTACCCATTTTCAAGATTGAAACTGATAAAGTTATGACCTACAATAGCCTTCAAGTGATTCTTCTCCGATGCATTCACAAATTGATATTTAAGTGATTGGTTTTGTGAAAATAGCACATTGTTTTGTAATGATGATCATTTTTTTATGCAGTAATAATTCTAACACATATGACTAACCAAATATAAAATATCCCGTGCATTAGCACGGGCAAAGACTAGTTGGTTGTTATAGGGTAGTCGTTAAATGTATTTTTTTAGTAGTGAACGTGGACTTAGTGCCGTTACGGAGCATATGTGACTCAAAAGCACCTCATACGACGGCCGTCTGGCCCCATATTTGGTATTTCATATATTTTTGGTCATTAAAACCTACCACAAAAATTTCGTCTCAATCTGAAAACATTTTTTTGAAACCTTTTTTTTCATTAACGTGGACTTAGTGCCGTTACGGAGTATATGTGACATAAAACCACCTCATACGACGGTCGTTTGGCCCCATAATTGGTATTTTATATTTTTTTGGTCATTAAAACCTACCACAAAAATTTCGTTTCAATATGGAATTATTTTTGAATCCTTTTTTTCCATCAACGTGGATGAGTTCTGTTAAGGAGCATATGTGATTCAAAACCACCTCATACGACAGCCGTTTGGCCCCATATTTGGTATTTCAGATTTTTTTGGTCATGGAAACCTACCCCAAAATTGCGTCTCAATCTGAAAACTTTTTTTTGAAACCTTTTTTTCCATCAAAGTGGACTAAGTGCCGTTATGGAGCAAATGTGACTGAAAACCACCTCATACGACGGCCATCTGGCCCTATATTTGGTATTTCATATTTTTTTGGCCATTAAAACCTACCACAAAATTTCGTCTCAATCTGGAATTTTTTTGAATGTTTTTTTTCCATCAACGTGGAATGAGTGCTGTTACGGAGCATATGTGATTCAAACCACCTCATACGACGGCCGTTTGGCCCCATATTTGGTATTTCATATTTTTTTGGTCATTGAAACCTACCACAAAATTTTCGTCTTAATCTGAAAACTTTTTTTTGAAACCTTTTTTTCCATTAACGTGAATGAGTGTCCTTACGGAGAATATGTGACTCAAAACCTCCTCATACGAAGGCCGTTTGGCCCCATATTTGGTATTTCATATTTTTTTAGTCATTCGAACCTATCACAAAAATTTAGTCTCAATCTGAAAACTTTTTTGAAGCCTTTTTTTCTATCAATGTGGACTGAGTGCCGTTAAGGAGCATATGTGACTCAAAACCACCTCATACGACGGCCGTCTGGCCCTATATTTGGTATTTCATATTTTTTTGGTCATTGAAATCTACCACCAAAATTTCGTCCCAAGCTGAAACGTTTTTTTGAAACCTTTTGTTCCATCAACGTAGACTGAGTGCCCTTAAGGAGCATATGTGACTCAAAACCGCCTCATACGACGGCATTTGGCCCCATATTTGGTTTGTAATATATTTTTGGTCATTGAAACCTACCACCAAAATTTCGTCCCAATCTGGAAACTTTTTTTTGAAACCTTTTTTTCCATCAACGTAGACTGAGTGCCGTTAAGGAGCATATGTGACTCAAAACCACCTCATACGACGGCCGTTTCGCCCCATATTTGGTATTTCATATTTTATTGGTCATTGAAACCTACCACCAAAATTTCGTCCCAAGCTGGAAACGTTTATTTGAAACATTTTTTCCATCAACGTAGACTCAGTGCCCTTAAGGAGCATATGTGACTCAAAACCGCCTCATACGACGGCGTTTGTCCCAAATTTGGTATGTCATATTTTTTTGGTCATTGAAACCTACCACCAAAATTTCGTCCCAATCTGGACACTTTTATTGAAACCTTTTTTTCCATTAACGTGGATGAGTGTCGTTACGGAGCATATGTGACTCAAAACAACCTCATACGACGTCCGTTTGGCCCCATATTAGGTATTTCATATTTTTTTGGTCAATCAAACCTACCACAAAAATTTCGTCTCAATATGAAATTTTTTTTGAAACCTTTTTTTCCATCAATGTGGAATGAGTGCTGTTACGGAGCATATGTGATTTAAAACCACCTCATACGACGGCCGTTTGGCCCCATATATGGTATTTCATAATTTTATGTCATTGAAACCTATCACCAAAATTTCTTCCTAATTTGGAAACTTTTTTTTGAAACCTTTTTTTCCATCAACGTAGACTGAGTGCTGTTACGGAGCATATGTGACTCAAAACCACCTCATACGACGACCGTTTGGCCCCATATATGGTATTTCATATTTTTTTGGTCATTGAAACCTACCAGTAAAATTTCGTCTGAATATGAAAACATTTTTTTGAAACCTTTTTTTTTTTTTTTTTGTAATTTAATCAGTGTCATAACCACAAAAGCTCTTTACAACCTATCACCTTTTGGAAGGGACAAAAAACCCCAACTCAAAGGAACCACAACTAGTATAGTCTAATTACAAATCATATGTAACCACAATCTGTCTTTTTCTTTCAATTTACAAGTATAGAGCATCTGTGATCTTTGGTTCACAAAAAACTTGATTCTGTTAACAGTATAGTTGACTAATGGTGTTTTGGCTAGCCAGAAGGATTGGTTTCTAGCTCTCCACACCTGATACAGGATGATAGCTGCTGCAGCCTTACATACCTGCTTCTGTATAGACGTTATCTTCCTCCCCCTTCTGAACCAAGCTAGCAGTTGTCCCATACTAGAGTGAGACATCTGTGTACCTAGCCAACAGTTTACTTCATGCCATATCTTCTGTGAGTAGGGACACTCAAAGAAGGTGTGCTGATGAGTTTCTAGTGCAATCTCACAGATGCAGCATGCCTGTGATTCACACACAATGTACCTAGCTATCCTTACCCTGACAGGTAGCCTTTGCTGCACAGCTACCCACCACAAAAAGCTGTGCTTGGGGATATTAAGGGTACTCCAAACAGCAATTTGCCATGCAATCTTCCCCACAGCAATTAGATTCCACAGGGCTAGATCTCTCACTCCCAGTCCACCATATTTCTTGGGTTTGCATATTGAACCCCATTTCACATATCCAATTTTAGTACCATCAGTTGAGCCTTCCCATAAGAATCTCCTGCACAGCTGATTTATCCTCTTGATTACAGTCTTTGGGAAGATGATAATCTGCATCCAATAAGTGCAAATGCTCATAAGAACAGAGTTTACAAGCTGCAATCTCCCAGCAAAAGAGAGGTGTCTTGATTGCCATACTGTGATTTTGTTCATAACTTTCTGTATTAATTGATCACAATCCTTGATATTCAGTTTCCTATTACATATAGGAACCCCCAAATATCTGAAGGGTAATTCACCTAGCTTGAACCCTGATTTTTGTAGAAGTTTTCCCACCTCAGCAGACTTCATATTCACATGATAAAGTTCAGATTTTCCTTTGTTGGCCTTCAAACCTGAAGCATCTTCAAAGTGTTTGAGGCCTTGGAGGAGTAGCCTGGCACTCTGAATTTCCCCTTTACAGAAAACCAGGAGATCATCAGCAAAGCAAAGATTGTTGAGTTTCATTGAGGAGCATCTGGGGTGAAACTGAAAATCCTTCCTTCCTCCCAAATATTGCAAAGTTCTTGTCAGATATTCCATGCACAAAGTGAAGAGCAGTGGAGAGACAGGATCACCTTGTCTTAGCCCTCTTTTGGAGTTGAAGAAGCCTTGACTGGTACCATTGATGAGAATAGTGAAACTAGCAGTGGTTACACATGCCATAACAACCTTAATGAAGTGCTTGGGAAAGAGCAAAGCCTCCAAAAGGTCTTTCAAAAACCCCCATTCAACAGTATCATAGGCTTTTTGTAGATCAATCTTCATTAAGCAGCTTGGGGTTGAGTTCTTCCTTGCATAGTGCCTAACAAGATCCTGGCACACCAGAATATTACTGAGAATACTCCTACCACCAATAAAGGCCCCTTGATTCTGAGAGACAAGGTGAGAAAGGATATTCTTGAGTCTAAGACAGATTAGCTTAGATATGCATTTGTACAAAACAGAACAACAAGCAATGGGCCTGTACTCATGCACTTTAGTAGGACAGCTAACTTTAGGTACTAGTGAGATAGAAGTGGTATTGATTACTTTCAGCATCTCCCCAGTGTTGAAGAATTCATGAACAACTGCAATCATATCTGATCCCACAACATTCCCACTAGCTTTAAAGAAATAGCTACCATACCCATCAATTCCAGGTGCTTTGTCATCAGGAATAGACCACAACACCTCTTTGATCTCTGTAGGTGAAAACTGCAAATTCAGTAGATCTTGCAGCTCTTCAGACAAGCAGGCACCCTGTTGGACAATCTTGTTTTTAATCTTGGAAACTGGGTGGCTGTCACTCATAAAGCTAGAAAAGTGGTGGATGAATTGATCAGATACTGCTTGAGGGTCCAGTATCCAATCACCTTCATGGTTTTGAACAGTATTAATTCTGTTCTTATGATTTCTAGCTTTGAGAGCTTGATGAAAGATTTTTGTGTTATCATCCCCACATCTTATCCACTCCTCTTTTGCTTTTTGTTTCAAAAAGGCAAGGTAGTCTTCCTTAGTCCTCCTGCATTGTTGTGCAACTTGATACTCCTTTGAAATCACCTCAGTATCATTGGGATTAGCATGTAGCTCCTCCTGTGCTGCTTCAAGATTCTTTGCTGCTTGTAACATATTTTTTGCAACATCTCCAACCTGTTCCTGATTGAATGTCTTTAGCACAGGTTTGAGTGCCTTGAGTTTCTGAGCAACTTTGAACATTGCAAACCCTTGCACTGGTTTCTGCCAGTGTGCAGTTATCAGCTCTTGATATCCAACCTGTGAACACCACAAGTTGAAGAATCTGAAAGGTTTATAGCCCTGCACCTCTTTGTAGCATCTCAACAAGGCTGGACTATGATAAAAGTCTCCCTCTGGTAAGAAAGTGACCTCAGAATTAGTGTAATGAGCCAACCAATTAGTGTTAGCCATTACTCTATCAATCTTAGTCATCACTCTATTGCCTCCATCTTGCTTGTTATTCCATGTAAACCATCTACCATTGAATTTTACATCCTCCACCCCACAGCTAGACACACATTGCTGGAATTCTTCCAGTTTTCTCATATGCATTAAGGATGACATTAAAGTCACCCCCCATAGCCAAGGTTCTTTCATACCACTAGCCAAACTTGTAAGATCCCTCCACAAAGATTGCCTCTCTGCACCTTTATTGAATGCATAAATAAAAGTGCAGAAGAAAGCTGAAGAATGAATTGGCTTCACTTTACAGTGAACCAATTGATCTGTACACAGTCTTATATCAACTTGGAACATATGAGGATCCCAAGTAACCACCACTCTACCTTTGCTATGCCAAGGTAGATTAGTGGTCATGCACCAACCAGGACATAGATTTAGGTACAAGGCCCCAACATTCTTGGCCTTGACCTTTGTTTCCAGGAGGCAAACCAACTTAGCATTATGTGTAGAGATGAAGTCCCTCACATGGCATTGTTTGCTATAGTTTTTCAACCCCCTGGTATTCCAAAACAGAATACTATCCATTAGGAATAGGGGTGATCAACCCCTGCTCCTTAATGCTGTTATTTAGAACCTGTGGTGGACTCTGATGCTACACCTCAGAATTTTCTTTGTCAACCAAAGCTTCAAAAGAGTTTTGGATAGCAGTGGTTTCTGAAGAAACAACTGTAGCACCTTTCTGTGGTCCTAACTGATTGTTAGAGTCACCCTTCCTAGCACTGATGGAGATAAAACCATCTTCATCAACCACCCTTTGAGCCACAGGAATTTTTTTTGGGAGCTGTTTTGGCTTCCAAACTTGTTTAGGCTTCTCCTTGAACCAACATTCCTCCTTGGAATGTCCATACTTCATGCAACCAGTACATTTGGTAGGTTTCCACTCATAGAAGACCTCCTGTACCATTTCAATCCCCTTCTCATTTATAAAGGAGATTTGATTTGGGAAATCTTGCTCAAGATGAACCTCCACCATCACTCTAGCATATTTGGTTCTCTGCTTCAATTCAGCATAAGTATCCAGCTTCTTGAGTACCCCAATTCCCCCAACCAACTTGCTCAGGCACCTCTGTCCCCAAAATTTCAGTCCAAGGTTGGGTAACTGTAACCAAATGGGCACTGTAGGTGCAGAACAAACTGCCATACTGTCATCAGGGTCCCATCTTTTGATTAGTAAAGGCTTACTATCAAAGAAGAATGCACCATCAAGGGCTTTCTCCACAGTTTCTTTTTCTGTGAATCTCACAATGAAACCTCCATGTTCAATAGGAGCAATAACTCCAATCCCCCAAACCCCCCAAATTCTTCTGATGAACCCCTCAAAAACTTGAGCTGGAGGCTTAGCCCCTAGCACAAAACAGATCACAGCAGAGCTCCAAAAATTGATCTCCTCCTGAACATCCTCTAATTCAATCACAGGTTTGTTTTGAGGTAGATTTCGATTAAACGAGTCCACAGCAGCAAAATTGTCAACAGGGTCAACAAAGTCAACATTATAATCACTAACCCATTTTTTCACAGTTTTAGGTTCAATCATCTTATTGGATTTTGCAATTACAGATTCAATACTAGCATTCAAATCATGGTGAGCATTCAAATCAACGACATTAGTTCCAATACTGATCAATGAGGCTTGATTAATCAATTTACCTCCATTTTTAGAAGCTCGAGTAACTGGCACTGTGGTAACCATGGTTGAGCTTTTTTGAGTCATCAATGGAATGTGTGGACTATCATAATCACTCCCACTTGATACATCCTCACTGCCTGAAGTTGAATCCAAATCAGAAATCCAGTCTTGCAAACTAGCCTTCCTCGCCATTGTAGAAGATGAAGTATGATCCTCATTGTGGTTTTTGTTGATGGGTTTCTTGCCTTTTTGTGGGTTTTTTTGCTGATTTTGAGCTTGGATTTCCATTTCCCTTGCTTACTCCTTGTGTTTGCCATCGCCAATGGGAGTCAAAGAGAGAGAAAAAGAAAGGAGGTCATGTGAAACCATTTTTTCCATCAACGTGCATTGAGTGCCGTTACAGAGAAAATGTGACTCAAAATCACCTTATACGACGGCTGTCTGGCCCCATATTTGGTATTTCATATTTTTTTGGTCATTGAAACCTACCACAAAAATTTCGACTCAATTTGAAAATATTTTTTTGAAACCTTTTTTCCATTAACGTGGACTTAGTGCCGCTACGGAGCATATGTGACTCAAAACCACCTCATACGACGGCCGTCTGGCCCCATATTTGGTATTTCATATTTTTTTGGTCATTGAAACCTACCACAAAAATTTCGTCTCAATCTGAAAACACTTATTTGAAACCTTTTTTTCCATTAATGTGGACTTAATGCCGTTACGAAGTATATGTGACATAAAACCACCTCATACGACGGTCGTTTGGCCCCATATTTGGTATTTCATATTTTTTTGGTCATTAAAACCTACCACAAAACTTTCGTTTCAATATGGAACTTTTTTGAAACCTTTTTTTCCATCAACGTGGATGAGTTCTATTACGTAGCATATGTGATTCAAAACCACCTCATACGACGGCCGTTTGGCCCCATATTTGGTATTTCATATATTTTTGGTCATGGAAACCTACCCCAAAAATTGCGTCTCAATCTGAAAACTTTTTTTCCATCAACGTGGACTGAGTGCCGTTACAGAGCAAATGTAACTCAAAACCACCTCATACGACGGCCGTCTGGCCCTATATTTGGTATTTCATATTTTTTTGGTCATTGAAATCTACCACCAAAATTTCGTCCCAAGCTGGAAACGTTTTTTGAAAACCTTTTGTTCCATCAACGTAGAATGAGTGCCCTTAAGGAGCATATGTGACTCAAACCAACCTCATACGACGGCCGTTTGTCCGCATATTTGGTATGTAATATTTTTTTGGTCATTGAAACCTACCCCGAAAATTTCGTCCCAATCTGGAAACTTTTTTTTGAAACCTTTTTTTCCATCAACGTAGACTGAGTGCCCTTAAGGAGCATATGTGACTCAAACCAACCTCATACGACGGCCGTTTGTCCCCATATTTGGTATTTCATATTTTTATAGTCATTGAAACCTACCACCAAAATTTCCCTCCAATCTGGAAACATTTTTTGAAACATTTTTTTCCATCAACGTAGACTAAGTGCCGTTAAGGAGCTTATGTGACTCAAAACCACCTCATACGACGGCCGTTTGACCCCATATTTGGTATTTCATATTTTTTTGGTCATTAAAACCTACCACAAAAATTTCGTCTCAATATGGAATTTATTTTTGAAACCTTTTTTTCCATCAACGTGGAATGAGTGCTGTTACGGAGCATATGTGATTCAAAACCACCTCATACGACGGTCGTTTGGCTCCATATTTGGTATCTCATATTTTTTGGTCATTGAAACCTACCACCAAAATATCTTCCCAATCTGGAAACTTTTTTTTGATACCTTTTTTTCCTTCAACGTAGAATGAGTGCCCATAAGGAGCATATGTGACTCAAAACCACATCATACGACGGCCGTTTGGCCCCATATTTGGTATTTCATATTATTTTGGTCATTGAAACCAACCATTAAAATTTTGTCCCATTCTGGAAACAATTTTTTGAAACTATGTTTTTCCATCAACGTAGACTGCCTTAAGAAGCATATGTGACTCAAAACCACCTCATACGACGGCCGTTTAGCCTCGTATTTGGTATTTCATATTTTTTTGGTCATTGAAACCTACCACCAAAATTTCTTCCCAATCTGGAAACATTTTTTTGAAAGCTTTTTTTCCATCAACGTAGACTGAGTGCCGTTAAGGAGCATATGTGACTCAAAACCACCTCATACGACGGCCGTTTGGCCCCATATTTTGTATTTCATATTTTTTTGGGTCATTAAAACCTACCACAAAAATTTCGTCTCAATCTGGAATTTTTTTTGAAATCTTTTTTTTTTTTTTGGTAATTTAATCAGTGTCATAACCACAAAAGCTCTTTACAACCTATCACCTTTTGGAAGGGACAATAAAAACCCCAACTCAAAGGAACCACAACAAGTATAGTCTAATTACAAATCATATGTAACCACAATCTGTCTTTTTCTTTCAATTTACAAGTATAGAGGATCTGTGATCTTTGGTTCACAAAAAACTTGATTCTGTTAACAGTATAGTTGACTGATGGTGTTTTGGCTAGCCAGAAGGACTGGTTTATAGCTCTCCACACCTGATACAGGATGCTAGCTGCTGCAGCCTTGCAAACCTGCTTCTGTATAGGTGTTATCTTCCTCCCCCTTCTGAACCAAGCTAGAAGTTATCCCATACTAGAGTGAGACATCTGTGTACCTAGCCAACAGTTTACTTCATGCCATATCTTCTGTGAGTAGGGACACTCAAAGAAGGTGTGCTGATGAGTTTCTAGTGCAATCTCACAGATGCAGCATGCCTGTGATTCACACACAATGTACCTAGCTATCCTTACCCTGACAGGTAGCCTTTGCTGCACAGCTACCCACCACAAAAAGCTGTGCTTGGGATATTAAGGGTACTCCAAACAGCACTATACTAGTGCACCTTCAATCCACTGCTCACAACCCCACCATAAATTTTGGCTATGGAGTAGCAGCCAATTGGCCACCAAGGTTGATGCATCCAATCCTTCAACTCATTTTGAGTTGTTGCTTCCATATCCAGCTACCAGTGGTGGGAACCATGTACCCCCACCAATCCCTACCTTTCAGATATACAGTATGGACCCATTTGACCCAAAGAGTGTCTTTTTTTTCAGCAATTTTCCATGCAATCTTCCCAGCAGCAATTAGATTCCACAGGGCTAGATCTCTCACTCCCAGTCCACCATATTTCTTGGGTTTGCATATTGAACCCCATTTCACATATCCAATTTTAGTACCATCAGTTGAGCCTTCCCATAAGAATCTCCTGCACAGCTGATTTATCCTCTTGATTACAGTCTTTGGGAAGATGATAATCTGCATCCAATAAGTGCAAATGCTCATAAGAACAGAGTTTACAAGCTGTAATCTCCCAGCAAAAGAGAGGTGTCTTTATTGCCATACTGTGATTTTGTTCATAACTTTCTGTATTAATTGATCACAATCCTTGATATTCAGTTTCCTATTACATATAGGAACCCCCAAATATCTGAAGGGTAATTCACCTAGCTTGAACCCTGATTTTTGTAGAAGTTTTCCCACCTCAGCAGACTTCATATTCACATGATAAAGTTCAGATTTTCCTTTGTTGGCCTTCAAACCTGAAGCATCTTCAAAGTGTTTGAGGCCTTGGAGGAGTAGCCTGGCACTCTGAATTCCCCTTTACAGAAAACCAGGAGATCATCAGCAAAGCAAAGATTGTTGAGTTTCATTGAGGAGCATCTGGGGTGAAACTGAAAATCCTTCCTTCCTCCCAAATATTGCAAAGTTCTTGTCAGATATTCCATGCACAAAGTGAAGAGCAGTGGAGAGACAGGATCACCTTGTCTTAGCCCTTTTTTGGAGTTGAAGAAGCCTTGACTGGTACCATTGATGAGAATAGTGAAACTAGTAGTGGTTACACATGCCATAACAACCTTAATGAAGTTCTTGGGAAAGAGCAAAGCCTCCAAAAGGTCTTTCAAAAACCCCCATTCAACAGTATCATAGGCTTTTTGTAGATCAATCTTCATTAAGCAGCTTGGGGTTGAGTTCTTCCTTGCATAGTGCCTAACAAGATCCTGGCACACCAGAATATTACTGAGAATACTCCTACCACCAATAAAGGCCCCTTGATTATGAGAGACAAGGTGAGGAAGGATATTCTTGAGTCTAAGACAGATTAGCTTAGATATGCATTTGTACAAAATAGAACAACAAGCAATGGGCCTGTACTCATGCACTTTAGTAGGACAGCTCACTTTAGGTACTAGTGAGATAGAAGTAGTATTGATTACTTTCAGCATCTCCCCAGTGTTGAAAAATTCATGAACAGCTGCAATCATTTCTAAGCCCACAACATCCCAACTAGCTTTAAAGAAATAGCTACCATAACCATCAATTCCAGGTGCTTTGTCATCAGGAATAGACCACAACACCTCTTTGATTTCTGTAGGTGAAAACTGCAAATTCAGCAGATCTTGCAGCTCTTCAGACAAGCAGGCACCCTGTTGGACAATCTTGTTTTTAATCTTGGAAACTGGGTGGCTGTCACTCATAAAGCTAGAAAAGTGGTGGAAGAATTGATCACATACTGCTTGAGGGTCCAGTATCCAATCACCTTCATGGTTTTGAACAGTATTAATTCTGTTCTTATGATTTCTAGCTTTGAGAGCTTGATGAAATTTTTTTGTGTTATCATCACCACAGCTTATCCACTCCTCTTTTGCTTTTTGTTTCAAAAAGGCAAGGTAGTCTTCCTTAGTCCTCCTGCATTGTTGTGCAACTTGATACTCCTTTGAAATCACCTCAGTATCATTGGGATTAGCATGTAGCTCCTCCTGTGCTGCTTTAAGATTCTTTGCTGCTTGTAACATATTTTTTGCAACATCTCCAACCTGTTCCTGATTGAATGTCTTTAGCACAGGTTTGAGTGCCTTGAGTTTCTGAGCAACTTTGAACATTGCAAACCCTTGCACTGGTTTCTGCCAGTGTGCAGTTATCAGCTCCTGATATCCAACCTGTGAACACCACAAGTTGAAGAATCTGAAAGGTTTATAGCCCTGCACCTCTTTGTAGCATCTCAACAAGGCTGGACTATGATCAAAGTCACCCTCTGGTAAGAAAGTGACCTCAGAATTAGTGTAATGAGCCAACCAAGTAGTGTTAGCCATTACTCTATCAATCTTAGTCATCACTCTATTGCCTCCATCTTGCTTGTTGTTCCATGTAAACCATCTACCATTGAATTTTACATCCTCCACCCCACAGCTAGACACACATTGCTGGAATTCTTCCATCTCTCTCTGTGTATGAACATCTCCAGTTTTCTCATCTGCATTAAGGATGACATTAAAGTCACCCCCCATAGCCAAGGTTCTTTCATACCACTAGCCAAACTTGTAAGATCCCTCCACAAAGAGTGCCTCTCTGCACCTTTATTGAATGCATAAATAAAAGTGCAGAAGAAAGCTGAAGAATGAATTGGCTTCACTTTACAGTGAACCAATTGATCTGTACACAGTCTTATATCAACTTGGAACATATGAGGATCCCAAGTAACCACCACTCTACCTTTGCTATGCCAAGGTAGATTAGTGGTCATGCACCAACCAGGACATAGATTTAGGTACAAGGCCCAAACATTCTTGGCCTTGACCTTTGTTTCCAGGAGGCAAACCAACTTAGTATTATGTTTAGAGATGAAGTCCCTCACATGGCATTGTTTGCTATAGTTGTTCAACCCCCTGGTATTCCGAAACAGAATACTATCCATTAGGAATAGGGGTGATCAACCCCTGCTCCTTAATGCTGTTATTTAGAACCTATGGTGGACTCTGATGCTGCACCTCAGAATTTTCTTTGTCAACCAAAGCTTCAAAAGAGTTTTGGATAGCAGTGGTTTTTGAAGAAACAACTGTAGCACCTTTCTGTGGTCCTAACTGATTGTTAGAGTCACCCTTCCTAGCACTGATGAAGATAAAACCATCTTCATCAACCACCCTTTGAGCCACAGGAATTTTTTTTGGGAGCTGTTTTGGCTTCCAAACTTGTTTAGGCTTCTCCTTGAACCAACATTCCTCCTTGGAATGTCCATACTTCATGCAACCAGTACATTTGGTAGGTTTCCACTCATAGAAGACCTCCTGTACCATTTCAATCCCCTTCTCCTTTATAAAGGAGATTTGATCTGGGAAATCTTGCTCAAGATGAACCTCCACCATCACTCTAGCATATTTGGTTCTCTGCTTCAATTCAGTATAAGTATCCAGCTTCTTGAGTACCCCAATTCCCCCAACCAATTTGCTCAGGCACCTCTGTCCCCAAAATTTCAGTCCAAGGTTGGGTAACTGTAACCAAATGGGCACTGTAGGTGCAGAACAATCTGCCATACTGTCATCAGGGTCCCATCTTTTGATTAGTAAAGGCTTACTATCAAAGAAGAATGCACCATCAAGGGCTTTCTCCACAGTTTCTTTTTCTGTGAATCTCACAATGAAACCCTTTTTTTTCATCAACGTGGACTAAGTGCCGTTACAGAGCATATGTGATTAAAAACCACCTCATACGACGGCCTTTTGGCCCCATATTTGGTATTTCATAATTTTTTGGTCATTGAAACGTACCACAAAAATTTCTTCTTAATTTGAACACTTTTTTTTGAAACCTTTTTTTCCATCAACGTGGAATGAGTGCTGTTACGGAGCATATGTGATTCAAAACCACCTCATACGACGGCCGTTTGGCCCCATATTTGGTATTTCATATTTTTTGGTCATTGAAACCTACCACCAAAATTTCTTCCCAATCTGGAAACTTTTTTTGAAACCTTTTTTTCCATTAACGTGGATGAGTGTCGTTACGGAGCATATGTGACTCAAAACCACCTCATACGACGGCCGTTTGGCCCCATTTTTGGTATTTCATAATTTTTTGCTCATTCAAACCTACCACAAAAATTTGTCTCAATCTGAAATTTTTTTTTGAAATCTTTTTTTTTCCATCAACGTGGATGCATACCCCTTTAGTTTCACCACAGCTACCTTCAAAGATTTTTCATCATTATATCTGTAACAGCCCGGATTTACCGACCAACTTAATTAGAGCTAAACACAGCGGAAAGCTTAATCCGGACTATTACCATCACACTCATCGTCCTAAAACGACGAGTATGGAACTCTAAAAACCTGAACTTTTTAAAACTTTAACTATAAAACATTAACACTAAATGAAGTTATCTAAATGATCTGAATGATATTAATTAAATAATAAAAGTCTACAGAAAATTCGGCAGAGCTCCGTTTGAAATACGAACTGCCTAAAATTTAACTTAGGACTTTCGTCCAAACTGTGAACCTGTATATCATTTTAATATATTTCCAGCAGCTATTCCCAGCTTCTACTTTACAAGTTCCTATTTTAATACTATTTACAACATAACTAAATATTACACTATTACAAAGTCGATTGTCCTCGCCTCAATACATATAAAGATAATTGCAATAAGAATTCCTGCATCAAAGCTTCATAACTTCACTGCTTCCACCTGAAACTAATACGACACTGCCACCCACCCAAGTGACAGGCCACAGAAATGACAAAACAAACATTTGACTCCCATCAGCAACGCGCTGAGTACTAAACCCGTAAAATAAGTAAAACATGCTTTGGTGGCTTTTGTTTAATACACTCATCACATATATTCACAACAATTCACATAAACTCTATATATACTTCAAATCACTTACTCAACAATATCCAACAGTATACAACTCTTATTGAAACCGTAGTTCATAAGGAAAGGTAATAGCGATATAATATTTATTTGAAAACTCGGCTTATTTTCAAAACATTTAAGTTTCTTACAAGTAACATTCATTTCCATTTCTTATCTCGTTGTGAACGCGAGTGGAGAGGGGTACAACGTACCGGCTGTCTCCAAACTGTTGAGGGTCGTCACCCCACCTTTTATGTTCTGCTTGCAAGACTTAACTGGACATGTCCTTCAACGTCAGGATTTCGCCCCTCCTGATTGGGTAACAGCTAGGGAATACCCGCCCTAACCCGGGTGCATGTTCACAACCCCATTTCACCATTCTTATTTATATTATATATATATTCAACGTAGTAAGTGGCGACTCATTCACCTTATTTCACATATCACATATCACTTATCACCTTGTAACACATTCTCATAAATATCACACTTTAATATTCGTAAATCAAGTGATATATAAAGTAATCAATTTGAAAATCATTTCAAATAATTATAAAGATATTATCAGCATGGCTGATATCCCACAAGACCTCTATGGCTAATTCCTTTTCCAATAACATCTCCAATCGAATCACTTCACCGACCTCAACATAGTCATTTACTAATCAGTCGTAACCTCAACCTCCATAATTTACCTTAATAACCTCAACTCCTCTCATTATAAACTCCCTACTAGTGTATACCTCATTAATGGAACAAATCGATACTCATTCTATATTAGAGTCACTCGGACAAGCTAGCCCTAAATGTCTTCCTTTTATTAGATTCTTTTGTGAATCTCCCAAATCAACAACAATTGAACATAACAACTAATTCTCCAATCACAACTAGGACATTTACGTAGCTTGACTAATCTCTAAGAAGGTTTTGCTAATCTTAAAACACAGACTTGATAAGATCGGGGATGATTCAGTTTAGTATATTAACTCTTAATTCATATAACCGTCATTAACTTTGCGACCTCTATGTCTTGTTATTATTATCAACCAACAACAACTAGGATTAATGTCCTTATATTCCCGATATATAGCCAATTCTATAAATTAATATTTCAATTTAAGACTCTAAGTTGGGAACCCTTATGTTAATATAAATTATTAATTCAATTCTAAGTTTCAATTCTAAGTGGTTCATGAAATGATTATTCTTAGCCAAGTTAGATTTTAATCCATACGTTTAACTCTGAAGATTATTCCAAACTGATCTCAATATTAATTACGTATGTATGTTAATATTAAACTCTAGATGAGACTATTCAATACTCTTGGTTACTATTCAATTGACACATACGTCATCCTCGTTCTTAAACCAAAACCACAACTAATGACACTTATACAATATATTTAATTTAACGAGAACTCTCAGAGCTTATATTCAATTTATATTTATAACGTGCTACTAACTAATGGAAATCTTTAGACTTGGACTGAACTTTCTTAAATTACACAGAACTACCTAACTTGATTCTTTTAGGCCAAGACTACTTAACTCAATTCTATAAGCCGATTCAAATTACTTTCCAAATTAATAGTGATCCGATCCCTTACTAAATTTCTTTTAATTAGAATTACTGAACTCAATTCATAAGTGAACTTAGGCTATTTCACTAACTGATTCATAAAGATTATGAAATTATTGAACTCTGTTAGTATACTGCCTCCTATTTCAATCCATCCCTTTTGTTGCTGATTAAGTTTTAGATTAGATATCGATAGTAAATTAACATTTACTAATTTAGTATGTTCCAAAAACTTACTTATAAAGGAAAATCAAGAATACTTCCTATTGATTCCATACTTATTTGCAGGCAAACTAACAACCTTCATTTCCTTCATACTCCCAACTCTCGCACTCGATTATTATTTTATCCCCATTTTGAAATGAACCCAAACAAATATTCAGCAACTATTCCATTTCACACTCTAAAGGTTAGAACGTACTTCGAGTATTCACTCAATGCTAATGCCTTCAATCGAGTCTTAGCTATTCAACGATTAACAAAATTCATATTCAAGCAATTTCACTCTTAATCCCATAATCCAAAAACTAACATTAATTCGGAATCTAACCTCAAGATTCAAAGATAGATAAAATCTAATTGAAACCTCTAACTAAAGAACCTACTATCACAACAATAAAACAACGAGGCAGGAACAACAACAACAGCATCAGACTTCAAACAACAATGACAACATCCAAGTATCTCAGTTTATATCAACTCACTAATATAATCTTAAATCAGTAACTAAACAATCGAAATTCATTTCTAACTTATAACTGAACAAAATTAGATTAAACATCAACTAATCTAACAATAGGTTTAAAACTGAATTGATGTTCTATAATCATAAGTAATGGTTTAGTACCTCAGTTAGGGTTTCAAAGTGAGCAAGAACGGCAGTGGAGGTGGTCGTCGGTCACTCACACAACCCTCCTCACGCACAATCCTTCATCCCTCTCAAGAAAACCCCCTAATTTTGAGTATAATCTCTAAATAGATAGAGGGTTTAGGTATTTTGGATCTTAGCCCATCTTACTCCTTCTCTAATCGCCGGAAAAGTGGTCGGAGATGGCCTGGGTTTCGCGCCGGAACCGCTACTCGCACGCTTCTCCCTCTTCCTTTCCTCGTTGGCCGCCGTTGGTGGTTGCTGCTGCTCGCGGAGTGGAGCAACGCGCCTCGCCATGCCGCTGCTCTCCCTCTCTCGCCCTCTGCTTCTCTTCTTCCTCTTCCTCTGTTTCTCTCGGCCCCGACCCCAGCTTTCCCTTCTCTCTTTCTCTTCTCCCTTCTGTTCCTGTTTGTGAAGAAACAGGGCCCTTCCCTTTTTGTTCTCTTTTTTTTATTTTATTTGGTGAGTCATTACCCTCACTCACTCTAACTTAATGCCACACACAACCCATTGCTTTCTCCTTAAATGCCACGCCTCCCCTCACTCTTGATTTCCCCTTTCTTTCTTTTTTTTCTTTTATTAACCTTAATAAGCAAAACACCCCCTTTTCTCAATATATATCTTGTATTACATAAACACAAATATAATTAATGTATTATCAAAATAATAATTCAAACTCATTTCTCATATTAATATAAAACTCTAAATTATTAAAAGTAATCCCATTACAATAATTTAAAATAATTACGTCAATAAATATAGCACAACTTCTTAATAATAATAATAAAATCAAATATAAGTTTTCATTTAAAACACAAGGATTTCAGAAATTAATTAAACTAATATTATAATTAACAATTAATAAAGATGCTCCTAAAACAGAGCTATTACAATATCCCTTCACTTCGAAAATCGTATTGCAACTAGTTGTCCATTTGATGAAGTCATCAGGATTTAGACTTCCATCGAACTCAGGAACATCTAACTTAATGTCCCCTAAGTCATTGTTCTGTTTTCGTCCCCCTCTAAATCTCCTCCTAATAGAAGAATCAGAAGTTTCCCCACTTGAATCAAATTGAGGTTCTACTTCTAGTTCCTCTAAGTTTTCATCCCTCCTAACTCTGCTTTTCTCACCACCAACACCACCATCCCTAATTACATTCATCATATTGGCTAGTTGCTCAGTTAGAGCTTCCAACCTATTTTCAACTCCAACCAACCTTGCCTCCTCTAAGGACATTTCCTTTCGAAATTGACTCCCTTCTCCTCCTGCCATTACTCCAATTAGAACAAATGAAGATAAAAGAAAGAAAAGAAGTGTGTTTGGGCTTAGAATAGGTGCGGTTTCTGTAGGGGATTGTGTTTGGGTTTAGAGTTTGTGTTTTGGACGTTTATGGAGTGATTTGAATGCTCTTAAACAACCTTAAGCTCTGAAACCAAATGATACATAAAGAGTTACGCATAAAGAGTTACGCAACCAAGAGCATTCGAATTGAAAAGAACTAAAGAAACAATCTCAATCAGTTTTGGTTAACTACCCTTGTTCGATTTAACGAACTACCACCACTTTCCACTAACCAAAGAACCACCAATCTTGGTTATACTATAACAATGAGTTTCTAGTATCAACCTACTTTGAGTTCTAATTACTAAATCAACGTTTAATAAGCTAGAAAAGCAAAGATTTTTGAGATGGCCAAAACTGACCAGAATTTTTACTATGCGCACTTAGTAAAAAAAGCATACAAGGCTTAATTCTTACTCAATTGATCTGTTTTAAAAGGGAGTACAACCTAGACTTTATAAGAAACAACATGTCCAAAAATGAGCTTAGTTGGACGTCATTTGCTTACCTAAAAAAAGTAGTAAAGTGAGATATGCAGAAAATAGAAATTGTTTCTGCACCTCTTCCTACAAAACGGCTAAAAACTCCTATTATATGAGTTGATACAGAGGTTTGGCCTATGAAATATTAAACTAGATATAATAACAAAAATATCTTCAAAAGATGGCCGCCATTGCAGTAGTATATTGTGAAACCCAGAATTAAGAAGAAGGGCCCTCAATCACGTTTTTCCTGGCCAGCCTGCATATCTTCACCCTTAAGCTCTCATTTCTCATTTGTTCTTTGTTCTTTTGCCCATGTGAATCTTGAATACTGGTATTTGTCATCCATGAGGTCATTATAAGCTTGAGGAGGCATCCAAAACTCAGAAATAACCCCCTTAAACAAGCTAGACAAAAACGTTACACTTAGGAACAAAAAACTGGTTTGGCTAAAACTTATTTAACTTAACTAAATAACTTACTTAGGCTCTTTAATCACTCATTATGCTTGATTAGTCATTCTTAATAATATTATAGGGGATCATTAGCATAATAAATCATGCATAAGAAGAGATTAGAGGATGATTTAGCTTAGTGAACTTGCTTAAGAAGCACCTTCGGTTGAACCGAGCTAGTTAAGCTTAAAAATTGTAATTCCTTAGCCATTTCTTCCTTGTTCTCTCTTTGATTAAGAAGACCTTGAGTAGTATTAGATGCTCCTGCATCAATATGCGACTCAAAGCCACCTCATTCGACGGCCGTTTGGCCCCATATTTGGTATTTCATATTTTTTGGTCATTGAAACGTACCACAAAAAATTTCGTCTCAATCTGAATTTTTTTTTAATACCTTTTTCTCCATTAACGTGGACTTAGTGCCGTTACGGAGTATATGTGACATAAAACCACCTCATACGACGGCCGTTTTGCCTCATATTTGGTATTTCATATTTTTTTGGTCATTAAAACCTACCACAAAATTTTCGTTTCAATATGAAATTTTTTTAAAACCTTTTTCTCCATCAACGTGGAATGAGTTCTGTTACGGAGCATATGTGATTTAAAACCACCTCATACGACGGCTGTTTGGCCCCATATTTGGTATTTCATAATTTTTTGGTCATGGAGACCTACCCCAAAAATTCGTCTCAATCTGAAAACTTTTTTTTAAAACCTTTTTTTCCATCAACGTGGACAGAGTGCCGTTACGGAGCAATGTCACTCAAAACCACCTCAGGCGACGGCCGTCTGGCTCCACATGTGGTATTTCATATTTTTTTGGTCATTGAAACCTACCACCAAAATTTCGTCCCAAGTTGGAAACGTTTTTTTGAAACCTTTTTTTTCCATCAACGTAGACTGAGTGCCCTTAAGGAGCATATGTGACTCAAAACCACCTCATACAACGACCGTTTGGCCCCATATTTGGTATGTCATATTTTTTTGGTCATTGAAACCTACCACCAAAATTTCGGCCCAATCTGGAAACTTTTTTTTGAAACCTTTCTTTCCATGAACGTAGACTAAGTGCCCTTAAGGAGCATATGTGACTCAAACCACCTCATACGACGGCCGTTTGGCCCCATATTTGGTATTTCATCTTTTTTTGGTCATTGAAACCTGCCACTAAAATTTCGTCCCAATTTGGAAACATTTTTTTGAAACATTTTTTTCCATCAACGTACACTGAGTGCCGTTAAGGAGCATATGTGACTCAAAACAACCTCATACGACGGCAGTTTGGCCCCATATTTGGTATTTCATATTTTTTTGGTCATTGAAACCTACCACCAAAATTTCTTCCCAATCTGGAAACATTTTTTTGAAACCTTTTTTTCCATCAACGTAGACTGAGTGTCGTTACGTAGTATATGTGTTATAAAACCACCTCATACGACGGCCTTTTGGCCCCAAATTTGATATTTCATATATTTTTAGTCATTAAAACCTACCACAAAATTTTCGTTTCAATATGGAATTTTTTTTGAAACCTTTTTTTCCATCAACGTGTACTAAGTGCCGTTACGGAGCATATGTGACTCAAAACTATCTCATACGACGGCCGTTTGGCCCCATATTTGGTATTTCATATTTTTTTTGGTCATTGAAACCTACCACGAAAATTTTTTCCCAATCTGGAAACTTTTTTTTGAAACCTTTTTTTTGGGTAAATTAAAATTGTCATAGCATCAAAACTGTTTACAACCTATCAACCTTTGGAAGGGACATCTTCCCAACTCAAGGTTTATTTATACAAGTATGACTAAGTACAAATATGATGCAACCAAGCCCTATCTTTTTCTTTCAATTTACAAGTATATAGTATTTTTAATCTTTGAAAAACAAAGTATTGAATTCTTTGCACTGTAGACTGAGCTGAGGGTAACTGAGCTAACCAGAGAGCCTGGTTTCTAGCCCTCCACACCATGTACATCAGGCTTGCTGCAGTGGCCTTAACCACTTACAGCTGCACAGAGGACAGATTCCTGCCTCTTCTTATCCATGCTAGCAGATGCTCCATGCAAGAACATGGAAGATGAATTCCCAGCCAAATAGAGATCTCCTGCCATACCTTCGTTGAATAAAGACAGTCAAAGAAAGTATGTTGATGAGTCTCCTGCTCCAGCTCACAAATGCAACAAAAAGTAGATTCACAAGCCATGAATCTAGCTAATCTTACTCTGACTGGCAGCCTTTTGTTCATAACAACCCACCACACAAAGCTGTGTTTAGGCATGTTGAGGGTGTTCCAGATTGCTCCATGCCAGTGGATCTTCTTCCCCAAGCTCACAGCTCCATGATATATTTTAGCTACAGAGTAGCTACCAACAGGCCACCATGATTGCTGCTTCCATACTTTCAATTCATTTTTCACTCTACTAATCTGTTTCCATATCCAGCTCCCTGTGGTGGAAGGTGCATACCCCCACCAGTCCTGACTTTTTAAGTATACACTGTGCACCCATTTTACCCACAATGTATCCTTTTTTTCTGCAATTTGCCAAGCAAGTTTACCAACAGCAATGAGGTTCCAAAGAGCCAGATTCCTCACTCCCAAACCACCAAATTTCTTGGGTTTGCAAACTGTCTCCCATTTGATATACCCAGCTTTGGTGCCATCTGTTGTGCCTTCCCATAAGAATCTTCTGCATAGCTGGTTGATTCTTTTTATGACAGCTTTGGGAAAGATGATGATTTGCATCCAATAGGTACAGATGCTCATGAGGACAGAGTTAAACAATTGCAATCTACCAGCAAAGGAAAGGGGTCTAGATTGCCAAACTGTGATTCTGTGCATAACTCTTTGGATGAGCTGATCACAGTCCTTGAAAGCAAGCCTCCTGTTACAAATAGGGACCCCTAAGTATCTGAAAGGCAGCACCCCCAACTTGAAACTAGATTTGTGAAGCAGTTTCTCTACCTCAGCAGCAGCCATGTTCACCTGGTATAGTTCTGATTTATCCTTGTTAGCCATCAACCCTAAAGCTTGTTCAAAGTGCTTAAGCCCTTAGAGCATTAGCCTAGCACTCTGAATCTCTCCTTTACAGAAAACCAGCAGGTCATCAGCAAAGCATAAATTATTGAGCTTCAAATCAGAGCACCTAGGGTGGAAGTGAAAATCCCTTCTCCCACCTAGGCATTTCAGTGTTCTTGTGAGATACTCCATGCAAAGAGTGAATAATAGTGGAGAGATAGGATCTCCCTGTCTTAAGCCTCTTTTAGAAGTGAAGAAACCTTGACTTGTCCCATTAATAAGGATTGTGAAGCTGGCTGTTGAGATACATGCCATAATCACTTTAATGAAATGGTTGGGGAATCCCAAAGCCTCCATAAGGTCTGTCAAGAAACTCCATTCTACAGTGTCATAGGCCTTTTGCAGATCAACCTTCATCATGCAGCTAGGAGCTGCATACTTCCTAGCATAATGCCTCACTAGATCCTGACACACCAAGATGTTATTAAGGATGCTCCTACCACCAATAAATGCACCCTGATTTTGGGACACAATGTGTGGGAGAACAAGTTTGAGTCTTGAGCACAACAACTTGGAGATGCATTTATACACTAGAGTGCAGCAAGCAATAGGTCTATATTCATGGACCTTTGTCGGGCAGCTCACTTTAGCCACTAGTGAAATAGAAGTAGTGTTAACCACTTTCAACATTTCACCAGTTGTAAAAAACTCTTGGACAGCTGCTACCATGTCAGCCACCACAATATCCCAGCTAGTTTTGAAGAAGAAACTGCCAAAGCCATCAATTCCAGGAGCCTTAGAATCAGGGATGGACCAAAGAGCCTCTTTAATCTCAGTAGGAGAGAAGCTAAGGTCCAGTAAAGACTTCAGTTCCTCAGTAAGGCAGGCCCCTGTTGTATGATGTTGCTCTTGATCTTGGACACTTGTTGACTATCACCCATAAAGCTAGAAAAGTGAGTGATAAATTGATCACAAACAGCTTGAGGGTCCAGGATCCATTCACCCTCAGTGTTTTGAACAGTGTTAATCCTGTTCTTATTGATCTTAGCTTTCAGAGCTTGATGGAATGCTTTAGTGTTGTCATCACCCCAACTAATCCAATCCTCCTTAGCTTTCTGCTTCAAAAAACCAAGGTAGTCTCCCTTGATTTGCTTGAGTTTCTGTGCAGCAGCATACTCCCTTTTTATTGCCTCAGCATCATTAGGGTTGTGGTGCATATATTCCTCTGCTGTATCAAAATTTTTTAAAGCCAGCTTCATGCTACTAGCTATATCTCCAACCTGCTCTTGATTGAAAGTTTTCAGAACAGGCTTGAGCAATTTGCGCTTTTGAGCAACTCTGAACATAGCATAACCTTGGACTGGTGTAGCCCAATAGTCAGCTATCATCTGATGGTACCCATCTTGTGCACACCACATATTAAAAAACCTAAATGGTTTAAACCCCTGCACATCTCTGTAGCATCTCATAAGAGCAGGGCTGTGATCAAAGTCACCCTTAGGTAAAAAAGTAACCTCAGAGTTAGTGTGAAGGGCCAACCAACTAGGATTAGCCATGACCCTGTCAATCTTGGTCATGACTCTATTGCAACCATCTTGCTTGTTATTCCATGTGAACCATCTCCCACTAAACTTGACATCCTCCATGCCACACCTAGCCACACACTGCTGAAAATCCTCCATTTCCCTCTGTGTATGGAGCACTCCTGTCTTCTCATCTGTATTGAGGATGACATTAAAGTTACCCCCCCAGAGCCAAGGTTCCTTCATGCTACTAGCAATATTAGCTAGGTCCCTCTAGAGAACCTTCCTTTCTGCACCAGCATTAAATGCATAAATGAAAGTGCAAAAGAAAGCTTTAGAGTGGACTGGTTTCACCTTACAATGCACCATTTGAGCAGTACACAATCTGATATCTACTTGGAAAAAGTGAGGGTCCCAAGTTACCACCACTCTACCTTTGCTATGCCAAGGTAGATTGAAAGTTATACACCAGCCAGGACACAGGTTAAGGTACAAGGCCCCCACATGCTTGGCCTTGACCTTTGTTTCCAGGAGGCAAACCAACTTAGCATTATGTTTGTGAATGAAATCTCTCACATAACATTGTTTACTGTAGTTGTTCAACCCCCTGGTATTCCAAAAGAGCATACTATCCATCAGGGATAGGGGTGATCAACCCCTGCTCCCTTAGACTATTCGCACTCCCCTGCACTACTGTCACCACCTGCACATCTTCCTCTGTAAGCCCTTTCCTTTCCAAAGCAGCAAAAGAATTCTGTATTTCAGTGTTTACAGCAGTACCCCCAACTGGAGTGTTCATCACCTGCTGTACAGATCCACCTCTCCTAGAACTGATGGAAATGAATCCATCCTCATCAACTACTCTCTATGCTACTTGGATTTTAGTTGGTTGTTGTTTTGGCATCCATACCTTGGTAGGTTTAGCTTTAAACCAACATTCCTCTTTAGCATGTCCATACTTCTTGCACACACTACACTTAGATGGTTTCCATTCATACACCACCTCCTGAGTCATCTCTACACCTTTTTCATTGATGAAGCATATCTGTTCTAGGAAGTCTTGTTCAAGCTGCACATCAACCATAATTCTAGCATATTTAGTTCTTTGCCTAAGCTCAGTATATGTATCCAACTTCCTCAAGGTACCAATCCTCCCAACAAGCTTGCTAAGACACTGTTTACCCCAGAATTTCAATCCCAGATTAGGTAGTTGAATCCAAATAGGAACTATGGGAGTGGAGCATTCCTCCATGCTTTCATCTGGATCCCATTTCTTGACTAGCATAGGTTTGCTCTCAAATAAATAATCACCAACAAGTATCTTATCAATGGTCTCCATCTCCTTAAATCGAACCAAGAAACCACCATTCTCTATAGGAGCTATAACCCCTAATCCAAACGAGCCCCAAATTCTCTTAGCAAAACCCTCAAACACTTGGAGTTAGGGTTTTGCTCTTAGAGCAAAACACACAACAGCTGAACTCCAGAATGCAATCTCATCCTCAACATCTTCCCAGCTTATTACAGGTTTCAGATCATCCACAGTGTAATTTTGAGGAACAGACAAATTCAGGTCAACCTTAGTTAAGTCAACGTGATCACAAATTTGTTCTCTAACCCTTTTTTGTTCAACAGATTGATTATCTGGGGTTAATAGACCAGTTCTACCAGTAATGGACTCAATATTAGCATTCAAACTAGGTCCCTCATTCAAAGCAATCACAGCAGAACCAATATTAATCACTTGAGCAGAATCCATGATCTTACCTCCATGGTTGACTTTTGAAGCTCTGGTGATTGGAACTGTGGTAATGTGGCTCTGCTGCATCATAGTAGTGATTCTTGGACTGGCATAGTCTCCATCTGAATCAAGTTCACTACTAGTAGAAGATCCATCAAAATCTGATTGCCAGTTTTCAATCGCTGCCTTACCCTCTTTTCTTGAAACTCGTTGAAGATGATCATCAGAAAGTGATTTGGGTTGCTTATTTGAAGCATTTTGTGGCGTTTTCTTGGATTTGCTGCTTTGATTAGCATTGCCACTAGCAGATTTCACCCCCTTCCCCTGCCTACTCCTTGTGTTTGCCATCACCAACGGGAGCTCAAAGAGAGAGAAAAAGACAGGAGGTCATGAAACCTTCTTTTTTGAAACCTTTTTTTCCATCAACGTAGACCGAGTGCCATTAAGGAGCAATATTGACTCAAAACCACCTCATACGATGGCCGTTTGTTCCCATATTTGATATTTCATATTTTTTTGGTCATTGAAACCAACCACAAAAATTTCCTCTCAATCTAAAATAATTTTTTTGACACATTTTTTCCATCAACGTGGACTTAGTGCAGTTACGGAGGATATGTGACTCAAAACCACCTCATACGACTGCCGTTTCACCCTATCTTTGGTATTTCATATATTTTTGGTCATTGAAACCTCCACCAAAATGTTGTCCCAATCTGGAAATTTTTTTTGAAACCTTTTTATCCATCAACGTAGACCGAGTGCCGTTAAGGAGCATATGTGACTCAAAACCACCTCATACGACAGTCGTTTGGCCCCATATTTGGTATTTCATATTTTTTGGTCATTAAAACCTACCACAAAAATTTCGTCTCAATCTGAAATTTTTTTTTGAAACCTTTTTTTCCATCAACGTGGAATGAGTGTTGTTACGGAGCATATGTGATTCAAAACCACCTCATACGACGGCCGTTTGGCCCCATATTTGGTATTTCATATTTTTTTTTGGACATTGAAACCTACCACAAAAATTTCGTCCCAAACTGGGAAGTTTTTTGTTGAAACCTTTTTTCCATCAACGTAGACTGAGTGCCTTAAGGAGAGCATATGTGACTCAAAACCACCTCATACGATGGCCGTTTGGCCCCATATTTGGTATTTCATATTTTTTTGGTCATTCTAACCAACCACAAAAAATTGGTCTCAATCTGAAAACTTTTTTTGAAAGCTTTTATTCCATCAGCGTGGACTAAGTGCCGTTACGGAGCATATGTGACACAAAACCACCTCATACGACGGCTGTTTGGCCCCATATTTGGTATTTCAAATTTTTTTGGTCATTGAAACCTACCACCAAAATTTTGTCTCAATCTGGAAACTTTTTTTGATACTTTTTTTTCCATCAACGTATATTGAGTGCCCTTAAGGAGCATATGTGACTCAAAATCACCTAATACGACGGCCGTTTGGCCCCATAATTGGTATTTCATATTTTTTTGGTCATTGAAACCTACCACAAAAAATTTCGTCTCAATTTGAAAACATTTTTTTGAAACCTTTTTTTCCAATAACGTGGACTTAGTGCCGTTACGGAGTATAAGTGACGTAAAACCACCTTATACGACCGGCGTTTGGCCCCATATTTGGTATTTCTTATTTTTTTGGTCATTAAAACCTACCACAAAAATTTCGTTTCAATATGGAATTTTTTTTTTGAAACCTTTTTTTTTTTTTTTTTGGTAATTTAAGAATTGTATATCAACAAGGAACTTTTTACAACCTACCATTTGGAAGGGACAGACCCCAACTCAAATATCATTTACAAGTGAAGGATAAGTATGAAGATTGTTAATCCATATCCTATCTTTTTCTTTCAATTTACAAGTATAGAGTTTCTTTGCTCTTTGGAGTACAAAAAATTGAATCCTTTGAACTGTGTAGCTAACTGATGGTGTTTTGTCTAGCCAATAAGACTGGTTTCTAGCCTTCCAAATATGATACAGCAGACTAGCCACTGTAGCTTTGCATACCTGCTGTTGAACCATAGTAAAACCCCTCCCCCTTCTGAGCCAAAGCAGTACTTGCTTCATACTGCCAAATAGCTGTGGGAAGCCTAGCCATCTTCCAATCTCTTGCCAGACCCTCCTGGTGTAAAGGCATTCAAAGAAAAGGTGCTGGTGTGTTTCTGTTTGAGCATCACAGATGCAGCATGACACCTTTTCACAGTAGAAGAACCTTGCCAATCTGTCTCTAACAGGTAGCCTTTGATGGACAGTCACCCACCATAAAAAACTATGCTTAGGCATAGCTAGCTTATTCCAAATGGTCCCATTCCAGTCCACGTTCTTGTCCATATTCTTAATGCCATGGTAGATTTTAGCTATAGAATATGATCCACTCCACCAAGTTTGACTGATCCAAGCATGAACTTCATTTTTAACTCTACAGATTTGTTTCCAAATCCAGCTACCAGTGGTGGTAGGTGTGTACCCCCACCATTCTTGCTCTTTCAAATAGACACTATGAACCCACTTAACCCACAGGTTATCTTTCTTTTCAGCTATTTGCCAAGCTATCTTTCCTACAGCAACCATATTCCAGAGGGCAAGGTCTCTCACTCCAAGGCCTCCATGCTTCCTAGCTTTGCATACTGAAGTCCAGTTGACAAAACCAGTTTTGCAGCCTTCAGTTTTCCCTTCCCATAGAAACCTTCTACAGAGTTTATTAACTCTTGCAATAATAGTTTTTGGAAGTATTATAAGTTGCATCCAGTAAGTGCAGACACTCATCAACACTAAATTCACAAGTTGCAATCTGCCAGCAAATGATAGATGCTTTGCTTGCCAGCCTTTAATTCTTTGCACTATCTTGTTGACTAGATGATCACAGTCCTGGTTGGAAAGTTTTTTGTTGCAAATTGGCATCCCTAGGTATCTGAAAGGGAGTTTCCCTAACTTGAACCCAGATTTCTCAATCAGTTTGGCCACCTCAGCTTCAGCCATGTTAACATGATACAATTCAGATTTCCCCTTGTTGGCTACTAACCCTGAGACTGATTCAAAATGCTTGAGACCTTGTAGAAGCAACCTAGCACTCTGAATTTCCCCCTTGCAGAACACCAGAAGATCATCAGCAAAGCAAAGGTTGTTCAGCTTCAATCCAGCTCATCTAAGGTGGAAATTGAAGTCCTTCCTCCCCCCTAGATATTTCAGTGTCCTTGTCAAATACTCCATACAAAGTGTGAACAAAAGAGGAGAAACAGGATCACCTTGTCTCAAGCCTCTCTTGGAGTTGAAAAAGCCTTGACTGGTTCCATTTATAAGCAGAGTGAAGCTAGTGGTTGTGATACATGCCATAATCAGTTTTATAAACTGTGTTGGAAACTTCAGAGCTTCCATCAAATCAGCCAAAAAACTCCATTCAACAGTGTCATATGCCTTTTGGAGATCAATCTTCATCATACAACTAGGAGAAGCATTTTTCATAGCATAATGTCTCACAATATCTTGGCAAACCAAGATGTTGTTCAGGATACTTCTACCACAGATAAAGGCTCCCTGATTTTGGGATACAATATGAGGTAGAACAATTTTGAGCCTAGTACAGATTAGCTTAGAGATACATTCATAAAGTACAGAACAACATGCTATTGGTCTATATTCATGGACTTTACTAGGGCATTTGATTTTTGGAACTAAAGAGATGGAGGTAGTGTTAACTACTCTAAGCATCTCACCTGTTTGGAAAAACTCCTGAACAGCAGCTACTAAATCAGCCCCCACCACTTCCCAACTTGCTTTAAAGAAGTAGCTTCCATACCCATCAATACCTGGAGCTTTTTATCAGGAATGGACCATAAAGCTTCCTTAATATCAGCTTCAGTGAAGGACATCTTCATTGTATCTTGCATTTCCTCTGATAAAACTGCCCCTTGTTGTATAATTTGGCTTTTAATCTTAGAAACAGATTGGCTATCATTCATAAATCTGGCAAAATGATTAATGAATTGATCACAAACTTGTTGAGGGTCTGTAATCCAATTCCCTTCATGGTCTTGAATTGTGTTGATTCTATTCTTGTTCAATCTTGCTTTTACTGCTTGGTGGAACACAGAAGTGTTTTCATCCCCCATAGTTATCCATTCTTCTTTTTCCTTCTGTTTGAGAAATCCAAGTAGCTCAAGGTTGGCTTTATTGAACATCTGTGCAGCCCTATACTCTTCTCTGATCAAATTAGTATCTTCAGGGTTCTAGTGCATTGCATTCTGAGCTATCTCCAACTTTTTTGCAGCTTCTTTCACATTGCTAGCCACATCACCAACCTGCCCCTTATTAAACTTCTTCAAAAAAGGCTTAAGAAGTTTAAGTTTTTGAGTAAATTAGAACATTCTGTAGCCTTGAATTTGAGTAGACCAATGCTCCCTAATCATCTCCTGGTATCCCTCCTGTGCACACCAAAGATTAAAAAATCTAAAAGGCTTATACCCCTGCACCTCCTCATAGCTCCTTAATAGAGCAGGGCTATGGTCAAATCCCCTTCAGGAAGGAAGATGACCTCTGAGTTGGTGTAGTGTGCTAACCAATCTGTGTTAGCCATAACTCTATAAATCTTGGACATCACTCTGCTATGCTCATCTTGTTTATTGTTCCAAGTGAACCATCTACCACTAAACTTGATATCCTCCATGCCACAACTAGCTACACACTGTTGAAACTCCTGAATTTCTCTCTTGGTATGTATCTCTCCAGTTTTCTCATCATCACTAAGGATGATGTTGAAGTCACCACCCCAGACCCAAGGTCCTTTCAAACCTTTTGCTAAGGTACAAAGATCCCTCCATAGAGGCTTTCTTTATACACCTTTATTATAAGCATAGATAAAGGTGCAGAAAAAGGCTTCTGCATGTTTTGGCTGCACTTTACAATGGACTAGTTGATCTGTAAACTCCCTGATGTCCACTTGAAATACATGAGGATCCCAGGCTACCACCACTCTACCCTTACCATGCCAAGGTAAGTTTGAAGTTAAGCACCACCCAGGACATATGTTTAGGTACAAGGCCCCAGCATTCTTGGCCTTGACCTTAGTTTCCAAGAGGCAAACTAGCTTAACATGATGGTGTTGGATAAAATCCCTCACTCTAATTTGCTTGTTAAAGCTGTTTAGCCCCCTGGTGTTCCAAAATAAAATACTATCCATTAGGGATAGGGGTGATCAACCCCTGCTCCCTTAAACTGCTTCCATTCTCCTGAAGTTGAGACACTTCCTGAATAGCTTCCTCTTTACTCCCTGTCCCCTCCAAAGCAGCAAATGCATTCTGTGTTTCAGTATGAATAACAGTACCCTCAGCTAGAGTGGTTCTCTGTGCTACAGAACCACCTTTCCTGGAGTTAATGGAAATGAAACCATCATCATCAACCACCCTCTGAGCTACTGGGATTTTTGTGGTTTGTTTTGGCCTCCACTCCTTAGTTGGTTTAGCAGGCTTATTTTTAAACCAACACTCCTCTGTAGCATGTCCATACCTCTTGCATACAGTACACTTAGATGGTTTCCACTCATAAACCACCTCCTGAGTCACCTCTACCCCTTTTTCATTGATAAAGCTTATCTGCTCTGGGAAATGCTGTTCAAGTTGCACATCTACCATAACTCTGGCATACTTAATTCTTTGCTTGAGTTCAGTGTAAGTATCCAATTTCCTTAGGGTCCCAATCCCCCCAACAATCTTGCTGAGACATTGTTTACCCCATAATTTCAGTCCTAGGTTTGGTAATTGAAGCCAAATAGGAACTGTAGGAGTGGAGCATTCCTCCATGCTTTCATCTGGATCCCACTTCTTGACTAGCAGAGGTTTGCTATCAAAGAAGTAGTCCCCAGCAAGTATCTTGTCTACTGTTTCCTTCTCCTTGAATCTAATCAAGAATCCCCCATTCTCAATAGGAGCTACAACCCCTAATCCAAAAGATCCCCAAATTCGCTTCACAAAACCCTCAAACACTTGGAGTGGAGGTTTTGCACCTAGAACAAAGCATACAACAACTGAACTCCAAAATGCAATCTCCTCCTCAACATCTTCCCAACTTATTACAGGTTTCAGATCACCCACAGCATGAGTTTGAGAAAAGTCAACCGCAGTTAAGTCAACATAATCACAAACCCTCTTTTGATCCACAGATTGTTTATTTGGGTTTAATAGCCCAATTTTACCAGTAGTAGCATCAGCATTATCATTCAAACTAGTTCCCCCATTCAAATCAATCACAGCAGAACCAATATTGATCAATTGAGCAGAATCAATGATCTTACCTCCATGGTTGTCTTTTGAAGCTCGTGTGATTGGGATTGTAGTAATATGGCTTTTTTGCGCCATCTTGATGAGTCTTGGGCTTGCATACTCTCCATCTGAATCAAACTCACTACTAGATGAGGAGTCATCAACATCTGATTGCCAGTTTGCCATTGTTTTCTTACCCTTTTTTCTTGAATCTGATTGGAGATGATCATCAGATTGTGTGCCAGATTGTGTTTTGGGTGGTTTATTTGAAGCATTTTGTGGGTTTTTCTTGGATTTGTTGCTTTGATTAGCATTGCCACCAGCAGATTTCACCCCCTTCCCTTGCGTACTCCTTGTGTTTGCCATCACCAACGGGAGTTCAAAGAGAGAGAAAAAGGAGGGAGTTCATTGAAACCCTTTTTTTCCATCGTCGTGGAATGAGTGCCGTTACGGAGCATATGTGACTCAAAACAACCTTATACGACGGCCGTTTGGCCCCATATTTGGTATTTCATATTATTTTGGTCATTGAAACCTACCACAAAAATTTCGTCCCAATCTGGGAACTTTTTTTTGAAACCTTTTTTTCCATCAACGTAGACCGAGTGTCGTTAAGGACCATATGTGACTAAAAACCACCTCATACGATGGCCGTTTGGGCCCATATTTGGTATTTCATATTTTTTTGGTCATTCTAACCAACCACAAAGTTTTGGTCTCAATCTAAAAACTTTTTTGAAACCTTTTTTCCATCAACGTGGACTGAGTGCCGTTACGGAGCATATATGACTCAAAACCACCTCATACAATGGCTGTTTGGCCCCATATTTGGTCTTCCATATATTTTTGGTCATTGAAACCTACCACCAAAATTTTGTCCCAATCTGGAAAGTTTATTTTGAACCTTTTTTTTTCCATCAACGTAAATTGAGTGCCGTTAAGGAGCATATGTTACTCAAAACAACCTCATACGACGGCCGTTTGGCCCCATATTTGGTATTTCATATTTATTTGGTCAATGAAACCTACCACAAAAAATTTCGTCTCAATCTGAAAATATTTTTTTTAACACTTTTTTTCCATTAACGTGGACTTATTGCCGTTACGTAGTATATGTGACATAAAACCACCTCATACGACGGCCGTTTGGCCCCAAATTTGGTATTTCAAAAATTTTTGGTCATTAAAACCTACCACAAAATTTTCGTTTCAATATGGAATTTTTTTTGAAACCTTTTATTCCATCAACGTGTACTAAGTGCCGTTACGGAGCATATGTGACTCAAAACTACCTCATACGACGGCCGTTTGGCCCCATATTTGGTATTTCATATTTTTTTGGTCATTGAAACCTACCACCAAAATTTTGTACCAATCTGGAAATTTTTTTTTGAAACTTTTTTTTCCACCAACGTAGACCTAGTGCCGTTAAGGAGCAATATTGACTCAAACCACCTCATACGATGGCCGTTTGTTCCCATATTTGATATTTCATATTTTTTTGATCATTGAAACCAACCACAAAAATGTCCTCTCAATCTAAAATAATTTTTTTGACACATTTTTTTCCATCAACGTGGACTGAGTGCCGTTAAGGAGCATATATGACTAAAAACCACCTCATACGATGGCCGTTTGGCCCCATATTTGGTATTTCATATTTTTTTGGTCATTCTAACCAACCACAAAAATTTGGACTCAATCTGAAAACTTTTTTTCCATCAACGTGGACCGAGTGCCGTTTCGGAGCATATGTGACTCAAAACCACCTCATACGACGGCCGTTTTGCCCCATATTTGGTATTTCATATTTTTTTGGTCATTAAAACCTACCACAAAATTTTCGTCTCAATCTGGAAATATTTTTTGAAACCTTCGTTTCCATCAACGTGGAATGAGTGTTGTTACGGAGCATATGTGATTCGAAACAACCTCATACGACGGCCGTTTGGCCCCATATTTGGTATTACATATTATTTTTGTCATTGAAACCTACCACAAAAATTTCGTCCCAATCTGGGAAATTTTTGTTGAAACCTTTTTTTCCATCAACGTAGACTGAGTGCCTTAAGGAGCGCATATGTGACTCAAAACCACCCCGTACGATGGCCGTTTGGCCCCATATTTGGTATTTCATATTTTTTTGGTCATTTTAACCAACCACAAAAATTTGGTCTCAATCTGAAAACTTTTTCTGAAACCTTTTTTTCCATCAACGTGGACTAAGTGCCGTTACGGAGCATATGTGACTCAAAACCACCTCATACGACGGCTGTTTGGCCCCATATTTGGTATTTAAAATTTTTTTGGTCATTGAAACCTACCACCAAAATTTTGTTTCAATATGGAAACTTTTTTTTGAAACTTTTTTTTCCATCAACGTAGATTGAGTGCCCTTAAGGAGCATATGTGACTCAAAATCACCTAATACGACGGCCGTTTGGCCCCATATTTGGTATTTCATCTTTTTTTGGTCATTGAAACCTACCAAAAAAAATTTCGTCTCAATTTAAAAACATTTTTTTGAAACCTTTTTTTCCAATAACGTGGACTTAGTGACGTTACGGAGTATAAGTGACGTAAAACCACCTTATACGACGGCCGTTTGGCCCCATATTTGGTATTTCATATTTTTATGGTCATTAAAACCTACCACAGAAATTTCGTTTCAATATGGAATTTTTTTTTGAAACATTTTTTCCATCAACGTGGAATGAGTGCCGTTACGGAGCATATGTGACTCAAAACCACCTTATACGATGGCCGTTTGGCCCCATATTTGGTATTTCATATTTTTTGGTCATTGAAACCTACCACAAAAATTTCGTCCCAATCTGGGACCTTTTTTTGAAACCTTTTTTTCCATCAACGTAGACCGAGTGTCGTTAAGGACCATATGTGACTAAAAAGCACCTCATACGATGGCCGTTTGGGCCCATATTTGGTATTTCATATTTTTTTGGTCATTCTAACCAACCACAAAGTTTTGGTCTCAATCTAAAAACTTTTTTTGAAACCTTTTTTTCCATCAACGTGGACTGAGTGCCGTTACGGAGCATATATGACTCAAAACCACCTCATACAATGGCTGTTTGGCCCCATATTTGGTCTTCCATATATTTTTGGTCATTGAAACCTACCACCAAAATTTTGTCCCAATCTGGAAAGTTTATTTTGAACCTTTTTTTTTTCCATCAACGTAAATTGAGTGCCGTTAAGGAGCATATGTTACTCAAAACAACCTCATACGACGGCCGTTTGGCCCCATATTTGGTATTTCATATTTATTTGGTCAATGAAACCTACCACAAAAAATTTCGTCTCAATCTGAAAATATTTTTTTTAACACTTTTTTTCCATTAACGTGGACTTATTGCCGTTACGTAGTATATGTGACATAAAACCACCTCATACGACGGCCGTTTGGCCCCAAATTTGGTATTTCATAAATTTTTGGTCATTAAAACCTACCACAAAATTTTCGTTTCAATATGGAATTTTTTTGAAACCTTTTTTCCATCAACGTGAACTAAGTGCCGTTACGGAGCATATGTGACTCAAAACTACCTCATACGACGGCCGTTTGGCCCCATATTTGGTATTTCATATTTTTTTGGTCATTGAAACCTACCACCAAAATTTTGTACCAATCTGGAAATTTTTTTTTGAAACTTTTTTTTCCACCAACGTAGACCTAGTGCCGTTAAGGAGCAATATTGACTCAAACCACCTCATACGATGGCCGTTTGTTCCCATATTTGATATTTCATATTTTTTTGGTCATTGAAACCAACCACAAAAATTTCCTCTCAATCTAAAATAATTTTTTTGACACATTTTTTTCCATCAACGTGGACCGAGTGCCGTTAAGGAGCATATATGACTAAAAACCACCTCATACGACGGCCGTTTGGCCCCATATTTGGTATTTCATATTTTTTTGGTCATTCTAACCAACCACAAAAATTTGGACTCAATCTGAAAACTTTTTTTGAAACCTTTTTTTCCATCAACGTGGACCGAGTGCCGTTTCGGAGCATATGTGACTCAAAACCACCTCATACGAGGGCCGTTTGGCCCCATATTTGGTATTTCATATTTTTTTGGTCATTAAAACCTACCACAAAATTTTCGTCTCAATCTGGATTTTTTTTTTGAAACCTTCGTTTCCATCAACGTGGAATGAGTGTTGTTACGGAGCATATGTGATTCGAAACCACCTCATACGACGGCCGTTTGGCCCCATATTTGGTATTACATATTATTTTTGTCATTGAAACCTACCACAAAAATTTCGTCCCAATCTGGGAAATTTTTGTTGAAACCTTTTTTTCCATCAACGTAGACTGAGTGCCTTAAGGAGCGGATATGTGACTCAAAACCACCCCGTACGATGGCCGTTTGGCCCCATATTTGGTATTTCATATTTTTTTGGTCATTTTAACCAACCACAAAATTTTTTTGTCTCAATCTGAAAACTTTTTTTGAAACCTTTTTTTCCATCAACGTGGACTAAGTGCCGTTACGGAGCATATGTGACTCAAAACCACCTCATACGACGGCTGTTTGGCCCCATATTTGGTATTTAAAATTTTTTTGGTCATTGAAACCTACCACCAAAATTTTGTTTCAATCTGGAAACTTTTTTTTCCATCAACGTAGATTGAGTGCCCTTAAGGAGCATATGTGACTCAAAATCACCTAATACGACGGCCGTTTGGCCCCATATTTGGTATTTCATCTTTTTTTGGTCATTGAAACCTACCAAAAAAAAATTCGTCTCAATTTAAAAACATTTTTTTGAAACCTTTTTTTCCAATAACGTGGACTTAGTGACGTTACGGAGTATAAGTGACGTAAAACCACCTTATACGACGGCAGTTTGGCCCCATATTTGGTATTTTATATTTTTTTGGTCATTAAAACCTACCACAGAAATTTCGTTTCAATATGGAATTTTTTTTTGAAACATTTTTTTCCATCAACGTGGAATGAGTGCCGTTACGGAGCATATGTGACTCGAAACCACCTTATACGATGGCCGTTTGGCCCCATATTTGGTATTTCATATTTTTTGGTCATTGAAACCTACCACAAAAATTTCGTCCCAATCTGGGAACTTTTTTTTGAAACCTTTTTTTCCATCAACGTAGACCGAGTGTCGTTATGGAGCATATGTGACTAAAAACCACCTCATCCGATGGCCGTTTGGCCCCATATTTGGTATTTCATATTTTTTTGGTCATTCTAACCATCCACAAAAAATTGGTCTCAGTCTGAAAACTTTTTTTGAAACCTGTTTTTCCATCAACGTGGACTGAGTGCCGTTACGGATCATATGTGACTCAAAACAACCTCATACGACGGCTGTTTGGCCACATATTTGGTCTTTCATATATTTTTGGTCATTGAAACCTACCACCAAAACTTTGTCCCAATCTGGAAACTTTATTTAAAACATTTTTTTCCATCAACATAAATTGAGTGCTGTTAAGGAGCATATGTCACTCAAAACAACCTCATACGACGGCCGTTTGGCCCCATATTTGGTATTTCATATTTATTTGGTCAATGAAACCTACCACAAAAATTTCGTCTCAATCTGAAAATATTTTTTTGAAACCTTTTTTTCCATTAACGTGGACTTAGTGCCGTTACGTAGTATATGTGACATAAAACCACCTCATACGACGGCCGTTTGGCCCCAAATTTGGTATTTCATATATTTTTGGTCAATAAAACCTACCACAAAATTTTGGTTCAATATGGAATTTTTTTTGAAACCTTTTTTTCCATCAACGTGTACTAAGTGCCGTTACGGAGCATATGTGACTAAAAACTACCTCATGCGACGGCCGTTTGGCCCCATATTTGGTATTTCATATTTTTTTGGTGATTGAAACCTACCACCAAAATTTGGTCCCAATCTGGAAACTTTTTTTGGATACCTTTTTTTCCATCAACGTAGACCGAGTGCCGTTAAGGAGCATATTGACTCAAAACCACCTCATACGATGGCCGTTTGTTCCCATATTTGATATTTCATATTTTTTTGGTCATTGAAACCAACCACAAAAATTTCCTCTCAGTCTAAAATAATTTTTTTGACACATTTTTTTCCATCAACGTGGACTGAGTGCCGTTACGGAGCATATGTGACTCAAAACCACCTCATACGACGGCGGTTTCACCCCATCTTTGGTATTTCATATATTTTTGGTCATTGAAACCTACCACCAAAATTTCCTCCCAATCTGGAAAGTTTTTTTTGAAACCTTTTTTTCATCAACGTAGACTGAGTGCCGTTAAGGAGCATATGTGAGTCAAAACCACCTCATACGACGGCCGTTTGGCCCCATATTTGGTATTTCATATTTTTTTGGTCATTAAAACCTACCACAAAAATTTCGTCTCAATCTGGAATTTTTTTTTGAAACCTTTTTTTCCATCAACGTGGAATGAGTGTTGTTACGGAGCATATGTGATTCAAAACCACCTCATACGACGGCCGTTTGGCCCCATATTTGGTATTACATTTTTTTTCATTGAAACCTACCACAAAAATTTCGTCCCAATCTGGGAAATTTTTGTTGAAACCTTTTTTTCCATCAACGTAGACTGAGTGCCTTAAGGAGCGCATATGTGACTCAAAACCACCTCATACGATGGCCGTTTGGCCCCATATTTGGTATTTCATATTTTTTTGGTTATTCTAACCAACCACAAAAATTTGGTCTCAATATGAAAACTTTTTTTGAAACCTTTTTTTTTTTTTGGGTAAATTAAAATTATCATAGCATCAAAACTTTTTACAACCTATTATCCTTTGGAAGGGACAACTCCCCAACTCAAGATGTCTGTATACAAGTATGGCTAATTACTAATGCAATGCAACCAAATCCTATCTCTTTCTTTCAATTTACAAGTATAAAGAATTTTAGATCTTTGAAGAACAAAATATTGTATCCTCTGCACTGTGGACTGAATGGATGGTAATTGAGTTGACCAGAGAGCCTGGTTCCTAGCCCTCCACACCATATATAGCAAACTAGCTTCAGTGGCCTTAACCACTTGCATTTGCACAGATGACATATTCCTGCCTCTTCTAATCCAAGCTACCAGATGTTCCATACAAGAACATGGAATATTAACCCCCAACCAAAGGTTGATCTCCTGCCACACCTTTTTTGAATAGAGACATTCAAAGAAAATATGTTGATGTGTCTCCTGCTCCAGCTCACAAATGCAACATGAAATAGATTCACAAGTCATGAATCTAGCTAATCTAACTCTGACTGGCAGTCTTTTGTTCATTGCAACCCACCACACAAAACTGTGTTTAGGCATGTTAAGAGTGTTCCAGATTGCTCCATGCTAGTGGATCTTTTTCCCCAAACACACAACTCCTTGATAGATTTTAGCTATAGAGTAGCTACCAACAGGCCACCATTGCTGCTGCATCCACACTTTCAGATCATTTTTCACTCTACTAATCTGTTTCCATATCAAACTCCCTGTGGTGGAAGGAGTGTACCCCCACCAGTTCTGCTTCTTCAAGTATACACTATGCACCCATTTGACCCACAGGGTATCCTTTTTTTTTGCAATTTGCCAAGCAAGTTTACCAACAGCAATGAGGTTCCAAAGAGCCAGATTTCTCACCCCCAAACCACCCAACTTCTTAGGTTTACACACTGTCTCCCATTTGATATACCCAGCTTTGGTTCCATCTGTTGTGCCTTCCCATAAGAATCTTCTGCATAGCTGGTTAATTCTCTTTATGACAGCTTTTGGAAAGATGATGATTTGCATCCAATATGTACATATGCTCATGAGGACAGAGTTAACCAGTTGCAATCTTCCAGCAAAAGAAAGGTGTCTAGATTGCCAAACTGTGATTCTGTGCATAACTCTTTGAATGAGCTGATCACAGTCCTTGAGAGCAAGCCTCCTATTGCAAATAGGGACCCCTAGGTATCTGAAAGGCAACACCCCCAGCTTCAAACCTGATTTGTGCAGTAGTTTCTCTACATCATCAGCAGCCATGTTCACCTGGAATAATTCAGATTTACCCTTGTTTGCCATCAATCCTGAAACTTGTTCAAAGTGCTTAAGCCCTTGGAGAAGTAACCTAGCACTTTGAATCTCTCCTTTACAGAAAACCAACAAGTCATCAGCAAAGCATAAGTTGTTGAGCTTCAAATCAGAGCACCTAGGATGAAAGTGAAAGTCCCTTCTCCCACCTAGGCATTTCAGTGTTCTTGTGAGGTACTCCATGCAAAGAGTGAATAAAAGTGGAGATATAGGATCTCCCTGCCTTAAGCCTCTTTTAGAATTGAAGAAACCTTGACTTGTCCCATTAATAAGGATTGTGAAACTGGCTGTTGATACACATGCCATAATCACTTTAATGAAGTAGTTGGGGAATCCCAAAGCCTCCATTAGATCTGTCAAGAAACTCCATTCTACAGTGTCATAGGCCTTTTGTAGATCAACCTTCATCATGCAACTAGGAGCTGCATACTTCCTAGCATAATGTCTCACTAGATCTTGACACACCAAAATGTTATTAAGGATGCTCCTTCCACCAATAAATGCACCCTGATTTTGAGATACAATGTGTGGGAGCACCTGTTTCAGTCTTGAGCACAGCAGCTTGGAGATGCATTTGTAAACTACAGAACAGCAAGCAATAGGTCTATATTCATGGACCTTAGTAGGGCAGCTCACTTTAGGAACTAGTGAGATAGAAGTGGTGTTAATCACTTTTAACATTTCACCAGTTGTAAATAACTCTTGGACAGCAGCTACCACATCAGCCCCCACAATATTCCAGCTAGCTTTGAAGAAAAAGCTGCCAAAGCCATCAATTCCAGGAGCCTTAGAGTCAGGAATGGACCATAAAGCCTCTTTAATCTCAGTGTGAGAGAACCTAAGTTCCAAAGAAGACTTCTTCTCCTCAGTAAGGCAGGCTCCCTGTTGTATAATGTTGCTCTTGATCTTGGACACTTGTTGACTATCACCCATGAAGCTAGAAAAGTGAGTGATAAACTGATCACATACAGCTTGGGGGTCCAGGATCCATTCACCCTCAGTGTTTTGAACAGTGTTAATCCTGTTCTTGTTGATCTTAGCTTTCAGAGCTTGATGGAATGTTTTAGTGTTGTCATTACCCCAACTAATCCAATCCTCCTTAGCTTTCTGCTTCAAAAAACCAAGGTAGTCACCCTTGATTTGCTTGAGTTTCTGTGCAGCAGCATATTCCCTTTTGATAGCCTCATCATCATTAGGGTTGAGGTGCATATGTTCCTGTGCTGCATCATAATTCTTCAAAGCCAATTTCATGCTACTAGCTATATCACCAACCTGCTCATGATTGAAAGTTTTCAGAACAGGCTTGAGAAGTTTGAGCTTTTGAGCAACTCTGAACATACCATAGCCTTGGACTGGTATAGCCCAATGGTCTGCAATCAACTGATGATACCCCTCTTGTGCACACCACATGTTAAAGAACCTAAAAGGTTTAAACCCCTGCACATCTCTGTAGCATCTCATCAGAGCTGGACTGTGGTCAAAATCACCCTCAGGTAAGAAGGTAACCTCAGAGTTTGTATGAAGGGCCAACCAACTAGGATTATCCATGACCCTATCAATCTTCGTCATGACTCTATTGCAACCATCTTGCTTGTTATTCCATGTAAACCACCTCCCACTAAACTTAACATCCTCCATGCCACAGCTAGCCACACACTGCTGAAAATCCTCCATTTCCCTCTGTGTATTCAGCTTTCCTGTCTTCTCATCTGTATTGAGGATGACATTAAAGTCACCCCCCCAAAGCCAAGGTTCCCTCATGCTACTAGCAATACTAGATAGGTCCCTCCAGAGCACCTTTCTTTCTACACCAGTATTGAATGCATAAATGAAGGTGCAAAAGAAGGCTTTAGAGTGGACTGGCTTCACCTTACAATGCACCATTTGAGCAGTACACAATCTGATATCAACTTGGAAAAATTGAGGATCCCAAGTTACTACCACTCTACCTTTGCTATGCCAAGGTAGATTGGAGGTTATACACCAGCCAGGACACAAGTTAAGGTACAAGACCCCCACTTGTTTGGCCTTGACCTTTGTTTCCAGGAGGCAAACCAACTTAGCATTATGTTTGTGAATGAAATCTCTCACATAACATTTCTTATTATAGTTGTTCAGCCCCTGGTATTCCAAAATAGCATACTATCCATCAGGGATAGGGGTGATCAACCCCTGCTCCCTTAGACTATTAGCACTCCCCTGCACTTCTGTCACCACCTGTATATCTTCCTCTGTAGGCCCTTCATCCAATACAGCAAAAGAATTCTGTATAACAGTTTTTGCAGCAGTACCCCCAACTGGAGTGTTCTTCTGTATCACCTGTTGTACAGTTCCACCTCTCCTAGAAGTGATGGAAATGAATCCATCATCATCAACAACTCTCTGATTGACTGGGACTTTAGTTGGTTGTTGCTTTGGCCTCCACACCTTGGCAGGTTTAGCTTTAAACCAACAATCCTCTTTAGCATGTCCATACTTCTTGCACACACTACACTTAGATGGTTTCCATTCATAAACCACTACCTGAGTTATCTCTACACCTTTTTCATTAATGAAGCTGATCTGTTCTGGGAAGTCCTGTTCAAGCTGCACATCAACCATAATTCTTGCATATTTTGTTCTTTGCTTGAGCTCAGTATATGTATCCAACTTCCTTAATGTACCAATCCTCCCAATAAGCTTGCTAAGACACTGCTTCCCCCAGAATTTCAACCCCAGATGAGGTAGTTGAATCCAAATAGGAACACTGGGAGTGGAACATTCCTCCATGGTTTCATCTGGATCCCATTTCTCGAGTAGCATAGGTTTGCTATCAAAGAAATAATCTCCAGCAAGAACCTTATCCACTGTCTCCTTTTCCTTAAAACGCACCAAGAACCCTCCATTTTCAATAGGGGCTATAACCCCTAATCCAAAAGAGCCCCAAATTCTCTTAGCAAAACCCTCAAACACTTGGAGTGGGGGTTTTGCTCCTATAATAAAGCATACAACAACTGAACTCCAGAATACAATCTCTTCCTCAACATCTTCCCAGCTTATTACTGGTTTTAGATCATCCACAGTATAATTTTGAGAAGCAGACAAATTCAGGCCAACCTCAGTTAAGTCAACGTGATCACAAATTTGTTCTCTAACCCTTTTTTGTTCAACAGATTGATTATCTGGGGGTTAAAAGACCAGTTCTACCAATAATGGACTCAGTATTAGCATTCAAACTAGGTCCCGCATTCAAAGCAATTACAGCAGAACAAATATTAATCACTTGAGCAGAATCCATGATCTTACCTCCATGGTTGACTTTGGACGCTCTGGTGATTGGAACTGTGGTGATGTGGCTCTGCTGCATCATAGTAGTGATTCTTGGACTGGTATAGTCTCCATCTGAATCAAGTTCACTACTACAAGAAGATCCATCAAAATCTGATAGCCAGTTTTGAATCGCTGCCTTACCCTCTTTTCTTGAAACTAGTTGAAGATGATCATCAGAAGGTGATTTGGATTGTTTATTCGAAGCATTTTGTGGTGTTTTCTTGGATTTACTGCTTTGATTGGCATTGCCACCAGCAAATTGCACCCCCTTCCCCTGCCTACTCCTTGTGTTTTCCATCACCAACGGGAGCTCAAAGAGAGAGAAAAAGAGAGGAGGTCATTCAAACCTTTTTTTTCCATCAACGTGGACTAAGTGCCGTTACGGAGCATATGTGACTCAAAAGCACCTCATACGACGGCTGTTTGGCCCCATATTTGGTATTTAAAAATTTTTTGGTCATTGAAACTTACCACCAAAATTTTGTATCAATCTGGAAACTTTTTTTTGAAACCTTTTTTTCCATCAACGTAGATTGAGTGCCCTTAAGGAGCATATGTGACTCAAAATCACCCAATACGACGGCCGTTTGGCCCCATATTTGGTATTTCATATTTTTTTGGTCATTGAAACCTACCACAAAAATTTCGTCCCAATCTGGGAACTTTTTTTGAAACCTTTTTTTCCATCAACGTAGACCGAGTGTCGTTAAGGAGCATACGTGACTAAAAACCGCCTCATACGATGGCCGTTTGGCACCATATTAGGTATTTCATATTTTTTTGGTCATTCTAACCAACCACAAAAATTTGATCTCAATCTGAAAACTTTTTTTGAAACCTTTTTTTCCATCAACGTGGACTGAGTGCCGTTAAGGAGCATATGTGACTCAAAACCACCTCATACGACGGCTGTTTGGCCCCATATTTGGTCTTTCATATATTTTTGGTCATTGAAACCTACCACCAAAATTTTGTCCCAATCTTGAAACTTTATTTTGAAACCTTTTTTTCCATCAGCGTAGATTGAGTGCCGTTAAGGAGCATATGTCACTTAAAACAACCTCATACGACGGCCGTTTGGCCCCATATTTGGTATTTCATATTTATTTTGTCAATGAAACCAACCACAAAAAATTTCGTCTCAATCTGAAAATATTTTTTCGAAACCTTTATTTCCATTAACGTGGACTTAGTGCCGTTACGTAGTATATGTGACATAAAACTACGTCATACGACGGCCGTTTGGCCCCAAATTTGGTATTTCCTATATTTTTGGTCATTAAAACCTACCACAAAATTTTCGTTTCAATATGGAATATAATTTGAAACTTTTTTTTCCATCAACATGTACTAAGTGCCGTTACGGAGCATATGTGACTCAAAACTACCTCATACGACGGCCGTTTGGCCCCATATTTGGTATTTCATATTTTTTTTGTCATTGAAACCTACCACCAAAATTTTGTCCCAATCTGGAAACTTTTTTTTGAAACCTCTTTTTTCCATCAACGTAGACCGAGTGCCGTTAAGGAGCAATATTGACTCAAAACCACCTCATACGATGGCCGTTTGTTCCCATATTTGATATTTCATATTTTTTTGGTCATTGAAACCAACCAAAAAAATTTCCTGTCAATCTAAAATAATTTTTTTGACACATTTATTTCCATCAACGTGGACTGAGTGCCGTTACGGAGCATATGTGACTCAAAACCACCTCATACGACGGCCGTTTCACCCCATCTTTGGTATTTAATATATATTTGGTCATTGAAACCCGCCACCAAAATTTCATCCCAATCTAGAAACTTTTTTTTGAAACCATTTTTTCCATCAACGTAGACCGAGTGCCGTTAAGGAGCATATGTGACTCAAAACCACCTCATACGACGGCCGTTTGGCCCCATATTTGGGTATTCATATTTTTTTGGTCATTACAACGTACCACAAAAATTTCGTCTCAATCTGGAATTTTATTTTGAAACCTTTTTTTCCATCAACGTGGACTAATTTCCGTTACGGTGCATATGTGATTCAAAACCACCTCATAAGACGGCCGTTTGGCCCCATATTTTGTATTTCATATTATTTTGGTCATTGAAACCTACCACAAAAATTTCGTCTCAATTTGAACACTTTTTTTTGAAACCTTTTTTTCCATCAACGTGGAATGAGTGCTGTTTCGGAGCATTTGTGATTCAAAACCACCTCATACGACGGCCGTTTGGCCCCATATTTGGTATGTCATATTTTTTTGGTCATTGAAACCTACCACAAATATTTCGTCTCATTCTGAATACTTTTTTTCGAAACCTTTTTTTTTCATTAACGTAGACTGAGTGCTGTTAAGGAGCATATGTGACTCAAAACCACCTCATACGACTGCCTTTTAGCCCCATATTTGGTATTTCATATTTTTTTTGTCATTAAAACCTACCACAAAACTTCGTCTCAATATGGAAATTTTTTTGAAACCTTTTTTCCATCATCGTGGAATGAGTGCTGTTACGGAGCATATTTTATTCAAAACCTTCTCATATGACGTTCGTTTGGCCCCATATTTGGTTTTTCATATTTTTTGGTCATTGAAACCTACCACCAAAATTTCTTCCCAAACTCGAAACCTTTTTTTGAAACCTTTATTTCCATCAACGTTGACTGAGTGCCGTTACGGAGCATATGTGACTCAAAACCACCTGATACGACTGCCGTTTGGCCCCATATATGGTATTTCATATTTTTTTGGTCATTGAAACCTACCACAAAAAATTTCCTCTCAATCTGAAAACTTTGTTTTAAATATTTTTTTCCATCAACGTAGATTGAGTGCCGTTACGGAGCAAATGTGACTCAAAACCACCTTATACGACGGCCGTCTGGCCCCATATTTGGTATTTCATATTTTTTTGGTCATTGAAACCTACCACAAAATTTCGTATCAATCTGAAAACACTTTTTTGAAACCTTTTTTTCCCATTAACGTGGACTTAGTGCCGTTACGGAGCATATGTGACTCAAAACCACCTCATACGACGGCCGTCTGGCCCCATAATTGGTATTTCATATTTTTTGGTCATTGAAACCTACCACAAAAATTTCGTCTCAATCTGAAAACATATTTTTGAAACCTATTTTTCCATTAACGTGGACTTAGTGCCGTTACGGAGCATATGTGACTCAAAACCACGTCATACGACGGCCGTTTGGCCCCATATTTGGTATTTCATATTTTTTGGTCATCGAAACCCACCACAAAAAATTCGTCTCAATCGAAAAAGGTTTTTTGAAACCTTTTTTTCCATTAACGTGGATGACTGTCGTTACGGAGCATATGTGAGTCAAAACCACCTCTTACGACGGCCGTTTGGCCCCATATTTGGTATTCCATTTGTTTTTGGTCATTCAAACCTACCATAAAAATTTGGTCTCAATCTGAAAACTATTTTTGAAACCTTTTTTTCATCAACGTGCACAGAGTGCCGTTACGGAGCTTATGTGACTCAAAACCACCTCATACAACGGCCGTTTGGCCCCATATTTGGTATTTCATATTTTTGTGGTCATTGAAACCTACCACCAAAATTTCGTCCGAATCTGAAAACTTTTTTTTGAAACCTTTTTTCCATCAACGTAGACTGAGTGCCCTTAAGGAGCATATGTGACTCAAAACCACCTCATACGACGGCCTTTGGCCCCATATTTGGTATTTCATAGTTTTTTGGTCATTGAAACCTACAACCAAAATTTCGTCCCAATGTGGAAACATTTTTTTGAAACCTTTTTTTTTAGATTAGTGCAAAGATATATTCAACACCAAACACAACTACAAACTACTCAAAGGTGATGACAACCCTTCTAGGAAAGCTCCCCAAACACCTAAGAGCAACTATTACAGCTTGAGCTCATCTAGCCAATATTGAAACTTAGTGAAGGCCTTAGAGTTATAGACTAACTGCATCCTAGTTCTAATTAGAAACTTGATAGAAGCAATAGAACTATCAACACGAGGAACATAACTACACCAATAAGCCTGATTTCTAGCAAGCCAAATGTTATAAACAACAACAACATTTACAACAAAGGCTACTTTTCTTCTAGCTTGAGGCAGATCTCCCCTTTTGCTGATTCATTTGAGGTAGTCAGACATGCCAGTCCATATCTTCTTAAGCTTGATCCAATCCAGACACCCCTCCCAAACCAGTTTGCTGAAGCAACAGTGGAAGAGCAGATGGTCAAGGCTCTCAGTGTGAGAGCCACAGATAGTACAAGTGTCCTCAGAACAAACACCATATCTTCTGAGTCTTTCCTTTGTCATGAGCCTTTGGTGGGCTGCTAACCATATCATGAAGCTGTGTTTGGGTGTATTGAGCCTATTTCACACAACCATATCCCAAATAACTTTATCTCCCATATCCTGTGCTTTTTTGTAACATTTACCAATGGAGAACACTTGGCCAGTCTGAGGAAGCCATGCTGCTTGGTTGATCTCATCTCTTACTTGACAGAAATATCTCCATATCCAGCTGGCAGTAGACCTAGGGTGGTGTTGCCACCAATCACCTCCTTGGATGTAGACTGAATTAACCCATCTCACCTACAGGGTGTCTTTCTTTTCAGCAATGGTCCAGACTTGCTTGCTAACTGCTAGGAGGTTCCATAGCTTTATATCCCTGACTCCCAGACCTCCATATCCCTTCTTGCTGCAGACCTTATCCCAGTTGACATAGCCTGGTTTTAGGTACCTATCATTTCCTTGCCATAAGTAAACCCTACAGACTTGATCGATTCTTGCAAGAACAGCCTCAAGTAAAATGAAAATCTGCATCCAGTAGTTGCATACACTCATCAGCACAGAATTGACTAACTGAGTCTTCCAGCAAAAGACAGTGTTCTATGCTGCCAGGATTTAATCCTATATAGCATTTTTGCCACCAGCTTCTTACAGTCTGCAGTTCTTAGTTTCTTGGTGCTAATGGGAGCACCAAGATACTTAAGAGGCCAGGCACCAGATCCAAAACCAGACAGCTTCTTAATTCTGTGTAACTATGTAGCTTGCATATTAACCTGAAAAACTTCAGATTTCTGTTTATTAGCAGCTAGGCCTGAAGATTTTTCAAAAAGTCTCAAGCCTTGAAGCATCAAGTAGACACTTCTATAGTCTCCTCTACTGAATATCATTAAGTCCACTGGAAAGCATAGACTATTCAGTTTTAGGCCTTGGCATCTAGGATGGAAATGAAAATCTTGCTTTGTTCCCTGATAATTCAGGATTCTAGTCAAATATTCCATGCAGAGTACAAAAATCAGGGGGGAGATAGGGTCTCCTTGCCTTAAGCCTCTCTTAGCCTCAAACAAATCTGTACAGGATCCATTAAAGAGGAGAGTATTGCTAGTAGTGGATATACATTCCATCAGTACTTTAATGAAATCCTTAGGAAAGTTGAGAGCCTGGAGCAAATCATGAACAAATCCCCACTCAATAGTATCCACTACTACAAAAAGGGGCAAACATAACATTCGAATAAGGCTTAACATAACACCTCTCATGTGTTTTTAAGGTCACTGATATGTAAAGTAAAGATAACACCTTGGTGGAGGTGTTATCATTGGTATACCAAAGATAACACCTATCTTGCATAATAGTTATCAATATATAGAAACAAAGATAACACCTTTATGAAATGAACGTTATCTTTAGTATAGCAAAGATAACACCTATCTATAAAACGGGTTGTCTTTAGTTACAACTTTACATAACACCTCTGTCACTCAAACGTTATCTTTTGTAATTTTTTTTATAAGTATTCGAATACAATTACGCCTAATCCAACCTGTTTTATTTTTCCCAAATAACTTCTAATATCCGACAACATGCCCAAATTTGGATCGCAACTCAAATAAAAAAAAATTGTATGTATATATATGTATATTCCAAATAATCAACCAATATCTATCAATAACTTATCGTCTTCTCAAGCGTCGAAGAGAGAAAATAACAAACTTTTTAAACGTAAATCAAAAAATACATAATTCAAAAAATGACTAGCCTAAAAACACGAAGAACAAAGTTACAATTCATTCATCATCGATCTCTTCTTCGTCATGTTGTTCCTCGACATATGTAATCCTTAAGTCCCTAAGTTCATCTTGGGAATAAGTATGAGGAGCGCGGGGATAACACTGCAAAAATATTTAAAAAAAGTCATCATAAAAACTAGAAAAAATACATTATGTCGGCAATCAATACGTATAGCATAAACACATATGTATAGCAGGACACAAATAGGATTAGGAGAAGAGCTAATGGGAAAAGCTTCCAAGTCATCTTCTAACAAGCCATACATATGAATTCGGATTTGGAATTTGTAACGCTGATGTAAAATAATATAAAATAGTGGAGTAACTATGACAAAGAAAATTGCAAAAATCGATTCTTCCACTAAGTTCTTTGAAAAGTAAGCTTAATTAGGTGGACAATAACATGTACTTTCTAATAATTAGCTGAGAACAAGAAAAAGGCTACACAAGACCATATACTTGATGCAATTTATTGTGTTCAGACTTCAGAGTCTCACTTTTTAGCACATATCTTCTAACCACACTATCCTAGAGCTCAAATGCCAAAAGGTCCTTATTAACTAAATACAGATACACAATTTGAGCTTTACAGAAAACATGACAGATATAAAGCAGAGATACAATGATAAATTTAAGAGAAAGATGTAGCGAGGAGTGAAGTTTAAAAAAAAAAACAATTACATGTGAACAACATTCCATGGTGAAGATAGGAATTGCCTGCACCCCTACAGATGGTTTAAAGACTCGATAAAATCAGTTGGACTGTAGTTGTGTTGGATTAGCAGAGATGATTTTCATTCTCTTGCACCTCACCTACAACTCATTTCTTTAATGGATTATGAGACAAATTTGTCCCCTTTTGTAGTCCTTCATAAATAGAGTCAACAGGTATTACTAAGGTTCAAGGACACGAGATTATATCCACTATGAACTCTTTTCATGGAAAATCCTGTGACATTTTAAAAAATGTTTCTCCAACCAAACTCGCTCAAAATACAATCTTAGTTTCTACTCATAGCAAGTTATATCCAATAAGCATTAGCCGATGCAAATATTTAGTTTCAGGACGTCACCTAATGATTCATTAACTGAGCATTAGGGGTTGCAAAATCGACAATCAACATAAATACTTATATTTTACTAGGTAGACAAATGATAAATAAAGGTTCTCTTTTACATTTAGGGTGTCGATTGTCACCCCTTACCTCAATGTATTTCCGACACTGTCTACAAGTCTAAGATGTAATATTACTAAACTAACACAAGTACATTCATAGATTATGAATGAATTGAGTTTTTTGCCAGTAGAATGGCTTTCATAACAAATCCTAACATTGAAATTGTTTTCCATCCGACCAAACTCACTCTAAATACAAGACTCCTAATCCTGTACTAATAGTATGTCATAACCTCCATAGACACAAATACCAATTCATTCACAGACCCACATTTCAATCAAAAACCAAACTTACAAATCAAAGTCAACAAAAATTTACGACTAATGAAATGAAATGAAACTCACCAGTAATAAGAATAAGTAACCGAGAAGTGAGCTGCTTTTCCACACGACTCCTTTCCCCTCAAACATCCCAACTAACACAATCAACACTGTCCCAGGTGTGATACTTGCCCTACACACATTTCCATTTCCCAGTTAATAACTATAACAAAACAAAGCCTGATGCCCAAAATACTTGCCCTAGAACCGATTTACATCTCATACTACAAAAATCTATGAAGTCGAATTTGGAATTTGTTATGTTGATGGACAATAATATAAAATAGTAACCATGACAAAGGAAATTGCAAAAACCAATTCTTTCACTAAGTTCTTTGACAAAGAAAGTTGCAAATTTTCACCATCACCACAATCAGTGTAACACATACTTCTTTTATGCACAATATCAAGCAGATTGAACATAATTTACTCCTTGGTATCAGAAATTCTATTGTTCAACTGATGTAAGCACATCCAAAGGGACATAAACTTACTCTTCATACCATCAAAATAGGGAAACTTTTTTTTTTAAATCTCTTTTTCCATCAACGTAGACTGAGTGTCGTTACGAAGCATATGTGACTCAAAACCACCTCATATGACGGCCGTTTGGCCCCATATTTGGTATTTCATATATTTTTGGTCATTGAAACCTACCACAAAAATTTCGTCACACTCTGAAAACTTTTTTTGAAAACTTTTTTTCCATTAACGTGGATGAGTGTCGTTACGGAGCATATGTGACTCCAACCACCTCATACGACCGCCGTTTGGCCCTATATTTGGTATTTCATATTTTTTTGGTCATTCAAACCTACCACAAAAATTTGGTCTCAATCTGACAACTTTTTTTGAAACCTATGTGGACTGAGTGCCTTTACGGAGCATATGTGACTCAAAACCACCTGATACGACGGCCGTTTGCCCCCATATTTGGTATTTCATATTTTCTTGGTCATTGAAACCTACCACCAAAATTTCATCCCAATCTGGAAACATTGTTTTGAAACCTTTTTTTTTTTGGATAAGTGAAAAAATATATTAAGCACTAAACACAACTTACAATCTACTCAAAGGTGATGACAACCCTTCTAGGAAGGCTCCCCAAACACCTAAGAGCAACTATTACAATTGAGCTCATCTAGCCAGAATTGGAACTTAGTAAAGGCCTTAGAATTATAGACTAACTTCATCCTAGTTCTAATTACAAACTTGATAGAAGCAATACAACTATCAACACTAGGAACATAACTATTCCAATAAGCCTGATTTCTAGCAAGCCAAATGTTATAAATGACAGCAGCAATTACAGCAAAGGCTACTTTCCTTTGAGCTTGAGGCAGACCTCCCCTTTTGCTGATCCAGTTGAGGCAGTCTGACATGCCAGTCCCTCTCTTCTTAATCTTGAACCAATCCAGACAACCCTCCCAAACCAGTCTGCTGAAGCAACATTGGAAGTGAAGCTGATCAAGGCTCTCAGTATGAGAGCCAAAAATAATACAGGTGTCCTTAGAGCAGACCCCATATCTTCTGAGTCTGTCCTTTGTCGTAAGCCTTTGGTGGGCTGCTAACCATATCAAGAAGCTGTGTTTAGGTGTATTGAGCCTATTCCACACAACTCTATCCCAATTGACTTTATCTCCCATCTCTTGTGCTTGTTTGTAACATTTACCAATGGAGAATACTTGGCCAGTCTGGGGAAGCAAGACTGCTTGTCTGATCTCATCTCTAACTTGACAGAAGTACCTCCATATCCAGCTAGCAGTGGACTTAGGGTGGTGATGCCACCAATCCCCTCCTTGGATGTACACTGAATTTACCCATCTCACCCACAGGGTGTCTTTCTTTTTAGCAATAGCCCAAACTTGCTTTCTAACTGCTAGGAGGTTCTAGAGCTTTATATCTCTGACTCTCAGACCTCCATAGCTCTTCTTACTACAGACCTTATCCCAGTTGACATAGCCTGACTTTAGGTATCTATCATTACCTTGACATAAATAGACTCTGCAGACTTGATTTATTCTTGCAAGAACAGCCTCAGGTAAAATGAAGATCTGCATCCAGTAATTGCACACACTCATCAGCACTGAGTTGACTAACTGGAGTTTGCCAGCAAAAGACAGAGTTCTATGTTGCCATGATTTGATTCTAAAAAGCATTTTCTCTACCAGTTTCTCATAGTCTGCAGTTCTTAATTTCTTGGTGCTAATGGGAGCACCAAGATACTTAAGAGGCCAGGCACCATAACCAAACCCAGACAGCTTCTTAATCCTGTAGAGCTCTGCAGCTTTCATGTTAACCTGAAAAACTTCAGACTTCTGCTGATTAGCAGCTAATCCTGAAGATTTTTCAAAAAATCTCAAACCTTGGAGCATCAAGTAGACACTTCTATAGTCTCATCTACTGAAAATCATTAACTCATCAGCAAAGCACAGGCTATTCAGTTTCAGACCTTGACATCTAGGATGGAAATGAAAATCTTGCTTTTCCCCCTGATAATTCAGGATTCTAGTCAAATATTCCATGCAGAGTACAAAAATCAGGGGGGATATAGGGTCCCCTTGTCTTAAACCTCTCTTAGCCTCAAACAAATCTGTACAGGATCCATTAAAGAGGAGAGTATATCTAGTAGTGGATATACATTCCATCAGAATATTAATGAAGTCCTTAGGAAAGTTGAGAGCCTGGAGCAAATCATGCACAAACCCCCACTCAATAGTATCATAAGCCTTTTGCAGATCAACTTTCATCAAGCAGCTTCTGGCAGCTTGTTTCCTAGTATAATGTTTGACAAGATCTTGACACAAAAGTATATTATCAATGATGCTTCTACCAGCAACAAATGCACTCTGACTCTGGCTAATGAAACCAGGCAAAACTCTTTTCAATCTTGAACATAAGAGTTTAGAGATGAATTTATATAGCACTGTGCAACAAGCTATAGGTCTGTAGTCTCCAACATGAGAGGGGCAAGCAACCTTAGGAACTAAGGTGATTGCTGTAGTGTTTATAGCTTTAAGCAGTCTGCCTGAACTGAAGACTTCTTGCATTGCAGAAATGATGCTTTGTCCCACCACATCCCAAGCATCCTTGAAGAAGCTTCTCTCATAACCATCAATCCCAGGAGATTTGTTATTAGGGATAGACCAGAGTGCTAACCTAATCTCCTCTCCTGTGAAATTGAGGTTAAGAAGAGAGTGTTGAGCTTCCACCAGAATAGGTCCTTGTTGAATAAACCTGCTCTTGATAGGAAGGACTTCACTTCTTGTATTAGCAACAAAAGTTCTAAAGTGATTCAAAAAAATATTTTTCACTTCTTCATGCTCATAAATCCATACATCCTCTTTACACATAATAGCATTAATATTATTTTTCTGAGCCATTATTTTCACACTATTATGAAACTTTCTAGTATTGCTATCACCATCTAGTATTCAGTCCCCTTTTGCTTTCTGATTTAAGAAAGAGATGTAATTAGCCTGAACTTCTTTAAATTTTTGGTGAGCTACAAATTCAGCATGAACAGAGCTTACATTGCTGGGATCAAGATGCAGCTGGTCCTGGCAAAATTTAAGATCAGCAGCAGCTTGTAGTTGAGCAGCTTCAACATCCCCAAACCTCTCTTTGTTGAGCTTTTTCAGATCTTGCTTTAAGGATTTCAGTTTATGCCATACTTTGAACATCTGGAAACCAACAACTTGCTGCTGCCAGGCTTCTTTAACAACAGCTAGGAAACTATCACATTTACTCCACATCTGAAAGTATCTGAAGGGGATTTTACCTTGAGGTGTGGGAAAACATTTGATCAAAGCAGGGGAATGATCAAAATATCCCTCAGGAAGGAAAATCACTTCAGCTGATTTGAAAAGAGTTAACCAGTTTACATTAGCAACAACCCTATCAAGCTTAGCTAGCACCCTATCTTCATCTTCTTGCTTATTATTCCATGTATAGAACCTACCAAGAAATTTGATATCAATCAAATTACAAGAGTTGAGGCACTTTTGAAAAGCCTCAATTTCCCTTCTAGTAACTTCAGCCCCAACTCTTTCCTCATATGTGAGCACATTATTGAAATCTCCCATCATCACCCAAGGGCCTACTAAAGAGCCACCAATTCTCTCCAAGTCTTTCCATAGAATGCATCTTCTAGCATTATCATTATGTGCATACACTATAGAACAAGCAAAGGAAACTCTCGAACTGCAAGAAGTGACAATACAATGTACTAACTAATCAGTACAGAATCTGATATCCACCTCAAAAGCTCTAGGGTCCCAAGCAATAATAATTCTACCTCTACCATGCCATGGTAAGTTTGTAGTTATATTCCAACCTGGACATAAGTTCAGATACAAGGCTCCCAGTTTATGAGCCCTGATCTTAGTTTCAAGGAGACAAACAAGCTGAGCTTTATGAGAAGAGATAAGATTCTTAACCTCTTTCTGTTTAGCTAGCTTGTTTAGCCCCCTTACATTCCAGCATAGGATATTATCCATTCACCATAGGGGTAATCAACCCCTTATCTATCAGCTCATCATTACCTCTGTCACCAGTGAGAAGGCCAACTTTCTAGACTGAGTGCCGTTAAGGAGCATATGTGACTCAAAACCACCTTATACGACGGCCGTTTGGCCACATATTTGGTATTTCATATTTTTTTGGTCATTAAAACCTACCACAAAAATTTCGTCTCAATCTGGAATTTTTTTTGATACCTTTTTTTCCATCAACGTGGAATGAGGGCTGTTACGGTGCATACATGATTCAAAACCAACTCATACGACGGTTGTTTGGCCCCATATTTGGTATTTCATATTATTTTGGTCATTGAAACTAACCAATAAAAAATCAACTTAATTTGAAAACTTCTTTTTGAAACCTTTTTTCCATTAATGTGAATAAGGGTTGTTACGGAGCATATGTGACTCAAAACCACCTCATACGACGGCCGTTTGGCCCCATATTTGGTATTTTATATTTTTTTGGTCATTGAAACCTACCACCAAAATTTCGTCCCAATCTGGAAACATTTTTTTGAAACCTTTTTTTCATCAACGTAGACTGAGTGCCGTTAAGGAGCATATGTGAGTCAAAACCACCTCATACGACGACCGTTTGGCCACATATTTGGTATTTCATATTATTTTTGGTCATTAAAACCTACCACAAAAATTTCGTCTCAATCTGGAATTTTTTTGAAACCTTTTTTCCATCAACGTGGAAGAAGTGCTGTTACGGAGCATACGTGATTCAAAACCACCTCATACGACGGCCGTTTGGACCCATATTTGGTATTTCAAATTTTTTGGTCATTGAAACCAACCACAAAAATTTTGTCTTAATCTGAAAACTTTTTTTGAAACCTTTTTTCCATTAACGTGAATGAGTGTCGTTACGGAGCATATGTGACTCAAAACCACCTATTACGACGGTCGTTTGGCCCCATATTTGGTATTTCAAATTTTTTTAGTCATTCAAACCTACCACAAAATTTTGTCTCAATCTAAAAACTTTTTGAAACCTTTTTTCCATCAACGGTTACTAAGTGCCGTTAAGGAGCATATGTGACTCAAAACCACCTCATATGATGGCCGTTTGGCTCCATATTTGGTTTTTCACATTTTTTTGTCATTAAAACCTACCACAAAAATTTCGTCTCAAATGGAATTTTTTCTGGAACCTTTTTTTCCATCAACGTGGAATGAGTGTTGTGACGGAACATATGTGATTCAAAACCTCCTCATACGACGGCCGTTTGGCCCCATATTTGGTATTTCATATTTTTTGGTCATTGAAACTTACCAACAAAATTTCTACCCAATCTGGAAACTTTTTTTCGGAAATCTCTTTTTCCATCAACGTATATGTGACTAAAAACCACCTTATACGACGGCCGTTTGGCCCCATATTTGTTATTTCCTATTTTTTGGTCATTGAAACCTACCACAAAAATTTCGTCTCAATCTGAAAACTTTTTTTTGAAACCTTTTTTCCATTAATTTGGATGAGTGTCGTTACGAAGCATATGTGACTAAAAACCACCTCATACAACCGCCGTTGGGCCCCATTTGGTATTTCATATTTTTTTGGTCATTCAAACCAACCACAAAATTTGGTCTCAATCTGAAAACTTTTTTTGAAACCTTTGTGGACTGAGTGCCGTTACGGAGCATATGTGACTCAAAATCACCTCATACGACGGTCGTTTGGCCCCATATTTGATATTTCATTTTTTTTAGTCATTCAAACATACCACAAAAATTTGTGTCAATCTAAAAACTTTTTTGAAACCTTTTTTTCCATCAACGTGGACTAAGTGCCGTTAAGGAGCATATGTGACTCAAAACCACCTCATACGATGGCCGTTTGGCACCATATTTGGTTTTTCACATTTTTTTGGTCATTAAAACCTACCACAAAAATTTCGTCTCAATATGGAATTTTTTTGTGAAACCTTTTTTTCCATCAACGTGGAATGAGTGTTGTTACGGAGCATATGTGATTCAAAACCTCCACATACGACTGCCGTTTGGCCCCATATTTGGTATTTCATATTTTTTGGTCATTGAAACTTACGACCAAAATTTCTACCCATTCTGGAAACTTTTTTTTGGAAATCTCTTTTTCCATCAACGTAGACTGAGTGCCGTTACGGAGCATATGTGACTCAAAACCACCTTGTACAACGGCCGTTTGGCCCCATATTTGTTATTTCATATTTTTTGGTCATTGAAACCTACCACAAAAATTTCGTCTCAATCTGAAAGCTTTTTTTTGAAACCTTTTTTCCATTAACGTGGATGAGTGTCGTTACGGAGCATATGTGACTCAAAACCACCTCATACAACCGCCGTTGGGCCCCATTTGGTATTTCATATTTTTTTGGTCATTCAAACCTACCACTAAATTTGGTCTCAATCTGAAAACTTTTTTTGAAACCTTTGTGGACTGAGTGCCGTTACGGAGCATATGTGACTAAAAACCACCTAATACGATGGTCGTTTGGCCCTATATTTAGTATTTCATATTTTTTTGGTCATTGAAACCTACCACCAAAATTTTGTCCCAATCTGGAAACTTCTTTTTGAAACCTTTTTTTCCATCAACGTAGACTGAGTGCCCTTAAGGAGCATATGTGACTCAAAACCACCTCATACGACGGCCGTTTGGCCCCATATTTGGTCTTTCATATTTTTTTGGTCATTGAAACCTACAACCAAAATTTCGTCCCATTCTGAAAACATTTTTTTGAAACCATTTTTTCTATTAACTTAGACTGAGTGCCGTTAAGGAGCATATGTGACTCAAAACCACCTCATACGACGGCCGTTTGGCCCCATATTTAGTATTTCATATTATTTTGGTCATTAAAACCTACCACAAAATTTTCTGCTCAATCTGGAATTTTTTTTCGAAACCTTTTTTCCATCAACGTGGAATGAGTGCTGTTACGGAGCATACGTGATTCAAAACCACCTCATACGACGGCCGTTTGGCCCCATATTTGGTATTTCATATTTTTTTGGTCATTGAAACCAACCACAAAAATTTCGTCTTCATCTGAAAACTTTTTTTTGAAACCTTTTTTCCATTAACGTGAATTAGTGTCGTTACGGAGCATATGTGACTCAAAACCACCTCATACGACGGTCGTTTGGCCCCATATTTGATATTTCATATTTTTTTAGTCATTCAAACCTACCACAAAAAACCAAAAAAAGGTTTTTCTCTCTCAACTCCCCACCTTTGTGGAAGCTATGGCAGGAGGAAAGAGAGGAAGGCCACCCAAGAAGAAGAAGGCTGGTAATCAGAGTGGACAGAAATCAATCAGTATTGTTTGCAACAAAAGCAAAGGGAAGCAGATTGAGAACTCCATACCTGAAGATGAAGTTCTATCTGAGCTGGATTTTTCAAGTGAGGAGGAGGAACCTTTTCCTCCTGTAATAAGTTCTAAGGGAGATGATGTTCACCCAAGGGAGTGAAGAAGGTTTTCAGAATGGATTTCAGCACTCAAGCCTTCAGCTAATGAGGTAAATGCTTCATTGAGGAATGTTACTGTCATGAATAGCAATCAGAATATTCTGTTTGATTCTGAGTAAATGGTTAGAACGAATGATGCAAGTTGTTTAGCTAAAGCTTCTACTAGTCACATAGTGCAAATAGAGTCAGTCATTAATGAACCTGATTTGCCTAGGATTGAACTTAGTGATGTAGCTGAGGAGATAAACTACTGGAATAATGCAATAACCTGTTTTGTACTTGGGGCTAATCCACCATTTCATGTCATGGAGGGGTTTATTAACAGAATCTGGGGGAAGTTTGGTATTGACAAAATTGCTCAGGTTGGGAAAGGTGTGATTTTGGTCAGATTATTGACTTTGGAAGGGAGGGAAAAGGTGCTGAGTGGTAAGTATTCATTTGATTCCAAGCCTCTAATCATCAAACCATGGGATGAGAACATGAATGTTTGTGATCAAACTGTGACACAGATACCTATTTGGATCAAACTTCCCAAACTTAATATTAAGTATTGGAGTGAGAAGAGTTTGTTCAAAATTGCACAAGGGGTTGGGAAAGGTTTAAAACTTGATCAGGCTACAGCAGATAAGGAGCGTTTGATGTTTGCTAGGGTGTTAGTGGAGATTCAGCTAGAGCAGCAACTGCCTGAGGTAATTCAGTTTATCAATGAGCATGGAGAGATTATAGAACAAACTGTGGAGTATGAATGGAAGCCTGATGTGTGTACTGGATGTAAGAAGATTGGGCACTTGGTTTCTGTGTGTTGGAATCAAAAGAAGAAGACTGAATGGAGGCCTAAACCAAAACCAAAGGTGGCTGCAGAGCTGATGGTGGATGAAGATGGCTTCAGAAAGGTTTCTATTAAATTTCTTCAGAGGCAAAAACAGATTCCTGCAGCTCCAAAAGGAGTACAGCTGGTTACCAATAAGTTTGATGTCCTGATTCTAGAGGAGGGTTGTGATAGAGAGCTGTGGACTGTCAGAGAAGAAGGTACAAGCATGGTTGTTGATGAGGCACCTGAACCTAAAGATATGCAGACTGCTTGCTTGGAGGGGGTTAAATTGGTAGATAAGGGGCTGGCCACCCCTATCTCCAATGGATAATATTGTAGTATGGAATGTAAGAGGCATTAACAGTTTAGCTAAGAAAAATGAGGTCAAAAAACTCTTATTTTCTCAACAAGCTAAACTGGCATGCCTCTTGGAGACCAAGGTGAGAGCTAAAAACCTTGGTAGGTTCTATTTGAATGTGTAACCTGATTGGAACATTACTACTAATTTTCCTTGGAATGGGCATGGTAGAATCATAGTTGCTTGGGATCCTAAGGTGTTTTCAGTTGATATAAGATTATGCTCCGACCAGTTTGTTCACTGCATCATCAAGGGGATTGTTTCTCAGCTTGCTTTTGCTTGTACAATTGTCTATGCTCACAATGATAAAATTGTAGATTGAAGTTATGGGAGGATTTGAGAGGTCTTGGATGTGGTGTTGTTGGACCTTGGGCTATAGTTGGAGATTTTAACAATGTTTTGAGTGCTAAAGAAAGAATTGGGGGTGCTGGGGTTACAAGAAGTGAAATCATAGACTTCCAAAGATGTTTAACTGCTTGTCAGGTTGAAGATGTGAAGTCCAATGGTAGATACTTCACTTGGTCTAATAAACAAGACCAAGAGAGTAGAATTATGGCCAAGCTGGATAGAGTGTTGGCTAATGCAGACTGGCTTCACTTATTGCCATCCGTGGAAGTCATTTTTCTACCTGAAAAGGATGTTAACCACTCTCCTTGCTGAATCAAGTGTTTCTCAAGGCCTCAAGGTAATTATCCCTTTAGGTTTTTTGAGATGTGGTGTCAACATGATAGTTACTCTGACATAGTTGCAAGAGTGTGGAATCTAACAGTTCCTGGCTATAAAATGTTCCAGATTTGGAGAAAGTTGAAGCTATTAAAACATGATCTGAAGCAGCTCAATAAGCAAGGCTTTGGAGATATACATTCCAAATTCATCCAAGCTAAAGGAAGACTGCAGGAATGCCAGAACAAAGTGCATAATGAACCAGGTAATCCTCACCTTGTTCATGATGAATATGTAGCTAACTCTGAGTTTAGAAGCATGAAAAGTAGCTACTTATCATTTTTGAAACAAAAAGCTAGAGGGGAGTGGATCATGGAGGGGGATGCTAATAAAAAATTCTTTCATTCTAGTATTAAAATGAGGGCTTAAAGGAATTCTATTAATATTATAATGAATTCTGATGGGGATTCGGAGTATGATTATGCTACATTCAGAGAGCTGTTTATCCACCATTTCAGCACTTTTGTCAGCAATAGTAAGATTCATGTAAAACCTGTCAAAAGAAAAATCATGGAGCAGGGTGCTTTGATACAAGATAATCATCTCCAAATGTCAAATCTGTGCTTTTCTGATGCTGAAATAAAGGAGGCTATTTGGTCTATTTCAAATAGCAAATCCCCTGGCATTGATGGGTATACTAGTGGCTTCTTCAAGCATAGTTGAGATATGGTAGGCAAGGGAGTGTGTGAAGCTATAAAGGAGTTTTTTACATCAGGGAAGCTGCTCAAGGAAGTCAATATTACTGCTATCACTTTGATTCCCAAAGTGAAGTGCTCTTCCCAAGTCAGTGACTATAGACCAATAGCTTGTTGTAGTGTGCTGTACAAAGCCATTTCCAAATTGATCTGCTCAAGGTTGAAACGAATCCTACCAGATTTAATCAGTCAAAGCCAAGGGGCTTTTATCTCAGGGAGAAGCATCATGGATAATATCTTGGTGTGCCAAGATCTTATTAGGCATTATAACAGGAGAATGGCTGCTAAAGGGTGCTTATTGAAGGTGGATCTGCAGAAAGCCTATGACACCATTGAATGGAGCTTTATTAGAGAGTTACTGACTGCTTTTCACTTCCCTATTAAGTTTATTGATGTTGTTATGGAGTGTATTTCTACTAGGAAGTTTACTTTATTGTTGAATGGCTCTTGCACAGAGTTATTTGAAGCAAAAAGAGGGATTACACAGGGAGATCCAATGTCCCCTTTGATCTTTGTTCTTTGTATGGAATATCTCACCAGGATTCTGAAGTTATAAGGCAACAATCACAGATTCAGGTTCCATCCTAGATGCAAGCACTTGCAGCTCAATACCTTATGCTTTGCTGATGATCTCATGATCTTCAGTAAAGGTGAATACAAAAGTGTGTATCTGATGCTATAGGGTCTTGATTTGTTTGAGAAGACTTCAGGATTAGCTGCAAATAAAAGCAAGTCTGAATTATATCATGCTAATATGGAGAGTACAGATGTTGCAAAAGCTATCAGACTTTCTGGTTTCAAGCTGGGAGTATGGCCTTTTAGGTACCTTGGTGCTACTATCAGTACAAGGAAACTGAAGACAAGTGACTGTGACAAGTTGATTGAGAAAATGATACACAGGTTCAGGACTTGGCAATCAAGAAATCTGTCCTTTGCTGGAAGACTCACTCTGGTTAATGCAGTTTTGATGAACATTTGCAACTATTGGATGCAAATGTTCATTCTCCCTAAAGCTGTATTAAAGAGGATAAATCAGATTTGCAGAGATTACTTAGGGAGAGGCAATGAGAAAAACAGGAAAATTGGCTATGTTGCCTGGGATAAAGTCTGTAGTCCAAAAAAGTATGGAGGACTAGGGGTAAGAAACATCTGCATTTGGAATACTCTTGCTGTTGGTAAACATGTATGGAACATAGCTCAGAAAAAAGACACTCTATGGGTAAAATGGGTTAACAATGTTTACATCAAAGATCATAGTTGGAATGACTATAAACCTAGAGCAGTGAGCTGGGTTTGGAAGCACATTTGCAAAGTGAAGGAAAAAGTTAAGGCTGAAGGCTGGTTTCCTAATTCAAGGCAAGCCTATAATATTGGGAAGCTATACCACAGTATCCAGAATCAGGGTATACAAGTGTGTTGGGTGAAGTCAGTTTGGAACAGGCTGTCCATCCCTAAACACAGGTTTATTTTCTGGGTGGCTTCTCACAGAAGGCTTATGACAAGAGCCAGATTAGGAAGGTTTGGTGTATGCACTGAGATTCATTGCTTAATTTGTGGCAATCATGATGAATGCATTGATCAGCTGCTGTTTGAGTGCCCATACAGTAGAGCTATCTGGGATGGAGTTCTGGAATGGTTGCAGGTGAAGAAAAGATGGACTAGCATGGAGCAGTGTCTAAACTGGATCAGCAGGAGAGGAAGACTGAAAAGAGTTCAGATATGGCTTGTTTGTGCTGCTATTGCTGCTGTGATATATATGATTTGGCAAGCTAGGAATCAAGTCCTATGGGAAGAATGTGTCCCTAGCATTCCAAGTTCTATAAATCATGTTAAGCTTTGTATTAGGAAGAGAATTGATGTAATATATACTTCTAAAGCTTGTAATAGCTCAAAATTTTGGTTAGATAACATCAAGGACATATGACTTGTAGTTGTGGGGAGCCTTCCTAGAAGGGTTGTCACTTCTATAGGTTAGGTAGTAATTGTTCCTTGTGTGCTTCAATATATTTTCACTTTGCAAAAAAAAAAAAAAACCTAACCACAAAAATTTGTCTCAATCTGAAACCTTTTTTCCATCAACGTGGACTAAGTGCCGTTAAGGAGCATATGTGACTCAAAACCACCTCATACGATGGCCGTTTGGCCCCATATTTGGTTTTTCACATTTTTTTGGTCATTAAAACCTACCACAAATATTTCGTCTCAATATGGAATTTTTTTTTGAAACCTTTTTTTCCATCAACGTGGAATGAGTGTTGTTACGGAGCATATGTGATTCAAAACCTCCTCATACGACGGCCGTATGGCCCCATATTTGGTATTTCATATTTTTTTATTCATTCAAACCTACCACAAAAATTTGTCCCCAATCTGGAAACTTTTTTTGGAAATCTCTTTTTCCATCAACGTAGACTGAGTGCCGTCATGGAGCATATGTGACTCAAAACCACCTTAAACGACGTCAGTTTGAAAACTTTTTTCTGAAACCTTTTTTTCCATTAACGTGGATAAGTGTCGTTACGGAGCATATGTGATTCAAAACCACCTCATACGACGTCCGTTTTGCCCCATATTAGGTATTTCATATTTTTTTGGTCATTCAAACCTACCACAAAAATTTCGTCTCAATATAGAATTTTTGTTTGAAACTTTTTTTTCCATTAACGTGGAATGAGTGCTGTTACGGAGCATATGTGATTCAAAACCACCTCATACGACGCCGTTTGGCCCCATATTTGGTATTTCCTATTATTTTGGTCATTGAAACCTACCACCAAAATTTCTTCCCAATCCGGAAACTTTTTTTTGAAACCTTTTTTCCATTAACGTGACTTAGTGCCGTTGCGGAGCATATGTGACTCAAAACCACCTTATACGACGGCCGTTTGGCCCCATATTTGGTATTTCATATTTTTTGGTCATTGAAACCTACCACCAAAATTTCTACTCAAATTGAAAACTTTTTAATGAAACCTTTTTTCCATTAACGTGGACTGAGTGCCGTTACGGAGCATATGTGACTCAAAACCACCTCATACGATGGCCGTTTGGCCCCATATTTGGTTTTTATCATTTTTTTGGTCATTTAAACCTACCACAAAATTTTCGTCTCAATATGGAATTTTTTTTTAAAACCTTTTTTTCCATCAACGTGGAATGAGTGTTGTTACGAAGCGTATGTGATTCAAAACCTCCTCATACGACGGGCGTTTGGCACCATATTTAGTATTTCATATTTTTTTGGTCATTGAAAACTACCACCAAAATTTCTACCCAATCTGGAAACTTTTTTTAAACCTTTTTTCCCATCAACGTAGACTGAGTGCCCTTAAGGATCATATGTGACTCAAAACCACCTCATATGACAGCCGTTTGGCCCCATATTTGGTATTTCATATTTTTTTGGTCATTGAAACCTACCACCAAAATTTTGTCCCATTAAGAAAACATTTTTTTGACACCTTTTTTTCCATTAACGTAGACTGAGTGCCGTTAAGGAGCATATGTGACTCAGAACCACCTCATACGACGGCCGTTTGGCCCCATATTTGGTATTTCATATTTTTTTGGTCATTAAATGCTACCACAAAAACAATTTCTCAATCTTGAATTTATTTTCGAAACCTTTTTTCCATCAACGTGGAATGAGTGCTGTTACGGAGCATACGTGATTCAAAACCACCTCATACGACGGCCGTTCAGCCCCATATTTGGTATTTCATATTTTTTTTGGTCATTGAAACCTACCACCAAAATTTTGTCCCATTAAGAAAACATTTTTTTGAAACCTTTTTTTCCATTAACGTAGACTGAGTGCCGTTAAGGAGCATATGTGACTCAGAACCACCTCATACGACGGCCGTTTGGCCCCATATTTGGTATTTCATATTTTTTTGGTCATTAAATGCTACCACAAAAAAAATTTCTCAATCTTGAATTTATTTTCGAAACCTTTTTTTCCATCAACGTGGAATGAGTGCTGTTACGGAGCATACGTGATTCAAAACCACCTCATACGACGGCCGTTCAGCCCCATATTTGGTATTTCATATTTTTTTGGTCATTGAAACCAACCACAAAAATTTCCTCTTAATCTGAAAACTTTTTTTTGAAACCTTTTTTCCATTAACGTGAATGAGTGTCGTTAGGGAGCATATGTGACTCAAAACCACCTCATACGACGGCCGTTTGGCCCCATATTTGGTATTTCATATTCTTTTATTCATTCAAACCTACCACAAAAATTTGTCTCATTCTAATAACTTTTTTGAAACCTTTTTTTCCATCAACGTCGACTAAGTGTCGTTAAGGAGCATATGTGACTCAAAACCACCTCATATGATGGCCGTTTGGCCCCATATTTGGTTTTCCACATTTTTTTGGTCATTAAAACCTATCACAAAAATTTCGTCTCAATATGGAATTTATTTTTGAAATCTTTTTTCCATCAACGTGGAATGAGTGTTGTTACGGAGCGTATGTGATTCAAAACCTCCTCATACGACGGCCGTTTGGCACCATATTGAGTATTTCATATTTTTTTGGTCATTGAATACTACCACCAAAATTTCGTCCCAATCTGGAAAATTCTTTTTGAAACCTTTTTTCCCATCAACGTAGACTGAGTTCCCTTAAGGAGCATGTGACTCAAAAACACCTCATACGACGGCCGTTTGGCCCCATATTTGGTATTTCATATTTTTTTGGTCATTGAAACCTACCACCAAAATTTTTCTACCATTTTGAAATAATTTTTTGAAACCTTTTTTTCCATTAAGGTAGACTGAGTGCCGTTAAGGATCATATGTGATTCAAAACCACCTCATACGACGGCCGTTTCGCCCCATATTTTGTATTTCATATTTTTTTGGTCATTAAAACCTACAACAAATATTTCTTCTCAATCTGGAATTTTATTTGAAACCTTTTTTTCCATCAACGTGGAATGAGTGCTGTTACGGAGCATATGTGATTCAAAACCACCTCATACGACAGCCGTTTGGCCCATATTTGGTATTTCATATTTTTTTGGTCATTGCAACCTACCACAAAATTTTCGTCTCAATCTGAAAACTTTTTTCTTAAACCTTTTTTTCCATTAACGTGGATAAGTGTCGTTACGGAGCATATGTGACTCAAAACCACCTCATACGACGTCCGTTTTGCCCCATATTAGGTATTTCATATTTTTTTGGTCATTCAAACCTACCACAAAAATTTCGTCTCAATATAGAATTTTTGTTTGAAACTATTTTTTCCATTAACGTAGAATGAGTGGTGTTACGGAGCATATGTGATTCAAAACCACCTCATACGACGCCGTTTGGCCCCATATTTGGTATTTCCTATTATTTTGGTCATTAAAACCTACCACCAAAATTTCTTCCCAATCCGGAATTTTTTTTTTGAAACCTTTTTTCCATTAACGTGAATGAGTGTCGTTACGGAGCATATGTGACTCAAAACCACCTCATACGACGGCCGTTTGGCCCCATATTTGGTATTTTATATTTTTTTAGTCATTCAAACCTACCACAAAAATTTGTCTCAATCTGAAACCGTTTTTTCCATCAACGTGGACTAAGTGCCGTTAAGAAGTATATGTGACTCAAAACCACCTCATACGATGGCCGTTTGGCCCCATATTTGGTTTTTCACATTTTTTTGGTCATTAAAACCTACCACAAAAATTTCGTCTCAATATGAAAAAAAATTTTGAAACCTTTTTTTCAATCAACGTGGAATGAGTGTTGTTACGGAGCATATGTGATTCAAAACCTCCTCATACGACGGCCGTTTGGCCCCATATTTAGTATTTCATATTTTTTGGTCATTGAAACCTACCACCTAAATTTCGTCCTAATCTGGAAACTTCTTTTTGAAACCTTTTTTTCCATCAACGTAGACCGAGTGCCCTTAAGGAGCATATGTGACTCAAAACCACCTCATACGACGGCCGTTTGGCCCCATATTTGGTATTTCATATTTTTTTGGTCATTAAAACCTACCACCAAAATTTCGTCCCATTCTGAAAACATTTTTTTGAAACCTTTTTTTCCATTAAAGTAGACTGAGTGCCGTTAAGGAGCATATCCGACTGAAAACCACCTCATACTACGGCCGTTTGGCCCCATATTTCGTATTTCATATTTTTTTGGTCATTAAAACCTACCACAAAAATTTCTTCTCAATCTGGAATATTTTTTTGAAACCTTTTTTTCCATCAACGTGGAATGAGTGTTGTTACGGAGCATATGTGATTCAAAACCACATCATACGACTGTCGTTTGGCCCCATATGTGGTATTTCATATTTTTTTGGTCATTGCAACCTACCACAAAAATTTCATCTCAATCTAAAACTCTTTTCTGAAACCTTTTTTCCATTAACGTGGATAAGTGTCGTTACGGAGCATATGTGACTCAAAACCACCTCATACGACGTCCGTTTTGCCCCATATTAGGTATTTCATATTTTTTTGGTCATTCAAACCTACCACAAAAATTTCGTCTCAATATGGAATTTTTTTTTGAAACCTTTTTTTCCATCAAGTGGAATGAGTGCTGTTACGGAGCATATGTGATTTAAAACCACCTCATATGACGGCCGTTTGGCCCCATATTTGGTATTTATTTTTTGGTCATTGAAACCTACCACCAAAATTTCTTCCCAATCTGGAAACTTTTTCTTGAAACCTTTTTTTCCATCAACGTAGACTGAGTGCCGTGACGGAGCATATGTGACTCAAAACCACCTCATACGACATCCGTTTGGCCCCATATATGGTATTTCATATTTTTTTGGTCATTGAATATTACCACAAAAATTTCGTCTCAATCTGAAAACGTTTTTTTGAAACCTTTTTTTCCATCAACGTGTGCCGTTACGGAGCAAATGTGACTCAAAATCACCTCATACGACGGCCGTCTGGCCCCATATTTTGTATTTCATATTTTTTTGGTCATTGAAACCTACTACAGAAATTTTGTCTCAATTTGAAAACATTTTTTTGAAACCTTTTTTCCATTAACGTGGACTTAGTGCCGTTACGGAGCATATGTGACTCAAAACCACCTCATACGAAGGCCGTATGGCCCCATATTTGGTATTTTATATTTTTTTGGTCATTGAAACCTACCACAAACCAATCGCTTGCTGCAGTGTGTTATACAAAGCCATTTCAAAGCTGATTTGCTCAAGATTGAAAAGAGTTCTACCTGATTTAATTTGTCAGAATCAAGGGGCATTTGTCTCAGGGAGGAGCATCATGGACAATATCCTTGTATGCCAATCTTATTAGGCATTACAACAGCAGAATGGCTGCTAAGGGGTGTTTATTGAAGGTGGACCTGCAGAAGGCCTATGATACCATTGAGTGGAGTTTTATTAGAGATTTACTGATTGCTTTTCATGTCCCTCTCAAGTTCATTGATGTTTTTATAGAGTGTATCTCTAGTGTGAAATTTACACTATTGTGAATGGCTCTTGCACAGAGTTATTTGCAGCAAAAAGAGGTATTAGACAGGGAGATCCCATGTCCCCTTTGATCTTTGTTCTGTGTATGGAATATCTTATCAGGATAATGAAGCTACAAGGCAACAATCACAGATTCAGATTTCATCCTAGATGCAAGCATTTGCAGCTCAACACTTTGTGCTTTGCTGATGATCTGATGATCTTCAGAAAAGGTGAATATAAGAGTTTGTATTTGATGCTACAAGGTCTGGACTTATTTGAGAAGACTTTAGGCTTAGCTGCAAAAAAGAACAAATCTGAATTGTATCATGCTAATATGGAGACTGCAGATGTGGCAAAAATCATTAGGCTCTCTGGTTTCAAGCTGGGAGTTTGGCCTTTTAAATACCTTGGTGCTACTATAAGCACAAGGAAATTGAAAACTAGTGATTGTGACAAACTGATTGAGAAAATGATACATAGAATCAGGACTTGGCAATCAAGAAATCTTTCTTTTGCTGGAAGACTCACTCTGGTTAATGTTGTTTTGATGAACATTTGTAATTATTGGATGCAAATGTTCATCTTGCCTAAATCTGTACTGAAGAGGATAAATCAGGTTTGTAGAGACTACTTATGGAAAGGAAATGAGAAGAACAGGAAAGTTGGCTATGTTGCATGGGGAAAAAATTTGTAGTCCAAAGAAGTATGGAGGGTTAGGGGTTAGAAATATCATCTTTTGGAATAATCTTGTTGTTGGTAAACATGTATGGAACATAGCACAGAAAAAAGATACTCTCTGGGTGAAGTGGGTTAGTAGTGTATACATCAAAGGTAACAACTAAAGTGACTATACACCTGGGGCAGTTAGCTTGGTTTGGAAGCATATTTGTAAAGTGAAGGAAAAAGTGAAGAATGAATGGTGGTTTCCTGCTTCAGGGCTTGCCTACAACATTGTGAAGCTTTATCATAGCATCCAGAATCAGGGTATACAAGTTGCTTGGATGAAATCATTTTGGAACAGGTTATCTCTTCCTAAACACAGATTTATTCTTTGGGTGGCTGCTCATAAAAGGCTTATGACTAGAGCCAGATTGGAAAGATTTGGTGTTTGTAGTGAGATTCACTGCTTAATCTGTGGCAGTCATGATGAACACATTGATCAACTGATGTTTGAATGGAAATACAGTAGAGCACTATGGGATGGAGTGCTGGATTGGTTACAGGTGAAGAAAAGATGGTTCAGCATGGAGCAATGCCTAGACTGGATCAGCAGGAGAGGAAGAATGAAAAAGGTCAAGAGATGGCTTGTGTGTGCTTCAGTTGCTACTGTGATATATATGGTATGGCAAGCTAGGAATCAAGTCCTTTGGGAGGAGTGTGTGCCTAGTATTTCTACTTCTATTAATCATATTAAGCTTTGTATTAGGAAGAGAATTGATGTAATATATTCCTCTAAAGTTTGTATTAGCTCTAAATCTTGATTGGATGAAATCAAGAATATATGACTTTTAGTTGTGGGGAGCCTTCCTAGAAGGATTGTCACATCTATAAGTTAGGTTGTAATAGTTTTGTATGGTTCAATATATTTTCACTTAGCAAAAAAAAAAAACCTACCACAAAAATTTCGTCTCAATTTGACAACATTTTTTTGAAACCTTTTTTTCCATTAACGTGGACTTAGTGCCGTTACGGAGTATATGTGACATAAAACCACCTCATACGACGGCCGTTTGGCCCCATATTTGGTATTTTATATTTTTTTGGTCATTAAAACCTACCACAATAATTTCTTTTCAATAAGGAATTTTTTTGAAACCTTTTTTTCCATCAACGTGGAATGAGTGCCGTTAAGGAGCATATGTGACTCAGAACCACCTCATACGACGGCCGTTTGGCCCCATATTTGGTATTTCATATTTTTTTGGTCATTAAATGCTACCACAAAAAAAATTTCTCAATCTTGAATTTATTTTCGAAACCTTTTTTTCCATCAACGTGGAATGAGTGCTGTTACGGAGCATACGTGATTCAAAACCACCTCATACGACGGCCGTTCAGCCCCATATTTGGTATTTCATATTTTTTTGGTCATTGAAACCAACCACAAAAATTTCCTCTTAATCTGAATACTTTTTTTTGAAACCTTTTTTCCATTAACGTGAATGAGTGTCGTTAGGGAGCATATGTGACTCAAAACCACCTCATACGACGGCCGTTTGGCCCCATATTTGGTATTTCATATTCTTTTATTCATTCAAACCTACCACAAAAATTTGTCTCAATCTAATAACTTTTTTGAAACCCTTTTTTCCATCAACGTCGACTAAGTGTCGTTAAGGAGCATATGTGACTCAAAACCACCTCATATGATGGCCGTTTGGCCCCATATTTGGTTTTCCACATTTTTTTGGTCATTAAAACCTATCACAAAAATTTCGTCTCAATATGGAATTTATTTTTGAAATCTTTTTTTCCATCAACGTGGAATGAGTGTTGTTACGGAGCGTATGTGATTCAAAACCTCCTCATACGATGGCCATTTGGCACCATATTGAGTATTTCATATTTTTTTGGTCATTGAATACTACCACCAAAATTTCGTCCCAATCTGGAATATTCTTTTTGAAACCTTTTTTCCCATCAACGTAGACTGAGTTCCCTTAAGGAGCTTATGTGACTCAAAAACACCTCATACGACGGCCGTTTGGCCCCATATTTGGTATTTCATATTTTTTTGGTCATTGAAACCTACCACCAAAATTTTTCTACCATTTTGAAATAATTTTTTGAAACCTTTTTTCCATTAAGGTAGACTGAGTGCCGTTAAAGAGCATATGTGATTCAAAACCACCTCATACGACGGCCGTTTGGCCCCATATTTTGTATTTCATATTTTTTTGGTCATTAAAACCTACAACAAAAATTTCTTCTCAATCTGGAATTTTATTTGAAACCTTTTTTTCCATCAACGTGGAATGAGTGCTGTTACGGAGCATATGTGATTCAAAACCACCTCATACGACAGCCGTTTGGCCCATATTTGGTATTTCATATTTTTTTGGTCATTGCAACCTACCACAAAATTTTCGTCTCAATCTGAAAACTTTTTTCTTAAACCTTTTTTTCCATTAACGTGGATAAGTGTCGTTACGGAGCATATGTGACTCAAAACCACCTCATACGACGTCCGTTTTGCCCCATATTAGGTATTTCATATTTTTTTGGTCATTCAAATCTACCACAAAAATTTCGTCTCAATATAGAATTTTTGTTTGAAACTATTTTTTCCATTAACGTGGAATGAGTGGTGTTACAGAGCATATGTGATTCAAAACCACCTCATACGACGCCGTTTGGCCCCATATTTGGTATTTCCTATTATTTTGGTCATTGAAACCTACCACCAAAATTTCTTCCCAATCCGGAATTTTTTTTTGAAACCTTTTTTCCATTAACGTGAATGAGTGTCGTTACAGAGCATATGTGACTCAAAACCACCTCATACGACGGCCGTTTGGCCCCATATTTGGTATTTTATATTTTTTTAGTCATTCAAACCTACCACAAAAATTTGTCTCAATCTGAAACCGTTTTTTCCATCAACGTGGACTAAGTGCCGTTAAGAAGTATATGTGACTCAAAACCACCTCATACGATGGCCGTTTGGCCCCATATTTGGTTTTTCACATTTTTTTGGTCATTAAAACCTACCACAAAAATTTCGTCTCAATATGAATTTTTTTTTTGAAACCTTTTTTTCAATCAACGTGGAATGAGTGTTGTTACGGAGCATATGTGATTCAAAACCTCCTCATACGACGGCCGTTTGGCCCCATATTTAGTATTTCATATTTTTTTGGTCATTGAAACCTACCACCTAAATTTCGTCCTAATCTGGAAACTTCTTTTTGAAACCTTTTTTTCCATCAACGTAGACTGAGTGCCCTTAAGGAGCATATGTGACTCAAAACCACCTCATACGACGACGGTTTGGCCCCATATTTGGTATTTCATATTTTTTTGGTCATTAAAACCTACCACCAAAATTTCGTCCCATTCTGAAAACATTTTTTTCAAACCTTTTTTTCCATTAAAGTAGACTGAGTGCCGTTAAGGAGCATATCCGACTGAAAACCACCTCATACTACGGCCGTTTGGCCCCATATTTCGTATTTCATATTTTTTTGGTCATTAAAACCTACCACAAAAATTTCTTCTCAATCTGGAATTTTTTTTTGAAACCTTTTTTTCCATCAACGTGGAATGAGTGTTGTTACGGAGCATATGTGATTCAAAACCACATCATACGACTGTCGTTTGGCCCCATATGTGGTATTTCATATTTTTTTGGTCATTGCAACCTACCACAAAAATTTCATCTCAATCTAAAACTCTTTTCTGAAACCTTTTTTTCCATTAACGTGGATAAGTGTCGTTACGGAGCATATGTGACTCAAAACCACCTCATACGACGTCCGTTTTGCCCCATATTAGGTATTTCATATTTTTTTGGTCATTCAAACCTACCACAAAAATTTCGTCTCAATATGGAATTTTTTTTTGAAACCTTTTTTTCCATCAAGTGGAATGAGTGCTGTTACGGAGCATATGTGATTTAAAACCACCTCATATGACGGCCGTTTGGCCCCATATTTGGTATTTCATATTTTTTGGTCATTGAATTCTACCACCAAAATTTCTTCCCAATCTGGAAACTTTTTCTTGAAACCTTTTTTTTCCATCAACGTAGACTGAGTGCCGTGACGGAGCATATGTGACTCAAAACCACCTCATACGACATCCGTTTGGCCCCATATATGGTATTTCATATTTTTTTGGTCATTGAATATTACCACAAAAATTTCGTCTCAATCTGAAAACGTTTTTTTGAAACCTTTTTTCCATCAACGTGTGCCGTTACGGAGTAAATGTGACTCAAAATCACCTCATACGACGGCCGTCTGGCCCCATATTTTGTATTTCATATTTTTTTGGTCATTGAAACCTACTACAGAAATTTTGTCTCAATTTTGAAACATTTTTTTGAAACCTTTTTTCCATTAACGTGGACTTAGTGCCGTTACGGAGCATATGTGACTCAAAACCACCTCATACGAAGGCCGTATGGCCCCATATTTGGTATTTTATATTTTTTTGGTCATTGAAACCTACCACAAACCAATCGCTTGCTGCAGTGTGTTATACAAAGCCATTTCAAAGCTGATTTGCTCAAGATTGAAAAGAGTTCTACCTGATTTAATTTGTCAGAATCAAGGGGCATTTGTCTCAGGGAGGAGCATCATGGACAATATCCTTGTATGCCAATCTTATTAGGCATTACAACAGCAGAATGGCTGCTAAGGGGTGTTTATTGAAGGTGGACCTGCAGAAGGCCTATGATACCATTGAGTGGAGTTTTATTAGAGATTTACTGATTGCTTTTCATGTCCCTCTCAAGTTCATTGATGTTTTTATAGAGTGTATCTCTAGTGTGAAATTTACACTATTGTTGAATGGCTCTTGCACAGAGTTATTTGCAGCAAAAAGAGGTATTAGACAGGGAGATCCCATGTCCCCTTTGATCTTTGTTCTGTGTATGGAATATCTTATCAGGATAATGAAGCTACAAGGCAACAATCACAGATTCAGATTTCATCCTAGATGCAAGCATTTGCAGCTCAACACTTTGTGCTTTGCTGATGATCTGATGATCTTCAGCAAAGGTGAATATAAGAGTTTGTATTTGATGCTACAAGGTCTGGACTTATTTGAGAAGACTTTAGGCTTAGCTGCAAAAAAGAACAAATCTGAATTGTATCATGCTAATATGGAGACTGCAGATGTGGCAAAAATCATTAGGCTCTCTGGTTTCAAGCTGGGAGTTTGGCCTTTTAAATACCTTGGTGCTACTATAAGCACAAGGAAATTGAAAACTAGTGATTGTGACAAACTGATTGAGAAAATGATACATAGAATCAGGACTTGGCAATCAAGAAATCTTTCTTTTGCTGGAAGACTCACTCTGGTTAATGTTGTTTTGATGAACATTTGTAATTATTGGATGCAAATGTTCATCTTGCCTAAATCTGTACTGAAGAGGATAAATCAGGTTTGTAGAGACTACTTATGGAAAGGAAATGAGAAGAACAGGAAAGTTGGCTATGTTGCATGGGGAAAAAATTTGTAGTCCAAAGAAGTATGGAGGGTTAGGGGTTAGAAATATCATCTTTTGGAATAATCTTGTTGTTGGTAAACATGTATGGAACATAGCACAGAAAAAAGATACTCTCTGGGTGAAGTGGGTTAGTAGTGTATACATCAAAGGTAACAACTAGAGTGACTATACACCTGGGGCAGTTAGCTTGGTTTGGAAGCATATTTGTAAAGTGAAGGAAAAAGTGAAGAATGAATGGTGGTTTCCTGCTTCAGGGCTTGCCTACAACATTGTGAAGCTTTATCATAGCATCCAGAATCAGGGTATACAAGTTGCTTGGATGAAATCATTTTGGAACAGGTTATCTCTTCCTAAACACAGATTTATTCTTTGGGTGGCTGCTCATAAAAGGCTTATGACTAGAGCCAGATTGGAAAGATTTGGTGTTTGTAGTGAGATTCACTGCTTAATCTGTGGCAGTCATGATGAACACATTGATCAACTGATGTTTGAATGGAAATACAGTAGAGCACTATGGGATGGAGTGCTGGATTGGTTACAGGTGAAGAAAAGATGGTTCAGCATGGAGCAATGCCTAGACTGGATCAGCAGGAGAGGAAGAATGAAAAAGGTCAAGAGATGGCTTGTGTGTGCTTCAGTTGCTACTGTGATATATATGGTATGGCAAGCTAGGAATCAAGTCCTTTGGGAGGAGTGTGTGCCTAGTATTTCTACTTCTATTAATCATATTAAGCTTTGTATTAGGAAGAGAATTGATGTAATATATTCCTCTAAAGTTTGTATTAGCTCTAAATCTTGATTGGATGAAATCAAGAATATATGACTTTTAGTTGTGGGGAGCCTTCCTAGAAGGATTGTCACATCTATAAGTTAGGTTGTAATAGTTTTGTATGGTTCAATATATTTTCACTTAGCAAAAAAAAAAACCTACCACAAAAATTTCGTCTCAATTTGACAACATTTTTTTGAAACCTTTTTTCCATTAACGTGGACTTAGTGCCGTTACGGAGTATATGTGACATAAAACAACCTCATACGACGGCCGTTTGGCCCCATATTTGGTATTTTATATTTTTTTGGTCATTAAAACCTACCACAAAAATTTCTTTTCAATAAGGAATTTTTTTTGAAACCTTTTTTTTCCATCAACGTGGAATGAGTGCCGTTAAGGAGCATATGTTACTCAGAACCACCTCATACGACGGCCGTTTGGCCCCATATTTGGTATTTCATATTTTTTTGGTCATTAAATGCTACCACAAAAAAATTTCTCAATCTTGAATTTATTTTCGAAACCTTTTTTTCCATCAACGTGGAATGAGTGCTATTACGGAGCATACGTGATTCAAAACCACCTCATACGACGGCCGTTCAGCCCCATATTTGGTATTTCATATTTTTTTGGTCATTGAAACCAACCACAAAAATTTCCTCTTAATCTGAAAACTTTTTTTTGAAACCTTTTTTCCATTAACGTGAATGAGTGTCGTTAGGGAGCATATGTGACTCAAAACCACCTCATACGACGGCCGTTTGGCCCCATATTTGGTATTTCATATTCTTTTATTCATTCAAACCTACCACAAAAATTTGTCTCAATCTAATAACTTTTTTGAAACCCTTTTTTCCATCAACATCGACTAAGTGTCGTTAAGGAGCATATGTGACTCAAAACCACCTCATATGATGGCCGTTTGGCCCCATATTTGGTTTTCCACATTTTTTTGGTCATTAAAACCTATCACAAAAATTTCGTCTCAATATGGAATTTATTTTTGAAATCTTTTTTTCCATTAACGTGGAATGAGTGTTGTTACGGAGCGTATGTGATTCAAAACCTCCTCATACGACGGCCGTTTGGCACCATATTGAGTATTTCATATTTTTTTGGTCATTGAATACTACCACCAAAATTTCGTCCCAATCTGGAATATTCTTTTTGAAACCTTTTTTTCCCATCAACGTAGACTGAGTTCCCTTAAGGAGCATATGTGACTCAAAAACACCTCATACGACGGCCGTTTTGCCCCATATTTGGTATTTCATATTTTTTTGGTCATTGAAACCTACCACCAAAATTTTTCTACCATTTTGAAATAATTTTTTGAAACCTTTTTTTCCATTAAGGTAGACTAAGTGCCGTTAAGGAGCATATGTGATTCAAAACCACCTCATACGACGGCCGTTTGGCCCCATATTTTGTATTTCATATTTTTTTGGTCATTAAAACCTACAACAAAAATTTCTTCTCAATCTGGAATTTTATTTGAAACCTTTTTTTCCATCAACGTGGAATGAGTGCTGTTACGGAGCATATGTGATTCAAAACCACCTCATACGACAGCCGTTTGGCCCATATTTGGTATTTCATATTTTTTTGGTCATTGCAACCTACCACAAAATTTTCGTCTCAATCTGAAAACTTTTTTCTTAAACCTTTTTTCCATTAACGTGGATAAGTGTCGTTACGGAGCATATGTGACTCAAAACCACCTCATACGACGTCCGTTTTGCCCCATATTAGGTATTTCATATTTTTTTGGTCATTCAAACCTACCACAAAAATTTCGTCTCAATATAGAATTTTTGTTTGAAACTATTTTTTCCATTAACGTGGAATGAGTGGTGTTACGGAGCATATGTGATTCAAAACCACCTCATACGACGCCGTTTGGCCCCATATTTGGTATTTCCTATTATTTTGGTCATTGAAACCTACCACCAAAATTTCTTCCCAATCCGGAATTTTTTTTTTGAAACCTTTTTTCCATTAACGTGAATGAGTGTCGTTACGGAGCATATGTGACTCAAAACCACCTCATACGACGGCCGTTTGGCCCCATATTTGGTATTTTATATTTTTTTAGTCATTCAAACCTACCACAAAAATTTGTCTCAATCTGAAACCGTTTTTTCCATCAACGTGGACTAAGTGCCGTTAAGAAGTATATGTGACTCAAAACCACCTCATACGATGGCCGTTTGGCCCCATATTTGGTTTTTCACATTTTTTTGGTCATTAAAACCTACCACAAAAATTTTGTGTCAATATGAAATTTTTTTTTGAAACCTTTTTTTCAATCAACGTGGAATGAGTGTTGTTACGGAGCATATGTGATTCAAAACCTCCTCATACGACGTCCGTTTGGCCCCATATTTGGTATTTCATATTTTATTGGTCATGGAAACCTACTCCAAAAATTTCGTCTCAATCTGAAAACTTTTTTTTTAAACCTTTTTTTCCATCAACGTGGACCGAGTGCCGTTACGGAGCAAATGTGACTCAAAACCACCTCATACGACGGCCGTCTGGCCCCATATATGGTATTTCATATTTTTTTGGTCATCGAAACCTACCACCAAAATTTCGTCCCAATCTGCAAACTCTTTTTTTGAAACCTTTTTTTCATCATCGTAGATTGAGTTCCCTTAAGGAGCATATGTGACTCAAAACCACCTCATACGACGGCCGTTTGGCCCCATATTTGGTATTTCATATTTTTTTGGTCATTGAAACATACCACCAAAATTTCGTCCCAATCTAGAAACGTTTTTTTGAAACATTTTTTTCCATCAACGTAGACTAAGTGCCGTTAAGGAGCATAGGTGTCTCAAAACCACCTCATACGACGGCCGTTTGGCCCCATATTTGCTATTTCATATTTTTTTGGTCATTAAAACTTACCACAAAAATTTCTTCTCAATATGGAATTTTTTTTGAAACCTTTTTTTCCATCAACGTGGAATGAGTGCTGTTACGGAGCATATGTGATTCAAAACCACCCCATACGACGGCCGTTTGACCCCATATTTGGTATTTCATATTTTTTGGTCATTGAAACCTACCACCAAAATTTTTTCCCAATCTGGAAACTTTTTTTTGAAACCTTTTTTTCCATCAACGTGGACCGAGTGTCGTTACGGAGCAAATGTGACTCAAAACCACCTCATACGACGGCCGTCTGGCCCCATATATGGTATTTCATATTTTTTTGGTCATTGAAACCTACCACCAAAATTTCGTCTCAATCTGGAAACATTTTTTTGAAACTTTTTTTTTTAGTAAATAAAGAATTGACATATCACCAAAACTGTGTTTACACCCTATCACCTGTTTGGATGGGACAATCCCCAACTCAAAGGTTCATGTATAGAAAGAAACTAATTACAAAGACCTTGTAACCATTCCATATCCCTTTCTTTCAATTTACAAGTATAAAGCATATAAGTTCTTTTACTAACAAAAAAATTTGATTCTTTGGACTATGTATAACACCGATGGGGTTTTGCACAACCAAAAAGACTGGTTTCTAGCCCTCCATAAGCGATATAGGAGTCCAGCTGCAGTTGCTTTGAAGACTTGTTGCTGCATAGGGGAGCACTGCCTACCTCTTCTAAGCCAACAAATCAGCTATCCCTTATTATCAAACAACCTGTGAATGCCTAGCCAAGAGTAAATTTCCTGCCACACCTTCCTTGCATACTGGCATTCAAAGAACACATGTTGATGACTCTCCTGTTGGAGCTCACAAATGCAACACATTTGTGATTACAAATTCCAAATCTAACCAGTCTTTCTCTCACAGGGAGTTTCTGTTGGATCACCAGCCACCATAGGAAGATGTGGTTAGGCATAGTCATTCAAATCCAGACAGTACCATACCATGGCACTTTGATCCCCAGATTCTCAATCCCCAACACATTTGTGGTGATATGTCAATTCTTTATTTACTTAAAAAAAAAGTTTCAAAAAGAAGTTTCCAGATTGAGATAAAATTTTGGTGGTAGGTTTCAATGACCAAAAAAATATGAAATAAGGTTTCAAAAAAAAGTTTCCAGATTGGGACGAAATTTTGGTGGTAGGTTTCACTTACCAAAAAAAATATGAAATACCAAATATGGGGCCAAACGGCCATCGTATAAGGTGGTTTTGAGTCACATATGCTCCTTAACAGCACTAAGTTTACGTTGATGGAAATAAAGTTTTCAAAAAAAAGTTTCCATATTGGGACGAAATTTTGGTGGTAGGTTTCAATGACCAAAAAAATATGAAATACCAAATATAGGGCCAAAAGGCTGTCGTATGAGGTGGTTTTGAGTCACATATGCTCCGTAACTACACTTAGTCCACGTTGATGGAAAAAAGGTTTTAAAAAAAAAATTAAGATTGAGACGAAATTTTTGTAGTAGTTTTAATGACCAAAAAAATATGAAATACCAGATATGGGGCCAAACGGCCTTCATAAGAGGTAGTTATGAGTCACATATACTCTGTAACGGCACTCGGTCAACGTTGATGAAAAAAAAGTTTCGCAAAAAACTTTTCAGATTGAGATGAAATTTTGGTGGTAGGTTTCAAAGATCAAAAAAATATGAAATAACAAATATAGGCCAAACGGCCGTCGTATGAGGTGGTTTTGAGTCACATATGCTCTGTAACAGCACTTAGTCCACGTTGATGGAAAAAAGGTTTCAAAAAAAACTTTTTAGATTGAGACGAAAATTTTGTAGTAGTTTTAATCACCAAAAAAATATGAAATACCAAATATGGGGCCAAACGGCCTTCGTATGAGGTAGTTTTGAGTCACATATGCTCCGTAACAGCATTTAGTCCACGTTGATGGAAAAAAACGTTCAAAAAAAGTTTTCAGATTGAGACGAAATTTTTGTGGTAGGTTTCATTGACCAAAAAAATATATCATCCCAAATATGGGGCAAAACGGCGGTCGTATGAGGTGTTTTTTAGTCACATATGCTCCTTAACGGCACTCATTCTACGTTGATGGAAAAAAGGTTTCAACAAAAAGTATCCAGATTGGGACGAAATTTTGGTGGTAGGTTTCAATGACCAAAAAAATATAAAATACCAAATATGGGTACAAACGGCCGTCGAATGAGGTCGTTTTGAGTAACATATGCTCCGTAACGGCACTCAGGCCACGTTAATGAAAAAAAAGCTTTCAAAAAAAAGTTTCAAGATTGAGACGAAATATGAAATACCAAATATGAGCCCAAACGGCCTTCGTATGAGGTGGTTTTGAGTCACATATGCTACGTAACGGCAATCGATCCACGTGGTTGGAAAAATAGGCTTCAAAAAAAAGTTTTCAGATTGAGATGAAATTATGGTGGTAGGTTTCAATGCCCAAAAAAAAATGAAATACCAAATATGGGGTTAAACGGCCATTTTATTAGTCCACATTGATGGAAAAAAATGTTTCAATAAAAACTTTTCAGATTGAGACGAAATTTTTGTGGTAGTTTTGATGACCAAAAAAATATGAAATACCAAATATGGGGCCAAACGGTCTTCGTATGAGGTAGTTTTGAGTCACATATGCTCCGTAACAACACAGTCCACATTGATGGAAAAAATGGTTTCAAAAAAAGTTTTCAGATGCAGACGAAATTTTTGTGTTAGGTTTCAATGACCAAAAAAGATAAAATACCATATATGGGGCCAAACGGTGGTCGTATGAGGTGGTTTTCAGTCACATATGCTCCTTAAGGGCACTGAGTCTACATTGATTGAAAAAAGGTTTCAAAAAGAAGTTTCCAGATTGAGACAAAATTTTGGTCGTAGGTTTCAATGACCAAATAAATATGAAATACCAAATATGGGGCCAAACGGCCGTCGTATGAGGTGGTTTTGAGTCAAAGGTCCTTAACGACACTAAGTATACGTTGATGGAAAAAAGGTTTCAAAAAAAAGTTTTCAGATTGGGACGAAATTTTGGTGGTAGGTTTCATTTACCAAAAAAATATGAAATACCAAATATGGGGACAAACGACTATCGTATAAGGTGGTTTTGAGTCACATATGCTCCTTAACAGCACTAAGTTTACGTTGATGGAAATAAAATTTTCAAAAAAAGTTTTCATATTGGGACGAAATTTTGGTGGTAGGTTTCAATGACCAAAAAAATATGAAATACCAAATATAGGGCCAAACGGGCGTCGTATGAGGTGGTTTTGAGTCATATATGCTCCGTAACTGCACTTAGTCCACGTTGATGGAAAAAGGTTTCAAAAAAAACTTTTCAGATTGAGACGAAATTTTTTTAGTAGTTTCAATCACCAAAAAAATATGAAATACCAAATATGGAGCCAAACGGCCTTCGTATGAGGTAGTTTTGAGTCACATATGCTCCGTAACGGCACTCGGTCGACGTTGATGGAAAAAAAGGTTTCGCAAAAAACTTTTCAGATTGAGATGAAATTTTGGTGGTAGGTTTCAATGATCAAAAAAATATGAAGTGCCAAATATAGGGCCAAACGGTCGTCGTATGAGGTGGTTTTGAGTCACATATGCTACGTAAATGCACTTAGTCCACGTTGATGGAAAAAAGGTTTCAAAAAAAAACTTTTCAGATTGAGATGAAATTTTTGTAGTAGTTTCAATCACCAAAAAAATATGAAATACCAAATATGGAGCCAAACGGCCTTCGTATGAGGTAGTTTTGAGTCACATATGCTCCGTAACAACATTTAGTCCACGTTGATGGAAAAAAAGGTTCAAAAAAAGTTTTCAGATTGAGACGAAATTTTTGTGGTAGGTTTCATTGACCAAAAAATATATCATACCAAATATGGGGCAAAACGGCGGTCGTATGAGGTGGTTTTTAGTCATATATTCTCCTTAACGGCACTCAGTCTACGTTGATGGAAAAAATGCTTTAAAAAAAAGTATCTAGATTGAGACGGAATTTTGGTGGTAGGTTTCAATGACCAAAAAAATATGAAATACCAAATATCGGGCCAAACGGCCGTCGAATGAGGTGGTTTTGAGTCACATATGCTCCGTTACGGCACTCAGGCCAAGTTGATGAAAAAAAGCTTTCAAGAAAAAGCTTCAAGATTGAGACGAAATATGAAATACCAAATATGAGCCCAAACGGCCTTCGCATGAGGTTGTTTTGAGTCACATATGCTACGTAACGGCACTCGGTCCACGTGGTTGGAAAAATAGGCTTCAAAAAAAGTTTTCAGATTGAGATGAAATTTTGGTGGTAGGTTTCGATGCCCATATAAAAAGAAATACGAAATATGGGGTTAAACGGCCGTTTTATTAGTCCACGTTGCTAGAAAAAAATGTTTCAATAAAAACTTTTCAGATTGAGAAGAAATTTTTGTTGTAGTTTGAATGAGCAAAAAAATATGAAATACCAAATATGAGGCCAAACAGTCTTCGTATGAGGTAGTTTTGAGTCACATATGCTCTATAACAACACTTAGTCCACGTTGATGGAAAAAAGGTTTCAAAAAAGTGTTCAGATTGAGACGAATTTTTTGTGGTAGGTTTCAATGACCAGAAAATATGCAATACCAAATATGGGGAAAAACGTCGGTCGTATGAGGTTGTTTTGAGTCACATATGCTCGTTAAGGGCACTCAGTCTACGTTGATGGAAAAAAAGGTTTCAAAAAGAAGTTTCCAGATTGAGACAAAATTTTGGTGGTAGGTTTCAATGACCAAAAAAATATGAAATACCAAATATGGGGCCAAACGGCGGTCGTATGAGGTGGTTTTGAGTCACATGCTCCTTAGACGTTCCTGAGATTTCAAAGGCCCGGGGCGAGGTAAATAATTTAGGGCCCTATAAGATTAACAATATGTATCTTTTAAAAGAAATTTTTAGTAGACGTACTTTTTAATCTAGAGAAATATAATTTATCAATAATAGTTTGGCCTAGTTTATAAAAACAAACTTGAATCCAACTATCTGATGTGATCTATCAAGTTTAGTGTCATGATTGATACTTGTCTGGCTTCATAAGGTTAAGTTATTATAATTCTTAGTCAATCCAATAAATTTTTCTCTACATTCGAATCTGGTTGGGCTTTTGATTTTTTCACAATAAAAACAGGTAAGTTGTTAACGCTCTCTTGTTCCATAAAAGATCATTATTAATCTACCAACCATTATAAATAAACTAAGACAAAGTGACGGAAAACTGAGTTGGTTAGAACATTCCTTCCAATTTTAAGAGGTCCAAAGATCGATTCTCATCCCGATTTTGTGTTTCCTTATGTACTAATAAAGTATAACATCATAATATTTAAAATAAGAAAATAGATGGTAGAATTTTTTGGGAAGGGAAAAACCGAATTCATATTTTTGAAAACCAAAAATTAATATATGATGCACATAAAACATTATAAAAATTTAGGTTAGTAAAAAAAAGAAAAAGGCAATGAGTAAAGGTTAATAATTTGAGTAAGAAAAAGGCAAAAAAAAGATTTAATATAAAACAGAGAAAAAGGAGCATAATAATTTAAAGGGGTTAAAAAGAGTAACTACCGTACATATAATACAAGGAAAGGTGGGAGAAAAAACAAAATGTAAAAAAAAGTTGTCAAATGTACTTGCTTGGGATTCGAACCCACCTCCTACGCAGCACTAAATGAAGTTAGAGGAAAAGCATGCGTGCCAGTAGGCTATTGTACAGCTTTGATACATTTGTGCGACAATTATTAAATACTATTAACTTATGCGAAGGCAAGCAGTAAACAGAAAAAGAATTTTTTTTTCTCTTGGGCCCTAGGCGGCCGCCCCGCCCGCTCTGCCTCAGAACCGGCCCTGACGACACTAAGTCTACGTTGATGGAAAATAAGGTTTCACAAAAAAGTTTCTTGATTATGACGAAATTTTGGTGGTAGGTTTCATTTACCAAAAAAAATATGAAATACCAAATATGGGGCCAAACGGCCATCGTATAAGGTGGTTTTGAGTCACATATGCTCCTTAATAGCACTAAGTCTACGTTGATGGAAAAAAAGTTTTCAAAAAAAAGTTTCCATATTGGGACGAAATTTTGGTGGTAGGTTTCAATGACCAAAAAAATGTGAAATACCCAATATAGGGCCAAACGGCCGTCGTATGAGGTGGTTTTGAGTCACATATGCTCCGTAAGTGCACTTAGTCCACGTTGATGGAAAAAAGGTTTCAAAAAAAACTTTTCAGATTCAGACGAAATTTTTGTAGTAGTTTTAATGACCAAAAAAATATGAAATACCAAATATGGGGCCAAACGGCCTTCATATGAGGTAGTTTTGAGTCACATATGCTCTGTAACAGCACTTAGTCAACATTGATCGAAAAAAAAGATTTCAAAAAAAAGTTACGAGATTGGGACGAAATTTTGGTGGTTGGTTTCAATGACCAAAAAGATAAGAAATGCCAAATATGGGGCAAAACGGCCGTCGTATGAGGTGGTTTTGAGACACATATGCTCCGTAACGGCACTCAGTCCACGTTGATGGAAAAAAGGTGTCAAAAAAAGTTTTCAGATTGAGACGAAATTTTGGTAGTAGGTTTCAATGCCCAAAAAAAATGAAATACCAAATATGGGGCTAAACGGCCGTCGTATTAGTCCACGTTGATCGAAAAAAAGGTTGCAAAAAAACTTTTCAGATTGAGACGAAAATTTTGTAGTAGTTTCAATCACCAAAAGAATATGAAATACCAAATATGGAGCCAAACGGCCTTCGTATGAGGTAGTTTTGAGTCACTTATGCTCCGTAACAGCATTTAGTCCACGTTGATGGAAAAAAAGGTTCAAAAAAAAGTTTTCAGATTGAGACGAAATTTTTGTGGTAGGTTTCATTGACCAAAAAATATATCATACCAAATATGGGGCAAAACGGCGGTCGTATGAGGTGGTTTTTAGTCATATATTCTCCTTAACGGCACTCAGTCTACGTTGATGGAAAAAGTGCTTTAAAAAAAAGTATCCAGATTGAGACGAAATTTTGGTGGTAGGTTTCAATGACCAAAAAAATATGAAATATCAAATATGGGCCAAACGGCCGTCGAATGAGGTGGTTTTGAGTCACATATGCTCCGTAACGGCACTCAGGCCAAGTTGATGAAAAAACGCTTTCAAGAAAAAGCTTTCAAGATTGAGACGAAATATGAAATACCAAATATGAGCCCAAACGGCCTTCGCATGAGGTTGTTTTGAGTCACATATGCTACGTAACGGCACTCGGTCCACGTGGTTGGAAAAATAGGCTTCAAAAAAGTTTTCAGATTGAGATGAAATTTTGGTGGTAGGTTTCGATGCCCATATAAAAAGAAATACGAAATATGGGTATTAACGACCGTTTTATTAGTCCACGTTGCTAGAAAAAATTGTTTCAATAAAAACTTTTCAGATTGAGAAGAAATTTTTGTTGTAGTTTGAATGAGCAAAAAAATATGAAATACCAAATATGGGGCCAAACAGTCTTCGTATGAGGTAGTTTTGAGTCACATATGCTCTATAACAACACTTAGTCCACGTTGATGGAAAAAAAGGTTTCAAAAAAGTTTTCAGATTGAGACGAAATTTTTGTGGTAGGTTTCAATGACCAGAAAATATACAATACCAAATATGGGGCAAAACGTCGGTCGTATGAGGTTGTTTTGAGTCACATATGCTCGTTAAGGGCACTCAGTCTACGTTGATGGAAAAAAAGTTTCAAAAAGAAGTTTCCAGATTGAGACAAAATTTTGGTGGTAGGTTTCAATGACCAAAAAAATATGAAATACCAAATATGGGGCCAAACGGCGGTCGTATGAGGTGGTTTTGAGTCACATGCTCCTTAGACGTTCCTGAGATTTCAAAGGCCCGGGGCGAGGTAAATAATTTAGGGCCCTATAAGATTAACAATATGTATCTTTTAAAAGAACTTTTTAGTAGACGTACTTTTTAATCTAGAGAAATATAATTTATCAATAATAGTTTGGCCTAGTTTATAAAAACAAACTTGAATCCAGCTATCTGATGTGATCTATCAAGTTTAGTGTCATGATTGATACTTGTCTGGCTTCATAAGGTTAAGTTATTATAATTCTTAGTCAATCCAATAAATTTTTCTCTACATTCGAATCTGGTTGGGCTTTTGATTTTTTCACAATAAAAACAGGTAAGTTGTTAACGCTCTCTTGTTCCATAAAAGATCATTATTAATCTACCAACCATTATAAATAAACTAAGACAAAGTGACGGAAAACTGAGTTGGTTAGAACATTCCTTCCAATTTTAAGAGGTCCAAAGATCGATTCTCATCCCGATTTTGTGTTTCCTTATGTACTAATAAAGTATAACATCATAATATTTAAAATAAGAAAATAGATGGTAGAATTTTTTGGGAAGGGAAAAACCGAATTCATATTTTTGAAAACCAAAAATTAATATATGATGCACATAAAACATTATAAAAATTTAGGTTAGTAAAAAAAAGAAAAAGGCAATGAGTAAAGGTTAATAATTTGAGTAAGAAAAAGGCAAAAAAAAGATTTAATATAAAACAGAGAAAAAGGAGCATAATAATTTAAAGGGGTTAAAAAGAGTAACTACCGTACATATAATACAAGGAAAGGTGGGAGAAAAAACAAAATGTAAAAAAAAGTTGTCAAATGTACTTGCTTGGGATTCGAACCCACCTCCTACGCAGCACTAAATGAAGTTAGAGGAAAAGCATGCGTGCCAGTAGGCTATTGTACAGCTTTGATGCATTTGTGCGACAATTATTAAATACTATTAACTTAAGCGAAGACAAGCAATAAACAGAAAAAGAATTTTTTTTTCTCTTGGGCCCTGGGCGGCCGCCCCGCTCGCCCTGCCTCAGAACCAGCCCTGACGACACTAAGTCTACGTTGATGGAAAATAAGGTTTCAAAAAAAAGTTTCCTGATTAGGACGAAATTTTGGTGGTAGGTTTCATTTACCAAAAAAAATATGAAATACCAAATATGGGGCCAAACGGCCATCGTATAAGGTGGTTTTGAGTCACATATGCTCCTTAACAGCACTAAGTCTACGTTGATGGAAAAAAAGTTTTCAAAAAAAAAGTTTCCATATTGGGACGAAATTTTGGTGGTAGGTTTCAATGACCAAAAAAATGTGAAATACCAAATATAGGGCCAAACGGCCGTCGTATGAGGTGGTTTTGAGTCACATATGCTCCGTAACTGCACTTAGTCCACGTTGATGGAAAAAAGGTTTCAAAAAAAACTTTTCAGATTCAGACGAAATTTTTGTAGTAGTTTTAATGACCAAAAAAATATGAAATACCAAATATGGGGCCAAACGGCCTTCATATGAGGTAGTTTTGAGTCACATATGCTCTGTAACAGCACTTAGTCAACATTGATCGAAAAAAAGATTTCAAAAAAAAGTTACGAGATTGGGACGAAATTTTGGTGGTTGGTTTCAATGACCAAAAAGATATGAAATGCCAAATATGGGGCAAAACGGCCGTCGTATGAGGTGGTTTTGAGACACATATGCTCCGTAACGGCACTCAGTCCACGTTGATGGAAAAAAGGTGTCAAAAAAAGTTTTCAGATTGAGACGAAATTTTGGTAGTAGGTTTCAATGCCCAAAAAAAATGAAATACCAAATATGGGGCTAAACGGCCGTCGTATTAGTCCACGTTGATCGAAAAAAAGGTTTCAAAAAAAACTTTTCAGATTGAGACGAAATTTTTTCGGTAGGTTTCAATGACAAAAAAATATAACAGACCAAATATGCGGCAAAACGGCGGTCTTATGAGATGGTTTTGAGTCACATATGCTCCTTAAGGGCACTTAGTCTACGTTGATGGAAAAAAAAGGTTTCGAAAAAAAAGTTTGCTGATTGAGATAAAATTTTGGTGGTATGTTTCAATGACCAAAAAATATATCATACCAAATATAGGGCCAAATGGCCGTCGTATGAGGTGGTTTTGAGTCACATGCTCCTTAACGGCACTAAGTCTACGTATTTCCAGATTGGGACGAAGTTTTGGTTGTAGGTTTCATTGACCAAAAAACACATGAAATACCAAATATGGGGCCAAACGACCGTCGTATGAGGTGGTTTTGAGTCACATATGTTCCGTAACGGCACTCGGTCCACGTTAATGGAAAAAAAGGTTTAAAAAAAAGGTGTTCAGATTGAGACGAAGTTTTAGTGGTTGGTTTCCATGCCCAAAAAAATATGAAATACCAAATATAGGGCCAAACGGCCATCGTATGAGGAGGTTTTGAGTCACATATGCTCGCTGACGGCACTCGGTCCACGCTGATGAAAAAAAGGTTTCAAAAAACGTTTTCAGATTGCGACGAAATTTTTATGGTAGGTTTCAAAGACAAATAAAATATGAAATACCAAATGAGGGGCCAATCGGCCGTCGTATGAGGTGGTTTTGAGTCACATATGCTCCGTAATGGCACTCCGTCGACGTTGATGGAAAAAAAGGTTTCGAAAAAAACTTTTCAGATTGAGATGAAATTTTGGTGGTAGGTTTTAATTATCAAAAAACTATGAAATACCAAATATGGGGCCAAACGGCCGTTGTATGAGGTGCTTTTGAGTCACATATGCTCCGTAACGGCACTCGGTCCACTTTGATGAAAAAAAAGGTTTCTAAAAAAAGTGTTCAGATTGAAACGAAGTTTTGGTGGTTGGTTTCAATGCCCAAATAAATATAAAATACTAAATATAGGGCCAAACGGCCGTCGGATGAGCTGGTTTTGAGTCACATATGCTCTGTAACAGCACTCGGTCGACGTTAATGGAAAAAAAAGGTTTCAAAAAAACCTTTTCAAAATGAGATGAAATTTTGGTGGTAGGTTGCAATGATCAAAAAAATATGAAATACCAAATATGGGTCCAATCGGCGGTCGTATGAGGTGGTTTTTGGTCACATATGCTCCTTAACGACACTCAGCCTACGTTGATAGGATAAAGGTTTCAAGAATAAGTTTCCAGTTTGGGACGAAATTATGGTGGTAGGTTTCAATAACCAAAAATATATAAAATACCAAATGGTATGAAATACCAAATATGGGGCTAAACGGCCGTCGTATTAGTCCATGTTGATCGAAAAAAAGGTTCCAAAAAAAACTTTTCAGATTGAGACGAAATTTTTGTAGTAGTTTCAATCACCAAATAAATATGAAATACCAAATATGGAGCCAAACGGCCTTCGTATGAGGTAGTTTTGAGTCACATATGCTCCGTAAAAGCATTTAGTTCACGTTGATGGAAAAAAAGGTTCAAAAAAAGTTTTCAGATTGAGACGAAATTTTTGTGGTAGGTTTCATTGACCAAAAAATATATCATACCAAATATGGGGCAAAACGGCGGTCGTATGAGGTGGTTTTTAGTCATATATTCTCCTTAACGGCACTCAGTCTACGTTGATGGAAAAAATGCTTTAAAAAAAAGTATCCAGATTGAGACGAAATTTTGGTGGTAGGTTTCAATGACCAAAAAATTATGAAATACCAAATATGGGCCAAACGGCCGTCGAATGAGGTGGTTTTGAGTCACATATGCTCCGTAACGGCACTCAGGCCAAGTTGATGAAAAAACGCTTTCAAGAAAAAGCTTTCAAGATTGAGACGAAATATGAAATACCAAATATGAGCCCAAACGGCCTTCGCATGAGGTTGTTTTGAGTCACATATGCTACGTAACGGCACTCGGTCCACGTGGTTGGAAAAATAGGCTTCAAAAAAAGTTTTCAGATTGAGATGAAATTTTGGTGGTAGGTTTCGATGCCCATATAAAAAGAAATACGAAATATGGGTATTAACGACCGTTTTATTAGTCCACGTTGCTAGAAAAAATTGTTTCAATAAAAACTTTTCAGATTGAGAAGAAATTTTTGTTGTAGTTTGAATGAGCAAAAAAATATGAAATACCAAATATGGGGCCAAACAGTCTTCGTATGAGGTAGTTTTGAGTCACATATGCTCTATAACAACACTTAGTCCACGTTGATGGAAAAAAAGGTTTCAAAAAAAGTTTTCAGATTGAGACGAAATTTTTGTGGTAGGTTTCAATGACCAGAAAATATACAATACCAAATATGGGGCAAAACGTCGGTCGTATGAGGTTGTTTTGAGTCACATATGCTCGTTAAGGGCACTCAGTCTACGTTGATGGAAAAAAAGTTTCAAAAAGAAGTTTCCAGATTGAGACAAAATTTTGGTGGTAGGTTTCAATGACCAAAAAAATATGAAATACCAAATATGGGGCCAAACGGCGGTCGTATGAGGTGGTTTTGAGTCACATGCTCCTTAGACGTTCCTGAGATTTCAAAGGCCCGGGGCGAGGTAAATAATTTAGGGCCCTATAAGATTAACAATATGTATCTTTTAAAAGAACTTTTTAGTAGACGTACTTTTTAATCTAGAGAAATATAATTTATCAATAATAGTTTGGCCTAGTTTATAAAAACAAACTTGAATCCAGCTATCTGATGTGATCTATCAAGTTTAGTGTCATGATTGATACTTGTCTGGCTTCATAAGGTTAAGTTATTATAATTCTTAGTCAATCCAATAAATTTTTCTCTACATTCGAATCTGGTTGGGCTTTTGATTTTTTCACAATAAAAACAGGTAAGTTGTTAACGCTCTCTTGTTCCATAAAAGATCATTATTAATCTACCAACCATTATAAATAAACTAAGACAAAGTGACGGAAAACTGAGTTGGTTAGAACATTCCTTCCAATTTTAAGAGGTCCAAAGATCGATTCTCATCCCGATTTTGTGTTTCCTTATGTACTAATAAAGTATAACATCATAATATTTAAAATAAGAAAATAGATGGTAGAATTTTTTGGGAAGGGAAAAACCGAATTCATATTTTTGAAAACCAAAAATTAATATATGATGCACATAAAACATTATAAAAATTTAGGTTAGTAAAAAAAAGAAAAGGCAATGAGTAAAGGTTAATAATTTGAGTAAGAAAAAGGCAAAAAAAAGATTTAATATAAAACAGAGAAAAAGGAGCATAATAATTTAAAGGGGTTAAAAAGAGTAACTACCGTACATATAATACAAGGAAAGGTGGGAGAAAAAACAAAATGTAAAAAAAGTTGTCAAATGTACTTGCTTGGGATTCGAACCCACCTCCTACGCAGCACTAAATGAAGTTAGAGGAAAAGCATGCGTGCCAGTAGGCTATTGTACAGCTTTGATGCATTTGTGCGACAATTATTAAATACTATTAACTTAAGCGAAGACAAGCAATAAACAGAAAAAGAATTTTTTTTTCTCTTGGGCCCTGGGCGGCCGCCCCGCCCGCCCTGCCTCAGAACCAGCCCTGACGACACTAAGTCTACGTTGATGGAAAATAAGGTTTCAAAAAAAGTTTCCTGATTAGGACGAAATTTTGGTGGTAGGTTTCATTTACCAAAAAAATATGAAATACCAAATATGGGGCCAAACGGCCATCGTATAAGGTGGTTTTGAGTCACATATGCTCCTTAACAGCACTAAGTCTACGTTGATGGAAAAAAAGTTTTCAAAAAAAAGTTTCCATATTGGGACGAAATTTTGGTGGTAGGTTTCAATGACCAAAAAAATGTGAAATACCAAATATAGGGCCAAACGGCCGTCGTATGAGGTGGTTTTGAGTCACATATGCTCCGTAACTGCACTTAGTCCACGTTGATGGAAAAAAGGTTTCAAAAAAAACTTTTCAGATTCAGACGAAATTTTTGTAGTAGTTTTAATGACCAAAAAAATATGAAATACCAAATATGGGGCCAAACGGCCTTCATATGAGGTAGTTTTGAGTCACATATGCTCTGTAACAGCACTTAGTCAACATTGATCGAAAAAAAGATTTCAAAAAAAAGTTACGAGATTGGGACGAAATTTTGGTGGTTGGTTTCAATGACCAAAAAGATATGAAATGCCAAATATGGGGCAAAACGGCCGTCGTATGAGGTGGTTTTGAGACACATATGCTCCGTAACGGCACTCAATCCACGTTGATGGAAAAAAGGTGTCAAAAAAAGTTTTCAGATTGAGACGAAATTTTGGTAGTAGGTTTCAATGCCCAAAAAAAATGAAATACCAAATATGGGGCTAAACGGCCGTCGTATTAGTCCACGTTGATCGAAAAAAGGTTTCAAAAAAACTTTTCAGATTGAGACGAAATTTTTGCGGTAGGTTTCAATGACAAAAAAATATAACATACCAAATATGCGGCAAAACGGCGGTCTTATGAGATGGTTTTGAGTCACATATGCTCCTTAATGGCACTCAGTCTACGTTGATGGAAAAAAAAGGTTTCGAAAAAAAAGTTTGCTGATTGAGATAAAATTTTGGTGGTAGGTTTCAATGACCAAAAAATATATCATACCAAATATAGGGCCAAATGGCCGTCGTATGAGGTGGTTTTGAGTCACATGCTCCTTAACGGCACTAAGTCTACGTATTTCCAGATTGGGACGAAGTTTTGGTTGTAGGTTTCATTGACCAAAAAACACATGAAATACCAAATATGGGGCCAAACGACCGTCGTATGAGGTGGTTTTGAGTCACATATGCTCCGTAACGGCACTCGGTCCACGTTAATGGAAAAAAGGTTTAAAAAAAGGTGTTCAGATTGAGACGAAGTTTTAGTGGTTGGTTTCCATGCCCAAAAAAATATGAAATACCAAATATGGGGCCAAACGGCCGTCGTATGAGGAGGTTTTGAGTCACATATGCTCGCTGACGGCACTCGGTCCACGCTGATGAAAAAAAGGTTTCAAAAAACGTTTTCAGATTGCGACGAAATTTTTATGGTAGGTTTCAAAGACAAAAAAAATATGAAATACCAAATGAGGGGCCAATCGGCCGTCGTATGAGGTGGTTTTGAGTCACATATGCTCCGTAATGGCACTCCGTCGACGTTGATGGAAAAAAAGGTTTCGAAAAAAACTTTTCAGATTGAGATGAAATTTTGGTGGTAGGTTTTAATTATCAAAAAACTATGAAATACCAAATATGGGGCCAAACGGCCGTCGTATGAGGTGCTTTTGAGTCACATATGCTCCGTAACGGCACTCGGTCCACTTTGATGAAAAAAAGGTTTGTAAAAAAAGTGTTCAGATTGAAACGAAGTTTTGGTGGTTGGTTTCAATGCCCAAATAAATATAAAATACTAAATATAGGGCCAAACGGCCGTCGGATGAGCTGGTTTTGAGTCACATATGCTCTGTAACAGCACTCGGTCGACGTTAATGGAAAAAAAAGGTTTCAAAAAAACCTTTTCAAAATGAGATGAAATTTTGGTGGTAGGTTGCAATGATCAAAAAAATATGAAATACCAAATATGGGTCCAATCGGCGGTCGTATGAGGTGGTTTTTGGTCACATATGCTCCTTAACGACACTCAGCCTACGTTGATAGGATAAAGGTTTCAAGAATAAGTTTCCAGTTTGGGACGAAATTGTGGTGGTAGGTTTTAATAACCAAAAATATATAAAATACCAAATGGTATGATGTGGTTTTGAGTCACATATGCTCCGTAACGGCACTCGGTCCACGTTGATGGAAAAAAAGGTTTCCAAAAAAAGTTTTTAGATTGAGACGAAATTTTTGTGGTAGGTTTCATTGACCAAAAAAATATAAAAACCAAATATGGGGTTAAACGGCCGTCGTATGAGGTAGTTTTGAGTCACATATGCTCCTTAACAGCACTCATTCTATGTTGATGGAACAAAAGGTTTCAAATAAAAAGTTTCCAGATTGGGACGAAATTTTGGTGGTAGGTTTCAATGACCAAAAAAATATGAAATACGAAATTTGGGGCCAAACGGCCGTCATATGAGGAGGTTTTGAGTCACATATGCTCTGTAAGGCACTCGGTCCACGTTGATGGAAAAAAGGTTTCAAAAAAAACTTTTCAGATTGAGACGCATTTTTTGTGGTAGGTTTCCATGACAAACAAATAAGAAACACCAAATATGGGGCTAAACGGCAGCCGTATGAGGTGGTTTTGAGTCACATATGCTCCGTAACGGCAGTCAGTCCACGTTGATGGAAAAAAAAGTTTCAAAAAAAAGTTGCGAGATTGGGACAAAATTTTGGTGGTAGGTTTCAATGACCAAAAAAATATGAAATACCAAATATGGGGCCAAACGGCCGTCGTATGAGGTTGTTTTGAGTCACATATGCTCCGTCACGGCATTCGGTCCACGTTGATGGAAAAAAAGGTTTCAAAAAAGCTTTTCAGATTAAGATGCAATTTTGGTGGTAGGTTTCAATGACCAAAAAAATATGAAATACCAAATATGGGGCCAAACGGCCGTCGTATGAGGAGGTTTTGAGTCACATATGCTCTGTAACGGCACTCGGTCCACGTTGATGGAAAAAAAGGTTTCAAAAAAAACTTTTCAGATTGAGACAGTTTTTGTGGTAGGTTTCCATGACAAAAAAATATGAAACACCAAATATGGGGCTAAACGGCAGCCGTATGAGGTGGCTTTGAGTCACATATGCTCTGTAATGGCAGTCAGTCCACGTTGATGGAAAAAAAAGTTTCAAAAAAAAGTTTCCAGGTTGAGACAAAATTTTTGTAGTAGTTTTAATAACTAAAAAAATATGAAATACCAAATATGGGGCCAAACGACCGTCGTATGAGGTGGTTTTGGGTCACATATGCTCCTTAAATCTACGTTGATGGAAAAAATGGTTTCAAAAAAAGTATCCAGATTGGGACAAAATTTTGGTGGTAGGTTTCAATAACCCAAAAAATATGAAATTCCAAATATGGGGCCAAACGGCCGTCGTATGAGGTGGTTGAGTCACATAGGCTCCGTAACGCACTCGGTCCACATTGATGAAAAAAAAGGTTTCAAAAAAAGTGTTCAGATTGAGAAAAAATTTGGTAGTTGGTTTCAATGCCCAAAAAAGTATGAAATACAAAATATGGGGTCAAACGGCCTTCGTATGAGGTGGTTTTGGGTCACATATGTTCCGTAACAACTCTCGGTCGACGTTGATGGAAAGAAGGTATCAAATAAGACTTTTGAGATTGAAATGAAATTAAGGTGCTAGGTTTCAATGATCAAAAAAATATGAAATACCAAATATGGGGCCAAACGGCCGTCGTATGAGGTGGTTTTGAGTCACATATGCTCCTCAACGACACTCAGTCTACGTTGATGGAAAAAAAAGGTTTCAACAAAAAAATTTCAGATTGGGACAAAATTTATGTGGTAGGTTTCAATAACCAAAAAAATATGAAATACTTAATATGGGGCCAAACGGCCGTCGTACGAGGAGGTTTTGAGTCACATATGCTCCGTGACGTCAATCGGTCCACGTTGATGGAAAAAAAGGTTTCAAAAAAAAGTTTTTAGATTGAGACAAAATTTTTGTGTTAGGTTTCAATGACCAAAAAAATATGAAATACCAAATATGGGGCCAAATGACCGTCGTATAAAGAGGTTTTGAGTCACATATGCTCTGTAACATCACTCGGTCCACGTTGATGGAAAAAAGGTTTCAATTGTAATGGTGTTTGGTACTTAATATATTTTTCACTTATCTAAAAAAAAAAAAGGTTTCAAAAAAAACTTTTTAGGTTTGAGATGAAATTTTTGTAGTAGGTTTCAAATCTCAACAAAATATTAAATACCAAATAAGGGGCCAAAAGGCTGTCGTATGAGCTCCGTAACGGCACTTAGTCCATGTTCATGTAAAAAAGGTTTCAATAAAACACTTTTCAGATTGAGACAAATTTTTTGTGGTAGGTTTCAATGACAAAAAAAATATAAAATACAAAATATGGGGCCAAACGGACGCCGTATAAGGTAGTTTTGAGTCTCATATGCTCCGTAACGGTAGTCAGTCCACGTTGATGGAAAAAAAGTTTCAAAACAAAGTTTCCAGATTGAGTCAAAATTTTTGTAGTAGTTTTAATGACTAAAAAAATATAAAATACCAAATATGGGGCCAAACGATCGTCGTATGAGGTGGTTTTGAGTCACATATGCTCCTCAACGGTACTGAGTCTACGTTGATGGAAAAAAAGGTTTCAAAAAAAGTTTCCAGATTGGGACAAAATTTTAGTGGTAGGTTTCAATGACCAAAAAAATATGAAATACCCAATATGGGTCCAAACGGCCGTCGTATAAGGTTGTTTTGAGTCACATATGCTCCGTAACGGCACTCGGTCCACGTTGATGGAAAAAAGGTTTCAAAAACAACTTTTCAGATTGAGATGAAATTTTGGTGGTAGGTTTCAATGATCAAAAAAATATGAAATACCAAATATGGGGCCAAATGGCAGTCGTATGTGGTTGTTTTGAGTCACATATGCTCCGTAACGGTACTCGGTCCACGTTGATGGAAAAAAAGGTTTCAAAAAAGACTTTTGAGATTGAGATGAAATTTTGGTGGTAGGTTTCAATGATCAAAAGAATATGAAATACCAAATATGGGGCCAAACGATCGTCGTATGAGGTGGTTTTAAGTCACATATGCTACTTAACGGCACTCAGTCTACGTTGATGGAAAAAAAGGTTTCAAGAAATTTTTTTCGGATTGGGACGAAATTTATGTGGTAGGTAATAACCAAAAATATATGAAATACCAAATATGGTTCCAAACGGCCGTCGTACTAGGAGGTTTTGAGCCACATATGCTCCGTTACGGCACTCAGTCCACGTTGATGGAAAAAAAAGCATCAAAAAAATGTTTTTAGATTGAGACAAAATTTTGGTGTTAGGTTTTAATGACCAAAGACTTATGAAATACAAAATATGGGGCCAAACGGCCGTCGTATGAGGAGGTTCTGAGTCACATATGCTCCGTAACGGCATTCGGTCCACGTTGATGGAAAAAAAGGTTTAAAAAAAACTTTTTGAGATTGAGATGAAATTTTGGTGGTAGAATGATCAAAAAAAATATGAAATACTAAATATGGGGCCATACGGCCGTCGTATGAGATGGTTTTGAGTCACATATGCTCCTTAACGACACTCAGTCTACGTTGATGAAAAAAAGATTTCAAGAAAAAGTTTCCAGATTGGGATGAAATTTTGGTGGTAGCTTTCAGTAACCAAACAAATATGAAATACTTCATCCGTTTTTTTATACATGCCTCATTGAGGTTAGGCACAAGTCTTAAGGAGGGAGAAAGATAGAGAGAGTGGAAAAAGGGGACCCATGTGATTGGAGAGAGATAGAGAGAAAGTATTGCCATAAAAGGCAATGTTGCAAGTAATTTGCAACGTCCAAAAGGGGGAAATTATACAAGTAAAAAAACGGAGAAAGTACCAAATATGGGGCGAAACGGCAATCGTCTGAGGAGGTTTTGAGTCACATATGCTCCGTGACGGAACTCGGACCACGTTGATGGAAAAAAAGGTTTCAAAAAAAGTTTTCAGAATGAGACGAATTTTTGGTGGTAGGTTTCAATGACCAAATAAATATGAAATTCCAAATATGGGGCCAAACGGTCGTCGTATAAGGAGGTTTTGAATCACATATGCTCCGTAACGGAACTCGGTCCACGTTGATGGAAAAAAAGGTTTCAAAAAATACTTTTCAGATTAAGACGAAATTTGGTGCTACGTTTCAATGACCAAAAAAATATGAAATACCAAATTTGGGGCCAAACGGCCGCAGTATGAGTTGGTTTTGAGTCATATATGCTCCGTAGTTGCAGTCAGTCCACGATGATGGAAAAAAAGTTTCAAAAAAAAAGTTTCCAGATTGAGACAAAATTTTTTTGGTAGGTTTCAATGACCAAAAAAATATGGAATACCAAATATGGGGCCAAACGGTCGTCGTATGAGGTGGTTTTGAGTCACATATAGCACTAAGTCTACGTTGATGTAAAAAAAGGTTTAAAAAAAGATTCCAGATGGGGACGAAACTTTAGTGGTAGGTTTCAATGACCAAAATCATATGAAATACCAAATTTGAGGCCAAACGGCCGTCGTATGAGGTGGTTTTGAGTCACATATGCTCCGTAACGGCACTCGGTCGACGTTGATCAAAAAAGGTTTCAAAAAATACTTTTCATTTTGAGAAGAAATTTTGGGGGTAAGTTTCAATGATCAAAATAATATGAAATACCAAATATGGGGCCAAACGGCCGAAGTATGAGGTGGTTTTGAGTCACATATGCTCCTTAACAGCTCTCAGTCTACGTTGATGGAAAAAAAGGTTTCAAGAAAAAGTTTCCTGATTGGGACGAAATTTTAGTGGTAGGTTTCAATCAATAATAAAATATGAAATACCAAATATGGGGCCAAACGGCCATCGTATGAGGAGGTTTTGAGTCACATATGCTCCGTGACAGCACTCGGACCATGTTGAAGGAAAAAAGGTTTAAAAAAAAGTGTTCAGATTAAGACGAAATTTTGGTGGTAGGTTTCAATGACCAAAAAAATATGAAATACCAAATATGAGGCCAAACGGCCGTCGAATGAAGTGGTTTTGAGTCACATATGCTCCGTAATAGCACTTAGTCCACGTTGATGGAAAAAAAGGTTTCAATTTTTTTTCAGATTCAGACAAAATTTGGGTGCTAGTTTTAATGACCGAAAAAATATGAAATACAAAGTGTGGGGCCAAACAGCTGTCGTATGGGGTGGTTTTGGGTCACATATGCTCCGTAATGGCACTCGGTCGACGTTGATGGAAAAAAAGGTTTCAAAAATACATTTCATATTGAGATGAAATTTTGGTGGTAGGTTTCAATGATCAAAAAAATATGAAATACCAAATATGGGTCCAAACGGCCGTCGTATAAGGTTGTTTTGAGTCACATATGCTCCGTAACGGCACTCGGTCCACGTTGATGGAAAAAAGGTTTCAAAAACAACTTTTCAGATTGAGATGAAATTTTGGTGGTAGGTTTCAATGATCAAAAAAATATGAAATACCAAATATGGGGCCAAATGGGCGTCGTATGAGATGGTTTTGAGTCACATATGCTCCGTAACGGCACTCGGTCAACGTTGATGGAAAAAAAGGTTTCAAAAAAAGTGTTCAGATTGAGATGAAATTTTGGTTGTTGGTTTCAATGCAAAAAAAAATATGAAATACCAAATATGGGGCCAAACGGCCGTCGTATGAGGTTGTTTTGAGTCACATATGCTTCGTAACGGCACTAGGTCCACGTTGATGGAAAATAAGGTTTCAAAAAAAAACTTTTCGGATTGACTTGAAATTTTGGTGGTAGGTTTCAATGATCAAAAAAATATGAAATACCAAATATGGGGCCAAATGGCCGTCGTATGAGGTTGTTTTGAGTCACATATGCTCCGTAACGGCACTCGGTCCACGTTGATGGAAAAAAAGGTTTAAAAAATAAGTGTTCAGATTGAGATGAAATATTGGTTGTTGGTTTCAATCCCAAAAAAATATGAAATACCAAATATGAGGCTAAACGGCCGTCGTATGAGGTGGTTTTGGGTCACATATGCTCCGTAGCAGCACTCGGTCGACGTTGATGAAAAAAGGTTTCAAAAAAGACTTTTTCAGATTGACTTGAAATTTTGGTAGTAGGTTTCAATGATAAAAAAAAAATGAAATACCAAATATGGGGCCAAACGACCGTCGTATGAGGTGGTTTTGAGTCACATATGCTCCTTAACGGTACTGAGTCTACGTTGATGAAAAAAAGGTTTCAAAAAAAGTTTCCAGATTGGGATAAAATTCTGGTGGTAGGTTCAATGACCAAAAAAATATGAAATACCAAATATGGGGCCAAACGGCCTTCGTATGAGGTGGTTATGAGTCACATATGCGCCGTAACGGCACTCTGTCCACGTTGATGGAAAAAAGGATTTAAAAAAAAACTTTTCAGATTGAGATGAAATTTTGGTGGTAGGTTTCAATGATCAAAAAAATATGAAATACCAAATATGGGGCCAAATGGCAGTCGTATGTGGTTGTTTTGAGTCACATATGCTCCGTAACGGTACTCGGTCCACGTTGATGGAAAAAAAGGTTTCAAAAAAGACTTTTGAGATTGAGATGAAATTTTGGTGGTAGGTTTCAATGATCAAAAGAATATGAAATACCAAATATGGGGCCAAACGATCGTCGTATGAGGTGGTTTTAAGTCACATATGCTACTTAACGGCACTCAGTCTACGTTGATGGAAAAAAAGGTTTCAAAAAATACTTTTCAGATTAAGACGAAATTTGGTGCTACGTTTCAATGACCAAAAAAATATGAAATACCAAATTTGGGGCCAAACGGCCGCAGTATGAGTTGGTTTTGAGTCATATATGCTCCGTAGTTGCAGTCAGTCCACGATGATGGAAAAAAAGTTTCAAAAAAAAGTTTCCAGATTGAGACAAAATTTTTTTGGTAGGTTTCAATGACCAAAAAAATATGGAATACCAAATATGGGGCCAAACGGTCGTCGTATGAGGTGGTTTTGAGTCACATATAGCACTAAGTCTACGTTGATGTAAAAAAGGTTTAAAAAAAGATTCCAGATGGGGACGAAACTTTAGTGGTAGGTTTCAATGACCAAAATCATATGAAATACCAAATTTGAGGCCAAACGGCCGTCGTATGAGGTGGTTTTGAGTCACATATGCTCCGTAACGGCACTCGGTCGACGTTGATCAAAAAAGGTTTCAAAAAATACTTTTCATTTTGAGAAGAAATTTTGGGGGTAAGTTTTAATGATCAAAATAATATGAAATACCAAATATGGGGCCAAACGGCCGTCGTATGAGGTGGTTTTGAGTCACATATGCTCCTTAACAGCTCTCAGTCTACGTTGATGGAAAAAAAGGTTTCAAGAAAAAGTTTCCTGATTGGGACGAAATTTTAGTGGTAGGTTTCAATCAATAATAAAATATGAAATACCAAATATGGGGCCAAACGGCCATCGTATGAGGAGGTTTTGAGTCACATATGCTCCGTGACAGCACTCGGACCATGTTGAAGGAAAAAAAGGTTTAAAAAAAAGTGTTCAGATTAAGACGAAATTTTGGTGGTAGGTTTCAATGACCAAAAAAATATGAAATACCAAATATGAGGCCAAACGGCCGTCGAATGAAGTGGTTTTGAGTCACATATGCTCCGTAATAGCACTTAGTCCACGTTGATGGAAAAAAAGGTTTCAATTTTTTTTTTCAGATTCAGACAAAATTTGGGTGCTAGTTTTAATGACCGAAAAAATATGAAATACAAAGTGTGGGGCCAAACAGCTGTCGTATGGGGTGGTTTTGGGTCACATATGCTCCGTAATGGCACTCGGTCGACGTTGATGGAAAAAAAGGTTTCAAAAAATACATTTCATATTGAGATGAAATTTTGGTGGTAGGTTTCAATGATCAAAAAAATATGAAATACCAAATATGGGTCCAAACGGCCGTCGTATAAGGTTGTTTTGAGTCACATATGCTCCGTAACGGCACTCGGTCCACGTTGATGGAAAAAAGGTTTCAAAAAAAACTTTTCAGATTGAGATGAAATTTTGGTGGTAGGTTTCAATGATCAAAAAAATATGAAATACCAAATATGGGGCCAAATGGGCGTCGTATGAGATGGTTTTGAGTCACATATGCTCCGTAACGGCACTCGGTCAACGTTGATGGAAAAAAAGGTTTCAAAAAAGTGTTCAGATTGAGATGAAATTTTGGTTGTTGGTTTCAATGCAAAAAAATATGAAATACCAAATATGGGGCCAAACGGCCGTCGTATGAGGTTGTTTTGAGTCACATATGCTTCGTAACGGCACTAGGTCCACGTTGATGGAAAATAAGGTTTCAAAAAAAACTTTTCGGATTGACTTGAAATTTTGGTGGTAGGTTTCAATGATCAAAAAAATATGAAATACCAAATATGGGGCCAAATGGCCGTCGTATGAGGTTGTTTTGAGTCACATATGCTCCGTAACGGCACTCGGTCCACGTTGATGGAAAAAAAGGTTTAAAAAATAAGTGTTCAGATTGAGATGAAATATTGGTTGTTGGTTTCAATCCCAAAAAAATATGAAATACCAAATATGAGGCTAAACGGCCGTCGTATGAGGTGGTTTTGGGTCACATATGCTCCGTAGCAGCACTCGGTCGACGTTGATGAAAAAAGGTTTCAAAAAGACTTTTTCAGATTGACTTGAAATTTTGGTAGTAGGTTTCAATGATAAAAAAAAATGAAATACCAAATATGGGGCCAAACGACCGTCGTATGAGGTGGTTTTGAGTCACATATGCTCCTTAACGGTACTGAGTCTACGTTGATGAAAAAAAGGTTTCAAAAAAAGTTTCCAGATTGGGATAAAATTCTGGTGGTAGGTTCAATGACCAAAAAAATATGAAATACCAAATATGGGGCCAAACGGCCTTCGTATGAGGTGGTTATGAGTCACATATGCGCCGTAACGGCACTCTGTCCACGTTGATGGAAAAAAGGATTTAAAAAAAAACTTTTCAGATTGAGATGAAATTTTGGTGGTAGGTTTCAATGATCAAAAAAATATGAAATACCAAATATGGGGCCAAATGGCAGTCGTATGTGGTTGTTTTGAGTCACATATGCTCCGTAACGGTACTCGGTCCACGTTGATGGAAAAAAAGGTTTCAAAAAAGACTTTTGAGATTGAGATGAAATTTTGGTGGTAGGTTTCAATGATCAAAAGAATATGAAATACCAAATATGGGGCCAAACGATCGTCGTATGAGGTGGTTTTAAGTCACATATGCTACTTAACGGCACTCAGTCTACGTTGATGGAAAAAAAGGTTTCAAAAAATACTTTTCAGATTAAGACGAAATTTGGTGCTACGTTTCAATGACCAAAAAAATATGAAATACCAAATTTGGGGCCAAACGGCCGCAGTATGAGTTGGTTTTGAGTCATATATGCTCCGTAGTTGCAGTCAGTCCACGATGATGGAAAAAAAAGTTTCAAAAAAAAAGTTTCCAGATTGAGACAAAATTTTTTTGGTAGGTTTCAATGACCAAAAAAATATGGAATACCAAATATGGGGCCAAACGGTCGTCGTATGAGGTGGTTTTGAGTCACATATAGCACTAAGTCTACGTTGATGTAAAAAAAGGTTTAAAAAAAAGATTCCAGATGGGGACGAAACTTTAGTGGTAGGTTTCAATGACCAAAATCATATGAAATACCAAATTTGAGGCCAAACGGCCGTCGTATGAGGTGGTTTTGAGTCACATATGCTCCGTAACGGCACTCGGTCGACGTTGATCAAAAAAGGTTTCAAAAAATACTTTTCATTTTGAGAAGAAATTTTGGGGGTAAGTTTCAATGATCAAAATAATATGAAATACCAAATATGGGGCCAAACGGCCGTCGTATGAGGTGGTTTTGAGTCACATATGCTCCTTAACAGCTCTCAGTCTACGTTGATGGAAAAAAAGGTTTCAAGAAAAAGTTTCCTGATTGGGACGAAATTTTAGTGGTAGGTTTCAATCAATAATAAAATATGAAATACCAAATATGGGGCCAAACGGCCATCGTATGAGGAGGTTTTGAGTCACATATGCTCCGTGACAGCACTCGGACCATGTTGAAGGAAAAAAAGGTTTAAAAAAAAAAGTGTTCAGATTAAGACGAAATTTTGGTGGTAGGTTTCAATGACCAAAAAAATATGAAATACCAAATATGAGGCCAAACGGCCGTCGAATGAAGTGGTTTTGAGTCACATATGCTCCGTAATAGCACTTAGTCCACGTTGATGGAAAAAAAGGTTTCAATTTTTTTTTCAGATTCAGACAAAATTTGGGTGCTAGTTTTAATGACCGAAAAAATATGAAATACAAAGTGTGGGGCCAAACAGCTGTCGTATGGGGTGGTTTTGGGTCACATATGCTCCGTAATGGCACTCGGTCGACGTTGATGGAAAAAAAGGTTTCAAAAAATACATTTCATATTGAGATGAAATTTTGGTGGTAGGTTTCAATGATCAAAAAAATATGAAATACCAAATATGGGTCCAAACGGCCGTCGTATAAGGTTGTTTTGAGTCACATATGCTCCGTAACGGCACTCGGTCCACGTTGATGGAAAAAAGGTTTCAAAAACAACTTTTCAGATTGAGATGAAATTTTGGTGGTAGGTTTCAATGATCAAAAAAATATGAAATACCAAATATGGGGCCAAATGGGCGTCGTATGAGATGGTTTTGAGTCACATATGCTCCGTAACGGCACTCGGTCAACGTTGATGGAAAAAAGGTTTCAAAAAAAGTGTTCAGATTGAGATGAAATTTTGGTTGTTGGTTTCAATGCAAAAAAATATGAAATACCAAATATGGGGCCAAACGGCCGTCGTATGAGGTTGTTTTGAGTCACATATGCTTCGTAACGGCACTAGGTCCACGTTGATGGAAAATAAGGTTTCAAAAAAAACTTTTCGGATTGACTTGAAATTTTGGTGGTAGGTTTCAATGATCAAAAAAATATGAAATACCAAATATGGGGCCAAATGGCCGTCGTATGAGGTTGTTTTGAGTCACATATGCTCCGTAACGGCACTCGGTCCACGTTGATGGAAAAAAAGGTTTAAAAAATAAGTGTTCAGATTGAGATGAAATATTGGTTGTTGGTTTCAATCCCAAAAAAATATGAAATACCAAATATGAGGCTAAACGGCCGTCGTATGAGGTGGTTTTGGGTCACATATGCTCCGTAGCAGCACTCGGTCGACGTTGATGAAAAAGGTTTCAAAAAAGACTTTTTCAGATTGACTTGAAATTTTGGTAGTAGGTTTCAATGATAAAAAAAATGAAATACCAAATATGGGGCCAAACGACCGTCGTATGAGGTGGTTTTGAGTCACATATGCTCCTTAACGGTACTGAGTCTACGTTGATGAAAAAAGGTTTCAAAAAAAGTTTCCAGATTGGGATAAAATTCTGGTGGTAGGTTCAATGACCAAAAAAATATGAAATACCAAATATGGGGCCAAACGGCCTTCGTATGAGGTGGTTATGAGTCACATATGCGCCGTAACGGCACTCTGTCCACGTTGATGGAAAAAAGGATTTAAAAAAAAACTTTTCAGATTGAGATGAAATTTTGGTGGTAGGTTTCAATGATCAAAAAAATATGAAATACCAAATATGGGGCCAAATGGCAGTCGTATGTGGTTGTTTTGAGTCACATATGCTCCGTAACGGTACTCGGTCCACGTTGATGGAAAAAAGGTTTCAAAAAGACTTTTGAGATTGAGATGAAATTTTGGTGGTAGGTTTCAATGATCAAAAGAATATGAAATACCAAATATGGGGCCAAACGATCGTCGTATGAGGTGGTTTTAAGTCACATATGCTACTTAACGGCACTCAGTCTACGTTGATGGAAAAAAAGGTTTCAAAAAATACTTTTCAGATTAAGACGAAATTTGGTGCTACGTTTCAATGACCAAAAAAATATGAAATACCAAATTTGGGGCCAAACGGCCGCAGTATGAGTTGGTTTTGAGTCATATATGCTCCGTAGTTGCAGTCAGTCCACGATGATGGAAAAAAAGTTTCAAAAAAAAAGTTTCCAGATTGAGACAAAATTTTTTTGGTAGGTTTCAATGACCAAAAAAATATGGAATACCAAATATGGGGCCAAACGGTCGTCGTATGAGGTGGTTTTGAGTCACATATAGCACTAAGTCTACGTTGATGTAAAAAAAGGTTTAAAAAAAGATTCCAGATGGGGACGAAACTTTAGTGGTAGGTTTCAATGACCAAAATCATATGAAATACCAAATTTGAGGCCAAACGGCCGTCGTATGAGGTGGTTTTGAGTCACATATGCTCCGTAACGGCACTCGGTCGACGTTGATCAAAAAAGGTTTCAAAAAATACTTTTCATTTTGAGAAGAAATTTTGGGGGTAAGTTTCAATGATCAAAATAATATGAAATACCAAATATGGGGCCAAACGGCCGTCGTATGAGGTGGTTTTGAGTCACATATGCTCCTTAACAGCTCTCAGTCTACGTTGATGGAAAAAAAGGTTTCAAGAAAAAGTTTCCTGATTGGGACGAAATTTTAGTGGTAGGTTTCAATCAATAATAAAATATGAAATACCAAATATGGGGCCAAACGGCCATCGTATGAGGAGGTTTTGAGTCACATATGCTCCGTGACAGCACTCGGACCATGTTGAAGGAAAAAAGGTTTAAAAAAAAAGTGTTCAGATTAAGACGAAATTTTGGTGGTAGGTTTCAATGACCAAAAAAATATGAAATACCAAATATGAGGCCAAACGGCCGTCGAATGAAGTGGTTTTGAGTCACATATGCTCCGTAATAGCACTTAGTCCACGTTGATGGAAAAAAAGGTTTCAATTTTTTTTCAGATTCAGACAAAATTTGGGTGCTAGTTTTAATGACCGAAAAATATGAAATACAAAGTGTGGGGCCAAACAGCTGTCGTATGGGGTGGTTTTGGGTCACATATGCTCCGTAATGGCACTCGGTCGACGTTGATGGAAAAAAAGGTTTCAAAAAATACATTTCATATTGAGATGAAATTTTGGTGGTAGGTTTCAATGATCAAAAAAATATGAAATACCAAATATGGGGCCAAACGGCCGCCGTATGAGGTGGTTTTGAGTCACATATGCTCCTTAACGGCACTCAGTCTAAGAGATGGAAAAAGAAGTTTTAAGAAAAAGTTTCCAGATTGGGACGAGATTTGGGTGGTAGGTTTCAGTGACCAATAAAATATAAAATAATAAAATAGGGCCAAACGGTCGTCGTATGAGGTGGTTTTGAATCACATATAGCACTAAGTCTACGTTGATGTAAAAAAACGTTTCAAAAAAAATATTCCAGATAGGGACGAAACTTTAATGGTAGGTTTCAATGACCAAAAAAATATGAAAAACAAATATGGCGCTAAACGGCCGTCGTATGAGGTGGTTTTGAGTCACATTTGCTCCGTAACGGCACTCGGTCGACGCTGATGGAAAAAAAGGTTTCAAAAAATACTTTTCATATTGAGATGAAATTTTGGTGGTAGGTTTCAATGATCAAAATAATATGAAATACCAAATATGGGGCCAAACGGCCGTCGTATGAGGTGGTTTTGAGTCACATATGCTCCTTAACGGCACTCAGTATACGTTGATGGAAAAAAAGGTTTCAAGAAAAAGTTTCCAGATTGGGACGAAATTTTGGTGTTAGGTTTCAATCACCAAAAATATATGAAATAAAAAATATGGGGCCAAACGGCAGTCGTATGAGGGGGTTTTGAGTCACATATGCTCCGTTACGGCACTCGGACCACATTGGTGGAAAAAAAGGTTTCAAAAAAAAGTGTTCAGATTAAGACGAAAATTTGGTGGTAGGTTTCAATGACAAAAAAGATATAAATACCAAATATGGGGCCAAACGGCCGTCGTATGGGGTGGTTTTGGGTCACATATGCTCCGTAACGGCACTCGGTCGACGTTGATGGAAAAAAAGGTTTCAGAAAAAGTTTCCAGATTGGGACGAAATTTTGGTGGTAGGTTTCAATCACCAAAAAAATATGAAATACCAAATATGGGGCGAAACGGCCGTCGTATGAGGAGGTTTTCAGTCACATCTGCTCCGTGACGGCACTCGGACCACGTTGATGGAAAAAAAGGTTTCAAAAAAAAATGTTCAGAATAAGACGAAATTTTGGTGGTAGGTTTCAATGACCAAAAAAATATGAAAGACCAAATATGAGGCCAAACGGCCGTCATATGAGGTGGTTTTCAGTCACGTATGCTCCGTAACAGCACTAAGTCCAAGTTGATGGAAAAAAAGGTTTCAAAAAAAACTTTTCAGATTGAGATGAAATTTTGGTGGTAGGTTTCAATGATCAAAATAATGTGAAATACCAAATATTGGTTCAAACGGCCGTCGTATGAGGTGGTTTTGAGTCACACATGCTCCTTAACGGCACTCAGTATACGTTGATGGAAAAAAAGGTTTCAAGAAAAAGTTTCCAGATTGGGATGAAATTTTGGTGTTAGGTTTCAATCACCAAAAATATATGAAATACCAAATATGGGGCCAAACGGCCGTCGTATGAGGAGGTTTTTAGTCACATATGCTCCGTGACGGCACTCGGACCACGTTGATGGAAAAAAAGGTTTCAAAAAAAAAGTGTTCAGATTAAGACGAAAATTTGGTGGTAGGTTTCAATGACCAAAAAGATATAAATACCAAATATGGGGCCAAACGGCCGTCGTACGGGGTGGTTTTGGGTCACATATGCTCAGTAACGGCACTCAGTCGACGTTGATGGAAAAAAAGGTTTCAGAAAAAAGTTTCCAGATTGGGACGAAATTTTGGTGGTAGGTTTCAATCACCAAAAAAATATGAAATACCAAATATGGGGCCAAACGGCCGTCGTATGAGGAGGTTTTCAGTCACATCTGCTCCGTGACGGCACTCGGACCACGTTGATGGAAAAAAAGATTTCAAAAAAAATGTTCAGATTAAGACGAAATTTTGGTGGTAGGTTTCAATGACCAAAAAAATATGAATGACCAAATATGAGGCCAAACGGCCGTCATATGAGGTGGTTTTGAGTCACGTATGCTCCGTAACAGCACTAAGTCCACGTTGATGGAAAAAAAGGTTTCAAAAAAAACTTTTCAGATTGAGATGAAATTTTGGTGGTAGGTTTCAATGATCAAAATAATGTGAAATACCAAATATGGGGCCAAACGGCCGTCCTATGAGGTGGTTTTGAGTCACATATGCTCATTAACGGCACTCAGTATACGTTGATGGAAAAAAAGGTTTCAAGAAAAAGTTTCCAGATTGGGACGAAATTTTGGTGTTAGGTTTCAATCACCAAAAATATATGAAATACCAAATATGGGGCCAAACGGCCGTCGTATGAGGAGGTTTTTAGTCACATATGCTCCGTGACGGCACTCTCGGACCACGTTGATGGAAAAAAAGGTTTCAAAAAAAAAGAGTTCAGATTAAGACGAAAATTTGGTGGTAGGTTTCAATGACCAAAAAGATATAAATACCAAATATGGGGCCAAACGGCCGTCGTATGGGGTGGTTTTAGGTCACATATGCTCCGTAACGGCACTCAGTCGACGTTGATGGAAAAAAAGGTTTCAGAAAAAGTTTCCAGATTGGGACGAAATTTTGGTGGTAGGTTTCAATCACCAAAAAAATATGAAATACCAAATATGGGGCCAAACGGCCGTCGTATGAGGAGGTTTTCAGTCACATCTGCTCCGTGACGGCACTCAGACCACGTTGATGGAAAAAAAGGTTTCAAAAAAAATGTTCAAATGCAGACGAAATTTTGGTGGTAGGTTTCAATGACCAAAAAAATATAAAAGACCAAATATGAGGCCAAACGGTCGTCATATGAGGTGGTTTTGAGTCACGTATGCTCCGTAACAGCACTAAGTCCACGTTGATGGAAAAAAAGGTTTCCCAAAAAACTTTTCAGATTGAGAGGAAATTTTGGTGGTAGTTTTAATGACCGAAAAGATATGAAATAACAAGTATGGGGCCAAAAGGCCGTCGTATGGGGTGGTTTTGGGTCACATATGCTCCGTAAAGGCACTCGGTCGACGTTGATGGAAAAAAAGGTTTCAACAAAACTTTTGAGCTTGAGATGAAATTTTGGTGGTAGGTTTCAATGATCAAAAAAATATGAAATACCAAATATGGGGCCAAACGGGCGCCGTATGAGGTGGTTTTGAGTCACATATGCTCCTTAACGGCACTTAGTCTACGTTGATGGAAAAAAAGGTTTTAAGAAAAAGTTTCTAGATTGGGACGAAATTTGGGTGGTAGGTTTGAATGACCAAAAAAATATGAACTACCAAATATGGGGCCGAACGGCCGTCATATGAGGAGGTTTTTAGTCACATATGCTCCGTGACAGCATTGGGTCCACGTTGATGGAAAAAAAGGTTTTAGAAAAAAAGTTTTGAGAATGAGACGAAATTTTGGTGGTAGCTTTCAATGACCAAAAAAATATCAAATACCAAATATGGGGCCAAACGACCATCGTATGAGGAGTTTTTGAGTCACATATGCTCCATAACGGCACTTAGTCCACATTGATGGAAGAATTGGTTTCAAAAAAAACTTTTCAGATTGAGACGAATTTTTTGTGGTAGGTTTCAATGACAAAAAAATATGAAAAACCAAATATGGGGCCAAAAAGCCGCTGTATGAGGTTGTTTTAGGTTACATATGCTCCGTAACGGCAGTCAGTCCATGTTGATGGAAAAAAAATTCAAAAAAAAGTATCAGATTGTGACAAAATTTTTGTAGTAGTTTTAATGATCAAAAAAATATGAAATACCAGTATATGGGGACAAACGACCGTCGTATGAGGTGGTTTTGTGTCACATATGCTCCTTAACGGCACTAAGTCTACGTTGATGGAAAAAAAGGTTTCAAAAAAAGTTTCCAGATTGGGATATAATTTTGGTGGTAGGTTTCAATCACAAAAAAAATATGAAATCCCAAATATGGGGCCAAACGGCCGTCGTATGAGTAGGTTTTCAGTCACATATGCTCCGTGACGGCACTCGCACCACGTTGATGGAAAAAAAGGTTACAAAAAAAACGTTTTCAGATTACGACGAAATATTGGTGGTAGGTTTCAATTTCAAAAAAAATATGAAATACCAAATATGGGGCCAAACGGCCGTCATATGAGGTGGTTTTGAGTCACGTATGCTCCGTAACAGCACTAGGTCCATGTTGATATAAAAAAAGGTTTCAAAAAAAACTTTTCAGATTGAGACGAAATTATGGTGGTAGTTTTAATGACCAAAATAATATGAAATAGCAAATATGGGGCCAAACGTCCGACCTATGAGGTGGTTTTGGGTCACATATGCTCCGTAACGACACTCGGTCGACGTTGATGGAAAAAAAGGTTTCAAAAAACACTTTTGAGATTGAGATGGAATTTTGGTGGTAGGTTTCAATGATCAAAAAAATATGAAATACCAAATATGGGGCCAAATGGCCGTCGTATGAGGTGGTTGTGAGTCACATATGCTCCTTAACGAAACTCAGTCTACGTTGATGGAAAAAAGGTTTCAAGAAAAAGTGTTCAGATTTGGACGAAATTTGGTGGTAGGTTTCGATGACCAAAAAAATATGAAATACCAAATATGGGGCCAAACGGCCGTCGTATGAGGAGGTTTTGAGTCACATATGCTCCATAACGGCACTCGGTCCATGTTGACGGGAAAAAAGGTTTCAAAAAAAACTTTTCAGATTGAGATGAAATTTTGTGGTAGGTTTCAATGACAAAAAAACATATGAAATACCAAATATGGGGCCAAACAGCCGCCGTATGAGGTTGTTTTGAGTCACATATGCTCCGTAACAGCAGTTAGTCCATGTTGATGGAAAAACAATTCAAAAAAAAGTTTCAGATTGTGACAAAATTTTTGTAGTAGTTTTAATGACCAAAAAAATATGAAATACCAATATATGGGGCCAAACGACCGTCGTATGAGGTGGTTTTGCGTTACATATGCTCCTTAACTACACTAAGTCTACGTTGATGGAAATAAAGGTTTAAAAAAAAGTTTCCAGATTGGGATAAAATTTTGGTGGTAGGTTTCAATGACCAAAAAAAATATGAAATACCAAATATGGAGCAAAATGGAGGTCGTATGAATTGGTTTTGAGTGACATATGCTCCTTAATGGCACTCAGTCTACGTTGATGGAAAAAAAGGTTTCAAAAAAAAGTTTCCAGATTGGGACGAAATTTTGGTGGTAGGTTTCAATGACCAAAAAAATATGAAATACCAAATATGGGGCCAAACGGTCGTCGTATGAGGTGGTTTTGAGTCACACATGCTTCGTAACGGCACGCAGTCGACGTTGATGAAAAAAAGGTTTAAAAAAAAGTTTTTAGATTGAGACGAAATTTTGATGGTAGGTTTCAATGCCCAAAAAAATATGAAATACCAAATATGGGGCAAAACGGCCGTTGTATGATGTGGTTTTGAGTCACATATGCTCCGTAACGGCACTCGGTCGACGTTCATGGAAAAAAAGTTTTCAAAAAAAACTTTTCATATTGAGATGAAATTTTGGTGGTAGGTTTCAATGATCAAAAAAATATGAAATACCAAATATGGGGCAAAACGGCCGTCCCATGAGGTGGTTTTTGGTCACATATGCTCTGTAACGGCAGTCGTTCGACGTTGATAGAAAAAGGTTTCAAAAAAACTTCGCAGATTGAGATGAAAATTTGGTGGTAGGTTTCAATGACCAAAAAAATATGAAATACCATATATGGGGCCAAACGACCGTCGTATGGGGTGGTTTTGGGTCACATATGCTCCGTAACGGCACTCGGTCGACGTTGATGGAAAAAAAGGTTTCAGAAAAAAGTTTCCAGATTGGGACGAAATTTGGGTGGTAGGTTTCAATGACCAAAAAAATATGAAATACCAAATATGGGGTCAAACGGCCGCCATACGAGGAGGTTTTGAGTCATATATGCTCCTTAACGACAATTAGTCCACGTTGATGGAAATAAAGGTTTCAAAAAGAACTTTTCAGATTGTGACGAAATTTTGGTGGTAGTTTTAATGACCGAAAAAATATGAAATACGAAGTATGGGCCAAACGACCGACGTATGAGGAGGTTTTGAGTAACATATGCTCCATAACGGCACTCGTTCCATGTTGATGGAAAAAATGTTTCAAAAAAAGTGTTCAGATTAAGACGAAATTTTGGTGGTAGGTTTCAATGACCAAAAAGATATGAAATACCAAATATGGGGCCAAACAGCCGTCGTATGAGGTGGTTTTGAGTCACATATGCTCCGTAACAGCAATTATCCACGTTAATGGAAAAAAAGGTTTCAAAAAAAAGTTTTCAGATTGAGACGAAATTTTTGTGGTAATTCTAATGACCGAAAAAATATGAAATACCAAGTATGGGGCAAAACGGCCGTCGTATGGGGCAAAACGGCCGTCGTATGGGGTGGTTTTGCGTCACATATGCTCCGTAATGGTTGATGGAAAAAAAGGTTCCAAAAAAAACTTTTGAGATTGAGACGAAATTTTTGTGGTAATTCTAATGACCGAAAAAATATGAAATACTAAATATGGGGCCAAACGGCCGTCGTATGAGGTGGTTTTGAGTCACATATGCTCCGTAACGGCACTCGGTCGACGTTGATGGAAAAAAAGCTTTCAAAAAATACTTTTCATATTGAGATGAAACTTTGGTGGTAGGTTTCATTGATCAAAATAATATGAAATACCAAATATGGGGCCAAACGGCCGTCGTATGAGGTGGCTTTGGGTCACATATGCTCTGTAACGGCATTCGGTCGACGTTGATGGAAAAAAAGGTTTCAAAAAAACTTTTCAGATTGACATGAAATTTTGGTGGTAGGTTTCAATGATCAAAATAACATGAAATACCAAATATTGGGCAAAACGGCCGTCTTATGAGGTGGTTTTGAGTCACATATGATCCTTAACGGCACACAGTCTACGTTGGTGGAAAAAAAGGTTTCAAGAAAAAGTTTCCAGATTAGGACGAAAATTTGGTGGTAGGTTTCAATCACCAAAAAAATATGAAATACCAAATATGGGGCCAAACGGCCGTCGTTTGAGGAGGTTTTGAGTCACATATGCTCCGTGACGGCACTCGGACCACGTTGATGGAAAAAAAGGTTTCAAAAAAAAGTATTCAGATTAAGAAGAAATTTTGGTGGTAGGTTTCAATAACCAAAAAAAATATGAAATACCAAATATGGGGCCAAACACCGTCATATGAGGTGGTTTTGAGTCACGTATGCTCCGTAATAGCACTAAGTCCACGTTGATTGAAAAAAAGGTTTCAAAAAATACTTTTCAGATTTAGACGAAAATTTGGTGGTAGTTTTAATGACCGAAAAGATATGAAATAATAAGTATGGGGCCAAACGGCCGTCGTATGAGGTGGTTTTGAGTCACATATGCTCCCCGTAACGGTACTCGGTCGACGTTGATGGAAAAAACGTTTTCAAAAAAAAGTTTTCATATTGAGAAGAAAATTTTGTGGTATGTTTCAATGATCAAAAAAATATGAAATACCAAATATGGGACAAAACGGCCGTCGTATGAGGTGGTTTTTGGTCACATATGCTCCGTAACGGCAGTCGGTCGACGTTGATGGAAAAAGGTTTCAAAAAAACTTCGCAGATTGAGATGAAATTTTGGTTGTAGGTTTCAATGACCCAAAAAATATGAAATTCCAAATATGGGGCCAAACGACCGTCGTATGACGATGTTGTGAGTCACATATGCTCCGTGACGGCACTGGGTCCACGTTGATGGAAAAAAAGGTTTAAAAAAATACTTTTCAGATTGAGATGAAAATTTGTGGTAGGTTTCAATGACAAAAAAATATGAAATACCAAATATAGGGCCAAACAGCCTCCGTATGAGGTGGTTTTGAGTCATATATGCTCCGTAACGGCAGTCAGTTCAGGTTGATGGAAAAACAATTTGAAAAAAAAGTTTCCAGATTGTGAAATTTTTTTTTATTAGTTTTAATGACCAATAAAATATGAAATACCAATATATCGGGCCAAACGACCGTCGTATGAGGTGGTTTTGAGTCACATATTCTCCTTAACGGCAATAAGTCTACGTTGATGGAAAAAAAAGGTTTCAAGAAAAAGTTTCCTGATTTAGACGAAATTTTTGTGGTAGGTATCAATGATAAAAAAAATATGAAATACCAAATATGGGGCCAAACGTCCGTCGTGTGAGGTGGTTTTGGTCACATATGCTCCGTAACGGCACTCGGTCGACGTTGATGGAAAAATAGATTTCAAAAAAAACTTTTGAGCTTGAGATTAAATTATGATGGTAGGTTTCAATGATCAAAAAAATATGAAATACCAAATATGGGGCCAAACGGCCGCCGTATGAGGTGGTTTTGAGTCACATATGCTCCTTAACGGCACTCAGTCTACGTTGATGGAAAAAAAGGTTTGAAGAAAAAGTTTTCAGATTGGGACGTAATTTTAGTGGTAGGTTTCAATGATCAAAATAATATGAAATACCAAATATAGGGCCAAACGGTCGTTGTATGAGGTGGTTTTGAGTCACATACGCTCTTTAACGACACTCAGTCTACGTTGATGGAAATGAAGGTTTCAAGAAAAAGTTTCCAGATAGGGACGAAATTTTGGTGGTAGGTTTCAATCACCAAAAAAATATGAAATACCAAATATGGGGCCAAACGACCGTCGTATGAGGAGGTTTTGAGTCACATATGCTCCGTGACGGCACTCGGACTACGTTGATGGAAAAAAAGTTTCAAAACAAAAATGTTCAGATTAAGACTAAATTTTGGTTGTAGGTTTCAATGACCAAAAAGATATGAAATACCAAATATGGGCAAAACGGTCGTCGTATGAGGTTGTTTTGAGTCACATATGCTCCGTAAGAGCAATTAGTCCACGTTGATGGAAAAAAGGTTTGAAAAAAAAGTTTGCAGATTGAGACGAAATTTTTGTGGTAGTTCTAATGACCGAAAAAATATGAAATACCAAGTATGGGGCCAAACGGCCGTCGTATGGGGTGGTTTTGGGTCACATATGCTCCGTAACGGTTGATGGAAAGAAAGGTTTCCAAAAAAATCTTTTGAGATTGAGATGAAATTTTGGTGGTAGGTTTCAATGATCAAAAAAATATGAAATACCAAATATGGGGCCAAACTGCCGCCGTATGAGGTGGTTTTGAGTCACATATGCTCCTTAACGGCACTTAGTTTACATTGATGGAAAAAAAGGTTTTAAGAAAAAGTTTCGAGATTGGGACGAAATTTGGGTGGTAGGTTTCAATGAAAATATATGAAATACCAAATATGGGGCCAAACGGCCATCGTATGAGGAGGTTTTGAGTCACATATGCTCCATAACGGCACTCGGTCCATGTTGATGGTAAAAAAGGTTTCGAAAAAAACTTTTCAGATTGTGACGCAATTTTTGTGGTAGGTTTCAATGACAAAAAAAATATGAAATACCAAATATGGGGCGAAACGGCCGCCGTATGAGGTGCTTTGAGTCACATATGCTCCTTAACGGCACTCAATCTACGTTGATGGGAAAAAAGGTTTTAAGAAAAAGTTTCCAGATTGGGACCAAATTTGGGTGGTAGGTTTCAACGACCAAAAAAATGAAATACCAAATATGGGGCCAAACGGCCGTCGTATGAGGAGGTTTTGAGTCACATATGCTCCTTAACGGCACTCAGTCTACGGTGATGGAAAAAAAGGTTTCAAAAAAAAGTGTTCAGATTAAGACGAAATTTGGGTGGTAGGTTTCAATGACCAAAAAAATATGAAATACCAAATATGGGGCCAAACGACCGTCGTATGATGTGGTCTTGAGTCACATATGCTCTGTAACATCACTTAGTCCACGTTGATAGAAAAAAAGATTTTAAAAAAAACTTATCAGATTGAGATGAAATTTTGGTGGTAGTTTTAATGACCAAAAAAAATATGAAATACCAATTATGGGGCCAAACGGCCTTCGTATAAGGTAGTTTTGAGTCACATATGCTGCGTATCAGCACTTAGTCCACATTGATGGAAAAAATGTTTCAAAAAAAAACTTTTCAGATTGAGACGAATTTTTTGTGGTAGTTCTAATGACCGAAAAAATATGAAATACCAAATAGGGGGCCAAACGGCCGTCGTATGAGATGGTTTTGGGTCACATATGCTCCGTAACGGCGCTCGGTCGACGTTGATGGAAAAAAAGGTTTCAAAAAAAACTTGTAAGATTGAGATGAAATTTTGGTGGTAGGTTTCAATGAGCAAAAAAAATATGAAATACCAAATATGGGGCCAAACGGCCGCCGTATGAGGTGGTTTTGAGTCACATCTGCTCCTTAACGGCACTCAGTCTACATTGATGGAAAAAAAGTTTTTAAGAAAAAGTTTCCAGATTGGGACGAAATTTGGGTGGTAGGTTTCAATGACCAAAAAATATGACATACAAAATATGGGGCCAAACGGCCGTCGTATAAGGAGGTTGTGAGTCACATATGCTCCTTAACGGCACTCAATGTACGTTGATGGAAAAAAAGGTTTAAAAAAAGTGTTCAGATTAAGAAGAAATTTTGGTGGTAGGTTTTAATGACCAAAAAAATATGAAATACCAAATATGGGGCCAAACGGCCGTCGTATGAGGAGGTTTTGAATCCAATATGCTCAATAACGGCACTCGGTCCATGTTGATGGAAAAAAAGGTTTCAAATTTTTTTTTCCAGATTGAGACGAAATTTTTGTGGTAGGTTTCAATGACAAAAAAAGATGAAATACCAAATATGGGGCCAAACAGCCGCCGTATGAGGTGGTATTGAGTCACATATGCTCCTTAACGGCACTCAGTCTACGTTGATGGAAAAAAAGGTTTTAAGAAAAAGTTTTCAGATTGGGACGAAATTTGGGTGGTAGGTTTCAATGACCAAAAAATATGAAATACCTAATATGGGGCCAAACGGCCGTCCTATGAGGAGGTTTTGAGTCACATATGCTCCTTAACGGCACTTAGTCTACATTGAAGGAAAAAATGGTTTCAAAAAAAAAGTGTTTAGATTAAGACGAAAATTTTGTGGTAGGTTTCAATGACCAAAAAAATATGAAATACCAAATGAGGGGCCAAACGGCCGTCGTATGAGGTGGTTTTGAGTCACATATGCTCCGTAACAGCACTTAGTCCAAGTTGATGGAAAAAAAGGTTTCAAAAAAAACTTTTGAGATTAAGATGAAATTTTGGTGGTAGGTTTCAATGATCAAAAAAATATCAAATACAAAATATGGGGCCAAACGGCCGCCGTATGAGGTGGTTTTGAGTCATATATGCTCGTTAACGGCACTCAGTCTACATTGATGGAAAAAAAGGTTTTAAGAAAAAGTTTCCAGATTGGGACAACATTTGGGTGGTAGGTTTCAATGACCAAAAAATATATGAAATACCAAATATGGGGCCAAACGGCCGTCGTATGAGGAGGGTTTGAGTCACATATGCTCCTTAACGGCACTAAGTCTACGTTGAAGGAAAAAATGCTTTCAATGAAATAGGTTTCAGATGGAAAAAAAGGTTTCACATGGAAAAAAATGTTTTAATAAAAAAGTTTCCTAAAATAGAAATTCTCTCTCTCTGAAGGCGATTTCTCCTTCCCCTCCACAACTTGTGGAGCCATGGCAGGGGGCAAGAGAGGCAGACCCCCAAAGAGGAAGAATGCAAGAAGCAAGGTGTGCTCTGATTCTAAAGATAGTAGCACTACCATTGATCCGAAACTGAAAGGGAAGCAGACTGAGCAGACTGAGGAAGTTGCTGACATCTCTGATCTGGACATCACATGTGATGAGGAGTTTAACCCAGATACTCCTATTGTACACTCTGATGGTGATGAAGTGAATCCTAGAGCTCTGAGGAGATTCTCAGAGTGGGTTTCAGCTCTGAAAACCAACAATGGTAATCAGACCTCGACTTCTAGAGGTAAGTTTATACATAGTAATCCCCGTAAACATATCATATTTGGCTCTGCTGTTAGTGTAGAGATGGAGGCTAGAAAGAAGGGATTAGATCTGTTAAATGTGATAGAGGAGCAGACCCCTATTCCAACTGTGCAGACCCCTATTCTAACTGTGCAGATACCTAAAATAGAGATTGATGATGTTGCAGAGGAAGTAGACTATTGGCAGACTGCCATTTTCTGCTATGTGGTTGGTGCTAAACCACCATTCTCTGTTATGGAAGGGTTTTTGAGGAGGATTTGGGGGAAGATGGGAATTGATAAAGTTGCTATAGTAGGGAAAGGAACTATCATGGTAAGGTTCAGTGACATGGGAGGAAAAGACATGGCTATTAATGGTCATTTTAGTTTTGACTCAAAACCTTTGATTGTGAAATCATGGGATATTGATGCTGACATTAGTGATCAGGTGGTTAAGAAGGTTCCTATTTGGGTTAAACTTCCAAAACTCAATGTGAATATTGGGGAGGCAGAAGTCTAACCAAAATAGTGCAGTCTCTTAGTGATTTTGTCAAAGTAGACCAAGCTACAGAGAGGAGGGATAGGCTGATGTATGCTAGAGTGCTGGTGGAAGTGGTGGTTGATCAGATTTATCCTGATTCTGTATCTTTTGTGAATGAGCATGGAGTACTTCTTCATCAGGTTATTGAGTATGAATGGAAGCCTGAGATTTGCATACATTGTAAGAAGATAGGCCATAGAGGGGAGGACTGCAGAGTGGTAAAAAAGAAGCAGGAATGGAGATCTAAAGTGGCCCCTAAACTGAATAAGGAGTTATTGGTGGATGAGGATGGATTTAGACAAGTATCCAGCAAATTTAAAAAGCACCAACAACCTACTGTAACTGCTACTGTCACTGCTACTGTAAGCCAGGAAAGCCCTAACAGATTTGAGGTTCTGCAACAGGTTACTCCTATTGAAGCTGATAAAGTTGGCCTTCACACTGATGACAGAGGTAATGATGAGCTGATAGATAAGGGGTTGATTACCCCTATGGTGAATGGATAATATCCTATGTTGGAATGTAAGGGGGCTAAACAAGCTAGCTAAACAGAAAGAGGTTAAGAATCTTATCTCTTCTCATAAAGCTAAGCTTGTTTGTCTCCTTGAAACTAAGATCAGGGCTCATAAACTGGGAGCCTTGTATCTGAACTTATGTCTAGGTTGGAATATAACTGCAAACTTACCATGGCATGGTAGAGGTAGAATCATTATTGCTTGGGACCCTAGAGCTTTTGAGGTGGATATCAGATTCTGCACTGATCAGTTAGTACATTGTATTGCCACTTCTTGCAGTTCAAGAGTTTCCTTTGCTTGTTCTATAGTGTATGTACATAATGATAATGCTAGCAGATGCATTATATGGAAAGACTTGGAGAGAATTGGTGGCTCGTTAGTAGGCCCTTGGGTGATGATGGGAGATTTCAATAATGTGCTCACATATGAGGAAAGAGTTGGGGCTGAAGTTACTAGAAAGGAAATTGAGGCTTTTCAAAAGTGCCTCAACTCTTGTAATTTCACTGATGTCAAATTTCTTGGTAGGTTCTATACATGGAATAATAAGCAAGATTATGAAGATAGGGTGCTAGCTAAGCTTGATAGGGTTGTTGCTAATGTAAACTGGTTAACTCTTTTCAAATCAGCTGAAGTGATTTTCCTTCCTGAGGGATATTTTGATCATTCCCCTGCTTTGATCAAATGTTTTCCCACACCTCAAGGTAAAATCCCCTTCAAATACTTGCAGATGTGGAGTAAATGTGATAGTTTCCTAGCTGTTGTTAAAGAAGCCTGGCAGCAGCAAGTTGTTGGTTTCCAGATGTTCAAAGTATGGCATAAACTGAAATCTTTAAAGCAAGATCTGAAAAAGCTCAACAAAGAGAGGTTTGGGGATGTTGAAGCTGCTCAACTACAAGCTGCTGCTGATCTTAAATTTTGCCAGGAACAGCTGCATCTTGATCCCAGCAATGTAAGCTCTGTTCATGCTGAATTTGTAGCTCACCAAAATTTTAAAGAAGTTCAGGCTAATTACATCTCTTTCTTAAATCAGAAAGCAAAAGGGGACTGGATACTTGATGGTGATAGCAATACTAGAAAGTTTCATAATAGTGTGAAAATAATGGCTCAAAAAAATAATATTAATGCTATTATCTGTAAAGAGGATGTATGGATTTATGAGCATGAAGAAGTGAAAAATATTTTTTTGAATCACTTTAGAACTTTTGGTTCTAATATAAGAAGTGAAGTCCTTCCTATCAAGAGCAGGTTTATTCAACAAGGACCTATTCTGGTGGAAGCTCAACACTCTCTTCTTAACCTCAATTTCACAGGATAAGAGATTAGGTTAGCACTCTGGTCTATCCCTAATAACAAATCTCCTGGGATTGATGGTTATGGGAGCAGCTTCTTCAAGGATGCTTGGGATGTGGTGGGACAAAGCATCATTTCTGCAGTGCAAGAAGTCTTCAGTTCAGGCAGACTGCTTAAAGCTATAAACACTACAGCAATCACCTTAATTCCTAAGGTTGCTTGCCCCTCTCATGTTGGAGACTACAGACCTATAGCTTGTTGCACAATGCTATATAAAATCATCTCTAAACTCTTATGTTCAAGATTGAAAAGAGTTTTGCCTGGTTTGATTAGCCAAAGTCAGAGTGCATTTGTAGCTGGTAGAAGCATCATTGATAATATACTTTTGTGTCAGGATCTTGTCAAACATTATACTAGGAAACAAGCTGCCAGAAGCTGCTTGATGAAAGTTGATCTGCAAAAGGCTTATGATACTATTGAGTGGGGGTTTGTGCATGATTTGCTCCAGGCTCTCAACTTTCCTAAGGACTTAATTAATATTCTGATGGAATGTATATCCACTACTAGATATACTCTCCTCTTTAATGGATCCTGTACAGATTTGTTTGAGGCTAAGAGAGGTTTAAGACAAGGAGACCCTATATCCCCCTTGATTTTTGTACTCTGCATGGAATATTTGACTAGAATCCTGAATTATCAGGGGGCAAAGCAAGATTTTCATTTCCATCCTAGATGTCAAGGTCTGAAACTGAATAGCCTGTGCTTTGCTGATGACTTAATGATTTTCAGTAGAGGAGACTATAGAAGTGTCTACTTGATGCTCCAAGGTTTGAGAATTTTTGAAAAATCTTCAGGATTAGCTGCTAATCAGCAGAAGTCTGAAGTTTTTCAGGTTAACATGAAAGCTGCAGAGCTCTACAGGATTAAGAAGCTGTCTGGGTTTGGTTCTGGTGCCTGGCCTCTTAAGTATCTTAGTGCTCCCATTAGCACCAAGAAATTGAGAACTGCAGACTGTGAGAAACTGGTAGAGAAAATGCTTTCTAGAATCAAGACCTGGCAACATAGAACTTTGTCTTTTGCTGGCAGACTCCAGTTAGTCAACTCAGTGCTGATGAGTGTGTGCAATTACTGGATGCAGATCTTCATTTTACCTGAGGCTGTTCTTGCAAGAATAAATCAAGTCTGCAGAGTCTATTTATGGCAAGGTAATGATAGATACCTAAAGCCAGCCTATGTCAACTGGGATAAGGTCTGCAGTAAGAAGAGCTATGGAGGTCTGGGAGTCAGAGATATAAAGCTCTGGAAGGTCCTAGCAGTTAGCAAGCAAGTTTGGGCTATTGCTGAAAAGAAAGACACCCTGTGGGTGAGATGGGTAAATTCAGTGTACATCCAAGGAGGGAATTGGTGGCATCACCACCCTAAGTCCACTGCTAGCTGGATATGGAGGTACTTCTGTCAAGTTAGAGATAAGATCAGACAAGCAGTCTGGCTTCCCCAGACTGGCCAAGTATTCTCCATTGGTAAATGTTATAAACAAGCACAGGAGTTGGGAGATAAAGTCAGTTGGGATAGAGTTGTGTAGAATAGGCTCAATACACCTAAACACAGCTTCTTGATATGGTTAGAATCCCACCAAAGGCTTATGACAAAGGACAGACTCAGAAGATATGGGGTCTGCTCTGAGGACACCTGTATTATTTGTGGCTCTCATACTGAGAGCCTTGATCAGCTTCTCTTCCAATGTTGCTTCAGCAGACTGGTTTGGGAGGGTTGTCTGGATTGGACCAAGATTAAGAAGAGATGGATTGGCATGTAAGACTGCCTCAACTGGATCAGCAAAAGGGGAGGTCTGCCTCAAGCTAAAAGGAAAGTAGCCTTTGCTGTAATTGCTGCTGTCATCTATAACATTTGGCTTGCTGGAAATCAGGCTTATTGGAGTAGTTATGTTCCTAGTGTTGATAGTTGTATTGCTTCTATCAAGTTTTTAATTAGAACTAGGATGAAGTTAGTCTATAATTCTAAGGCCTTTACTAAGTTCCAATTCTGGGTAGATGAGCTCAATTGTAATAGTTGCTCTTAGGTGTTTGGGGAGCCTTCCTAGAAGGGTTGTCATCACTTTTGAGTAGATTGTAAGTTGTGTTTTGTGCTTAATATATCTTTTCACTTATCTAAAAAAAAAGATTTCAAAAAAAAGTGTTCAGATTAAGACTAAATTTTGGTGGTAGGTTTCAATGACCAAAAAAATATGAAATACCAAATATGGGGCCAAACGGCCGTCGTATGAGGTGGTTTTGAGTCACATATGCTCCGTAACAGCACTTAGTCCACGTTGATGGAAAAAAAGGTTTCAAAACAAACTTTTCAGATTGAGACGATATTTTAGTGGCAGTTTTAATGACTGAAAAAAATATGAAATACCAAGTATGGGGCCAAACGACCGTCGTATGAGGAGGTTTTGAGTCACATATGCTCCATAACGGCACTCGGTCCATGTTGATGAAAAAAAAGGTTTCAAAAAAAAGTGTTCAGATTACGACGAAATTTTGGTGGTAGGTTTCAATGACCAAAAAAATATGAAATACCAAATATGGGGCCAGACGTCCGTCGTATGAGGTAGTTTTGAGTCACATATGCTCCTTAACGGCACTCAGTCTACGATGATGGAAAAAAGGTTTTAAGAAAAAATTTCCAGATTGGGACGAAATTTGGGTAGTAGGTTTCAATGACCAAAAAAATATGAAATACCAAATATGGGGCCAAACGGCCGTCGTATGAGGAGGTTTTGAGTCACATATGCTCCTTAACGGCACTCAGTCTACGTTGATGGAAAAAAAGGTTTAAAAAAAGTGTTCAGATTAAGACGAAATTTTGGTGGTAGGTTTTAATGACCAAAAAAATATGATGTAACAAAAATATGGGGCCAAACGGCCGTCGTATGAGGTGGTTTTGAGTCACATATGCTCCGTAACAGCACTTACTCCACGTTGATGGAAAAAAAGGTTTCAAAAAAAACTTTTCAGATTGAGACGAAATTTTTGTGATAGTTTTAATGACCGAAAAATATGAAATACCAAGTATGGGGCCAAACGACCGTCGTATGAGGAGGTTTTGAGTCACATATGCTCCATAACGGCACTCAGTCCATGCTGATGGAAAAAGGTTTCAAAAAAGTGTTCAGATTAAGTCGAAATTTTGGTGATAGGTTTCAATGACCAAAAAAATATGAAATACCAAATATGGGGCCAATCGGCCGTCGTATGCGGTGGTTTTGAGTCACTTATGCTCCGTAACAGCACTTAGTCCACGTTGATGGAAAAAAAGGTTTCAAAAAAAAGTTTTCAGATTGAGACGAAATTTTTGTGGTAGTTTTAATGACGGAAAAAATATGAATTACCAAGTATGGGGCCAAACGGCCGTCGTACGGGGTGGTTTTGTGTCACATATGCTCCGTAACGGCACTAGGTCGACGTTGATGGAAAAAAAGGTTTTCAAAAAAAACTTTTCAGATTGAGACGAAATTATGGTGGTAGTTTTAATGACCAAAATAATATGAAATAGCAAATATGGGGCCAAACGTCCGTCGTATGAGGTGGTTTTGGGTCACATATGCTCCGTAACGGCAGTCGGTCAACGTTGATGGAAAAAAAGGTTTCAAAAAACACTTTTGAGATTGAGATGGAATTTTGGTGGAAGGTTTCAATGATCACAAAAATATGAAATACCAAATATGGGGTCAAACGGCCGTCGTATGAGGTGGTTTTGAGTCACATATGCTCCTTAACAACACTCAGTCTACGTTGATGGAAAAAAGGTTTCAAGAAATAGTGTTCAGATTTGGACGAAATTTGGTGGTAGGTTTCAATGACCAAAAAAATATGAAATACCAAATATGGGGCCAAATGGTCGTCGTATGAGGAGGTTGAGTCACATATGCTCCATAACGGCAATCGGTCCATGTTGATGGGAAAAAAGGTTTAAAAAAAAACTTTTCAGATTGAGATGAAATTTTGTGGTAGGTTTCAATGACAAAAAAAAATATGAAATACCAAATATGGGGCATAACGGCCGCCGTATGAGGTGGTTTTGAGTCACATATGCTCCTTAACGACACTCAGTCTACGTTGATGGAAAAAAAGGTTTTAAGAAAAAGTTTCCAGATTGGGACGAAATTTGGGTGGTAGGTTTCAATGACCAAAAAAAATATGAAATACCAAATATGGGGCCAAACAGCCGTCGTATGAGGTAGTTTTGAGTCACATATGCTCCTTAACGGCACTCGGTCTACGTTGATGGAAAAAAAGGTTTTAAGAAAAAGTTTCCAGATTGGGACGAAATTTGGGTGGTAGGTTTCAATGACCCAAAAATATGAAATACCAAATATGGGGCCAAACGGGCGTCGTATGAGGAGGTTTCGAGTCACATATGCTCCTTAACGGCACTCAGTCTACGTTGATGGTAAAAAAGGTTTTAAAAAAAGTGTTCAGATTAAGACGGAATTTTGGTGGTAGGTTTTAATGACCAAAAAAATATGAAATAACAAAAATATGGGGCCAAACGGCCGTCGTATGAGGTGGTTTTGAGTCACATATGCGCCTTAACAGCACTTAGTCCACGTTGATGGAAAAAAGGTTTCAAAAAAAACTTTTCAGATTGAGACGAAATTTTTGTGATAGTTTTAATGACCGAAAAAATATGAAATACCAAGTATGGGGCCAAACGACCGTCGTATGAGGAGGTTTTGAGTCACATATGCTCCATAACGGCACACAGTCCATGTTGATGGAAAAAAAGTTTTCAGAAAAATGTTCAGATTAAGTCGAAATTTTGGTGAAAGGTTTCAATGACAAAAAAAATATGAAATACCAAATATGGGGCCAATCGGCCGTCGTATGAGGTGGTTTTGAGTCACATATGCTCCGTAACAGCACTTAGTCCACGTTGATGGAAAAAAGGTTTCAAAAAAATTTTTCCAGATTGAGACGAAATTTTTGTGGTAGTTTTAATGACGGAAAAAATATGAAATACCAAGTATGGGGCCAAACGGCCGTCGTATGGGGTGGTTTTGGGTCACATATGCTCCGTAACGGCACTCGGTCGACGTTGATGGAAAAAAAGGTTTTCAAAAAGTACTTTTCAGATTGAGACGAAATTATGGTGGTAGTTTTAATGACCAAAATAATATGAAATTGCAAATGTGGGGCCAAACGTCCGTCGTATGAGGTGGTTTTGGGTCACATATGCTCCGTAACGGCAGTCGATCGACGTTGATGAAAAAAAAGGTTTCAAAAAACACTTTTGAGATTGAGATGGAATTTTGGTGGTAGGTTTCAATGATCAAAAAAATATGAAATACCAAATATGGGGCCAAACGGCCGTCGTATGAGGTGGTTTTGAGTCACATATGCTCCTTAACGACACTCAGTCTACGTTGATGGAAAAAGGTTTCAAGAAAAAGTGTTCAGATTTGGACGAAATTTGGTGGTAGGTTTCAATGACCAAAAAAATATGAAATACCAAATATGGGGCCAAACGGCCGTCGTATGAGGAGGTTTTGAGTCACATATGCTCCATAACGGCAATCGGTCCATGTTGATGGGAAAAAAGGTTTCAAAAAAATCTTTTCAGATTGAGATGAAATTTTGTGGTAGGTTTCAATGTCAAAACAAAATTTTAAATACCAAATATGGGGCCAAACGGCCGCCGTATGAGGTGGTTTTGAGTCACATATGCTCCTTAACGACACTCAGTCTACGTTGATGGAAATAAAAGGTTTCAAGTTCACGTTGATGGAAAAAAAAGGGTTTCTACAAATAGAAAGTTCTCTCTCTTCTGAGGTGATTTCTCCTTCCCACCTCCACCATCTGTGGAAGCCATGGAAGGGGGCAAGAGAGGCAGACCCCCAAAGAGAAAGAATGCAAGAAGCAAAGTAGGCTCTGAATCCATAGCTAGAACCTCCATTGATCTGAAACAGAAAGGCAAACTGACTGAGGAAGAAGACGATATTTCTGATCTTGACATTACAAGTGATGAGGAGTTTAATCCAGATACTCCTATTGTACATTCTGATGGTGATGATGTTAACCCCCAAGCTTTGAGAAGGTTCTCAGAATGGGTTTCAGCTCTGAAATCTAACACTGGAGATCATGCCTCAGCTTCTAGAGGTAAGTTCAAGCATAGCAATCCTAGTAAGAACATACTATTTGGCTCTGCTGTTAGTATAGAGATGAACACTGGGAAGAAGAACTTCAATATGCTAAATGTAATAGATTAGCAACCTCCTCAAATGGAGCAGTTACCTAAAATAGAACTAGATGATGTTGCTGAGGAGGTAGACTATTGGCAAACAGCCATTTTCTGTTTTGTGGTAGGAGCTAATCCACCTTTCTCTGTAATGGAAGGGTTTCTGAAGAGGATTTGGGGAAAAATGGGCATTGATAAGATTGCTCAAGTTGGCAAGGGGACTATTATGGTGAGGTTTAGTGACATGGGAGGGAAAAACTTGGCTCTTACTGGCCATTTCAGTTTTGATTCCAAGCCTTTGATTGTTAAATCATGGGACATTGATGCTGATATTGGTGACCAAGTGGTGAAAAAGGTCCCTATTTGGGTTAAACTCCCAAAGCTAAATGTGAAATACTGGGGAGGTCGAAGCCTTACCAAAATAGTACGGGCTTTAGGTGACTTTGTCAAAGTTGATCAAGCTACAGAGAAGAGAGATAGGTTGATGTATGCAAGAGTGTTGGTGGAAGTGATGGTTGATCAGGTATATCCTGACTCTGTATCTTTCTTGAATGAACATGGTGTAACTCTCAACCAGATTATTGAATATGAGTGGAAACCTGTAATTTGCAAGCATTGTAAGAAGATAGGCCATACAGGTGATGCTTGTAGGATTGTTAGAAAGAAGCAGGAATGGAGGTCCAAAGTGACCCCTAAACTGAACCAGGAGCTGTTGGTTGATGAGGATGGATTCAGACCAATATCCAGTAAATTCAAAAAATAGCAATCTCCTACTGTCAATGCTGCTATCAGTACAAGCCAGACAAGTCCCAATAGATTTGAGGTGTTGCAACAGGTGCCTACTGAAGCTGCTAAAACAGACACCCTCCCTGATGACAGAGGTAATGATGAGCTGATTGATAAGGGGTTGACTACCCCTATTGTGAATGGATAATATAATTTGCTGGAATGCAAGGGGTATAAATAAGTTAGCTAAGCAGAAAGAGGTCAAGAACCTTATTTCTTCACATAAAGCTAAGCTTGTTTGTCTCCTTGAAACAAAGATCAGGGCAAACAAACTGGGGGCCTTGTATCTGAACTTATATCCAGGTTGGAACATCACTACCAACTTACCATGGCATGGAAGGGGTAGAATTATCATTGCTTGGGACCCTAGAGCTTTTGAGGTGGACATCAGGTTCTGCACTGATCAGTTAGTGCACTGTGTTGTTACTTCTTACAGCTCTAATGTTTCATTTGCTTGTTCTATAGTTTATGCTCATAATGATGTTGCTAATAGGAGTGTTTTATGGAAGGACTTGGAAAAGATAGGTAGTTCTTTAGTTGGTCCTTTGGTGATCATGGGTGACTTCAATAATGTGCTCAAGTATGAAGAAAGAGTTGGGGCTGCAGTAACTAGTACAGAGATTGCACCTTTTCAAAGATGCCTCAATTACTGTAATTTGACTGAAGTCAAATTTATTGGTAGGTTTTATACATGGAATAATAAGCAAGATGATGAAGATAGAGTGCTTGCAAAGCTTGATAGGGTTGTTGCTAATGAAGATTAGCTAAATCTCTTTAAATCAGTTGAAGTGATTTTCCTTCCTGAGGGATATTTTGATCACTCCCCAGCTTTCATCAAATGTTTTCCCACACCCCAAGGCAAGATTCCCTTCAGATATTTTCAGATGTGGAGTACATGTGAGAGCTTTCTAAATGTTGTTAAAGTAGCTTGGCAGCAGCAAATTCATGGTTTTAGGATGTTTCAAATGTGGCAGAAATTGAAAATTTTGAAGCAATACCTAAAGAAGCTCAACAAGGATAGATTTGGAGATGTTGAAGCTGCTCATCTAAATGCTGTTGTTGCTCTTAAAGCTTGCCAGGATCAGCTGCATTTGGATCCAAGGAATGTCAGTCTTGTTCATGCTGATTATATAGCTCATCAAAAACTCAAAGATGCTCAGGGCAATTACCTTTCTTTTTTAAGTCAGAAAGCAAAAGGGGAGTGGATTCTTGATGGTGATAGTAATACCAAAAAAATTCATAATAGTGTTAAATTATTGGCTCAGAGAAATAATATTAATGCTATTATGAGTATTGATGAAGTTTGGGTGTATGAGCATGAAGAGGTGAAGAATATTTTCTTGAAGCACTTTAGCACTTTTGTTGCTAATACAAAAAGAGAAGTTCTGCCTATCAAAAGCAGTTTCATTCTTCAAGGGCCTGTTTTGGTGGATGCTCAACATGATCTTCTGAACCTCCATTTCACAGGAGAGGAAATTAGACTAGCACTCTGGTCTATCCCTAACAACAAATCTCCTGGGGCAGATGGGTATGGAAGCAGCTTCTTCAAGGATGCTTGGGATGTGGTGGGACAAGATATCATTTCTGCTGTGCAAGAAGTTTTTAGCTCAGGCAGAATGCTTCAAGCTATAAACACTACAGCAATCACCTTAGTTCCTAAGGTTGCTTGCCCTTCACATGTTGGAGACTACAGACCTATAGCCTGTTGCACAGTGCTGTATAAAATCATCTCCAAACTCTTATGTTCAAGGTTTAAAAGAGTCCTGCCTGGTCTGGTTAGCCAAAGTCAGAGTGCATTTGTGGCAGGTAGAAGTATCATTGATAATATTTTGCTATGTCAAGATCTTGTCAAGCATTATACTAGAAAACAAGCTGCCAGAAGCTGTTTGATGAAAATTGATGTGCAAAAAGCCTATGATACTATTGAATGGCAATTTGTGCATGATTTGCTTCAGGCCCTTAACTTTCCTAAGGATTTCATTGATATTCTGATGGTATGTATAACTACTACCAGCTATACTATCCTCTTTAATAGGGCATGTACAGAATTGTTTGAGGCTAAGAGAGGATTAAGACAAGGGGATCCTATTTCCCCCCTTGTTTTTGTCTTATGTATGGAGTATCTAACTAGGATACTAAATTATCAAGGGGCAAAGAGTGAGTTTCATTTCCACCCCAGATGTCAAGAATTGAAACTGAATAGCCTTTGTTTTGCTGATGATCTTATGGTGTTCAGTAGAGGATACTATAGAAGTGTCTACTTGATGCTTCAAGGTTTGAAATTTTTTGAGAAATCTTCTGGCCTAGCTGCAAATAAACAGAAATCTGAAATTTTTCAGGTTAACATGAAAGCTACAGAGCTTCATAGGATAAAAAGGATGTCTAGTTTTGGTTCTGGTGCCTGGCCCCTCAATTATCTTGGTGGTCCCATTACCACCAAAAAACTAAGAATTGCAGATTGTGAGAAGTTGGTTGAGAAAATGCTGTTTAGGATCAAATCTTGGCAGCATAGAACACTGTCTTTTGCTGGTAGACTACAGCTTGTAAACTCTGTGCTGATGAGTGTCTGTAATTACTGGATGCAGATATTCATTCTTCCTGAGGCTGTCCCTTCAAGAATTAATCAAATTTGCAGAGTATACTTATGGCAAGGTAATGCTAACTACCTTAAACCAGGTTATGTTAATTGGGAAAAAGTCTGCAGTAGGAAGAGCCATGGAGGCCTTGGTGTTAGAGATATAAAGCTATGGAACCTCCTAGCAGTTAGTAAGCAAATTTGGGCCATTGCTGAAAAGAAAGACACCCTTTGGGTGAGGTGGGTTAATTCTGTTTACATTCAGGGAGATGAATGGTGGCACCACCACCCTAAGTCCACTGCTAGCTGGATATGGAGATACTTTTGCCAAGTCAGAGATGAGATTAAACAAGCAACCTGGCTTCCTCAACCTGGCCAAGTCTTCTCCATTGGTAAATGTTATAAACAAGCACATAAGATGGGTACCAAAGTGGTATGGGACAGGATTGTATGGAATAGGTTAAACACACCTAAACATAGTTTCATGTTATGGTTTGCAGCACATCAAAGGATTATGACAAGAGAAAAGCTCAAGAAATTTGGTGTCTGTGATGAGGACACCTGTACCATCTGTGGTTCTCATACTGAAAGCCTTGATCAGATACTGTTTCACTGCTATTTCAGCAAGCAGTTATGGGAGGAATGCCTGGTATGGATCAAGATTAAGAAGAGGTGGACTAGCATGGATGACTGCCTCAACTGGATCAGTAAAAGGGGTAATATGTCTCAAGCAAAAAGGAAAATAGTTTTTTCTGTTGTGGCTGCTGTTGTGTATCACATTTGGCTTGCTAGAAATCAAGCCTACTGGTGTAGTTATGTTCCTAGTGTTGATAGTTGTTTTGCTTCTACCAAATTTGTAATTAGAACTAGGATGAAACTAGTTTATAACTCTAAGGCCTTCTCTAAGATCAAATGTTGGCTTGATGAGCTCCAATTATAATAGTTACTCTTAGGTGTTTGGGGAGCCTTCCTAGAAGGGTTGCCATCACTTTGGAGTAGATTGTAGTTGTGTTTGGTGATTAATATATTTTCTCACTTATCTAAAAATAAAAAAAAGGTTTTAAGAAATAGTTTCCAGATTGGGACGAAATTTTGGTGGTAGGTTTCAATGACAAAAAAAATATGAAATACCAAATATGGGGCCAAACAGCCGTCGTATGAGGTAGTTTTGAGTCACATATGCTCCTTAACGGCACTCCGTCTACGTTGATGGAAAAAAAGGTTTTAAGAAAAAGTTTCCAGATTGGGACGAAATTTGGGTGGTAGGTTTCAATGACCAAAAAAATATGAAATACCAAATATGGGGCCAAACGGCCGTCGTATGAGGAGGTTTTGAGTCACATATGCTCCTTAACGGCACTCAGTCTACGTTGATGGAAAAAAAGGTTTAAAAAAAAGTGTTCAGATTAAGACGAAATTTTGGTGGTAGGTATTAATGACCAAAAAAATATGAAATAACAAAAATATGGGGCAAAACGGCCGTCGTATAATGTGGTTTTGAGTCACATATGCGCCTTAACAGCACTTAGTCCACGTGGATGGAAAAAAAGGTTTCAAAAAAAACTTTTCAGATTGAGACGAAATTTTTGTGATAGTTTTAAGGACCGAAAAAATATGAAATACCAAGTATGGGGCCAAACGACCGTCGTATGAGGAGGTTTTGAGTCACATATGCTCCATAACGGCACTCAGTCCATGTTGATGGAAAAAACGTTTTCAAAAAAAGTGTTCAGACTAATTCGAAATTTTGGTGGTAGGTTTTAATGACCAAAAAAATATGAAATACCAAATATGGGGCCAATCGGCCGTCGTATGAGGTGGTTTTGAGTCACATATGCTCCGTAACAGCACTTAGTCCACGTTGATGGAAAAAAAGGTTTTAAAAAAAAGTTTTCAGATTGAGACGAAATTTTTGTGGTAGTTTTAATGACGGAAAAAATATGAAATACCAAGTATGGGGCCAAACGGCCATCGTATCGGGTGGTTTTTGGTCACATATGCTCCGTAACGGCACTCGGTTGACGTTGATGGAAAAAAAGGTTTTCAAAAAAAACTTTTCAGATTGAGACGAAATTATGGTGGTAGTTTTAATGACCAAAATAATATGAAATGGTAAATATGGGGCCAAACGTCCGTCGTATGAGGTGGTTTTGGGTCACATATGCTCCGTAAAGGCAGTCGGTCGAACGTTGATGGAAAAAAGGTTTCAAAAAACACTTTTGAGATTGAGATGGAATTTTGGTGATAGGTTTCAATGATCAAAAAAATATGAAATACCAAATATGGGGCCAAACGGCCGTCGTATGAGGTGGTTTTGAGTCACATATGCTCCTTAACGACACTCAGTCTACGTTGATGGAAAAAGGTTTCAAGAAAAAGTGTTCAGATTTGGACGAAATTTGGTGGTAGGTTTCAATGTCCAAAAAAATATAAAATACCAAATATGGGGCCAAACGGCCGTTGTATGAGGAGGTTTTGAGTCACATATGCTCCATAACGGCAATCGGTCCATGTTGATGGGAAAAAGGTTGCAAAAAAAACTTTTCCGATTGAGATGAAATTTTGTGGTAGGTTTCAATGACAACGCCATATGAGGTGGTTTTGAGTCACATATGCTCCTTAACGACACTCAGTCTACGTTGATGGAAAAAAAGGTTTCAAGAAAAAGTTTCCAGATTGGGACAAAATTTGGGTGGTAGGTTTCAATGACCACAAAAATATGAAATACGAAATATGGGGGCAAACGGCCGTCGTATGAGGTAGTTTTGAGTCACATATGCTCCTTAACGGCACTCAATCTACGTTGATGGAAAAAAGATTTGCAGAAAAAGTTTCCAGATTGGGACGAAATTTGGGTGGTAGGTTTCAATGACCAAAAAAATATGAAATACCAAATATGGGGCCAAACGGCCGTCGTATGAGGAGGTTTTGAGTCACATATGCTCCTTAACAGCACTCAGTCTACGTTGATGGAAAAAAAGGTTTAAAAAAAGTGTTCAGATTAAGACGAAATTTTGGTGGTAGGTTTTAATGACCAAAAATATACGAAATAACAAAAATATGGGGCCAAACGGCCGTCGTATGATGTGGTTTTGAGTCACATATGCGCCGTAACAACACTTAGTCCACGTTGATGGAAAAAAAGGTTTCAAAAAAAAACTTTTCAGATTGAGACGAAATTTTTGTGATAGTTTTAATGACCGAAAAAATATGAAATACCAAGTATGGGGCCAAACGACCGTCGTATGAGGAGGTTTTGAGTCACATATGCTCCATAACGGCACTCAGTCCAGGTTGATGGAAAAAACGTTTTCAAAAAAGGTGTTCAGATTAAGTCGAAATTTTGGTGGTAGGTTTTAATGACCAAAAAAATATGAAATACCAAATATGGGGCCAATCGGCCGTCGTATGAGGTGGTTTTGAGTCACATATGCTCCGTAACAGCACTTAGTCCACGTTGATGGAAAAAAAGGTTTTAAAAAAAGTTTCAGATTGAGACGAAATTTTTGTGGTAGTTTTAATGACGAAAAAAATACGAAATACCAAGTATGGGGCCAAACGGCCGTCGTATGGGGTGGTTTTTGGTCACATATGCTCCGTAACGACACTCGGTCAACGTTGATGGAAAAGAAGGTTTTCAAAAAGTACTTTTCAGATTGAGACGAAATTATGGTGGTAGTTTTAATGACCAAAATAATATGAATAGCAAATATGGGGCCAAACGTCCGTCGTATGAGGTGGTTTTTGGGTCACATATGCTCCGTAAAGGCAGTCGGTCGAACGTTGATGGAAAAAAAGGTTTCAAAAAACACTTTTGAGATTGAGATGGAATTTTGGTGATAGGTTTCAATGATCAAAAAAATATGAAATACCAAATATGGGGCCAAACGGCCGTCGTATGAGGTGGTTTTGAGTCACATATGCTCCTTAACGACACTCAGTCTACGTTGATGGAAAAAGGTTTCAAGAAAAAGTGTTCAGATTTGGACGAAATTTGGTGGTAGGTTTCAATGTCCAAAAAAATATAAAATACCAAATATGGGGCCAAACGGCCGTTGTATGAGGAGGTTTTGAGTCACATATGCTCCATAACGGCAATCGGTCCATGTTGATGGGAAAAAGGTTGCAAAAAAACTTTTCCGATTGAGATGAAATTTTGTGGTAGGTTTCAATGACAACGCCATATGAGGTGGTTTTGAGTCACATATGCTCCTTAACGACACTCAGTCTACGTTGATGGAAAAAAAGGTTTCAAGAAAAAGTTTCCAGATTGGGACAAAATTTGGGTGGTAGGTTTCAATGACCACAAAAATATGAAATACGAAATATGGGGTCAAACGGCCGTCGTATGAGGTAGTTTTGAGTCACATATGCTCCTTAACGGCACTCAATCTACGTTGATGGAAAAAAAGATTTGCAGAAAAAGTTTCCAGATTGGGACGAAATTTGGGTGGTAGGTTTCAATGACCAAAAAAATATGAAATACCAAATATGGGGCCAAACGGCCGTCGTATGAGGAGGTTTTGAGTCACATATGCTCCTTAACAGCACTCAGTCTACGTTGATGGAAAAAAGGTTTAAAAAAGTGTTCAGATTAAGACGAAATTTTGGTGGTAGGTTTTAATGACCAAAAATATACGAAATAACAAAAATATGGGGCCAAACGGCCGTCGTATGATGTGGTTTTGAGTCACATATGCGCCGTAACAACACTTAGTCCACGTTGATGGAAAAAAAGGTTTCAAAAAAAAACTTTTCAGATTGAGACGAAATTTTTGTGATAGTTTTAATGACCGAAAAAATATGAAATACCAAGTATGGGGCCAAACGACCGTCGTATGAGGAGGTTTTGAGTCACATATGCTCCATAACGGCACTCAGTCCAGGTTGATGGAAAAAACGTTTTCAAAAAAGGTGTTCAGATTAAGTCGAAATTTTGGTGGTAGGTTTTAATGACCAAAAAAATATGAAATACCAAATATGGGGCCAATCGGCCGTCGTATGAGGTGGTTTTGAGTCACATATGCTCCGTAACAGCACTTAGTCCACGTTGATGGAAAAAAAGGTTTTAAAAAAAAGTTTCAGATTGAGACGAAATTTTTGTGGTAGTTTTAATGACGAAAAAAATACGAAATACCAAGTATGGGGCCAAACGGCCGTCGTATGGGGTGGTTTTTGGTCACATATGCTCCGTAACGACACTCGGTCAACGTTGATGGAAAAGAAGGTTTTCAAAAGTACTTTTCAGATTGAGACGAAATTATGGTGGTAGTTTTAATGACCAAAATAATATGAATAGCAAATATGGGGCCAAACGTCCGTCGTATGAGGTGGTTTTTGGGTCACATATGCTCCGTAAAGGCAGTCGGTCGAACGTTGATGGAAAAAAGGTTTCAAAAAACACTTTTGAGATTGAGATGGAATTTTGGTGATAGGTTTCAATGATCAAAAAAATATGAAATACCAAATATGGGGCCAAACGGCCGTCGTATGAGGTGGTTTTGAGTCACATATGCTCCTTAACGACACTCAGTCTACGTTGATGGAAAAAGGTTTCAAGAAAAAGTGTTCAGATTTGGACGAAATTTGGTGGTAGGTTTCAATGTCCAAAAAAATATAAAATACCAAATATGGGGCCAAACGGCCGTTGTATGAGGAGGTTTTGAGTCACATATGCTCCATAACGGCAATCGGTCCATGTTGATGGGAAAAAGGTTGCAAAAAAAACTTTTCCGATTGAGATGAAATTTTGTGGTAGGTTTCAATGGCAACGCCATATGAGGTGGTTTTGAGTCACATATGCTCCTTAACGACACTCAGTCTACGTTGATGGAAAAAAAGGTTTCAAGAAAAAGTTTCCAGATTGGGACAAAATTTGGGTGGTAGGTTTCAATGACCACAAAAATATGAAATACGAAATATGGGGTCAAACGGCCGTCGTATGAGGTAGTTTTGAGTCACATATGCTCCTTAACGGCACTCAATCTACGTTGATGGAAAAAAGATTTGCAGAAAAAGTTTCCAGATTGGGACGAAATTTGGGTGGTAGGTTTCAATGACCAAAAAAATATGAAATACCAAATATGGGGCCAAACGGCCGTCGTATGAGGAGGTTTTGAGTCACATATGCTCCTTAACAGCACTCAGTCTACGTTGATGGAAAAAAAGGTTTAAAAAAAAGTGTTCAGATTAAGACGAAATTTTGGTGGTAGGTTTTAATGACCAAAAATATACGAAATAACAAAAATATGGGGCCAAACGGCCGTCGTATGATGTGGTTTTGAGTCACATATGCGCCGTAACAACACTTAGTCCACGTTGATGGAAAAAAAGGTTTCAAAAAAAACTTTTCAGATTGAGACGAAATTTTTGTGATAGTTTTAATGACCGAAAAAATATGAAATACCAAGTATGGGGCCAAACGACCGTCGTATGAGGAGGTTTTGAGTCACATATGCTCCATAACGGCACTCAGTCCAGGTTGATGGAAAAAACGTTTTCAAAAAAGGTGTTCAGATTAAGTCGAAATTTTGGTGGTAGGTTTTAATGACCAAAAAAATATGAAATACCAAATATGGGGCCAATCGGCCGTCGTATGAGGTGGTTTTGAGTCACATATGCTCCGTAACAGCACTTAGTCCACGTTGATGGAAAAAAAAGTTTCAAAAAAAAGTTTCAGATTGAGACGAAATTTTTGTGGTAGTTTTAATGACGAAAAAAATACGAAATACCAAGTATGGGGCCAAACGGCCGTCGTATGGGGTGGTTTTTGGTCACATATGCTCCGTAACGACACTCGGTCAACGTTGATGGAAAAGAAGGTTTTCAAAAAGTACTTTTCAGATTGAGACGAAATTATGGTGGTAGTTTTAATGACCAAAATAATATGAATAGCAAATATGGGGCCAAACGTCCGTCGTATGAGGTGGTTTTTGGGTCACATATGCTCCGTAATGGCAGTCGGTCGAACGTTGATGGAAAAAAAGGTTTCAAAAAACACTTTTGAGATTGAGATGGAATTTTGGTGGTAGGTTTCAATGATAAAAAAAATATGAAATACCAAATATGGGGCCAAACGGCCGTCGTATGAGGTGGCTTTGAGTCACATAAGCTCCTTAACGACACTTAGTCTACGTTGATGGAAAAATGGTTTCAAGAAAAAGTGTTCAGATTTGGACGAAATTTGGTGGTAGGTTTCAATGACCAAAAAAATATGAAATACCAAATATGGGGCCAAACGGCCGTCGTATGAGGAGGTTTTGAGTCACATATGCTCCATAACGGCAATCGGTCCATGTTGATGGGAAAAAAGGTTTCAAAAAAAATTTTCAGATTGAGATGAAATTTTGTGGTAGGTTTCCATAACAAAAAAAAATTAAATACCAAATATGGGGCCAAACGGCCGCCGTATGAGGTGGTTTTGAGTCACATATGCTCCTTAACGACACTCAGTCTACGTTGATGGAAAAAAAGGTTTTAAGAAAAAGATTCTAGATTGGGACGAAATTTGGGTGGTAGGTTTCAATGACCAAAAAAATATGGAATACTTAATATGGGGCCAAACAACCATCGTATGAGGAGGTTTTGAGTCACATATGCTCCTTAACGGCACTCAATGTACGTTGATGGAAAAAAAGGTTTGAAAAAAAAGTGTTTAGATTAAGACGAAATTTTGGTGGTAGGTTTTAATGACAAAAAAAATATGAAATACCAAATATGGGGCCAAACGACCGTCGTATGAGGAGGTTTTGAGTCACATATGCTCAATAACGGCACTCGGTCCATGTTGATGGAAAATAAGGTTGAAAAAAAACTTTTCAAATTGAAACGAAATCTTTGTGGTAGGTTTCAATGACAAAAAAATATGAAATACCAAATATGGGGCCAAACGGCCGCCGTATGAGGTGGTTTTCAGGCACATATGCTCCTTAACGGCACTCAGTCTACGTTGATGGAATAAAAGGTTTTAAGAAAAAGTTTCCAGATTGGGACGAAATTTAGGTGGTAGGTTTCAATGACCAAAAAAATATGAAATAACAAATATGGGGCCAAACGGCCGTCGTATGAGGAGGTTTTGAGTCACATATGCTCCTTAACGGCACTGAGTCTACATTGAAGGAAAAAAAGGTTTCAAAAAAAAAGTGTTCAGATTAACACGAAATTTTGTTGGTACGTTTCAATGACAAAAAAAATATGAAATACCAAATATGGGGCCAAACGGCCGTCGTATGAGGTGGTTTTGAGTCACATATGCTCCGTAACAGCACTTAGTCCACGTTAATGGAAAAAAAGGTTTCAATAAAAACTTTTCAGATGTAGACGATATTTTTGTGGTAGTTTTTATGACCGAAAAAATATGACATACCAAGTATGGGGCCAAACGGCCGTCGTATGGGGTGGTTTTGGGTCACATATGCTCCGTAACGGCACTCGGTCGACGTTGATGGAAAAAAAGGTTTCAAAAAAAGCTTTTGAGATTAAGATGAAATTTTTGTGGTAGGTTTCAATGATCAAAAAAATATGAAATACAAAATATGGGGCCAAACGGCCGCCGTATGAGGTGGTTTTGAGTCATATATGCTCCTTAACGGCACTCAGTCTATATTGATGGATAAAAAGGTTTTAAGAAAAGGTTTCCAGATTGGGACAACATTTGGGTGGTAGGTTTCAATGACCAAAAAAATATGAAATACCAAATATGGGGCCAAACGGCCGTCATATGAGGAGGTTTTGAGTCACATATGCTCCTTAACGGCACTCAGTCTACGTTGAAGGAAAAAAAGGTTTCAGATGGAAAAAAAGGTTTCACATGGAAAAAAAAGTTTCTATAAAAAAAAGATTCCTAAAATAGAAATTCTCTCTCTCTGAAGGCCATTTCTCCTTCCCCTCCACAACCTATGGAGCCATGGCAGGGGGCAAGAGAGGCAGACCCCCAAAGAGGAAGAATGAAAGAAGCAAGGTTGGCTCTGATTCTAAAGATAGTAGAACTACCATTGATCTGGAATTGAAAGGGAAGCAGACTGAGCAGACTGAGGAAGATGAGGACATCTCTGATCTAGACATCACAAGTGATGAGGAGTTTAACCCAGATACTAGGTGTACACTCTGATGGTGATGAAGTGAATTCTAGAGCTCTGAGGAGATTCTCATAGTGGGTTTCAGCTCTGAAAACCAACAATGGTAATCAGACCTCGACTTCTAGAGGTAAGTTTATGCATAGTAATCCCAGTAAACATATCATATTTGGCTCTGCTATTAGTGTAGAGATGGAGGCTGGAAAGAAGGGATTAGATCTGTTAAATGTGATAGAGGAGCAGACCCCTATTCCAACTGTGCAGACCCCTATTCCAGCTGTGCAGATACCTAAAATAGAGATTGATGATGTTGCAGAGGAAGTAGACTATTGGCAGACTGCCATTTTCTGCTTTGTGGTTGGTGCTAATCCACCATTCTCTGTTATGGAAGGGTTTTTGAAGAGGATTTGGGGGAAGATGGGAATTGATAAAGTTGCTATAGTAGGGAAAGGAACTATCATGGTAAGGTTCAGTGACATGGGAGGAAAAGACATGGCTCTTAATGGTCATTTTAGTTTTGACTCAAAACCTTTGATTGTGAAATCATGGGATATTGATGCTGACATTAGTGATCAGGTGGTTAAGAAGGTTCCTATTTGGGTTAAACTTCCAAAACTCAATGTGAAATATTGGGGAGGCAGAAGTCTAACCAAAATAGTGTAGTCTCTTGGTGGTTTTGTCAAAGTAGACCAAGCTACAGAGAGGAGGGATAGGCTGATGTATGCTAGAGTGCTGGTGGAAGTGGTGTTTGATCAGATTTATCCTGATTCTGTATCTTTTGTGAATGAGCATGGAGTACTTCTTCATCAGGTTATTGAGTATGAATGGAAGCCTGAGATCTGCATACATTGTAAGAAGATAGGCCATAGAGGGGAGGACTGCAGAGTGGTAAAAAAGAAGCAGGAATGGAGGCCTAAAGTGGCCCCTAAACTGAATAAGGAGTTATTGGTGGATGAGGATGGATTTAGACAAGTATCCAGCAAATTTAAAAAGCACCAACAACCTACTGTAACTGCTACTGTCACTGCTACTGTAAGCCAGGAAAGCCCTAACAGATTTGAGGTTCTGCAACATGTTACTCCTATTGAAGCTGATAAGTTGGCCTTCACACTGATGACAGAGGTAATGATGAGCTGATAGATAAGGGGTTGATTACCCCTATGGTGAATGGATAATATCCTATGCTGGATGTAAGGGGGCTAAACAAGCTAGCTAAACAGAAAGAGGTTAAGAATCATATCTCTTCTCATAAAGCTAAGCTTGTTTGTCTCCTTGAAACTAAGATCAGGGCTCATAAACTGGGAGCCTTGTATCTGAACTTATGTCTAGGTTGGAATATAACTGCAAACTTACCATGGCATGGTAGAGGTAGAATCATTATTTCTTGGGACCCTAGAGCTTTTGAGGTGGATATCAGATTCTGCACTGATCAGTTAGTACATTGTATTGTCACTTCTTGCAGTTCAAGAGTTTCCTTTGCTTGTTTTATAGTGTATGCACATAATGATAATGCTAGCAGATGCATTCTATGGAAAGACTTGGAGAGAATTGGTGGCTCGTTAGTAGGCCCTTGGGTGATGATGGGAGATTTCAATAATGTGCTCACATATGAGGAAAGAGTTGGGGCTGAAGTTACTAGAAAGGAAATTGAGGCTTTTCAAAAGTGCCTCAACTCTTATAATTTCATTGATGTCAAATTTCTTGGTAGGTTCTATACATGGAATAATAAGCAAGATGATTAAGATAGGGTGCTAGCTAAGCTTGATAGGGTTGTTGCTAATGTAAACTGGTTAACTCTTTTCAAATCAGCTGAAGTGATTTTCCTTCCTGAGGGATATTTTGATCATTCCCCTGCTTTGATCAAATGTTTTCCCACACCTCAAGGTAAAATCCCCTTCAGATACTTTCAGATGTGGAGTAAATGTGATAGTTTCCTAGCTGTTGTTAAAGAAGCCTGGCAGCAGCAAGTTGTTGGTTTCCAGATGTTCAAAGTATGGCATAAACTGAAATCTTTAAAGCAAGATCTGAAAAAGATCAACAAAGAGAGGTTTGGGGATGTTGAAGCTGCTCAACTACAAGCTGCTGCTGATCTTAAATTTTGCCAGGAACAGCTGCATCTTGATCCCAGCAATGTAAGCTCTGTTCATGCTGAATTTGTAGCTCACCAAAATTTTAAAGAAGTTCAGGCTAATTACATCTCTTTCTTAAACCAGAAAGCAAAAGGGGACTGGATACTTGATGGTGATATCAATACTAGAAAGTTTCATAATAGTGTGAAAATAATGGCTCAGAAAAATAATATTAATGCTATTATGTGTAAAGAGGATGTATGGATTTATGAGCATGAAGAAGTGAAAAATATTTTTTTGAATCACTTTAGAACTTTTGGTTCTAATACAAGAAGTGAAGTCCTTCCTATCAAGAGCAGGTTTATTCAACAAGGACCTATTCTGGTGGAAGCTCAACACTCTCTTCTTAACCTCAATTTCACAGGAGACGAGATTAGGTTAGCACTCTGGTCTATCCCTAATAACAATTCTCCTGGGATTGATGGTTATGGGAGCAGCTTCTTCAAGGATGCTTGGGATGTGGTGGGACAAAGCATCATTTCTGCAGTGCAAGAAGTCTTTAGTTCAGGCAGACTGCTTAAAGCTATAAACACTACTGCAATCACCTTAATTCCTAAGGTTGCTTGCCCCTCTCATGTTGGAGACTACAGACCTATAGCTTGTTGCACAATGCTATATAAAATCATCTCTAAACTCTTATGTTCAAGATTGAAAAGAGTTTTGCCTGGTTTGATTAGCCAAAGTCAGAGTGCATTTGTAGCTGGTAGAAGCATCATTGATAATATACTTTTGTGTCAGGATCTTGTCAAACATTATACTAGGAAACAAGCTGCCAGAAGCTGCTTGATGAAAGTTGATCTGCAAAAGGCTTATGATACTATTGAGTGGGGGTTTGTGCATGATTTGCTCCAGGCTCTCAACTTTCCTAAGGACTTCATTAATATTCTTATGGAATGTATATCCACTACTAGATATACTCTCCTCTTTAATGGATCCTGTACAGATTTGTTTGAGGCTAAGAGAGGTTTAAGACAAGGAGACCCTATATCCCCCTTGATTTTTGTACTCTGCATGGAATATTTGACTAGAATCCTGAATTATCAGGGGGCAAAGCAAGATTTTCATTTCCATCCTAGATGTCAAGGTCTGAAACTGAATAGCCTGTGCTTTGCTGATGACTTAATGATTTTCAGTAGAGGAGACTGTAGAAGTGTCTACTTGATGCTCCAAGGTTTGAGAATTTTTGAAAAATCTTCAGGATTAGCTGCTAATCAGCAGAAGTCTGAAGTTTTTCAGGTTAACATGAAAGCTGCAGAGCTCTACAGGATTAAGAAGCTGTCTGGGTTTGGTTCTGGTGCCTGGCCTCTTAAGTATCTTAGTGCTCCCATTAGCACCAAGAAATTGAGAATTGCAGACTGTGAGAAACTGGTAGAGAAAATGCTTTCTAAAATCAAATCCTGGCAACATAGAACTTTGTCTTTTGCTGGCAGACTCCTGTTAGTTAACTCAGTGCTGATGAGTGTGTGCAATTACTGGATGCAGATCTTCATTTTACCTGAGGCTGTTCTTGTAAGAATAAATCAAGTCTGCAGAGTCTATTTATGGCAAGGTAATGATAGATACCTAAAGCTAGGCTATGTCAACTGGGATAAGGTCTGCAGTAAGAAGAGCTATGGAGTTCTGGGAGTCAGAGATATAAAGCTCTGGAACCTCCTAGCAGTTAGTAAGCAAGTTTGGGCTATTGCTGAAAAGAAAGACACCCTGTGGGTGAGATGGGTAAATTCAGTGTACATCCAAGGAGGGAATTGGTGGCATCACCACCCTAAGTCCACTGCTAGCTGGATATGGAGGTACTTCTGTCAAGTTAGAGATGAGATCATACAAGCAGTCTGGCTTCCCCAGACTGGGCAAGTATTCTCCATTGGTAAATGTTACAAACAAGCACAAGAGTTGGGCGATAAAGTCAATTGGGATAGAGTTGTGTGGAATAGGCTCAATACAACCTAAACACAGCTTCTTGATATGGTTAGCAGCCCACCAAAGGCTTATGACAAAGGACAGACTCAGAAGATATGGGGTCTGCTCTAAGGACACCTGTATTATTTGTGGCTCTCATACTGAGAGCCTTGATCAGCATCTCTTCCAATGTTGCTTCAGCAGACTGGTTTGGGAGGGTTGTCTGGATTGGATCAAGATTAAGAAGAGATGGATTGGCATGTCAGACTGCCTCAACTCGATTAGTAAAAGGGGAGGTCTGCCTCAAGCTAAAAGGAAAGTAGCATTTGCTGTAATTGCTGCTGTCATCTATAGCATTTGGCTTGCTGGAAATCAGGCTTATTGGAGTAGTTATGTTCCTAGTGTTGATAATTGTATTGCTTCTATCAAGTTTGTAATTAGAACTAGGATGAAGTTAGTCTATAATTCTAAGGCCTTTACTCAGTTCCAATTCTGGCTAGATGAGCTCAATTGTAATAGTTGCTCTTAGGTGTTTGGGGAGCCTTCGTAGAAGGGTTGTCATCACCTTTGAGTAGATTGTAAGTTGTATTTTGTGCTTAATATATCTTTTCACTTATCTATAAAAAAAAGGTTTCAAAAAAAAGTGTTCAGATTAAGACTAAATTTTGGTGGTAGGTTTCAATGACCAAAAAAATATGAAATACCAAATATGGGGCCAAACGGCCGTCGTATGAGGTGGTTTTGAGTCACATATGCTCCGTAACAGCACTTAGTCCACGTTGATGGAAAAAAAGGTTTCAAAAAAAACTTTTCAGATTGAGACGAAATTTTAGTGGTAGTTTTAATGACCGAAAAAATATGAAATACCAAGTATGGGGCCAAACGACCGTCGTATGAGGAGGTTTTGAGTCACATATGCTCCATAACGGCACTCGGTCCATGTTTATGGAAAAAAAGGTTTCAAAAAAAAGTGTTCAGATTAAGACGAAATTTTGGTGGTAGGTTTCAATGACCAAAAAAATATGAAATACCAAATATGGGTTCAAACGGCCGTCGTATGAGGTGGTTTTGAGTCACATATGCTCCTCAACGGCACTCAGTCTACGTTGATCGAAAAAAAGGTTTAAAAAAAATTGTTCAGATTAAGACGAAATTTTGGTGGTAGGTTTTAATGACCAAAAAAATATGAAATAACAAAAATATGGGGCCAAACGGCCGTCATATGAGGTGGTTTTGAGTCACATATGCTCCGTAACAGCACTTAGGCCACGTTGATGGAAAAAAAGGTTCCAAAAAAAACTTTTCAGATTGAGACGAAATTTTGGTGATACTTTTAATGACCGAAAAAAATATGAAATACCAAGTATGGGGCCAAACGGCCGTCGTATGGGGAGGTTTTGAGTCACATATGCTCCATAACGGCACTCAGTCCATGTTGATGGCAAAAAGGTTTCAAAAAAAGTGTTCAGATTAAGTCGAAATTTTGGTGGTAGGTTTCAATGACCAAAAAAATATGAAATACCAAATATGGGGCCAATCGGCCGTCGTATGAGGTGGTTTTGAGTCACATATGCTCTGTAACAGCACTTAGTCCCCGTTGATGGAAAAAAAGGTTTCAAAAAAACTTTTCAGATTGAGACGAAATTTTTGTGGTAGTTTTAATGACGGAAAAAATATGAAATACCAAGTATGGGGCCAAACGGCCGTCGTATGGGGTGGTTTTGGGTCACATATGCTCCGTAACGGCACTCGGTCGACGTTGATGGAAAAAAAGGTTTTCAAAAAAAACTTTTCAGATTGCGACAAAATTATGGTGGTAGTTTTAATGACCAAAAAAATATGAAATAGCAAATATGGGGCCAAACGTCCGTCGTATGAGGTGGTTTTAGGTCACATATGCTCCGTAACGGCACTCGGTCGACGTTGCTGGAAAAAAAGGTTGCATAAAACACTTTTGAGATTGAGATGGAATTTTGGTGGTAGGTTTCAATGATCAAAAAAATATGAAATACCAAATATGGGGCTAAACGGCCGTCGTATGAGGTGGTTTTGACTCAGATATTCTCCTTAACGACACTCAGTCTACCTTGATGGAAAGAAGGTTTCAAGAAAAAGTGTTCAGATTTAGACGAAATTTTAGTGGTAGGTTTCAATGAACAAAAGAATATGAAATACCAAATATGGGGCCAAACGGCCGTCGTATGAGGAGGTTTTGAGTCACATATGCTCCATAACGGCACTCGGTCCATGTGAATGGAAAAAAGGTTTCAAAAAAAACTTTTCAGATTAAGATAAAATTTTGGTGGTAGGTTTCAATGATCAAAAAAATATGAAATACCAAGTATGGGGCCAAACGACCGCCGTATGAGGTGGTTTTGAGTCACATATGCTCCTGAACGGCACTTAGTCTACATTGATGGAAAAAAAGGTATTAAGAAAAAGTGTTCAGATTAAGGCGAAAATTTGGGTGGTAGGTTTCAATGACCAAAAAAATATGAAATACCAAATATGGGTCCAAACGGCAGTCGTATGAGGTGGTTTTGAGTCACATATGCTCCGTAACAGCACTTAGTCCACGTTGATGGAAAAAAAGGTTTGAAAAAAAACTTTCCAGATTGAGACGAAATTTTAGTGGTAGCTTTAATGACCGAAAAAATATGAAATACCAAGTATGGGGCCAAACGACCGTTGTATGAGGAGGCTTTGAGTCACATATGCTCCATAACGGCACTCGGTCCATGTTGATGGAAAAAGGTTTCAAAAAAGTGTTCAGATTAGGACGAAATTTTGGTGGTAGGTTTCAATGAAAAAAAAAATATGAAACACCAAATATGGGTCCAAACGGCCGTCGTATGAGGTGGTTTGGAGTCACATATGCTCCTGAACGGCACTTAGTCTACATTGATGGAAAAAAAGGTTTTAAGAAAAAGTGTTCAGATTAAGACGAAAATTTGGGTGGTAGGTTTCAATGACCAAAAAAATATGAAATACCAAATATGGGTCCAAACGGTCGTCGTATGAGGTGGTTTTGAGTCACATATGCTCCGTAACAGCACTTAGTCCACGTTGATGGAAAAAAAGGTTTCAAAAAAACTTTCCAGATTGAGACGAAATTTTAGTGGTAGCTTTAATGACCGAAAAAATATTAAATACCAAGTATGGGGCGAAACGATCGTCGTATGAGGAGGTTTTGAGTCACATATGCTCCATAGCGGCACTCGGTCCATGTTGATGGAAAAAAGGTTTCAAAAAAGTGTTTAGATTAGGACGAAATTTTGGTGGTAGGTTTCAATGACGAAAAAAATATGAAACACCAAATATGGGTCCAAACGGCCGTCGTATGAGGTGGTTTTGAGTCTCATATGCTCCTTAACGGCACTCAGTCTACGTTGATGGAAAAAAAGGCTTAAAAAAAGTGTTCAGATTAAGACGAAATTTTTGTGGTAGGTTTTAATGACCAAAAAGATATGAAATAACAAAAATATGGGGCCAAACGGCCGCCGTATGAGGAGGTTTTGAGTCACATATGCTCCTTAACGTCACTCAGTCTACGTTGATGGAAAAAAAGCTTTTAAGAAAAAGTTTCCAAATAGGGACAACATTTGGGTGGTAGGTTTCGATGACCAAAAAAATATGAAATACAAAATACGGGGCCAAACGGCCGTCGTATGAGGTGGTTTTGAATCACATATGCTCCGTAACAGCACTTAGTCCACGTTGATGGAAAAAAAGGTTTCACAAAAAACTTTTCAGATTGAGACAAAATTTTGGGGGTAGTTTTAATGACCAAAAAAATATGAAATACTAAGTATGGGGCCAAACGACCGTCGTATGAGGAGGTTTTGAGTCACATATGCTCCATAACGGCACTCGGCCATGTTGATGGAAATGAAAAGGTTTCAAAAAAAAGTGTTCAGATTAACACGAAATTTTGGTGATAGGTTTCAATGACCAAAAAAATATGAATGACAAAATATGTGGCCAAACGGCCGTCGTATGAGGAGGTTTTGAGTCACGTATGCTCAATAACAGCACTTAGTCCACGTTGAGGAAAAAAAAAGCTTTCAGATTGAGACGAAATTTTTGTGGTAGTTTTAATGACCGAAAAAATATGAAATACCAAGTATGGGGCCAAACGGACGTCATATGGGGTGGTTTTGGGTCACATATGCTCCGTAACGGCACTCGGTCGATGTTGATGGAAAAAAAGGTTTCAAAAAAAACTTTTGAGATTGAGAAGAAATTTTGGTGGTAGGTTTCAATGATCAAAAAAATATGAAATACCAAGTATGGGGCCAAACGGCCGCCGTATGAGGTGGTTTTGAGTCACATATGCTCCTTAACGTCACTCAGTCTACATTGATGGAAAAAAAGGTTTTAAGAAAAAGTTTCCAGATTGGGACGAAATTTGGGTGGTAGGTTTCAATGACCAAAAAAATAAGAAATACCAAATATGGGGCCAAACGGCCGTCGTATGAGGAGGTTTTGAGTCACATATGCTTAATAACGGCACTCAATCCATGTTGATGGAATAAAAAGGTTTCAAAAAAAACTTTTCAGATTGAGACGAAAATTTTGTGGTAGGTTTCAATGACAAAAAAATATGAAATACCAAATATGGGGCCAAACGGCCGCCGTATGAGGTGGTTTTGAGTCACATATGCTCCTTAACGGCACTCAGTCTACGTTGATGGAAAAAAAGGTTTTATGAAAAAGTTTCCAGATTAGGACCACATTTGGCTGGTAGGTTTCAATGACCAAAAAAATATGAAATACCAAATATGGGGCCAAACGGCCGCCGTATGAGGTGGTTTTGAGTCACATATGCTCCTTAACGTCACTCAGTCTACGTTGATGGAAAAAAAGGTTTTAAGAAAAAGTTTCCAAATAGGGACAACATTTGGGTGGTAGGTTTCGATGACCAAAAAAATATGAAATACAAAATATGGGGCCAAACGGCCGTCGTATGAGGTGGTTTTGAATCACATATGCTCCGTAACAGCACTTAGTCCACGTTGATGGAAAAAAGGTTTCACAAAAAACTTTTCAGATTGAGACAAAATTTTGGGGGTAGTTTTAATGACCAAAAAAATATGAAATACTAAGTATGGGGCCAAACGACCGTCGTATGAGGAGGTTTTGAGTCACATATGCTCCATAACGGCACTCGGCCATGTTGATGGAAATGAAAAGGTTTCAAAAAAAAGTGTTTAGATTAAGACGAAATTTTGGTGATAGGTTTCAATGACCAAAAAAATATGAAAGACAAAATATGTGGCCAAACGGCCGTCGTATGAGGAGGTTTTGAGTCACATATGCTCAATAACAGCACTTAGTCCACGTTGAGGAAAAAAAAAGTTTTCAGATTGAGACGAAATTTTTGTGGTAGTTTTAATGACCGAAAAAATATGAAATACCAAGTATGGGGCCAAACGGACGTCATATGGGGTGGTTTTGGATCACATATGCTCCGTAACGGCACTCGGTCGATGTTGATGGAAAAAAAGGTTTAAAAAAAACTTTTGAGATTGAGAAGAAATTTTGGTGGTAGGTTTCAATGATCAAAAAAATATGAAATACCAAGTATGGGGCCAAACGGCCGCCGTATGAGGTGGTTTTGAGTCGCATATGCTCCTTAACGGCACTCAGTGTACATTGATGGAAAAAAAGGTTTTAAGAAAAAGTTTCCAGATTGGAACGAAATTTGGGTTGTAGGTTTCAATGACCAAAAGAAATATTAAATACCAAATATAGGGCCAAACGGCCGTCGTATGAGGAGGTTTTGAGTCACATATGCTTAATAACGGCACTCGATCCATGTTGATGGAAAAAAAAGGTTTCAAAAAAAACATTTCAGATTGAGACGAAATTTTTGTGGTAGGTTTCAATGACAAAAAAATATGAAATACCAAATATGGGGCCCAACGGCTGCCGTATGAGCTGGTTTTGAGTCACATATGCTCCTTAACGGCACTCAGTCTACGTTGATGGAAAAAAATGTTTTAAGAAAAAGTTTCCAGATTGGGACAACATTTGGCTGGTAGGTTTCAATAACCAAAAAAATATGAAATACCAAAAATGGGGCCAAACGGCCGTCGTATGAGGAGGTTTTTAGTCACATATGCTCCTTAACGGCACTCTGTCTACTTTGAAGGAAAAAAAGGTTTCAAAAAAAAAGTGTTCAGATTAAGACGAAATTTTGGTGGTAGGTTTCAATGACCAAAAAAATATGGGGCCAAACGGCCCTCGTATGAGGTGGTTTTGAGTCACATATGCTCCGTAACAGGACTTAGTCCACGTTGATGGAAAAAAAAAGTTTTCAGATTGAGACGAAATTATTGTGGTAGTTTTAATGACCGAAAAAATATGAAATACCAAGTATGGGGCCAAACGGCCGTCGTATTGGGTGGTTTTTGGTCACATATGCTCCGTAACGGCACTTGGTTGACGTTGATGGAAAAAAAGGTTTCAAAAAAAACTTTTGAGATTGAGATGAAATTTTGGTAGTAGGTTTCAATGATCAAAAAAATAAAATATTAAATATGGGGCCAAACGGCCGCCGTATGAGGTGGTTTTGAGTCACATATGCTCCTTAACGTCACTCAGTCTACATTGATGGAAAAAAAGGTTTTAAGAAAAAGTTTCCAGATTGGGACGAAATTTGGGTGGTAGGTTTCAATGACCAAAAAAATAAGAAATTCCAAATATGGGGCCAAACGGCCGTCGTATGAGGAGGTTTTGAGTCACATATGCTTAATAACGGCACTCGATCCATGTTGATGGAAAAAAAAGGTTTCAAAAAAAACTTTTCAGATTGAGACGAAAATTTTGTGGTAGGTTTCAATGACAAAAAAATATGAAATACCAAATATGGGCCAAACGGCCGCCGTATGAGGAGGTTTTGAGTCACATATGCTCCTTAACGGCATTCAGTCTACGTTGATGGAAAAAAAGGTTTTATGAAAAAGTTTCCAGATTAGGACAACATTTGGCTGGTAGGTTTCAATGACCAAAAAAATATGAAATACCAAATATCGGGCCAAACGGCCGCCGTATGAGGTGGTTTTGAGTCACATATGCTCCTTAACGTCACTCAGTCTACGCTGATGGAAAAATAGGTAATAAGAAAAAGTTTCCAAATAGGGACAACATTTGGGTGGTAGGTTTCGATGACCAAAAAAATATGAAATACCAAATATGGGGCCAAACGGCCGTCGTATGAGGTGGTTTTGAATCACATATGCCTCGTAACAGCACTTAGTCCACGTTGGTGGAAAAAAAGGTTTCAAAAAAAACTTTTCAGATTGAGACAAAATTTTGGGGGTAGTTTTAATGACCAAAAAAATATGAAATACTAAGTATGGGGCCAAACGACCGTCGTATGAGGAGGTTTTGAGTCACATATGCTCCATAACGGCACTCGGCCATTATGATGGAAATGAAAAGGTTTCAAAAAAAAGTGTTCAGATTAAGACGAAATTTTGGTGATAGGTTTCAATGACCAAAAAAATATGAAAAACAAAATATGGGGCCAAACGGCCGTCGTATGAGGTGGTTTTGAGTCACATATGCTCCGTAACAGCACTTAGTCCACGTTGATGGAAAAAAAGGTTTCAAAAAAAAAATTTCAGATTGAGACGAAATTTTCGTTGTAGTTTTAATGACCGAAAAAATATGAAATACCAAGTATGGGGCCAACGGCCGTCGTATGGGGTGATTTTTGGTCACTTATGTTCCGTAACGGCACTCGGTTGACGTTGATGGAAAAAAAGGTTTCAAAAAAAACTTTTGAGATTGAGATGAAATTTTGATGGTAGGTTTCAATGATCAAAAAAATATGAAATATTAAATATGGGGCCAAACGGCCGCCGTATGAGGTGGTTTTGAGTCACATATGCTCCTTAACGGCACTTAGTCTACATTGATGGAAAAAAAGGTTTTAAGAAAAAGTATCCAGATTGGGACGAAATTTGGGTGGTAGATTTCAATGACCAAAAAAATATGAAATACCAAATATGGGGCCAAACAGCCGTTGTATGAGGAGGTTTTGAGTCACATATGCTCAATAACAGCACTTAGTCCACGTTGAGGAAAAAAAAGGTTTCAAAAAAAAGTTTTCAGATTGAGACGAAATTTTTGTGGTAGTTTTAATGACCGAAAAAATAAGAAATACCAAGTATGGGGCCAAACGGCCGTCGTATGGGGTGGTTTTTGGTCACATATGCTCCGTAACGGCACTCGGTTGACGTTGATGGAAAAAAAGGTTTTAAAAAAAACTTTTGAGATTGAGATGAAATTTTGGTGGTAGGTTTCAATGATCAAAAAAATGAAATATTAAATATGGGGCCAAACGGCCGCCGTATGAGGTGGTTTTGAGTCACATATGCTCCTTAACGGCACTCGGTCTACATTGATGGAAAAAAAAGGTTTTAAGAAAAAGTTTCCAAATTGTGACGAAATTTGGGTGGTAGGTTTCAATAAACTAAAAAATATGAAATACCAAATATGGGGCCAAACGGCCGTCGTATGAAGAGGTTTTGAGTCACATATGCTCCTTATCGGCACTCAGTCTACGTTGAAGGAAAAAAAGGTTTCAAAAAAAACGTGTTCAGATTAAGATGAAATTTTGGTGGTAGGTTTCAATGGCCAAAAAAATATGAAATACCAAATATGGGGGCAAACGGCCGTCGTATGATGTGGTTTTGAGTCACATATGCTCCGTAACAGCACTTAGTCCACGTTGATGGAAAAAAAGGTTTCAAAAAAAACTTTTCAAAGTGAGACGAAGATTTGGGGGTAGTTTTAATGACCGAAAAAATATGAAATACCAAGTATGGGGCCAAACAACCGTCGTATGAGGAGGTTTTGAGTCACATATGCTCCATAACGGCACTCGGTCCATGTTGATGGAAAAAAAGGTTTCAAAAAAAAGTGTTCAGATTAATACGAAATTTTGGTGGTAGGTTTCAATGACCAAAAAAATATGAAATACCAAATATGGGGCCAAACGGCGTGGTATGAGGTAGTTTTGAGTCACATATGCTCCGTAACAGCACTTAGTCCACGTTGATGGAAAAAAAGGTTTCAAAAAAAAGTTTTCAAATTGAGATGAAATTTTTGTGGTAGTTTTAATGACCGAAATAATATGAAATACCAAGTATGGGGCCAAACGGCCGTCGTATGGGGTGGTTTTGGGTCACATATGCTCCGTAACAGCACACGGTCGACGTTGATGGAAAAAAAGTTTTCAAAAAAAACTTTTGAGACTGAGATGAAATTTTGGTGGTAGGTTTCAATGATCAATAAATATGAAATACCAAATATGGGGCCAAACGGCCGCCGTATGAGGTGGTTTTGAGTCACATATGCTCCTTAACGGCACTAAGTCTACATTTATGGAAAAAAAGGTTTTAAGAAAAAGTTTCCAGATTTGGAAGAAATTTGGGTGGTACGTTTCAGTGACCAAAAAAATATGAAATACCAAATATGGGGCCAAACGGCCGTCGTATGAGGAGGTTTTGAGTCACATATGCTCAATAACGGCACCCGGTCCATGTTGACGGAAAAAAAGGTTTCAAAAAAAACTTTTCAGATTGAGACGAAATTTATGTGGTAGGTTTCAATGACAAAAAAAACATGAAATACCAAATATGGGGCCAAACGGCCGCCGTATGAGGTGGTTTTGAGTCACATATGCTCCTTAACGGCACTCAGTCTACGTTAATGGAAAAAAAGGTTTTTAGATAAAGTTTCCAGATTGGTACAACATTTGGGTGGTAGGTTTCAATGACCAAATAAATATGAAATACCAAATATGGGGCCAAACGGCCGTCGTATGAGGAAGTTTTGAGTCACATAAGCTCCATAACGGCACTCAGTCTACGTTGAAGGAAAAAAAGGTTTCAAAAAAAACTGTTCAGATTAAGACGAAATTTTGGTGGTAGGTTTCAATGACCAAAAAAATATGAAATACAAAATATGGGCCAAAACGGCCGTCGTATGAGGTGGTTGTGAGTCACATATGCTCCGTAACAGCACTTAGTCCACGTTGATGAAAAAAAGGTTTCAAAAAAACTTTTCAGATTGATACAAAATTTTGGGGGTAGTTTTAATGACCGAAAAAATATGAAATACCAAGTATGGGGCCAAACGACCGTCGTATGAAGAGGTTTTGAGTCACATATGCTCCATAACCACACTCGGTCCATGTTGATGGAAAAAAAGGTTTCAAAAAAAAGTTTTAAGATTAAGACAATTTTGGTGGTAGGTTTCAATGACCAAAAAAATGAAATACCAAATATGGGGCCAAACGACCGTCGTATGAGGTGGTTTTGAGTCACAAATGCTCCGTAACAGCACTTAGTCCACTTAAATGGAAAAAAAGGTTTCAAAAAAAACTTTTGAGATTGAGACGAAATTTTTGTGGTAGTTTTAATGACCGAAAAAATATGAAATACCAAGTTTGGGGCCAAACGGCCGTCGTATGGGGTGGTTTTGGGTCACATATGCTCAGTAACGGCACTCGGTCGACGTTGATGGAAAAAAAGGTATCAAAAAAAACATATGAGGTTGAGATGAAATTTTCGTGGTAAGTTTCAGAGATCAAAAAAATATGAATTACCAAATATGGGGCCAAACGGCCGCCGTATGAGGTGGTTTTGAGTCACATATGCTTCTTAACGGCACTCAGTCTACATTGATGGAAAAAAAGGTTTTAAGAAAAAGTTTCCAGATTTGGAAGAAATTTGGGTGGTACGTTTCAGTGACCAAAAAAATATGAAATACCAAATATGGGGCCAAACGGCCGTCGTATGAGGAGGTTTTGAGTCACATATGCTCAATAACGGCACCCGGTCCATGTTGACGGAAAAAAAGGTTTCAAAAAAAACTTTTCAGATTGAGACGAAATTTATGTGGTAGGTTTCAATGACAAAAAAACATGAAATACCAAATATGGGGCCAAACGGCCGCCGTATGAGGTGGTTTTGAGTCACATATGCTCCTTAACGGCACTCAGTCTACGTTAATGGAAAAAAAGGTTTTTAGATAAAGTTTCCAGATTGGTACAACATTTGGGTGGTAGGTTTCAATGACCAAATAAATATGAAATACCAAATATGGGGCCAAACGGCCGTCGTATGAGGAAGTTTTGAGTCACATAAGCTCCATAACGGCACTCAGTCTACGTTGAAGGAAAAAAAGGTTTCAAAAAAACTGTTCAGATTAAGACGAAATTTTGGTGGTAGGTTTCAATGACCAAAAAAATATGAAATACAAAATATGGGCCAAAACGGCCGTCGTATGAGGTGGTTGTGAGTCACATATGCTCCGTAACAGCACTTAGTCCACGTTGATGAAAAAAAGGTTTCAAAAAAACTTTTCAGATTGATACAAAATTTTGGGGGTAGTTTTAATGACCGAAAAAATATGAAATACCAAGTATGGGGCCAAACGACCGTCGTATGAAGAGGTTTTGAGTCACATATGCTCCATAACCACACTCGGTCCATGTTGATGGAAAAAAAGGTTTCAAAAAAAAGTTTTAAGATTAAGACAATTTTGGTGGTAGGTTTCAATGACCAAAAAAATGAAATACCAAATATGGGGCCAAACGACCGTCGTATGAGGTGGTTTTGAGTCACAAATGCTCCGTAACAGCACTTAGTCCACTTAAATGGAAAAAAGGTTTCAAAAAAACTTTTGAGATTGAGACGAAATTTTTGTGGTAGTTTTAATGACCGAAAAAATATGAAATACCAAGTATGGGGCCAAACGGCCGTCGTATGGGGTGGTTTTGGGTCACATATGCTCAGTAACGGCACTCGGTCGACGTTGATGGAAAAAAAGGTATCAAAAAAAACATATGAGGTTGAGATGAAATTTTCGTGGTAAGTTTCAGAGATCAAAAAAATATGAATTACCAAATATGGGGCCAAACGGCCGCCGTATGAGGTGGTTTTGAGTCACATATGCTTCTTAACGGCACTCAGTCTACATTGATGGAAAAAAAGGTTTTAAGAAAAAGTTTCCAGATTGGGACGAAATTTGGGTGGTAGGTTTAAATGACCAAAAAAATATGAAATACAAAATATGGGGCCCAACGGCCGTCGTATAAGGAGGTTTTGAGTCACATATGCTTAATAACGGCACTCGATCCATGTTGATGGAAAAAAGGTTTGAAAGAAAACTTTTCAGATTGAGACGAAATTTTTGTGGTAGGTTTCAATGAAAAAAAAAATATGAAATACCAAATATAGGGCCAAACGGCCGCCGTATGAGGTGGTTTTGAGTCACATATGCTCCTTAACGGCACTCAGTCTACGTTGATGGAAATAAATGTTTTAAGAAAAAGTTTCAGATTGGGACAACATTTATGTGGTAGGTTTCAATGACCAAAAAAATATGAAATACCAAATAAGGGGCCAAATGGCCGTCGTATGAGGAGGTTTTCAGTCACATATGCTCCTTAACGGCACTCACTCTACGTTGAAGGAAAAAAAGGTTTCAAAAAAAAAAGTGTTCTGATTAAGTCGAAATTTTGGTGGTACGTTTCAATGACCAAAAAAATATGAAATACCAAATATGGGGCCAAACGGCCGTCGTATGAGGTGGTATTGAGTCACATATGCTCGGTAACATCACTTTGTCCACGTTGAAGGAAAAAAAGGTTTCAAAAAAAACTTTTCAGATTGAGACAAAAAATTGGTGGTAGTTTTAATGACCAAAAAAATATGAAATACCAAGTATGGGGCCAAACGATCGTCGTATGAGGAGGTTTTGAGTCACATATGCTCCATAACGGCACTCGGTCCATGTTGATGGAAAACTTTTCAGATTGAGACGAAATTTTTGTGGTAGGTTTCAAGGACCAAAAAAATATGAAATAAAAAATATGGGGCCAAACGACCGTCGTATGAGGTTGTTTTGAGTCACATAAGCTCCTTAAGTACACTCAGTCTACGTTGATGGATAAAAGGGTTTCAAAACAAAGTTTCCAGATTGGGACGAAATTTTGGTGGTAGGTTTCAATGACTAAAAAAATATGAAATACCAAATATGGGGCCGAACGGCCGTCGTATGAGGTGGTTTTAAGTCACATATGCTCCGTAACAGCACTCAGTTCACATTGATGGAAAATAATGTTTCAAAAAAAGTTTTCAGATTGAGACCAAATTTTTGTGGTAGGTTTCAATGACAAAAAAATAAGAAATACAAAATATGGGGCCAAACGGCCGTCGTATGAGGTGGTTTTGAGTCACATATGCTCCGTAACGACACTCATCCACGTTAATGGAAAAAAAGGTTTTAAAAAATATTTTCAGATTGAGACGAAATTTTTGTGGTAGGTTTTAATGACTAAAATAATATGAAATACAAAATATGGGGCCAAACGGCCGTCGTATGAGGTTTTGAGTCATATATGCATCGTAATGACACTCAGTCTACGTTGATGGAAAAAAAGTTTTCAGAAAAAAGTTTCCAGATTGGGAAGAAATTTTGGTGGTAGGTTTCAATGACTAAAAAATTATGAAATACCAAATATGGGGCCAAACGGCCGTCGTATGAGTTGGTTTTGAATCACATGTCCTCCGTCACAGCACTCAGTCCACGTTGATGGAAAAAAAGGTTTCAAAAAAATATTCCATATTGAGACGAAATTTTTGTGGGAGGTTTTAATAACTAGAAAAATATGAAATACCAAATATGGGGCCAAACGGCCGTCGTATGAGGTGGATTTTAATCACATGTGCTCCGTAAGGGCACTCAGTCTACGTTGCTGGACAAAAAAGGTATCAAAAAAAAGTTTCGAGATTAGGAAGAAATTTTGGTGGTAGGTTTCAAAGAGCAAAAAATATGAAATACCAAATATGGGACCAGAGGCCGTCGTATGAGGTGATTTTGAATCACATATGCTCCGTAACAGAACTCATTCCACGTGGACGGAAAAAAAGGTTTCAAAAAAAATTTCATATAGATACGAAATATTTGTGGTAGGTTTTAATGACCAAAAAAATATAAAATACCAAATAAAGGGCCAAACGGCCGTCGTATGAGGTGGTTTTGAGTCACATATGCTCCTTAACGGCACTCAGTCTACGTTAATGGAAAAAAATGTTTCAAAAAAATGCTTCCAGATTGGGACGAAGTTTTGGTGGTAGGTTTCAATGAGCAAAAAATATCAAATACCAAATATGGGGCCAAACGGCCATCGTATGAGCTGGTTTTTAGTCACATATGCTCCGTAACGGCACTCAATCCACGTTGATGGAAAAAAAGGTTTCAAAAAAATATTCCTTATTGAGACGAAATTTTTGTGGTAGGGTTGAATAAGTAGAAAAATATGAAATACCAAATATGGGCCAAACGGCCGTCGTATGAGGTGGTTTTGAATCACATATGCTCCGTAAGGGCACTCAGTCTACGTTACTGGAAAAAAAAGGTTTCAAAAAAAAGTTTCCAGATTAGGAAGAAATTTTGGTGGTAGGTTTCAATGAGCAAAAAATATGAAATACCAAATATGGGCCAAACGGCCGTCGTATGAGGTGGTTTTGAATCACATATGCTCCGTAACAGCACTCATTCCACGTTGACGGAAAAAAAGGTGTCAAAAAATTTTATATATTGAGACGAAATTTTTGTGGTAGGTTTTAATGACAAAAAAAAGATATAATACCAAATATAGGGCCAAACAGCCGTCGTATGAGGTGGTTTTGAGTCACATATCGTCCTTACGGCACTCAGTCTACGTTAATGGAAAAAAATGTTTCAAAAAAATGCTTCCAGATTGGGAAGAAATTTTGGTGGTAGGTTTCAATGACCAAAAAAAATATGAAATACCAAATAAGGGGCCAAACGGCCGTCGTATGAGGTGGTTTTCAATCACATATGCTACGTAACAACAATCATTCCACGTTGATGGAAAAAAAGGTTTCAAAAACAATTCCTGATTCAGATGAAATTATTTTGGTAAGTTTTAATGACCAAAAATAAATGAAATACCAAATATGGGGCCAAACGGCCGTCGTATAAGGTGGTTTTGAGTCACATATGCTCCTTAACAGCACTCAGTCTACGTTGATGGAAAAAAAGGTTTCAAAAAAAAGTTGCCAGATTGGGACGAAATTTTGGTTGTAGGTTTCAATGACCAAAAAAATATGAAATACCAAATATGGGGCCAAACGGTCGTCGTATGAGGTGGTTTTGAGTCAAATATGCTCCTTAACGGCACTCAGTCTACGTTGATGGAAAAAAATGTATCAAAAAATGTTTCCAGCTTGGGACGAAATTCTGTTAGTAGGTTTCAATGACCAAAAAGTTATGAAATACCAAATATGGGGCCAAACGGCCGTCGTATGAAGTGGTTTTATGTCACATATACTCCGTAACGGCACTAAGTCCACGTTAATGGAAAAAAAGGTTTCAAAAAAATGTTTTCAGGTTGAGACGAAATTTTTTGTGGTAGGTTTCAATGACCAAAGAAATATGAAATACCAAGTATGGGGCCAAACGGCCGTCGTATGAGGTGGTTTTGAATCACATGTCCTCCGTCACAGCACTCAGTCCACGTTGATGGAAAAAAGGTTTCAAAAAAATATTCCATATTGAGACGAAATTTTTGTGGGAGGTTTTAATAACTAGAAAAATATGAAATACCAAATATGGGGCCAAACGGCCGTCGTATGAGGTGGATTTTAATCACATGTGCTCCGTAAGGGCACTCAGTCTACGTTGCTGGACAAAAAAGGTATCAAAAAAAAGTTTCGAGATTAGGAAGAAATTTTGGTGGTAGGTTTCAAAGAGCAAAAAATATGAAATACCAAATATGGGACCAGAGGCCGTCGTATGAGGTGATTTTGAATCACATATGCTCCGTAACAGAACTCATTCCACGTGGACGGAAAAAAAGGTTTCAAAAAAAATTTCATATAGATACGAAATATTTGTGGTAGGTTTTAATGACCAAAAAAATATAAAATACCAAATAAAGGGCCAAACGGCCGTCGTATGAGGTGGTTTTGAGTCACATATGCTCCTTAACGGCACTCAGTCTACGTTAATGGAAAAAAATGTTTCAAAAAAATGCTTCCAGATTGGGACGAAGTTTTGGTGGTAGGTTTCAATGAGCAAAAAATATCAAATACCAAATATGGGGCCAAACGGCCATCGTATGAGCTGGTTTTTAGTCACATATGCTCCGTAACGGCACTCAATCCACGTTGATGGAAAAAAAGGTTTCAAAAAAATATTCCTTATTGAGACGAAATTTTTGTGGTAGGGTTGAATAAGTAGAAAAATATGAAATACCAAATATGGGCCAAACGGCCGTCGTATGAGGTGGTTTTGAATCACATATGCTCCGTAAGGGCACTCAGTCTACGTTACTGGAAAAAAAGGTTTCAAAAAAAAGTTTCCAGATTAGGAAGAAATTTTGGTGGTAGGTTTCAATGAGCAAAAAATATGAAATACCAAATATGGGCCAAACGGCCGTCGTATGAGGTGGTTTTGAATCACATATGCTCCGTAACAGCACTCATTCCACGTTGACGGAAAAAAAGGTGTCAAAAAATTTTATATATTGAGACGAAATTTTTGTGGTAGGTTTTAATGACAAAAAAAAGATATAATACCAAATATAGGGCCAAACAGCCGTCGTATGAGGTGGTTTTGAGTCACATATCGTCCTTACGGCACTCAGTCTACGTTAATGGAAAAAAATGTTTCAAAAAAATGCTTCCAGATTGGGAAGAAATTTTGGTGGTAGGTTTCAATGACCAAAAAAATATGAAATACCAAATAAGGGGCCAAACGGCCGTCGTATGAGGTGGTTTTCAATCACATATGCTACGTAACAACAATCATTCCACGTTGATGGAAAAAAAGGTTTCAAAAACAATTCCTGATTCAGATGAAATTATTTTGGTAAGTTTTAATGACCAAAAATAAATGAAATACCAAATATGGGGCCAAACGGCCGTCGTATAAGGTGGTTTTGAGTCACATATGCTCCTTAACAGCACTCAGTCTACGTTGATGGAAAAAAAGGTTTCAAAAAAAAGTTGCCAGATTGGGACGAAATTTTGGTTGTAGGTTTCAATGACCAAAAAAATATGAAATACCAAATATGGGGCCAAACGGTCGTCGTATGAGGTGGTTTTGAGTCAAATATGCTCCTTAACGGCACTCAGTCTACGTTGATGGAAAAAAATGTATCAAAAAATGTTTCCAGCTTGGGACGAAATTCTGTTAGTAGGTTTCAATGACCAAAAAGTTATGAAATACCAAATATGGGGCCAAACGGCCGTCGTATGAAGTGGTTTTATGTCACATATACTCCGTAACGGCACTAAGTCCACGTTAATGGAAAAAAAAGGTTTCAAAAAAATGTTTTCAGGTTGAGACGAAATTTTTTGTGGTAGGTTTCAATGACCAAAGAAATATGAAATACCAAGTATGGGGCCAAACGGCCGTCGTATGAGGTGGTTTTGAATCACATGTCCTCCGTCACAGCACTCAGTCCACGTTGATGGAAAAAAAGGTTTCAAAAAAATATTCCATATTGAGACGAAATTTTTGTGGGAGGTTTTAATAACTAGAAAAATATGAAATACCAAATATGGGGCCAAACGGCCGTCGTATGAGGTGGATTTTAATCACATGTGCTCCGTAAGGGCACTCAGTCTACGTTGCTGGACAAAAAAGGTATCAAAAAAAAGTTTCGAGATTAGGAAGAAATTTTGGTGGTAGGTTTCAAAGAGCAAAAAATATGAAATACCAAATATGGGACCAGAGGCCGTCGTATGAGGTGATTTTGAATCACATATGCTCCGTAACAGAACTCATTCCACGTGGACGGAAAAAAAGGTTTCAAAAAAAATTTCATATAGATACGAAATATTTGTGGTAGGTTTTAATGACAAAAAAATATAAAATACCAAATAAAGGGCCAAACGGCCGTCGTATGAGGTGGTTTTGAGTCACATATGCTCCTTAACGGCACTCAGTCTACGTTAATGGAAAAAAATGTTTCAAAAAAATGCTTCCAGATTGGGAAGAAATTTTGGTGGTAGGTTTCAATGACCAAAAAAAATATGAAATACCAAATAAGGGGCCAAACGGCCGTCGTATGAGGTGGTTTTCAATCACATATGCTACGTAACAACAATCATTCCACGTTGATGGAAAAAAAGGTTTCAAAAACAATTCCTGATTCAGATGAAATTATTTTGGTAAGTTTTAATGACCAAAAATAAATGAAATACCAAATATGGGGCCAAACGGCCGTCGTATAAGGTGGTTTTGAGTCACATATGCTCCTTAACAGCACTCAGTCTACGTTGATGGAAAAAAAGGTTTCAAAAAAAAGTTGCCAGATTGGGACGAAATTTTGGTTGTAGGTTTCAATGACCAAAAAAATATGAAATACCAAATATGGGGCCAAACGGTCGTCGTATGAGGTGGTTTTGAGTCAAATATGCTCCTTAACGGCACTCAGTCTACGTTGATGGAAAAAAATGTATCAAAAAATGTTTCCAGCTTGGGACGAAATTTTGTTAGTAGGTTTCAATGACCAAAAAGTTATGAAATACCAAATATGGGGCCAAACGGCCGTCGTATGAAGTGGTTTTATGTCACATATACTCCGTAACGGCACTAAGTCCACGTTAATGGAAAAAAAGGTTTCAAAAAAATGTTTTCAGGTTGAGACGAAATTTTTTGTGGTAGGTTTCAATGACCAAAGAAATATGAAATACCAAGTATGGGGCCAAACAGCCGTCGTATGAGGTGGTTTTGAGTCACATATGCTCCGTAACGGCACTAAGTCCACGTTAATGGAAAAAAAGGTTTTAAAAAATGTTTTCAGATTGAGGCGAAATTTTTGTGGTAGCTTTCAATGACCAAAAAAATATGAAATACTAAATATGGGGCCAAACGGCCATCGTATGAGGTGGTTTTGAGTTACATATGCTCCTTAAGGGCACTCAGTCTACGTTGATGGAAAAAAGGTTTCAAAAAAAAGTTTCCAGTTTGGGAAGAAATTTTGGTGATAGGTTTCAATGACCAAAAAGTTATGAAATACCAAATATGGGGTCAGACGGCCGTCGTATGAGGTGGTTTTGAGTCACATTTGCTCCGTAACGGCACTCAGTCCACGTTGATGGAAAAAAAGGTTTCAAAAAAAAGATTTCAGAGTTAGACGAAATTTTTGCCATAGATCTACATGACCAAAATAAAATAAAATACCAAATATGGGGCCAAACGGCCGTCGTATGAGGTTGTTTTGAGTCACATATGCTCCGTAACGGCACTCAGTCCACGTTGATGAAAAAAAGGTTTCAAAAAAGTTTTCAGATTGAGACCAAATTTTTGTGGTAGGTTTGAATCAGCAAAAAATATATGAAATACCTAATATGGGGCCAAATGGCCGTCGTATGAGGTGGTTTTGAGTCACATATGCTCTGTGACGACATTCATCCACGTTAATGTAAAAAAGGTTTCAAAAAAAAGTTTCCAGATTGGGACGAAACTTTGGTTGTAGGTTTCAATGACCAAAAAAATATGAAATACCAAAATGGGGCCAAACAGTCGTCGTATGAGGTGGTTTTGAGTCATATATGCTCCTTAACGGCACTCAGTCTACATTGATGGAAAAAAATGTATCAAAAAATGTTTCCAGTTTGGGACGAAATTTTGTTAGTAGGTTTTAATGACCAAAAAGTTATAAAATACCAAATATGGGGCCAAACGGCCGTCGTATGAAGTGGTTTTATGTCACATATACTCCGTAACGGCACTAAGTCCACGTTAATGGAAAAAAAGGTTTTAAAAAATGTTTTCAAATTGAGATGAAATTTTTGTGGTAGGATTCAATGACCAAAATAATAAGAAATACCAAATATGGGGCCAGACGGCCGTCGTATGAGGTGATTTTGAGTCACATTTGCTCCGTAACGACACTCAATCCACGTTGATGGAAAAAAAGGTTTCAAAAAAATGTTTTCAGATTGAGACGAAATTTTTGTGGCAGCTTTCAATGACCAAAAAAATATGAAATACTAAATATGGGGCCAAACGGCCATCGTATGAGGTGGTTTTGAGTTACATATGCTCCTTAAGGGAACTCAGTCTACGTTGATGGAAAAAAAGGTTTCAAAAAAAAGTTTCCAGTTTGGGACGAAATTTTGGTGATAGGTTTCAATGACCAAAAAGTTATGAAATACCAAATATGGGGTCAGACGGCCGTCGTATGAGGTGGTTTTGAGTCACATTTGCTCCGTAACGGCACTCAGTCCACGTTGATGGAAAAAAAGGTTTCAAAAAAAAGATTTCAGAGTTAGACGAAATTTTTGTTGTAGGTCTACATGACCAAAAAAAAATAAAATACCAAATATGGGGCCAAACGGCCGTCGTATGAGGTTGTTTTGAGTCACATATGCTCCGTAACGGCACTCAGTCCACGTTGATGAAAAAAAGGTTTCAAAAAAGTTTTCAGATTGAGACCAAATTTTTGTGGTAGGTTTGAATCACCAAAAAATTATGAAATACCTAATATGGGGCCAAATGGCCGTCGTATGAGGTGGTTTTGAGTCACATATGCTCTATGACGACATTCATCCACGTTAATGTAAAAAATGTTTTCAAAAAAAAGTTTCCAGATTGGGACGAAATTTTGGTTGTAGGTTTCAATGACCAACAAAATATGAAATACCAAATCTTGGGCCAAACAGTCGTCGTATGAGGTGGTTTTGAGTCACATATGCTCCTTAAGGGCACTAATTCTACGTTGATGGAAAAAAAAGTTTCCAGATTGGGACTAAATTTTGGTGGTAGGTTTTAATGACCAAAAAAATATGACATACCAAATATGGGGCCAAACGGCCGTCGTATGAGGTGGTTTTGAGTCACATATGCTCCTTAAGGGCACTCAGTATACGTTGATGGAATAAAAGGTTCCAAAATTTTTTTCCAGATTGGGACAAAATTTTTGTGGTAGGTTTCAATGACCAAAAAAATATGAAATACTAAATATGGGGCCAAACGGCCGTCGTATGAGGTGGTTTTGAGTCACATATGCTCCGTAACGGCACTTAGTCCACAAAGGTTTCAAAAAAAGTTTCCAGATTGAGACAAAATTTTTGTCGTAGGTTTGAATGACCAAAAAAATATGAAATACCAAATATGGCGCCAAACGGCGGTCTTATGAGGTGGTTTTGAGTCACATATGCTCCGTAAAACCACTCATGCGCGTTAATGGAAAAAAAGGTTACAAAAAAAAGTTTTCAGATTGAGAAGAAATTTTTGTGGTAGGTTTAAATGACCAAAAAAATATGAAATACCAAATATGGGGCCAAACGGCCGTCGTATGAGGAGGTTTTGAATCACATATGCTCCGTAACATCACTCATTCCACGTTGATGGAAAAAAAGGTTTCAAAAAAAAAATTCCGTATTGAGAAAAAAATTTTGTGGTAGGTTTTAATGACCAAAAAAATATGAAATACCAAATATAGGGCCAAACGACCGTCGTAAGAGGTGGTTTTGAGTCACACATGCTCTGTAACAGCACTCAGTCCATGTTGATGAAAAAAAGGTTCAAAAAAAGTTTTCAGATTGAGACCAAAATTTTGTGGTAGGTTTTTTTTTTTTTTTGCTAAGTGAAAATATATTGAAGCACACAAGGAACAATTACAACCTAACCTATAGAAGTGACAACCCTTCTAGGAAGGCTCCCAACAACTACAAGTCATATGTTCTTGATGTTATCTAACCAAGACTTTGAGCTATTACAAGCTTTAGAAGCATATATTACATCCATTCTCTTCCTAACACAAAGCTTAACATGATTTATAGAAGTTGGAATGCTAGGGACACATTCTTCCCATAGGACTTGATTCCTAGCTTGCCAAATCATATATATCACAACAGCAATAGCAGCACAAACAAGCCATCTCTGAACTCTTTTCAGTTTTCCTCTCCTGCTGATCCAGTTTAGACACTGCTCCATGCTAGTCCATCTTTTCTTCACCTGCAACCACTCCAGAACTCCATCCCAGATAGCTCTACTGTATGGGCATTCAAACAGCAGCTGATCAATGTCTTCATCATGATTGCCACAAATTAAGCAATGAATCTCAGTGCATACACCAAACCTTCCTAATCTGGCTCTTGTCATGAGCCTTTTGTGAGCAGCAACCCAGAAAATAAATCTGTGTTTAGGGATGGACAGCCTATTCCAAACTGACTTCACCCAACACACTTGTGTACCCTGAGTCTGTGTACTGTGGTAGAGCATCCCAATATTATAGGCATGCCCTGAAGTAGGAAACCAGCCTTCTGTCTTAACTTTTTCTTTCACTTTGCAAATGTGCTTCCAAACCCAACTCACTGCCCCAGGTGTATAGTCATTCCAACTATGATCTTTGATGTATACACTGCTAACCCATTTTACCCATAGAGTGTCTTTTTTCTGAGCTATGTTCCATACATGTTTACCAACAGCAAGAGTATTCCATATGCAGATGTTTCTTACCCCTAATCCTCCATACTTTTTTGGACTACAGACTTTATCCCAGGCAACATAGCCTACTCTCCTGTTTTTCTCATTGCCTCTCCATAAGTAATCTCTGCAAATCTGATTTATCCTCTTTAGTATAGCTTTAGGGAGAATGAACATTTGCATCCAGTAATTGTAAATGTACATCAAAACTGCATTAACCAGAGTGAGTCTTCTAGCAAAGGACAGATTTCTTGATTGCCAAGTTCTGATCCAACGTATCATTTTCTCAATCAACTTGTCACAATCACTAGTCTTCAATTTCCTTGTACTTATAGTAGCACCAAGGTACCTAAAAGGCCAAACTCCCAGCTTGAAACCAGAAAGTCTGATAGCTTTTTCAACATCTGTACTGTCCATATTAGCATGATATAATTCAGACTTGCTTTTGTTTGCAGCTAATCCTGAAGTCTTCTCAAATAAATCCAGACCCTGTAGCATCAGATACACACTCTTGTATTCACCTTTACTGAAGATCATAAGATCATCAGCAAAGCATAAAGTATTGAGCTGCAAGTGTTTGCATCTAGGATGGAATCTGAATCTGTGATTGTTGCCTTCTAGCTTCAGAATCCTGGTGAGATATTCCATACATAGAACAAAGATTAAAGGGGATATTGGATCTCCCTGTCTAATCCCTCTTTTTGCTTCAAATAACTCTATGCAAGAGCCATTCAACAATAATGTAAACTTCACAGTGGAAACACAATCCATAACAACATCAATAAACTTAATAGGGAAGTGAAATGCAGTCAATAACTCTCTAATAAAGCTCCATTCAATGGTGTCATAGGCTTTCTGCAGATCCACCTTCAATAAGCACCCTTTAGCAGCCATTCTCCAGTTATATTGCCTAATAAGATCTTAGCACACCAAGATATTATCCATGATGCTTCTCCCTGAGACAAAAGCCCCTTGACTTTGACTGATTAAATCAGGCAGGACTCTTTTCAACCTTGAGCAGAGCAATTTGGAAATGGTTTTGTAAAGCACATTGCAACAATCTATTGGTCTATAGTCACTGACTTGGGAAGGGCATTTCACTTTGGGAATCAAAGTGATTGTAGTAATATTGACTTCCTTGAGCAGCTTCCCTGAGGCAAAAAACTCCTTTATAGCTTCACACACTCCCTTGCCTACCACATCCCAACTATGCTTGAAGAAACCACTAGTATACCCATCAATGCCAGGGGATTTGCTATTTGGAATAGACCAAATAGCCTCCTTTATTTCAGCATCAGAAAAACACAGATTCAACATTTGGAGATGATTATCTTGTATCAAAGCACCCTGCTCCATGATTTTTCTTTTTACAGGTTTTACATGAACCTTGCTATTGCTGATAAAAGTACTGAAATGGTGGACAAACAGCTCTCTAACTGTAGCATAGTCATACTCCCAATCCCCATCAGTATTCATAATAGTATTAATAGAATTCCTTTGAGCCCTCATTTTAATACTAGAATGAAAATTTTTGTATTAGCATCCCCCTCCATGATCCATTCCCCTCTAGCTTTTTGTTTCAAGAATGATAAGTAGCTACTTTTCATGCTTCTAAATTCAGAGTTAGCTACATATTTATCATGAACAAGGTGAGGATTACCTGCTTCATTATGCACTTTGTTCTGGCACTCCTGCAGTCTTTCTTCAGCTTGGATGAATTTGGAGTGTATATCTCCAAATCCTTTCTTATTGAGCTGCTTCAGATCATGCTTTAATAGCTTCAACTTTTTCCAAATCTGGAACATTTTATAGCCAGGAACTGCTAGTTGCCATACTCTTGCAACTATGTCAGAGTAACTTTCATGTTGACACCACATCTCAAAAAACCTAAAGGGATAGTTACCCTAAGGCCTTGAGAAACACTTGATTAAACAAGGAGAATGGTCAAACTCCTTTTCAGGTAAAAAATGACTTCCATGGATGGCAATAAGTGAATCCAGTCTGCATTAGCCAGCACTCTATCCAGCTTGGCCATAATTCTACTCTCTTGGTCTTGTTTATTAGACCAAGTGAAGAATCTACCATTGGACTTCACATCTTCAACCTGACAAGCAGTTAAACATCTTTGAAAGTCTATGATTTCACTTCTTGTAACCCAAGCACCCCCTATTCTTTCTTTAGCACTCAGAACATTATTAAAATCTCCAACTATAGCCCAAGATCCAACAACACCACATCCAAGACTTCTCAAATCCTCCCATAATTTCAATCTACAACTTTTATCATTGTGAGGATAGACAATTGTACAAGCAAAAGCAAGCTGAGAAACAATCCCCTTGATGATGCAATGAACAAACTGGTCTGAGCATAATCTTATATCAACTGAAAACACCTTAGGATCCCAAGCAACTATGATTCTACCATGCCCATTCCAAGGCAGATTAGTAGTAATGTTCCAATCAGGACACACATTCAAATAGAACCTACCAAGGTTTTTAGCTCTCACCTTGGTCTCCAAGAGGCATGCCAGTTTAGCTTGTTGAGCAAATAAGAGTTTTTTGACCTCATTCTGCTTAGCTAAATCGTTAATGCCTCTTACATTCCATACTACAATATTATCCATTGGAGATAGGGGTGGCCAGCCCCTTATCTACCAACTTAACCCCCTCCAGACAAGCAGTCTACAAATCTTTAGGTTCAGGTGCCTCATCAACAACCTTGCTTGTACCTTCTTCTCTGACAGTCCTCAGCTCTCTATCACTACCCTCCTCTGGAATCAGGACATCAAACTTATTGGTCACCAACTGTACTCCTTCTGGAGCTGCAGGAACCTGCTTTTGCCTCTGAAGAAATTTACTGGAAACCGTCTGAAGCCATCTTTATCCACCATCAGCTCTACAGCCACTTTTGGAGTTGGTTTAGGCCTCCATTCGGTCTTCTTCTTTTGATTCCAACACACAGAAACCAAGTGCCCAATCTTCTTACATCCAGTAAACACATCAGGTTTCCATTCATACTCCACAGTTTGTTCTATAATTTCTCCATGCTCATTGATAAACTGAATTACCTCAGGCAATTGCTGCTCTAGCTTAATCTCCACTAACACCCTAGCAAACATCAAACGCTCCTTATTTGCTGTAGCCTGATCAAGTTTTAAACCTTTCCCAACCCCTTGTGCAACTTTGAACAAACTCTTCTCACCCCAATACTTAATATTAAGTTTGGGAAGTTTGATCCAAATAGGTATCTGCTTCACAGTTTTATCACAAACATTCATGTTCTCATCCCATGGTTTGATGATGAGAGGCTTGGAATCAAATAAAAACTGACCACTCAACACCTTCTCCCTCCCTTCCATAGTCAATAATCTGACCAGAATCACACCTTTTCCAACCTGAGCAATTTTATCAATACCAAACTTCCCCCAGATTATGTTAATAAATCCCTCCATTACATGAAATGGTGGATTAGCCCCAAGCAGAAAACAGGTTATTGCATTATTCCAGTAGTTTATCTCCTCAGCTACATCACTAAGTTCAATCCTAGGCAAATCAGTTTCATTAATGACTGAATCTATTTGCACTCTATTACTAGTAGAAGCCTTAGCTAAGCAGCTTGCAGCATTCGTTCTAACCAATTTCTTTAAATCAAACAGAAAACTCTAATTGCTTTTCAGGACAGTAACATTCCTCAGTGAAGTATTTACCTCATTAGCTGATGGCTTGAGTGTTGAAATCCACTCTAAAAACCTTCTTCTCTCCCTTGGGTGACCATCATCTCCCTCAGAACGGATTACAGGAGTAACAGGTTCCTCCTCCTCAATTGAAATATCCATCTCAGATAGAACTTCATCTTCAGGTATGGAGTTCTCAATCTGCTTCCCTTTGCTTTTGTTGCTAACAATACTGATTGATTTCTGTCCACTCTGATTACCAGCCTTCTTCTTCTTGGGTGGCCTTCCACTCTTTCCTCCTGCCATAGCTTCCATAGAGGTGGGGAGTTGAGAGAGAAAAAACCTTTGCTTTTTTGTGGTTTTGTGGTAGGTTTGAATGACTAAAAAAATATGAAATACCAAATATGGGGTCAAACGGCCGTCGTATGAGGTGGTTTTGAGTTACATATACCCCGTAACAACACTCAGTACACGTTGATGGAAAAAAAGGTTTCAAAAAAAGTTTTGAGATTGAGATTAAATTTTTGTGGTAGGTTTGAATGACTAAAAAAATATGAAATACCAAATATGGGGACAAACGGCCGTTGTATGAGTTGGTTTTGAGTCACATATGCTCCGTAACGGCACTCAGTACACATTGATGGAAAAAAAGGTTTCAAAAAAAGTTTTCAGATTGAGATTAAATTATTGTGGCAGGTTTGAATGACCAAAAAAAAATATGAAATACCAATTATGGGGCCAAACGGCCGTCGTATGAGGTGGTTTTGAGTCACATATGCTCCGTAATGACACTCATCCACGTTAATGGAAAAAATGGTTTCAAAAAAAAAGTTTTGAGATTGAGACAAAATTTTTATGGTAGGTTTCAATGACCAAAAAAATATGAAATACCAAATATGGAGCCAAACGGCCATCGTATGAGGTGGTTTTGAGTCACATATGCTCCGTAACAGCACTCAGTCCACGTTGATGGAAAAAAAGGTTTCAAATTTTTTTTCTTCAGATTGAGACGAAATTTTTTGGTAGGTTTTAATTACCAAACAAATATGAAATACCAAATATGGGGCCAAACGGCCGTCGTATGAGGTGGTTTTTAGTCACATATGCTCCGTAACGGCACTCAGTCTACGTTGATGGAAAAAAATATTTCAAAAAATGTTTCCAGATTGGGATGAAATTTTATTGGTAAGTTTTAATGACCAAAAAAAATATGAAATACCAATGGGCCAAATGGCCGTCGTATGAGGTGGTTTTGAGTCACATATGCTCCTTAACGGCACTCAGTCTACATTGATGGAAAAAATGTTTCAAAAAATGTTTCCAGAATGGGATGAAATTTTGGTGGTAGCTTTTAGTGACCAAAAAAATATGAAATACCAAATATGGGGCCAAACGGCGGTCTTATGAGGTGGTATTGAGTCACATATGCTGCTTAACGGTACTTAGTCTACGTTGATGGAAAAAAAGGTTTCAAAAAAATGTTTCCATATTGGGAAGAAATTTTGGTTGTAGGTTTCAATGACCAAAAAATATGAAATTCCAAATATGGGGCCAATTGGCCGTCGTATGAGGTGGTTTTGAGTCACATATGCTCCTTAAGGGCACTCAGTCTACGTTAATGGAAAAAAATGTTTCAAAAAAATGTTTCTAGATTGGAACGAAATTTTGGTGGTAGGTTTCAATGACCAAACAAATATGAAATACCAATTATGGGGCCAAACGGCCGTCGTATGAGGTGGTGTTGAGTCACATATCCTCCTTAAGGGCAATCAGTCTACGTTGATGGAAAAAAAAGTTTCACTAGTGCTGTCAAAGAATACTACCATACAGGTGTTATGCTGAAGGTGTTGAATACAGCCTCAATTTCACTAGTGCCAAAAGTGAACTGCCCCACATAGGTCTATGAATATAGACCTATTGCTTGTTGCACTGTGGTGTACAAGTGTATTTCAAAACTGCTCTGCTCCAGGCTTAAAAATGTACTCCCCTACATTGTCTCACAGAATCAGGGAGCCTTTATTAGTGGAAGAAGCATCATCAACAACATCCTAGTATGCCAGGATCTTGTTAGACATTATGCTAGGAAGAATGTGCCTTCTAGCTGCTTAATGAAGATAGACCTGCAAAAAGCTTATGACACAGTTGAATGGGAGTTTTTACAAGATCTCATGACTGCTCTCAACTTCCCAAGCCATTTCATCAAAGTGATCATGGCCTTTATTTCTACAGTTAGCTTCACCTTGCTCATCAATGGTACAAGCCAGGGGTTTTTCAACTCTAAGAGGGGGTTGAGGCAAGGGGATCCTGTATCCCCATTATTGTTCACTCTTTGTATGGAGTATTTGACTAGAACATTGAAGTATATGGGAAGTAGAAGGATTTTAAGTTCCATCTTAGATGCAATGATCTAAAGCTCAATACATTATGCTTTGCTGATGATTTGCTAGTATTCTGCAAAGGGGAAATCAAGAGTGCCAGGTTAATTCTTCAAGGCCTTAAGCACTTTGAACTTGTCTCAGGTTTGGTTGCTAACAAAGGCAAATCTGAACTGTATAGTGCCAATATGGCTGCTGGTGATGTGGATTCTCTGGTTTTGAAATCAGGATTCAAGAGGGGGAATTGGCCTTTTAAATATCTGGGGGTCCCAATATGCAATAAAAAACTAAGTACTGGTGATTGTGATCAACTCATCAAAAGAGTCATGCACAGGATTACAAGATGGCAAACCAGGCATCTCTCTTTTGTTGGGAGACTTCAATTGGTCAATTCTGTTCTTATGAGTATCTGCACTTACTGGATGCAGATTATTATTTTCCCCAAGGCTGCCATCCAAAGAATCAATCAGTTGTGTAGAAGATTTCTTCGAAAAGGCAAAACAGAAGGGGTCAAAGCTGGCTATGTCCAGTGGGATACAGTTTGCAAACCAAAGAAGCTTGGAGGTCTGGGGGTTAGAAATTTAGCACTCTGGAACAAAATTGCTGTAGGCAAAATTGCTTGGCAGTTGGCGGAAAAAAAGGACACACTTTGGGTGAAATGGGTACATAGTGTCTACCTAAGAGGGAATGACTGGTGGGGGTACAAACCTACCACCAATGGGAGCTGGGTATGGAAACAGTTTTGTATGGTAAAAGAGGAAACGCAAGGCTGGATGCTACAATCTTGGTGGCCAGCTGGAGGCTATTCTATAGCTAAGATATATCAGGGGATTGAACAGATGGGGATCAAAGTGCCATGGTCTGGTACTGTCTAGAACAGAATGACTATGCCTAAACACAACTTCTTATGGTGGATGGTGATCCAACAAAAACTCCCTGTGAGAGAAAGACTAGCTAGATTTGGCATTTGTGAATCACAAATGTGTTGCATATGTGAGCTCCACCAGGAGAGTCATCAGCATGTATTATTTGAATGTCAGTATGCTAGAAAGGTATGGCAGGAAATTTGCTCTTGGCTAGGCATTCACAGGATGTTTGATAGTATGAGACAATTGATCTGTTGGCTTAGAAGAGGAAGGCAGTGCTCCCCTATGCAGCAACAAGTCTTCAAAGCAACTGCAGCTCGGCTCTTATACTGTGTATGGGGAGCTAGAAACCAGCCTTTTTGGTTATGCAAAACCCCTTCAGTGTTATACATAATACAAAGAATTAAATTATTTGTTAGTAAAAGATCATACATGCTTTATACTTGAAAATTGAAAGAAAGGGATAGGAAATGGTTACAAGGTCTTTGTAACTAGTTTCATTTTTCATGAACCTGTGAGTTGGGGATTGTCCCATCCAAAAAGGTGATAGGGTGTAAACACAGTTTTGTGATATATCAATTCTTTAAAAAAAAGATTCAAAAAAAAGTTTCCACATTGGGAAGAAATTTTGGTGGTAGGTTTCAATGACCAAAAAAATATGAAATACCAAATATGGGGCCAAACGGCTGTCGGATGAGGTGGTTTTGAGTCACATATGCTCCTTAACGGCACTCAGTCTACGTTGATGGAAAAAAGGTTTCAAAAAAAAGTTTCATGATTGGGAAGAAATTTTGATGGTAGGTTTCAATGACCAAAAAATATGAAATACCAAATATGGGGCCATACGACCGTCGTATGAGGTGGTTTTAAATAAAATATGCTCCGTAACACACTCATTCCACGTTGATGGAAAAAAAGGTTTCTAAAAAAAGTTTCCAGATTGGGAAGAAATTTTGGTGGTAGGTTTCAATGACCAAAAAAAATATGAAATACCAAATATGGGGCCAAACGGCCGTCGTATGAGGTGGTTTTGAATCACATATGCTCCGTAACAGCACTCGGTCCACGTTGATGGAAAAAAGGTTTCAAAAAAAAAATTCCAGATTGAGACGAAATTTTTGTGGTAGGTTTTAATGACCAAAAAAATATGAAATACCAAATATGGGGCCAAACGGCCGTCGTATGAGGTGGTTTTGAGTCACATATGCTCCGTAACGGCACGAAGTCCACGTTAATGGAAAAAAAAGGTTTCAAAAAAATGTTTTCAGATTAAGACGAAATTTTGGTGGTAGGTTTCAATGACCAAAAAAAATATGAAATACCAAATATGGGGCCAGACAATCGTCGTATGAGGTGGTTTTGAGTCACATTTGCTCCGTAACGGCACTCAATCCACGTTGATGGAAAAAAAGGTTTCATAAAAGCTGTCTGGGTTTGGTTCTGGTGCCTGGCCTCTTAAGTATCTTGGTGCTCCCATTAGCACCAAGAAACTAAGAACTGCAGACTGTGAGAAGTTGGTAGAGAAAATGCTGTTTAGGATCAAATCCTGGCAACATAGAACACTGTCTTTTGCTGATGAGTGTGTGCAATTACTGGATGCAGATCTTCTTCTTACCTGAGGTTGTTATTTCAAGAATAAATCAAATCTGCAGAGTATACTTATGGCAAGGTAATGATAAATACCTAAAGCCAGGCTGTGTCAACTGGGAAAAGGTCTGCAGCAAGAAGAGCTATGGGGGCCTGGGTGTCAGGGATATAAAGCTCTGGAACCTCCTAGCAGTTAGCAAGAAAGTTTGGGCCATTTCTGAAAAGAAAGACACCCTGTGGGTGAGATGGGTTAATTCAGTGTACATCCAGGGAGGTGACTAGTGGCATCACCACCCTAGGTCTACTGCTTGGATATGGAGATACTTCTGTCAAGTTAGAGATGAGATCAAACAAGCAGCCTGGCTTCCTCAGACTGGCCAAGTTTTCTCCATTTGTAAATGTTACAAACAAGCACCGGAGATTGGAGATAAAGTTATCTGGGGCAGGATTGTGTGGAATAGGCTCAATACACCCAAACAAAACTTCATGATATGGTTAGCAGCCCACCAAAGGCTTATGACAAAGGAAAGGCTCAGAAGATATTGTGTCTGTTCTGAGGACACCTGTACCATCTGTGGCTCTCACACTGAGAGCTGATATCACGTATTTATATAGAGTTTTCTCCTTTATTTACAAGCTAATTTGTGCGTCATTGGAGCTCTTGGGAGCTATTTTGTGCTAACTATCGTATATAGTTGTGGTTTTGTATTTTAGTGTTAAATTGCAGGTTTTAGGGAGTTTTCTCCTTATTCCCGAGCCATTTGGAAGCAACCACGACTTTACAAGATGTTACGAGGCACGTAGGATGGCTCACGAGCTTTATGGGTAGTTTAGGAGGTCCCAAGACCCCTAAACGTGAAGATTAGAGAGCCAAAGAGTCAAAAAGGAGGTTTCCGTGCACTGATCGGGCAGAAATGGCCCGATCGGGCGAAGAAATATTGATCGGGTGTAGATGTTGCGGACCCGATCGGGCGAGGGTTGCCGGATCCGATCGGGCGAGGAAGCATGTCCCCAAACCCGATCGGGTGCCCACCCCCCGACCCGATCGGGTCCACACCCACTTGAGTTGCTATGCTGTGCGTATTATTAGAGGAGTGTTGGGCCTCGTTTGCTGGCAACCCGATCACAGACCCGATCGGGTGCTAGATCGGGTTGGCCCAGATTTCCACTCCACTATTGCTGCTGAATCTGCGCTGACCCAAGAGCGGATTGACGATGTTTTGCACTCGGCCCGATCGGGTACTGTCCTCGGGCCCGATCGGGTCTGGCACCCTTTTACGCGGATTTCGCCTTTTGTTTCCGTTTTTAGTTAGCTTGAGGGGGTATTATAAATACCTTTTCCTCATTATTTTAGAGAGATATCTTTGATTCATCTTTCATTAGCTTTAGACTAGAGTTACTTCTCATTGTTCTTAGTTTAATTCAAACACTTTAGATTAATTTAGAGGTGATCAAACCTATTTCGATTTCAATAAAAGTTCCTGCTTTCCGTCAATTGGTATTCTTTCTTACCCTAATTTCTTTTGTTATTCTTGATTGCTTAGTTTATTTATTTAATCATTCATGATGCAATTGTTAGGGTTTTCAATTAGTTTTGTCGTTGTTAATTCGATTATGAGTGAGTAGTTCTCTTTCTAGGGTGTTAGATAGGAAAGCCATGTTTATACTATGATTGTGATTTAGACTCCTATTGATTTCTAGGGCTTGATTAGGGTGATTATGATGTGGTTTCTTCTTTATTGAGTAATTAACGTTATTGCGCAGTTTCTTTGGTTGCTTGTGGTTAATAGTTATTTGCACAGATCCGTCTTACGACTAGAGGCCTAGGACACGTCAGTAGTTCTGATTACGTTAGTGAACATGCGGCGTATGTTGAACTATGAGCGTTGAGTCTTAACCATAGCTCAACATAGGATCTAATCCCCCGACTCTTGATTTAGATTTTGATAGTAGTTGCCCTTGTTTGATTGGTATAAGCATGGTGGACCGACCTAATACCCTAGGTTTTTAGCCATAGTCAATTCCTCGATTTATCCCGTCTTCTGTAGTTTATTTATTAGTTTAATTAATTCTTCCCTGATTTCATCTAGAGTAGCTGAATTGGTTGAATATTGATTTAGAAACCCTTTCTCCCTGTGGATTCGACCCTGCTTCCGCTGACTACCTAGTTAGAGGTCTGTAGGTTTATTTTTGATTAGGTGATACGACTAAAACCTATCAAGAGCCTTGATCATCTTCTCTTTCACTGCTACTTCAGCAAGCAGGTTTGGGAGGAATGTCTGAATTGGATCAAGATTAAGAAGAGGTGGACTGGCATGTCTGACTGCCTCAACTGGATCAGTAAAAGGGGTGATATGCCTCAAGCTAGAAGGAAAGTAGCTTTTTCTGTAGTAGCTGCTGTGGTGTATAACATTTGGCTTTCTAGAAATCAGGCCTACTGGTGTAGCTATGTTCCTAGTATTGATAGTTGTATTACTTCTATCAAGTTTGTAATTAGAACTAGGATGAAGTTAGTCTATAACTCTAAGGCCTTCACTAAGTTCCAATATTGGCTAGATGAGCTCAAGTTGTAATAGTTGCTCTTAGGTGTTTGGGGAGGCTTCCTAGAAGGGTTGTCATTGCCTTTGAGTAGATTGTAGTTGTGTTTTGGTGCTTAATATATCTTTTCACTTATCTAAAAAAAAAAGGTTTCAAAAAAGTTTTCAGATTGAGACCAAAATTTTGAGGTAGGTTTGAATAAAAAAAAATGATGAAATACCAAATATGGGGCCAAATGGCCGTCGTATGAGGTGGTTTTCAGTCACAGATACTCCGTGAGAACACTCAGTCCACGTTGATGGAAAAAAAAGGTTTCAAAAAAAATTTCCAGATTGAGACGAAATTTTCGTGGTAGGTTTTAATGACAAAAAAATATGAAATACCAAATATGGGGCCAAACGGCCGTCGTATGAGGTGGTTTTGAGTCACATATGCTCCGTAACGGCACGAAGTCCACGTTAATGGAAAAAAAAGGTTTCAAAAAAAGGTTTTCAGATTAACACGAAATTTTTTAGGTAGGTTTCAATGATCAAAAAAATATGAAATACCAAATATGGGGCCAGACGGTCGTCGTATGAGGTGGTTTTGAGTCACATTTGCTCCGTAACGGCACTCAATCCACGTTGATAGAAAAAAAAGGTTTCATAAAAAAGTTTACAAATTGAGACGAAATTTTTGTGCTAGGTTTCAATGACCAAAAAATTATCAAATACCATATATGGGGCCAACCGGCCGTCGTATCAGGTGGTTTTGAGTCACATATGCTGCGTAACAGCACTCAGTCTACGTTGATGGAAAAAAGGTTTCAAAAAAAGTTTCCAGATTGGGAAGAAATTTTGGTGGTAGGTTTCAATGACCAAATAATATGAAATACCAAATATGTGGCCAAACGACCGTCGTATGAGGTGGTTTTGAATAAAATATGCTCCGTAACATCACTCATTCCACGTTGATGGAAAAAAAGGTTTCAAAACAAATTTCCATATTGAGAAGATATTTTTGTGGTAGGTTTTAATGACCAAAAAAATATGAAATACCAAATATGGGGCCAAACGGCAGTCGTATGATGTGGTTTTGAGTCACATATGCACCTTAACGACACTCAATCTACGTTAATGGAAAAAAAGATTTCAAAAATAAGTTTTCAGATTAAGAAGAAATTTTGGTTGTAGGTTTCAATGACAAAAAAAATATGAAATACCAATTATGGGGCCAAACGGCTGTCGTATGAGGTGGTTTTGAATCACATATGCTCCGTAACAGCACTCATTCCACGTTGATGGAAAAAAAGGTTTCAAAAAAAATTGTTTCCAGATTAGGACGAAATTTGGGTGATAGGTTTCAATGACCAAAAGAATATGAAATACCAAATATGGGGCGAAACGGCCGTCGTATGAGGTGGTTTTGAGTCACATATGCTCCTTAAGGGCACTGAGTCTACGTCGATGGAAAAAATGGTTTCAAAAAAAAGTTTCCAGATTGGGAAGAAATTTTGGTGGTAGGTTTCAATGACCAAAAAATATGAAATACAAAATATGGGACCAAACGGTCGTCGTATGAGGTGGTTTTGAATCACATATGCTCCGGAACAGCACTCATTCCTCGTTGATGGAAAAAAAGGTTTCAAAAAAAAATACCATATTGAGATGAAATTTTTGTGGTAGGTTTTAATAACCAAAAAAATGATAAATACCAAATACGGAGCCAAACGGCTTTCGTATGAGGTGGTTTTGAGTCACTTATACTCCTTAACGACACTAGGTCTACGTTGATGGAAAAAAATGTTTCAAAAAAATGTTTCCAGATTGGGACGAAATTTTGTTGGTAGGTTTCAATGACCAAAAAAATATGAAATAGCAAATATGGGGACAAACGGCCGTCGTATGAGGTGGTTTTAAGTCACATATGCTCCTTAAGGGCACTCAGTCTACGTTGATAAAAAAAGGTTTCAAAAACAAGTTTCCAGATTGGGACGAAATTTTGGTGGTAGGTTTCAATGACCAAAAAAATATGACATACCAAATATGGGGCCAAACGGCCGTCGTATAAAGAGGTGGTTTTGAGTCACATATGCTCCTTAAGGGCACTCAGTCTACGTTAATGGAAAAAAAAGGTTTCAAAATAAAGTTTCCAGCTTGGGACGAAATTTTGGTGGTAGGTTTCAATGACAAAAAAAATATGAAATACCAACTATTGGGCCAAACAGCCGTAGTATGAGGTGGTTTTGAGTCACATATGCTCCGTAACGGCACTCAGTCCACGTTGATGGAAAAAAAGGTTTCAAAAAAAGTTTTCTTATTGAGACCAAATTTTTATGGTAGGTTTCAATGACCAAAAAAATATGAAATACCATATATGGGGCCAAACGACCGTCGTATCAGGTGATTTTTATTCACATATGATCCGTAACGGCACTCAGTCTACGTTGATGGAAAAAAGGTTTCAAAAAAAAGTTTTCAGATTGGGAAGAAATTTTGGTGGTAGGTTTCAATGACCACAAAATACGAAATATGAAATATGGGCCCAAACGATCGTCGTATGAGGTGGTTTTGAATAAAATATGCTCCGTAACAGCACTCATTCGACGTTGATGGAAAAAAAGGTTTTAAAAAAACATTCCATATTGAGACGAAATTTTTGTGGTAGGTTTTAATAACCAAAAAAATGAGAAATACCAAATACGGAGCCAAACGGCTGTCGTATGAGGTGGTTTTGAGTCACTTATACTCCTTAACGACACTAGGTCTACGTTAATGGAAAAAAAGATTTCAAAAAAAAGTTTTCAGATTGAAACGAATTTTTTGTGGTAGGTTTCAATGACAAAAAAAATATGAAATACCAAATATGGGGCCAAACGGCCGTCGTTTGAGGTGGTTTTGAATCACATATGCTCCGTAACAACACTTATTCCACGTTGATGGAAAAAACGGTTTCAAAAAAAATGTTTCCAGATTGGGACGAAATTTTGGTGATAGGTTTCAATGACCAAAAAAATATGAAATACCAAATATGGGGCCAAACGGCCGTCATGTAAGGTGGTTTTGAGTCACATATGCCCCTTAAGGGCACTAAGTCTACGTTGATGGAAAAAAAATGTTTCATGACCTTCCTTCCTTCCTTTTCTCTCTCTTTGAGCTCCCTTTGGCGATGGTAAACACTCGAAGTAGGCAAGGGAGGGGGGGGGAATCAGCAGGTGGGAATGCAAATCAAAGTAGCAAATCCATGAAAAAACCACAAAATGCTTCAAATAAGCAACCCAAATCACAATTTGATGATCACCTTCAATCATGTTCAAAAAAGGCGGGTAAATTACAAATGGAAAATTGGCAATCTGATTTTGATGGCTCATCATCTAGAAGTGAATTTGATTCAGATGGAGACTATGCAAGTCCAAGAATACAATTAGCCCTCCAAAGAAGTCAGATTACTACTTCAGTACCCATTACTAGAGCAGCCATGATCAATACTGGAGGTAAACAATTTGAGAGTAATTTGATCAATCTTGGTTCTAATCTGGTTGATTTAAACCTAAATGCTAGTATAACAACTAGATCATCTATTGATGTTGCTGCTAATGATCATGCTGTTGATCCACAATGCTCAATATGAAAAAGTCAACGATTGACTATTTCAAACCCTGATCATAGCTCTGTTGAATTGAATAATTCTGTGAATGTTTCCGTGAACTGTTTGGATGATATCAATGCTGCTGCACAGTCTAAACCTGTTCTTGAATGGGAGGATGTTAAGGAGGAGGTAGAATTTTGGAGTACAGCAGTTGTGTGTTTTGTTATAGGAGCCAAACCCCCTGTCTAGGTGTTTGAGGGATTTCTTAAGAGAATCTGGGGAAACCTGGGAATTAATGTCATTGCACCTATTGCAAATGGTGGATTCTTGGTGAGATTTAAAGACTTGAAGGTTGTTGAAACCACCACGAGTGGGGCCTATTTCTTTGATAACAAACCACTGACAGTGAGGCAATGGGATCTAGATGCTAGCATGGAGGAATGTGCTATCCCCACAGTTCCTATTTGGATCCAATTTCACAATCTCAATCTGAAATTTTAGGGGGAAAGGAGTCTCAGCAAGATTGTGGGAGTGATTGGTACTCTCAGGAAGATAGACACCTATACTGAGTTAAAGCAGAGGACAAAGTTTGCCAGGGTTATGGTGGATGTTCAGCTTGATCAAGATTTTCCAGACCAAATCTCATTCATCAATGAGAAAGGTGTGGAAATGGTTCAGGAGGTATACTATGAGTGGAAGCCTACTAAATGCCTGGTATGCAAGAAATATGTGCATTCTAGGGAGGACTGTTGGCATAAGGAGAAGCCTGCCCAGGTTTGGAGGCCCAAACAACCTGCCAAGATCAGTGTAGCACAGAGAGTGGTGGATGAGGATGGCTTCATCTCCATCACTAAGAAGGGGGGTGCCTCTACTCAACACTCACCTGCAAAGATCAAGGCAACACCAGAGGCTGAACCATCTACTGCACACAGCAACTCTTTTGAGGTTCTGGGAGTAATACATTATTCAGTTGGTGCACAAGAGAAGGGGGCAAGCAAGGATAGGGTGCAGGGGCTGGCAACCCCTATCCCTAATGGATAGCATATTGATGTGGAACACCAGGGGGCTAAATAGTTTTAGCAAGCAGGGCTTTGTGAGGGACTTCCTCACTAAACATCATGCTAAACTAATTTGCCTCCTGGAAACTAAGGTCAAGGCTAACCACATTGGTTCTTTGTACCTCAACATTTGTCTAGGGTGGTGCATCACAACTAACCTACCTTGGCATGGTAAAGGTAGAGTGGTAGTGGCTTGGGACCCTAGTGTGTTTCAAGTTGATATCAGAGAGTGCTCAGCTCAGATGCTGCATTGTAGAGTAAAACCAGTACATTCAAAAGCTTTCTTTTGTACCTTTGTATATGCTTATAACAGAGGTGAAGAGAGGAGGCCATTATGGAAGGATCTATGTAGATTGGCTAGTACTGTGAAGGGCCCCTGGGTTTGGGGTGGTGACTTTAATGTCATCCTTAATGAAGATGAGAAGACAGGAGACATACACACAACGAGGGAGATTCTTGAATTCAAAAAATGTGTAGAATTTTGTGGTATGGAAGACATAAAGTTCAGTGGTAGATGGTTCACTTGGAACAACAAGCAAGATGAACATACTAGGGTAATGTCAAAGATTGATAGGGTGATGGCCAATTCCTCCAGGCTATCAACCTACACAAACTCAGAGGTTAATTTTCTCCTTGCGGGGGATTTTGATCACAGTCCAGCATTACTGAGAAGCTACACAGAAGTCCAGGGGATTAAACCATTTTGATTCCTCAATATCTGGTGTGAGCAGGATGGTTATCATGAGATGCTTAAGGCATTTTAGGCTAAGCCTGTGCAAGGGTATGCTATGTTCCAGATTGCTGAGAAGCTTAAACACCTCAAACCTCTTTTGAGAAAGTTTAACCATGAGCATGTGGGAGATGTTGCTGGTAATATGAGACAAGCAACCATATTGTATGAGAAGGCACAAGAGGATTTGCATAATAACACTGATGATCCTGGGAAGGTGCAAAAAGAGTACTTGGCTGCCCAACAATACAAGAAAGCAAAGAATGAGTACCTCAGTTTTTTGAGACAAAAAACTAGAGAGGATTGGATCTCCTTTGGAGATGATAATACAGCAACATTTCACCAAGCTATTAAAGCTAAAAATCACAAAAACAGAATTAAACTGTGCAGAATGCAGATGGTGATTGGATCTTGGACCCCAAAACTGTATGTGATCAATTCATCAAGCACTTTTCCAGTTTCATGAGTGATAGCCACTCTGTATCCAAGATCAAGCCTAGAATCATACAACAGGGTGATATCCTTTCTGAGGATATGCAGGAGATGCTAGGATTGAATTTTTCAGCAGAGGAGATCAAAAAGGCTTTATGGTCAATACCTGAATCTAAAGCCCCTGGTATTGATGGTTATGGAAGTTCATTCTTCAAGAACAGTTGGGATACCACAGGGCCTGATTTAATTGCAGCTGTTCAGGAGTTTTTTCATACAGGTGAAATGTTGAAAGTAGTAAATACCACCTCTATTTCACTTGTGCCTAAAGTGAACTGTCCCACACAAGTTTCTGAATACAAGCCTATAGCCTGCTGCACTGTGGTGTATAAATGTATTTTCAAGCTGCTGTGCTCCAGGCTCAAACATGTTCTGCCTTACATCGTTTCTCATAATCAAGGAGCTTTCATTAGTGGCAGAAGCATAATTAATAACATCTTAGTTTACCAGGATCTTGTGAGGCATTATGCTAGGAAAAATGCTTCATCTAGCTGTTTGATGAAAATAGACTTGCAAAAAGCCTATGACACAATTGAATGGGGATTCTTACAAGACCTCATGGTTGCTCTCAACTTCCCAAGCCACTTCATCAAGGTGATTATGGCCTGCATTTCTACAGCTAGCTTCACACTATTGATCAATGGTACAAGTCAGGGGTTCTTTACCTCCAAGAGGGGGTTAAGACAAGGGGATCCTGTCTCTCCCCAACTTTTTACTATATGCATGGAATATTTGACTAAAACTCTGAAGTATTTCGGAAGCAGGAAGGACTTAACTTTTCACCCTAGGTGCAATGATCTGAAGCTCAATACTCTATGCTTTGCAGATGATCTCCTAGTGTTTTGCAAGGGGGAAATCAAGAGTGCCAGATTGATTCTTCAAGGCCTCAAGCACTTTGAACTAGTCTCAGGTTTGGCTGCAAACAAGGGGAAGTCTGAGTTATATCAAGTTAACATGCCAGCTGGTGATGTAGATGACCTGATTTTAAAATCAGGGTTCAAGAGGGGAAAATGGCCTTTTAGGTATCTAGGGGTTCTAATCTGCAACAGGAAGTTGAGCTTTGGAGACTGTGAACAACTGATCCAAAGAGTCCTAAGCAGAATAACAAGATGGCAGACTAGACACCTCTCCTTTGTTGGTAGGCTGCAATTGGTCAACTCTGTGCTAATGAGTATTTGTACATACTGGATGCAGATCATCATCTTCCCCAAAGCTGCCATCAACAGGATAAATCAATTGTGTAGAAGATTCCTTTGGGAGGGCAAAACAGAAGGGGTCAAAGCAGCTTATGTCAAATGGGAGACAGTTTGCAAGCCTAAGAAGATGGGAGGCCTGGGTGTTAGAAACTTAGCACTCTGGAATAAGATTGCAGTAGGTCAAATTGCTTGGCAGATTGCTGAGGGAAAAGACACTTTATGGGTCAAGTGGGTGCATAGTGTCTACTTAAGGGGTGTTAACTGGTGGGGGTACAAGCCAACCACCAATGGTAGCTGGGTTTGGAAACAGATTTGTCTTGTCAAAGAAGAATTGCTAGTATGGAGGCTGCAACATTGGTGGCCAGTTTGAGGATACTCAATAGCTAAAATACATCATGGAATTGCACACATGGGGCCCAAGGTACCATGGCATGGCACAATCTGGAATAGGCTTATAATGCCTAAACACAGTTTTTTGTGGTGGTTGGTGATCAAACAAAAGCTTCCTGTTAGAGCAAGACTTGCAAGATTTGAAGTTTGTGAATCACAATTGTGTTGTATCTGTGAGACTCAACAAGAGAATCACCAGCATTTGTTCTTTGATTGCCAATATGCACAGAGGATATGGCAGGAGATATGTACTTGGCTAGGCATTCAAAAACAGTTTGTCAACATGAGACAACTGATATACTGGCTCAAGAGGGGCAGGCAGTACTCAAGCATGCAACAGCAAGTGCTTGGGCTCTTCTACTGCTTATAGAGGGCTAGGAATCAGTCTTTATGGTTGTGCAAGATACCATCAGTTTTATACATGGTACAGAGAATTAAATGTTTTGTTAGCAAAAGAACTTACTTGCTTTATACTTGTAAATTAAGTGCAAAGGATAGGGAATGGTTGCAAGGTCTTTGTAACTAATTTTTTGTGTTGAACTGTGAGATGGGGTCTGTCCCATCCACAAAGGTGATAGGGTGTATACACAGTTTTTGATGATATATCAATTCTTTATTTACTAAAAAAAAAAGGTTTCAAAAAAATGTTTCCAGATTGGGAAGAAATTTTGGTGGTAGGTTTCAATGACCAAAAAATATGACATACCAAATATGGGGCCAAACGGTCGTCGTATGAGGTGATTTTGAGTCACATATGCTCCTTAAAGGCACTCAATCTACGTTGATGGAAAAAAGGTTTCAAAAAAAAGTTTCCAGATTGGGAAGAAATTTTGGTGGTAGGTTTCAATGACCAAAAAATACGAAATACCAAATATGGGGCCAAACGACAGTTTTATGAGGTGGTTTTGAATAAAATATACTCCGTAACAGCACTCATTCCACGTTGATGGAAAAAAAGGTTTCAAAAAAAATTCCATATTGACATGAAATTTATGTGGTAGGTTTTAATGACCAAAAAAATATGAAATACCAAATATGGGGCTAAACTGCAGTCGTATGAGGTGGTTTTGAGTCACATATGCTCCTTAACAGCACTCAGTCTACATTAATGGAAAAAAATATTTCAAAAAAAAGTTTCCAGATTGGGAAGAAATTTTGGTGGTAGGTTTCAATGACCAAAAAATATGAAATACCAAATATGGGGCCAAACGGCCGTAGTATGAGGTGGTTTTGAATCACATATGCTCCGTAACAGCACTCATTTCACGGTGATGGAAAAAAAGGTTTCAAAAACAATTCCAGATTGAGACGAAATTTTGTGGTTGGTTTTAATGACCAAAAAAATATGAAATACCAAAAATGGGGCCAAATGGCCGTCGTATGAGGTGGTTTTGAGTCACATATGCTCCTTAACGGCATTCAGTCTACATTAATGGAAAAAAATGTTTCAAAAAAATGTTTCTAGATTGGGGCGAAATTTTGGTGGTAGGTTTCAATGACCCAAAAAATAGAAAATACCATATATGGGGCCAGACGGCCGTCGTATGAGGTGTTTTTGAGTCACATGTGCTCCGTAACGACACTCAGTCCACGTTGATGGAAAAATAGGTTTCAAAAAGAAGTTTGCAAATTGGGACGAAATTTGGTGGTAGGTTTCAATGACCAAAAAAATATGAAATACAAAATATGGGGCCAAACAGCCGTCGTATGACGTGGTTTTGAGTCACATATTCTCCGTAACTGCACTCAGTCCACGTTGATGAAAAAAAGATTTCATAAAAAGTTTTCAGATTGAGACCAAATTTTTGTGGTAGGTTAGAATAACAAAAAAAATATGAAATACCAAATATGGGGCCAAACGACCATCGTATGAGGTGGTTTTGAGTCACATAAGCTCCTTAAGGGCACTCAGTCTACGTCGATGGAAAAAAAGGTTTCACAAAAAAGTTTCCAGAATGGGACGATGTTTTTGTGGTAAGTTTCAATGACAAAAAAAATAGGAAATAACAAATATGGGGCCAAACGACCGTCGTATGAGGTGGTTTTGAATCACATATGCTCCGTAACAGCACTCATTCCACGATGATGGAAAAAAGGTTTCAAAAGCAATTACAGATTGAGACGAAATTTTTGTGGTTGGTTTTAATGACTAAAAAAATATGGAATACCAAATATGGGGCCAAACGACCGTCGTATAAGGTGGCTTTGAGTCACATATGGTCCGTAACGGCCCTCAGTCTACGTTGATGGAAAAAAAGGTTTCCAAAAAGTTTTCAGATTGAGATCAAATTTTTGTGGAACGTTTGAATGACCAAAAAATTATGAAATACCAAATATGGGGCCAAACGGCCATCGTATGAGGTGGTTTTGAGTCACATAAGCTCCTTAAGGGCACTCAGTCTACGTTGATGGAAAAAAAGGTTTCACAAAAAAGTTTCCAGAATGGGACGATGTGTTTGTGGTAAGTTTCAATGACAAAAAAAAAAAGAAGGAAATAACAAATATGGGGCCAAACGACCGTCGTATGAGGTGGTTTTGAGTCACATATGCTCCGTAACTGCACTCATTCCACGATGATGGAAAAAAGGTTTCAAAAACAATTCCAGATTGAGAGGAAATTTTTGTGGTTGGTTTTAATGACCAAAAAAATATGAAATACCAAATATGGGGCCAAACGACCATCGTATAAGGTGGCTTTGAGTCACATATGGTCCGTAAAGGCCCTCAGTCTACGTTGATGGAATAAAAGGTTTCAAAAAAGTTTTCAGATTGAGATCAAATTTTTGTGGTACGTTTGAATGACCAAAAAATTATGAAATACCAAATATGGGGCCAAACGGCCGTCGTATGAGGTGGTTTTGAATCACATATGCTCCGTAACAACACTCATTCCAAGTTGATGGAAAAAAAGGTTTAAAAAAAAATTCCATATTGAGACGAAATTTTTGTGGTAGGTTTTAATGACCAAAATAATATGAACTACCAAATATAGGGCCAAACGGCCGTCGTATGAGGTGGTTTTGAGTCACATATGCTCCTTTACGGCATTCAGTATGCGTTAATGGAAAAAAATGTTTCAAAAAAATGTTTCTAGATTGGGGCGAAATTTTGGTGGTAGGTTTCAATGACCAAAAAAATAGAAAATACCATATATGGGGCCAGACGGCCGTCGTATGAGGTGGTTTTGAGTCACATGTGCTCCGTAACGGCACTCAGTCCACGCTGATGGAAAAACAGGTTTGAAAAAGAAGTTTGCAAATTGGGACGAAATTTTGGTGGTAGGTTTCAATGACAAAAAAAATATGAAAGACCATATATGGGGCAAGACGGCCGTCGTATGAGCTGGTTTTGAGTCACATTAATTCGTAACGGCACTCAGTGCACATTGATGGAAAAAAAGGTTTAAAAAAAAAGTTTTCAGATTGAGACGTAATTTTTGGGGTAGATTTCCATGACAAAAAAAAATATGAAATACCAAATATAGGGTCAAACGGACGTCGTATGAGGTGGTTTTGAATCACATATGCTGCGTAACAGCACTCATTCCATGTTCATGGAAAAAAAGGTTTCAAAAAAAAATTCCATATTGAAACGAAATTTTTGTGGTAGGTTTTAATGACCAAAAATATATGAAATACCAAATATGGGGCCAAACGGCCGTCGTATGAGGTGGTTTTATGTCACATATACTCCGTAACGGCACTAAGTCCACGTTAATGCAAAAAAAGATTTAAAAAAAATGTTTTCAGATTGAGACGAAATTTTTTGTGGTAGGTTTCAATGACTAAAAAAATATGAAATACCAAATACGGGGTCAAACGGTCGTCGTATGAGGTGGTTTTGTGTCACATATGCTCCTTAAGGGCACTCAATCTACGTTGATGGAAAAAAAAGTTTTAAAAAAAAGTTTCCAAAATGGGACGAAATTTTGGTGGTAGGTTTCAATGACCAAAAAAATATGAAATACCAAATATGGGGTCAAACAGCCGTCGTATGAGGTGGTTTTGAGTCAATTATGCTCCGTAACGGCTCTCAGTCCACGTTGATGGAAAAAAAGGTTTCAAAAAAAGTTTTCATATTGAGACCAAAATTTTGTGGTAGGTTAGAATAACTAAAAAAATATGAAATACCAAATATGGGGCCAAACGACCATCGTATGAGGTGGTTTTGAGTCACATAAGCTCCTTAAGGGCACTCAGTCTACGTTGATGGAAAAAAAAGGTTTCAATGACCTCCTCTCTTTTTCTCTCCCTTTGAGCTCCCATTGGCGATGGCAAACACAAGGAGTAAGCAAGGGAAGGGGGTGAAATCAGCAGGTGGAAATGGCAACCCAAGCTCAAAATCAGCAAAAAAACCCACAAAAAGGCAAGAAACACATCACCAAAAACCACAATGAGGATCATGCTTCATCTTCTACAATGGCGGGAAAGGCTAGTTTGCAAGACTGGATTTCTGATTTGGATTCATCGTCAGGTAGTGAGGATGTATCAGATGGGAGTGATTATGATAGTCCACGCATTCCATTGATGACTCAAAGAAGCTCAACCATGATTACAACAATGCCAGTTACTCGAGCTTCTAAAAATGGAGGTAAATTGATTGATCAAGCCTCATTGATCAGTATTGGTACTAATGTCATTGATTTGAATCAACCTGAATTGAATGCTAGTATTGATTCTGTAATTGCAAATTCCAATAAGATGATTGATCCTAAGTCTGGAAAAAAATGGGTTAGTGATCATCATGTTGACTTTGTTGACTCTGTTGAAAATATTGCTGCTGTTGACTCGTTTAATCGAAATCTACATCAAAACAAACCTGTGATTGAATTATAGGATGTTCAGGAGGAGATCAATTTTTGGAGCTCTGCTGTGATCTGTTTTGTGCTAGGGGCTAAGCCTCCAGCTCAGGTTTTTGAGGGGTTTATCAGAAGAATTTGGGGGGCTTGGGGGATTGGAGTTATTGCTCCTATTGAACAAGGAGGTTTCATTGTGCGATTCAAAGAAAAAGAAACTGTGGAGAAAGCTCTTGAAGGTGCATTCTTCTTTGATAGTAAGCCTTTGCTAATCAAAAGATGGGACCCTGATGACAGCATGGCAGAATGTTCTTCTCCTACAATGCCCATTTGGCTGCAGTTACCCAACCTTGGACTGAAATTTTGGGGACAGAGGTGCCTTAGCAAGTTGGTTGGGGGAATTGGGGTGCTCAAGAAACTGGATACTTATACTGAATTGAAACAAAGAACCAAATATGCTCGAGTGATGGTGGAGGTTCATCTTGAGCAAGACTTCCCAGATCAAATATCCTTTATCAATGAGAAGGGGATTGAAATGGTACAGGATGTCTTCTATGAGTGGAAACCTACCAAATGTACTGGTTGCATGAAGTATGGACACTCCAAGGAGGAGTGTTGGTTCAAGGAGAAGCCTAAACAAGTTTGGAAGCCAAAACAGCCTTCACAAAAAATTCCTGTGGCTCAAAGGGTGGTTGATGAAGATGGTTTTATAACAATCAGTGCTAGGAAAGGTGGCTCTAACACTCATTTAGGACCACAGAAGGACTCCCTTGGTGTTACAGCTGTTTCTTCAAAGACCACTGCTATCCAAAACTCTTTTGAAGCTTTGGTTGACAGAGAAAATCCGGAGGTGCAGCATCAGAGTCCACAACAGGTTCAAAATAGTAGCATAAAGGAGCAGGGGTTGATCACCCCTACCCCTAATGGATAGTATTCTGTTTTGGAATACCAGGGGGTTGAACAACTATAGTAAACAATGCCATGTGAGAGACTTCATCTCTAAACATAATGCTAAGTTGGTTTGCCTCCTGGAAACAAAGGTCAAGGCCAAGAATGTTGGGGCCTTGTACCTAAATCTATGTCCTGGTTGGTGCATGACCACTAATCTACCTTGGCACAGCAAAGGCAGAGTGGTGGTTACTTGGGATCCTCATATGTTCCAAGTTGATATAAGATTGTGTACAGATCAATTGGTTCACTGTAAAGTGAAGCCAGTCCATTATTCATCTTTCTTCTGCACTTTTATTTATGCTTTCAATAAAGGTGCAGAGAGGCAATCCTTGTGGAGGGATCTTACTAGTCTGGCTAGTGGTATGAAAGAACCTTGGATATGGGGGGGTGACTTTAATGTCATCCTTAATGCAGATGAGAAAACTGGAGATATTCATACACAAAGAGAGATGGAAGAGTTCCAACAATGTGTGGCTAGCTGTGGGGTGGAGGATGTAAAATTCAATGGTAGGTGGTTTACATGGAACAACAAGCAAGATGGAGGCAGTAGAGTGATGACTAACATTGATAGGGTAATGGCTAACACTAGTTGGTTGGCTAATTACACCAATTCTGAGGTCAATTTCTTACCAGAGGGTGACTTTGATTATAGTCCAGCCTTGTTGAGATGTTACAAAGAGGTGCAGGGCTATAAACCTTTCAGATTCTTCAACTTGTGGTGTTCACAGGTTGGATATCAGGAGATGATAGCTGCACAATGGCAGAAACCAGTGCAAGGGTTTGCCATGTTTAAAGTTGCTCAGAAGCCTAAGGCACTCAAACCTGTGCTGAAGGCATTCAATCAGGAACAGGTTGGTGATGTTACAAAAAATATGAAACAAGCAACAAAGAATCTTGAAGCAGCTCAGGAGGAGTTACATGCTAATCCCCATGACACTGAGGTGATTACAAAGGAATATCAAGTTGCACAACAATGCAGGAGGACAAAGGAAGACTACATTGCCTTCTTGAAACAAAAAGCAAAAGAGGAGTGGATTAGCTGTGGTGATGATAAGACAAAAAAATTTCATCAAGCTCTCAAAGCCAGAAATCATAAGAACAGAATTAATACTGTTCAAAACCATGAAGGTGAATGGATCCTGGACCCTCAAGCAGTCTGTGATCAATTCATCCTACACTTCTCTAGCTTTATGAGTGATAGCCACCCAGTGTCCAAGATAAAAAACAAGATTGTCCAACAGGGAGCTTGCTTGACTGAAGAGCAGCAAGATATGCTGGACTTGAAGTTTTCACCTACAGAGATCAAAGAGGTGTTGTGGTCTATACCTGATGACAAAGCACCTGGAATTGATGGTTATGGTAGCTATTTCTTTAAAGCTAGTTGGGATGTTGTGGGACCAGATATGATTGTAGCTGTACATGAGTTCTTCAATACTGGGGAGATGCTGAAGTTATCAATACCACTTCTATCTCACTAGTGCCTAAAGTGAGCTGTCCTACTAAAGTGCATGAGTACAGGCCCATTGCTTGTTGTTCTGTTTTGTACAAATGCATATCTAAGCTAATATGTCTTAGACTCAAGAATATCCTTCCTCACCTTGTTTCTCATAATCAAGGGGCCTTTATTGGTGGTAGGAGTATTCTCAGTAATATTCTGGTGTGCCAGGATCTTATTAGGCACTATGCAAGGAATAACTCGACCCCAAGTTGCTTAATGAAGATTGATCTACAAAAAGCCTATCATACTGTTGAATGGGGGTTCTTGGAAGACCTTTTGGAGGCTCTGCACTTTCCCAAGCACTTCATTAAGGTTGCTATGCCATGTGTAACCACTGCTAGTTTCACTATTCTCATTAATGGTACCAGTCAAGGATTTTTCAACTCCAAAAGAGGGCTAAGACAAGGAGACCCTGTCTCTCCACTGCTCTTCACTCTTTGCATGGAATATTTGACAAGAACTTTGCAATATTTGGGAGGAAGGAAGGATTTTCAGTTCCACCCCAGATGCTCCACAATGAAACTCAACAATCTTTATTTTGCTGATGATCTGCTGATAGGGTTTTAGTCGTGTCACCTAATCAAAAATAAACCTACAGACCTCTAACTAGGTAGTCAGTGGAAGCAGGGTCGAATCCACAGGGAGACAGAGTTTCTAAATCAATATTCAACCAATTCAGCTACTCCAGATGAAATCAGATAAGGAATTAACTAAACTAATGATTAAGCTAAGAAAGACGAATTAAACAAAGGATCTAACTATGGGATAAAAACCTAGGGTATTAGGTCGGTCCACCATGCTTATACCAATCAACAAGGTCAACAACTATCAAAACCTAAGTCAAGAGTCGGGGGATTAGAGCCTATGTTGAGCTATGGTTAAGACTCAACGCTCATAGTTCAACATACGCCGCATGTTCACTAACGTAATCAGAACTACTGATGTGTCCTAGGCCTCTAGTCGTAAGACGGATCTGTGCAAACAACTATTAACCACAAGCAACCAACGAAACCGCGCAATAACGTTAATTACTCAATAAAGAATAAATCACATCACAATCACCCTAATCAAGCCCTAGAAATCGATAAGAGTCTAAATCACAATCATGGTATAAACATGGCTTTCCTATCTAACACCCTAGAAAGAGACTACTCAGACATGATCGAATTGGCAACAACAAAACTAATTGGAAACCCTAAGAATTGCATCATGAACAATTAAATAAATAAACTAAGCAATCAAAGTAATTAAAGAGATAAAGAGTAAGGAAGAGTACCAATTGACGGAAAGCAGGAACTTTTATTGAAATCGAAATAGGTTTGATCACCTCTAAATTAATCTAAAGTGTTTGAATTGAACTAAGAACAATGTAGAATAAAACTAGTCTAAAGCTAATGAAAGATGAATAAAAAGATGTAAAATAAAGATGTGGAAGAAGGTATTTATAATACCCCCTCAAGTTAACTCAAAACGGAAACAAAAAAGCGAAAATCCGCGTAATTAAGCGCCAGACCCGATCGGGCCCGAGGCATGCACCCGATCGGGCCGCGGTACAAAATTCATTGGTTTGCGTCTTGGGCCTTCGCGTAGCAGCAGCGCAGCATCAGCTTAATATTACGGCCCACCCGATCGGGCCTTGGGCAGCCACCCGATCGGGCCAGGCGACGAAATGGGCCAGCAAGTTTCTCTCGAAAGCAGCAGCAGAATGAGACCAAGCAGCACTCCACCCGATTGGGTCGGGCGGCGGTCACCCGATCGGGCCTGGGGACATGCTTGCTCGCCCGATGGGATCGGGCAAACCTCGCCCGATCGGGTCCGCAACTTTCATACCCGATCATAAATACTTCGCCCGATCTCGCCATTTTTTGCCCGATCAGTGCACGAAAACCTCCTTTGACTCCTTGGCTCTCTAATCTTCACGTTTAGGGGTCTTGGGACCTCCTAAACTATCCATAAAGCTCGTGAGCCATCCTACATGCCTCGTAACATCTCGTAAAGCCGTGGTTGCTTTCAAAAGGCTCGGGAATAAGGAGAAAACTCCATAAAACATGCAATTCAATACTAAAACACGAAACCACAACTACATACGATAGTTAGAACAAAATAGCTCCCAAGAGCTCCAATGACGCACAAATTAGCTTGTAAATAAGGGAGAAAACTCTATATAAATATGTGATATCAAACTCCCCCAAGCTAAACCTTTGCTTGTCCTCAAGCAAACAGCACATGAACATGGAATAGATTACCTCACCCCAAAGATAAAAACAAATCAAAGCTCAAAACATTTTCAAGACTAAGAATCGTTCAAGCAGTTTGGCTCATCAAATCCATCCAACCACCAATCATTCAAGCAATTTATCAAACTCAAGCATCCACAAAGCATACAAGTCCTGAAAAGGCACTCACAAGGGTGTCACTCCTCTCAATTTTGTGGCAGGCAAAGAATGTGCCCGAACACTCACCAACCCGACCATAAGTACCCTTCCCACTCACACTCTCATGTGTTTAAGAAGGTTCAATGACGCTCATCCTAGTCAAGTCGACTCAATTAGCAGAAATACTCTTTAACTTTGACAAACTAACTCGAAATCAATCAAATGAACATTGCAGACACGAGCTCAAGAGGACTTTATAGGGTTGTAATGGGGCTTAGGTGAGAGGTAGGGGATACTTTTGGGTAATGTGGTGGAAAAACAAAGAAAGGGGGAGCATAAACCATTCAAACAAGGCCTAAGATGACCTACACAACTTCCAACAATCACCATAAAACCATGTAAAGTAACCCAACTCTCATAAATCAATGAAAAGCTCATAACAAACCCAATTTTCTAGCAATGGAGCTAATATTCCTTTATGAACGTACGTGAATGAAAGAACTAGAATTCTTTTGAATTTTCATTTCATTTTTCTTTCATTTTTCTGAACTTAGAATAGAAAATTCACGCTTAAAAATAAGAATTTTGATTTCCGAATTGGAATCGTGTTGGCCCAGACTCCTACGGGAGGCAGCAGTGGGGAATTTTCCGCAATGGGCGAAAGCTTGACGGAGCAATGCCGCGGAACTTCATTCACGCAACTCTAAACTTGCTTTTTCTTTTCTCTTTCTCACTCTCAAACCACAGCAAATACACTTTTAAATTCCTCAAAAACCAAACTAAACCAACAAACCAATCTCAAACTTAACCCATACAAAAGCTCCCCCAAGCTAGGCTTGGAAATATATCAAGTGAAGGCTTTGGGCTCATAATAGGGGTTTAAGTAACACGAAACAAGTCATTAGGCTCAGCGAGGCTAAGGAGGATAAAAGTATATCAAAAACTCACTCTGAAGCTCAAGAATTAGACAAAAGAACGCCTCTATCACAGCACATGCTACAAGTCATCTAAAATCAGACAAGTATGAAGTCAAAGTCAAGATCAATCCACTAAAGGGGAACTAACACACAAGAATAGACTGGATAATAATATGAATCCAATAGGCTACAAAGAGGCCTCACAGTCTAACTAATTCAGGTATGCAGCACAAAGTGGTCTAATATAATCCAAAAATGCTCGAAATCATAGCAATCAAACATCAAATCATAGCCTCAAGATCACAAATGCCCAGCTATCCAGAAAACAAAGTCAAATCATTTTCAAATAGAGCACAGCAAGGGGCATGGGGAGGCAACTAAAACAGTCAGGGGAACCATATTTTTTTGATTTTTTTCAGTATTTTTCGAAAGCAGTAAAACTATTCTAGAAAGCAGTAAAAGAGATAGGGAATACAAACAGAACTCCTCCTCCAAGCTGAACTTGGCAGTGTCCTCAATGCCAAAAGGTGATAAGGACTATGCTAAGAGGAAAAACAATGTTAGTACCCTCACTCTCGCTCACAAAAAGAAGAAAAATAGAAAGAAAAGAAAAAGGGAAAGAAAAGAAATACGAGTTGCCTCTCGCACAGCGCTGGTTTATAAAGGTCCCGCACGACCATAATCCTCCCTCTCTCAAATAGGAGGGGCTTGGCAATGAGTGCCACCCTCATCAAACATCTTTCTCCTCCAAATGTTCTTGACAATGCCTCCAGACGGTGAGGCAACCTTAGGTGGAATTGGAACCTTCTCCACACCTACTTCATCCAGAACCTCATCCCTGCAACAAGATTGTTCAAGCATAGGTGCCTTAACAGCATTGGTTAGTTTAAAAATCACTTTATCATCACCAACACTCAGAGTTAAAGACCCAGACTTGACATCAATGACAGCACCAGCAGTACACAAAAACGGCATACCCAAGATAATAGGGATCTGGGCATCCTCATCCATATCTAACACCACAAAATCAACAGGGATATAAAATTTCCCTACCCTAACAGGAACATCCTCTAAAACACCTAGAGGGTATTTTATAGAACGATCCGCTATCTGTAAAGTGATTTGTGTGCATTTAAGGGCTCCCATGTTCAGTTTCTTATAAACAAACAATGGCATAACAGAAACAGAAGCACCTAAATCACACAAAGCCTTATCAATAAAAATAGGTCCAAGATGGCAGGGTATAGAAAAGCTACCAGGATCTTTTAACTTTGGTGGGGTTTTATTTTGAATAAAAGCACTACACTCTTCAGTAAGAGCGACACGTTCTACCCCACTAAAGTCTCTTTTCTTAGTAATCATGTCTTTCAGAAATTTGGCATAAACAGGCACTTGGGTAATTAAATCTGTAAATGGGATCGTTACCTCAAGGTTCTTGACCATAGCCAAGAACTTACCAAACTGCTGATCGACCTTGGACTGTTGCATCCTGTGAGGAAAAGGTAGCCTTGGTGTAAAAGGCGTTTCAGAAACCTTCTCCTTTTTCTTCCCTGTTTGTTCAGCTGCTGCAGACAAATCGACTTCAGACGTCGAATTCTTCCTTTTTCCTTCCTCTACCACCCTCTTCTTCCCTGCAGTTGGGGTAACCTCATCAATGGGCACTGGAGGGGCATCATATGCAATGCCACTACGAAGAGTGATGGCATTCACATGTTCTCTCTAAACTGGTTGCCCTGGCAATTGTCCCTGCTGCCTCTGTGCATTAGTTTCTGCCAACTGGGCAACTTGAGCCTCGAGAAGTTTGATATGCTTCTCTTGGTTCCTCCGTGCTTCCTCATGTGCCTTTTGCATAGACACTATCAGTTTCATAAGTTCAGAATTGCTAGGCTCTTGTGGGTTATTGTTTTGTGGAGGTGGGGTGGGAAAGTTTTGTGGAGTTTGGAAGTTGTTATGGTGATGGAAGTTTTGTGGTGGTGGTCTATTGAAATTTTGTGGGGTTTGATGGTATGAGGGTTTAGGATAGTTTTGTGGAGGTGGAGGTTGATAGTTTTGTGGATTTTGGTAGTTATGTGGAGGGGGAAGGTTTGTGGCCTTTGTTGAAAGGCATTGGCCTGCTCCATCTGAAATTGACTGAACTGACAGTCATGCCCAAAGTGAACCTGAACACCACATACCTCGCAGTAAGATGAGGTAATGGGTGCTACTGCAGACATAGCATTGATACTCAAAGGGGGTGCTGCTGAGGAAGAGGAACTGAAGGTGTTAATCTGCTGACTCAGCTTCGCCATCTGCGAAGTCAATAATGCAATGGCATCTACCTCCAGTACCTTCCTCGTGATGCTTCAGGAAGTGGAATGATCATTGGCTGCGAGGTTTGATAGAAATTCGTAGCCTACATCCACTTCCTTATCCAGAAAAACTCCTCCTGCAGACGAATCAACAATACTCTTCGTCTGAGGCTGCAGACCATTGTAAAATGTCTGCGTCAAGAACCATTTGTCCATGTTGTGGTGTGGACACTCTCTCTGTAAATCCCTAAACCTAGCCCACGCTTCCCGTAATGTTTCATCAGGCTCTTGGGAAAACGTGGCTAGTTTATTTCTGATTTCTGTTGTCTTTGTGGGTGGATAATACTCTCTCAGGAATGCAGCAGAAATCTCACTCCATTCTGTCTCTTTCACGTCGTTCAACCATTTCTGGGCTCTATCCCTCAATGAGAACTCGAACAACATGACCTTTAGTTGCTCTGGAGTGACGCCGGCCTGTTTAACGGTTCGACAAAGTTGTTGAAACCATTGCAGATGATTTGCCGGATCTTCAGTAGGATGCCCACCAAACTGATTTTGCTGGACCATGCTGATGAGTCCAGGCTTAATCTCAAAGTTGTTAGCGGCGATGGTGGGCATTGTTGGTCCAGTAGAAAGACCATCCGGGTTGGGCACCCCATATGACTTCAGTGATTTTGACATAACTGAATTCAAGGTGTCTGTTCCAGAGGTGTTCAGCTGAACAGACTGCTTTTCTTTCTGCTTTATCTTTCGGATCCGCCTGATTGTCCTAGTAAGATCGGGGTCCGCTGGAATTGGGGAACCGTTTCTTTGGGACATGGGCATACAAAAGAAACAAAAAGCAGCAGTAAAACGTACCTCAATTGGAACAATGAAGTTCCAACGAGGTACAGAGAAGTAGACCAAATAATCAAATAAAAACTTAGAGAACTAGCCGTCTCCCCGGCAACGGCGCCAAAATTTGATAGGGTTTTAGTCGTGTCACCTAATCAAAAATAAACCTACAGACCTCTAACTAGGTAGTCAGTGGAAGCAGGGTCGAATCCACAGGGAGACAGAGTTTCTAAATCAATATTCAACCAATTCAGCTACTCCAGATGAAATCAGATAAGGAATTAACTAAACTAATGATTAAGCTAAGAAAGACGAATTAAACAAAGGATCTAACTATGGGATAAAAGCCTAGGGTATTAGGTCGGTCCACCATGCTTATACCAATCAACAAGGTCAACAACTATCAAAACCTAAGTCAAGAGTCGGGGGATTAGAGCCTATGTTGAGCTATGGTTAAGACGCAACGCTCATAGTTCAACGTACGCTGCATGTTCACTAACGTAATCAGAACTACTGATGTGTCCTAGGCCTCTAGTCGTAAGACGGATCTGTGCAAACAACTATTAACCACAAGCAACCAACGAAACCGCGTAATAATGTTAATTACTCAATAAAGAACAAATCACATCACAATCACCCTAATCAAGCCCTAGAAATCGATAAGAGTCTAAATCACAATCATGGTATAAACATGGCTTTCCTATCTAACACCCTAGAAAGAGACTACTCAGACATGATCGAATTGGCAACAACAAAACTAATCGCCAGACCTGATCGGGCCCGAGGCATGCACCCGATCGGGCCGCGGTACAAAATTCATTGGTTTGCGTCTTGGGCCTTCGCGTAGCAGCAGCGCAGCATCAGCTTAATATTACGGCCCACCCGATCGGGCCTTGGGAAGCCACCCGATCGGGCCAGGCGACGAAATGGGCCAGCAAGTTTCTCTCGAAAGCAGCAGCAGAATGAGACCAAGCAACACTCCACCCGATTGGGTCGGGCGGCGGTCACCCGATAGGGCCTGGGGACATGCTTGCTCGCTCGATGGGATCGGGCAAACCTCGCCCGATCGGGTCCGCAACTTTCATACCAGATCATAAATACTTCGCCCGATCGGGCCATTTCTGCCCGATCAGTGCACGGAAACCTCCTTTGACTCCTTGGCTCTCTAATCTTCACGTTTAGGGGTCTTGGGACCTCCTACACTATCCATAAAGCTCGTGAGCCATCCTATGTGCCTCGTAACATCTCGTAAAGCCGTGGTTGCTTCCAAAAGGCTCGGGAATAAGGAGAAAACTCCATAAAACCTGCAATTCAATACTAAAACACGAAATCACAACTACATACGATAGTTAGCACAAAATAGCTCCCAAGAGCTCCAATGACGCACAAATTAGCTTGTAAATAAGGGATAAAACTCTATATAAATATGTGATATCATCTGCTGATTTTCTGTAAAGGGGAAATTCAGAGTGCCAGGCTACTCCTTCAAGGCCTCAAACACTTTGAAGATGTTTCAGGTTTGAAGGCCAATAAAGGAAAATCTGAATTTTATCATGTGAATATGAAGTCTGCTGAGGTGGGGAAACTTCTACAAAAATCTGGTTTTAAGCTAGGGAAACTTCCTTTCAGATATTTGGGTGTTCTTATTTGTAATAGGAAACTGAATATCAAGGATTGTGATCAATTAATACAGAAAGTTATGAACAAAATCACAGTATTGCAATCAAGACACCTCTCCTTTGCTGGGAGATTGCAGCTTGTAAACTCTGTTCTCATGAGCATATGCACTTATTGGATGCAGATTATCATCTTTCCAAAGACTGTAATCAAGAGGATCAATCAGTTGTGCAGGAGATTTTTATGGGAAGGCTCAACTGATGGTACTAAAACTGGATATGTGAAATGGGGTTCAATATGCAAACCCAAGAAATATGGTGGACTGGGAGTGAGAGATCTAGCCCTGTGGAACCTCATTGCAGTGGGGAAGATTGCATGGCAAATTGCTGAAAAAAAAGACACCTTATGGGTCAAATAGGTCCATACTGTATATCTGAAAGGTAGGGATTGGTGGGGGTACATGGCTCCCACCACTGGTAGCTGGATATGGAAGCAAGTATGCAAGATCAAAAATGAGTTAAAGGGTTGGATGCAACAATCATGGTGGCCCATTGGCTGCTACTCCATAGCCAAAAATTAATGTGGGGTTGTGAACAGTGGGTTGAAGGTGCACTGGTATCGTGTTGTTCGGAGTACCCTTAATATCCCTAAGCACAGCTTTTTGTGGTGGGTAGCTGTGCAACAAAGGCTACCTGTCAGGGTAAGGATTGCTAGATACCTCTTGTGTGAATCACAGGCATGCTGCATCCGTGAGATAGCACTCGAAACACATCCGCACACCTTCTTTGAGTGTCCCTACTCACAGAAGATCTGGCATGAAATAAACTGTTGGCTAGGAACACAGATGTCTCACTCTAGTATGGGACAACTGCTAGCATGGTTCAGAAGAAGGAGGAAGATAACATCAATACAGCAGCAGGTGTGCTAGGCTGCTGCAGCTAATGTCCTGTATCAGGTGTGGAGAGCTAGGAATCAGTCCTTCTGGCTAGCCAAAACACCCTCTATCAGCTATACTGTCCATAGAATCAAGTTTTTTGTGGCCCAAAGATCACAGATACTCTACACTTGTAAATTGACAGAAAAAGACAGATTGTGGTTACATATGATTTGTAATTAGACTATACTTGGTTTGATACCTTGAGTTGGGGTTTTATGTCCCTTCCAAAAGGAGATAGGTTGTAAAGAGTTTTTGATGCTATGACATTTATTAAATTACCAAAAAACAAAAAACAAAAAAAGCTTTCAAAAAAAGGTTTCCAGAATGAGACGAAGTTTTTATGGTAGGTTTCAATGACAAAAAAAATAGGAAATAACAAATATGGGGCCAAACGGCCGTCGTATGAGGTGGTTTTGAATCACATATGCTCCGTAACAGCACTCATTCCACGGTGATGGAAAAAAGGTTTCAAAAACAATTCCAGATTGAGACGAAATTTTTGTGGTTGGTTTTAATGACATAAAAATATCAAATACCAAATATTGGGCCAAACGACCGTCGTATAAGGTGGTTTTGAGTCACTTATGCTCCGTAACGGCCCTTAGTCTATGTTGATGGAAAAAAGGTTTCAAAAAAGTATTCAGATTGAGATCAAAATTTTGTGGTAGGTTTGAATGACCAAAAAATTATGAAATACCAAATATGGGGCTAAATGGCCGTCGTATGAGGTGGTTTGAGTCACATATGCTCCGTAACGACACTCATACACGTTAATGGAAAAAAAGGTTTCAAAAAAAAAGTTCCCAGATTCAGACGAAATTTTGGTCGTAGGTTTCCATGACCAAAAAAATATGAAATACCAAATATGGGGCCAAACGGCCGTCGTATGAGGTGGTTTATGAGGTGGTTTTGAGTCACATATGCTCCTTAAGGGCACTAAGCATATGTTGATGGAAAAAAAAGGTTTCGAAAAAAAGTTTCCTGATTAGGACGAAATTTTGGTTGTAAGTTTCAATGACCAAAAAAATATAAAATACCAAATATGGGGCCAAACTGCCGTCGTATGAGGTGGTTTTGAGTCATATATGCTCCGTATGGCACTCAGTCCACGTTGATGGAAAAGAGGTTTCAAAGCACCAGAAAGACATCAGCACACCTTCTTTGAGTGTCCCTCCTCAAAGAAGATCTGGCATGAAATAAACTGTTGGCTAGGAACACAAATGTGTCACTCTAGTATGGGACATTGCTAGCATGGTTCAGAAGAAGGAGGAAGATAACACCTATACAGCAGCAGGTGTGCAAGGCTGCTGCAGCCAGTGTCCTGTATCAGGTGTGGAGGGCTAGGAAGCAGTCGTTCTGGCTAGCCAAAACACCCGCAGTCAGCTATACAGTCCAAAGAATCAAGTTCTTTGTGGCCCAAAGATCACAGATACTCTATACTTGTAAAATGAAAGAAAAAGATAGATTGTGGTTACATATGATTTGTAATTAGACTATACTTGGTTTGATACCTTGAGTTGGGGTTTTTGTGTCCCTTCCAAAAGGAGATAGGTTGTAAAGTGTTTTTGATTTTTGACACCTATTAAATTATCAAAAAAAAAAGTATTCAGATTGAAACCAAATTTTTGTGGTAGGTTTGAATGACCAAAAAATTATGAAATACCAAAAATTTGGGGCCAAACGGCCATCGTATGAGCTGGTTTTGAGTCACATATGCTCCGTAACGACACTCATCCACGTTAATGGAAAAAAAGGTTTCAAAAAAAAAGTTTCCAGATTGGGAAAAAATTTTGGTGGTAGGTTTCAACAACCAAAAAATATGAAATACCAAATATGGGGTCAAACGGCCGTCGTATGAGGTGGTTTTGAATCACATATGATCCGTAACAACACTCATTCCACGTTGATGGAAAAAAAGGTTTCAAAAAAAGAGTTCAAATTGAGAAGAAATTTTGTGGTAGGTTTAAATCACCAAAAAAATATCAAATACCAAATATGGGGCCAAACGGCCGTCGTATGAGGTGGTTTTGAATCACATATGCTCCGTAACGTCACTTTGTCCACGTTGATGGAAAAAAAAATTCCAGATTGGGCAGAAATTTTGGTGGTTGGTTTCAATGACCAAAAAAATATGAAATACCATTGTATGAGGTGGTTTTGAGTCACATACGCTCGTTAAGGGCACTCAGTCTACGTCGATGGAAATAAAGGTTTCAAAAAAATGGGACGAAATTTTTGTGGTAGGTTTCAATGACAAAAAAAATATGAAATAACAAATATGGGGCCGAATGGCCGTCATATGAGGTGGTTTTGAATCACATATGCTCCGTAACAGCACTCATTGCACGGTGATGGAAAAAAAGGTTTCAAAAACAATTCTAGATTGAGACGAAATTTTTGTGGTTGGTTTTAATGACCAAAAAAATATGAAATACCAAATATGGGGCCAAATGGCCGTCGTATAAGGTGGTTTTGAGTCTCATATGCTCCTTAACGGCATTCAGTCTACGTTAATGGAAAAAAATGTTTCTAGATTGGGACGAAATTTTGGTGGTAGGTTTCAATGACCCAAAAATATAAAATACCATATATGGGGCCAGACGGCCATCGTATGAGGTGGTTTTGAGTCACATTTGCTCCGTAACGGCACTCAGTCCACGTTGATGTAAAAAAAGGTTTCAAAAAAAAGTTTGCAAATTGGGACGAAATTTTGGTAGTAGGTTTCAATAACCAAAAAAATATGAAATACCATATATGGGGCCAGACGGCCGTCGTATGATGTGGTTTTGAGTGACATTAATTCGTAACGGCACTCAGTCCACGTTGATGGAAAAAAGGGTTTCAAAAAAAAGTTTCCAGATTGAGACGTAATTTTTGGGGTAGATTTCCATGACAAAAAAAAAATATGAAATACCAAATATTGGGTCAAACAGACGTGATATGAGGTGGTTTTGAATCACATATGCTCCGTAACAGCACTTATTCCATGTTCATGGAAAAAAAGGTTTTAAAAAAAGTTTTCAGTTTGAGACGAAATTTTTGTGGTAGGTTTTAATGACTAAAAAAATATGAAATACCAAATATGGGGCCAAACGGCCGTCGTATGAGGTGGTTTTATTTCACATATACTCCGTAACGGCTAGGGGTGATTATCGAACGAACCGAGACCGAACTCTACTTAGCTCGGCTCGTGTTCGTTTAAGTTTATTCGAACTCGAACCGAACTCAAAACTTAACGAACCGAGCCGTTATCGAGCCGAGCTTTGAATTGGCGTTGACTGAGCCGTTATCGAGCTGTTCACGAACAAGCTTGACCTACTATTATTCTTAGTTTATTTGTCTACTTTATTATTTATTAATGAATATTCTCCATTTATGAATTTATTTTTAAACACTAAAATTATTAGCTTATTATTGTGTAATATTTAGAACAAATATATTTTTAGATTCATACATAATATAGTATCTCAATATATAAAAGAATAATCGAGCCTGTTCACGAGCTTTCCTAGCCGAGCTTAACATAACGCAACTCGGCTCGTTAAGGTCTCGAGCCGAACTCGAACTCAAGCCAAGCCACAACGAGTCGAGCTTTGATCGAGCCGAGCCCGAACTGTTCGCGAACAGGGCAGGCTCATTCTCAACCCTAGTAACGGCACTAAGTCCACGTTAATGCAAAAAAGGTTTCAAAAAAAGTTTTCAGATTGAGACGAAATTTTTTGTGGTAGGTTTCAATGACCAAAAAAATATGAAATACCAAATATGGGGTCAAACGGTCGTCGTATGAGGTGGTTTTGAGTCACATATGCTCCTTAAGAGCACTCAATCTACGTTGATGGAAAAAATAGTTTCAAAAAAAAGTTTCCAAAATGGGACGAAATTTTGGTGGTAGATTTCAATGACCAAAAAAATTATGAAATACCAAATATGGGGCCAAACAGCCGTCGTATAAGGTGGTTTTGAGTCACATATGCTCCGTAATGGCACTCAGTACATGTTGATGGAAAAAAAGGTTTCAAAAAAAGTTTTCCGATTGAGACCAAATTTTTGTGGTAGGTTAGAATAACCAAAAAAATATGAAATACCAAATATGGGGTCAAACGACCATCGTATGAGGTGGTTTTGAGTCACATATGCTCCTTAAGGGCACTCAGTCTACGTTGATGGAATAAAAGGTTTCAAAAAAAAGTTTTCAGAATGGGACGAAATTTTTTGGTAGGTTTCAATGACCAAAAAAAGTTAAAATAACAAATATGGGGCCAAACGGCCGTCTTATGAGGTGGTTTTGAATCACATATGCTCCGTAACAGCACTCATTCCACGATGATGGAAAAAAAGGTTTCAAAAACAATTCCAGATTGAGACGAAATTTTTGTGGTTGGTTTTAATGACATAAAAATATCAAATACCAAATATTGGGCCAAACGACCGTCGTATAAGGTGGTTTTGAGTCACTTATGCTCCGTAACGGCCCTTAGTCTATGTTGATGGAAAAAAGGTTTCAAAAAAGTATTCAGATTGAGATCAAAATTTTGTGGTAGGTTTGAATGACCAAAAAATTATGAAATACCAAATATGGGGCTAAATGGCCGTCGTATGAGGTGGTTTGAGTCACATATGCTCCGTAACGACACTCATACACGTTAATGGAAAAAAAGGTTTCAAAAAAAAGTTTCCAGATTCAGACGAAATTTTGGTCGTAGGTTTCCATGACCAAAAAAATATGAAATACCAAATATGGGGCCAAACGGCCGTCGTATGAGGTGGTTTTGAGTCACATATGCTCCTTAAGGGCACTAAGCATATGTTGATGGAAAAAAAAGGTTTCGAAAAAAAGTTTCCTGATTAGGACGAAATTTTGGTTGTAAGTTTCAATGACCAAAAAAATATAAAATACCAAATATGGGGCCAAACTGCCGTCGTATGAGGTGGTTTTGAGTCATATATGCTCCGTAACGGCACTCAGTCCACGTTGATGGAAAAGAGGTTTCAAAGCACCAGAAAGACATCAGCACACCTTCTTTGAGTGTCCCTCCTCAAAGAAGATCTGGCATGAAATAAACTGTTGGCTAGGAACACAAATGTGTCACTCTAGTATGGGACATTGCTAGCATGGTTCAGAAGAAGGAGGAAGATAACACCTATACAGCAGCAGGTGTGCAAGGCTGCTGCAGCCAGTGTCCTGTATCAGGTGTGGAGGGCTAGGAAGCAGTCGTTCTGGCTAGCCAAAACACCCGCAGTCAGCTATACAGTCCAAAGAATCAAGTTCTTTGTGGCCCAAAGATCACAGATACTCTATACTTGTAAAATGAAAGAAAAAGATAGATTGTGGTTACATATGATTTGTAATTAGACTATACTTGGTTTGATACCTTGAGTTGGGGTTTTTGTGTCCCTTCCAAAAGGAGATAGGTTGTAAAGTGTTTTTGATTTTTGACACCTATTAAATTATCAAAAAAAAAAAGTATTCAGATTGAAACCAAATTTTTGTGGTAGGTTTGAATGACCAAAAAATTATGAAATACCAAAAATTTGGGGCCAAACGGCCATCGTATGAGCTGGTTTTGAGTCACATATGCTCCGTAACGACACTCATCCACGTTAATGGAAAAAAAGGTTTCAAAAAAAAGTTTCCAGATTGGGAAAAAATTTTGGTGGTAGGTTTCAACAACCAAAAAATATGAAATACCAAATATGGGGTCAAACGGCCGTCGTATGAGGTGGTTTTGAATCACATATGATCCGTAACAACACTCATTCCACGTTGATGGAAAAAAAGGTTTCAAAAAAAGAGTTCAAATAGAGAATAAATTTTGTGGTAGGTTTAAATCACCAAAAAAATATCAAATACCAAATATGGGGCCAAACGGCCGTCGTATGAGGTGGTTTTGAATCACATATGCTCCGTAACGTCACTTTGTCCACGTTGATGGAAAAAAAAATTCCAGATTGGGCAGAAATTTTGGTGGTTGGTTTCAATGACCAAAAAAATATGAAATACCATTGTATGAGGTGGTTTTGAGTGACATACGCTCGTTAAGGGCACTCAGTCTACGTCGATGGAAATAAAGGTTTCAAAAAAATGGGACGAAATTTTTGTGGTAGGTTTCAATGACAAAAAAAATATGAAATAACAAATATGGGGCCGAATGGCCGTCATATGAGGTGGTTTTGAATCACATGTGCTCCGTAACAGCACTCATTCCACGGTGATGGAAAAAAAGGTTTCAAAAACAATTCTAGATTGAGACGAAATTTTTGTGGTTGGTTTTAATGACCAAAAAAATATGAAATACCAAATATGGGGCCAAATGGCCGTCGTATAAGGTGGTTTTGAGTCTCATATGCTCCTTAACGGCATTCAGTCTACGTTAATGGAAAAAAATGTTTCAAAAAAATGTTTCTAGATTGGGACGAAATTTTGGTGGTAGGTTTCAATGACCCAAAAATATAAAATACCATATATGGGGCCAGACGGCCATTGTATGAGGTGGTTTTGAGTCACATTTGCTTCGTAACGGCACTCAGTCCACGTTGATGTAAAAAAAGGTTTCAAAAAAAAGTTTTCAAATTGGGACGAAATTTTGGTAGTAGGTTTCAATAACCAAAAAAATATGAAATACCATATATGGGGCCAGACGGCCGTCGTATGATGTGGTTTTGAGTGACATTAATTCGTAACGGCACTCAGTCCACGTTGATGGAAAAAAGGGTTTCAAAAAAAAGTTTCCAGATTGAGACGTAATTTTTGGGGTAGATTTCCATGACAAAAAAAAAATGAAATACCAAATATGGGGTCAAACAGACGTGATATGAGGTGGTTTTGAATCACATATGCTCCGTAACAGCACTTATTCCATGTTCATGGAAAAAAAGGTTTTAAAAAAAGTTTTCAGTTTGAGACGAAATTTTTGTGGTAGGTTTTAATGACTAAAAAAATATGAAATACCAAATATGGGGCCAAACGGCCGTCGTATGAGGTGGTTTTATGTCACATATACTCCGTAACGGCTAGGGGTGATTATCGAATGAACCGAGACCGAACTCTACTTAGCTCGGCTCGTGTTCGTTTAAGTTTATTCGAACTCGAACCGAACTCAAAACTTAACGAACCGAGCCGTTATCGAGCCGAGCTTTGACTTGGCGTTGACTGAGCCGTTATCGAGCTGTTCACGAACAAGCTTGACCTACTATTATTCTTAGTTTATTTGTCTACTTTATTATTTATTAATGAATATTCTCCATTTATGAATTTATTTTTAAACACTAAAATTATTATCTTATTATTGTGTAATATTTAGAACAAATTTATTTTTAGATTCATACATAATATAGTATCTCAATATATAAAAGAATAATCGAGCTTGTTCACGAGCTTTCCTAGCCGAGCTTAACATAACTCAACTCGGCTCGTTAAGGTCTCGAGCCGAACTCGAACTCAAGCCAAGCCACAACGAGTCGAGCTTTGATCGAGCCGAGCCAGAACTGTTCGCGAACAGGACAGGCTCATTCTCACCCCTAGTAACGGCACTAAGTCCACGTTAATGCAAAAAAAGGTTTCAAAAAAAAGTTTTCAGATTGAGACGAAATTTTTTGTGGTAGGTTTCAATGACCAAAAAAATATGAAATACCAAATATGGGGTCAAACGGTCGTCGTATGAGGTGGTTTTGAGTCACATATGCTCCTTAAGAGCACTCAATCTACGTTGATGGAAAAAATAGTTTCAAAAAAAAGTTTCCAAAATGGGACGAAATATTGGTGGTAGATTTCAATGACCATAAAAAATATGAAATACCAAATATGGGGCCAAACAGCCGTCGTATAAGGTGGTTTTGAGTCACATATGCTCCGTAATGGCACTCAGTACATGTTGATGGAAAAAAAGGTTTCAAAAAAAGTTTTCCGATTGAGACCAAAATTTTGTGGTAGGTTAGAATAACCAAAAAAATATGAAATACCAAATATGGGGTCAAACGACCATCGTATGAGGTGGTTTTGAGTCACATATGCTCCTTAAGGGCACTCAGTCTACGTTGATGGAAAAAAGGTTTCAAAAAAAAGTTTTCAGAATGGGACGAAATTTTTTGGTAGGTTTCAATGACCAAAAAAAATTAAAATAACAAATATGGGGCCAAACGGCCGTCTTATGAGGTGGTTTTGAATCACATATGCTCCGTAACAGCACTCATTCCACGATGATGGAAAAAAAGGTTTCAAAAATAATTCCAGATTGAGACGAAGTTTTTGTGGTTGGTTTTAATGACATAAAAATATCAAATACCAAATATTGGGCCAAACGACCGTCGTATAAGGTGGTTTTGAGTCACTTATGCTCCGTAACGGCCCTTAGTCTATGTTGATGGAAAAAAGGTTTCAAAAAAGTATTCAAATTGAGATCAAAATTTTGTGGTAGGTTTGAATGACCAAAAAATTATGAAATACCAAATATGGGGCTAAATGGCCGTCGTATGAGGTGGTTTGAGTCACATATGCTCCGTAACGACACTCATACACGTTAATGGAAAAAAAGGTTTCAAAAAAAAAGTTTCCAGATTCAGACGAAATTTTGGTCGTAGGTTTCCATGACCAAAAAAATATGAAATACCAAATATGGGGCCAAACGGCCGTCGTATGAGGTGGTTTTGAGTCACATATGCTCCTTAAGGGCACTAAGCATATGTTGATGGAAAAAAAAGGTTTCGAAAAAAAGTTTCCTGATTAGGACGAAATTTTGGTTGTAAGTTTCAATGACCAAAAAAATATAAAATACCAAATATGGGGCCAAACTGCCGCCGTATGAGGTGGTTTTGAGTCATATATGCTCCGTAACGGCACTCAGTCCACGTTGATGGAAAAGAGGTTTCAAAGCACCAGAAAGACATCAGCACACCTTCTTTGAGTGTCCCTCCTCAAAGAAGATCTGGCATGAAATAAACTGTTGGCTAGGAACACAAATGTGTCACTCTAGTATGGGACATTGCTAGCATGGTTGATATCACGTATTTATATAGAGTTTTCTCCCTTATTTACAAGCTAATTTGTGCGTCATTGGAGCTCTTGGGAGCTATTTTGTGCTAACTATCGTATGTAGTTGTGGTTTCGTGTTTTAGTATTGAATTGCAGGTTTTATGGAGTTTTCTCCTTATTCCCGAGCCATTTGGAAGCAACCACAGCTTTACGAGATGTTATGAGGCACGTAGGATGGCTCACGAGCTTTATGGATAGTTTAGGAGGTCCCAAGACCCCTAAAAGTGAAGATTAGAGAGCAAAGGAGTCAAAAGGGGTTTTCCGTGCACTGATCGGGCAGAAATGGCCCGATCGGGCGAAGTATTTATGATCGGGTATAGAAGTTGCGGACCCGATCGGGCGAGTCACGCCCGATCGCATCGGGCGAGCATCAGTGCACCAGACCCGATCGGGCATAGTGTGCCCGACCCGATCGGGCCAGGTGCTGCTAGGTCTTATATTGTTGCTGCTTGCGAGGCGCTTGTGCTGGGCTGTAATGCTCCCAGGCCCGATCGGGTGGCTGCCCAAGGCCCGATCGGGCGGACCTTAATTTTCGTCTGCATAGCGCGCTGCTGCTGCGTGGACCACGAGAAGCAAAAGGGGAGCTTTTGGTATTTGACCCGATCGGGTACTGTGCTCGGGCCCGATCGGGTCTGGTGCTGTAATCGCGCTTTTTCACTTTTTGTTTCCGTTTTTAGTGAACTTGAGGGGTATTATAAATACCTTTTCCTCATTATCTTTCATTCATCTTTTATTCATCTTTCATTAGGTTTTAGACTAGTTTTATTCTTCATTGCTTTTAGTTTAATTCAAACACTTTAGATTATTACCAGAGGTGATCAAACCTATTTCGATTTCAATAAAAGTTCCTGCTTTCCGTCAATTGGTACTCTTTTCTACTCTTTATCTCTTCAATTACTTTGATTGCTTAGTTTATTTATTTAATCGTTCATGATGCAATTGTTAGGGTTTCATATTAGTTTTGTCGTTGTTAATTCGATCATGTCTGAGTAGTCTCTTTCTAGGGTGTTAGATAGGAAAGCCATGTTTATACCATGATTGTGATTTAGATTTCTATCAATTTCTAGGGCTTGATTAGGGTGATTGTGATGTGGTTTGTTCTTATTGAGTAATTAATGTCAGTGTATAATTTCATTGATTGCTTGTGGTTAATAGTTGTTTGCACAGATCCGTCTTACGACTAGAGGCCTAGGACACGTCAGTAGTTCTGATTACGTTAGTGAACATGCGGCGTATGTTGAACTATGAGCGTTGAGTCTTAACCATAGCTCAACATAGGCTCTAATCCCCCGACTCTTGACTTAGGTTTTAATAGTAGTTGACCCTATTTGATTGGTATAAGCATGGTGGACCGACCTAATACCCTAGACTTTTATTCCATAGTTTAATCCTCGATTTATTCAGTCTTCCGTAGTCTATTCCTTAGTTTAATTATTTCCTTCCTGATTTCATCTGGAGTAGCTGAATTGGTTGAATTTTGATTTAGAAACTCTGTCTCCCTGTGGATTCGACCCTGCTTCCACTGACTACCTAGTTAGAGGTCTGTAGGTTTATTTTTGAATAGGCGATACGACTAAAACCTATCAAATTTTGGCGCCGTTGCCGGGGAGACGGCAAGTTCTCTAAGTTTTTATTTAATTATTTGGTCTACTTCTCTGTACCTCATTGGAACTTCGTTTTTTCAATCGGGGTACCCTTTACTGCTGCTTTTTGTTTCTTTTGTATGCCCAGGTCCCAAAGAAACGGTTCCCTAATTCCAGCGGACCCCGATCTTACTAGGACAATCAGGCGGATCCGAAAGATAAAGCAGAAAGAAAAGCAGTCTGTTCAGCTGAACACCTCTGGAACAGACACCTTGAATTCAGTTATGTCAAAATCACTGAAGTCATATGGGGTGCCCAACCCGGATGGTCTTTCTACTGGACCACCAATGCCCACCATCGCCGCTAACAACTTTGAGATTAAACCTGGACTCATCAGCATGGTCCAGCAAAATCAGTTTGGTGGGCATCCTACTGAAGATCCGGCAAATCATCTGCAACGGTTTCAACAACTTTGTCGAACCGTTAAACATGCCGGCGTCACTCCAGATCAACTCAAAGTCATGTTGTTCGAGTTTTCACTGAGAGATAGAGCCCAAAAATGGTTGAACGATGTGAAAGAAACTGAGTGGAGTGAGATTTCTGCTGCATTTCTGAGAGAGTATTACCCACCCACTAAAACAGCAGAAATCAGAAATAAACTGGCCACATTTTCCCAAGAGCCTGATGAAACATTAAGGGAAGCGTGGGCTAGGTTTAGAGATTTACAGAGAGAGTGTCCACACCATAATATGGACAAATGGTTCTTGACGCAGACATTCTACAATGGTCTGCAACCTCAGACGAAGTGTATTGTTGATTCGTCTGCAGGAGGAGTGTTTTTAGACAAGGCAGTTGATGAGGGTTATGAATTTATATCAAATCTTGCAGCCAATGACCATTCATCATCTAGGAGTTTGACTAAGAAGGTACTTGAAGTTGACGCTATTTCATTGCTTACATCTCAGATGGCGCAACTAACTCAGCAGCTAATGAAGTCTTCTAGTCCGACACCTCCACCCATGAGCATCAATGCTATGTCTGCAGTAGCACCCATTACCTCATCTTACTGCGAGGTATGTGGTGTTCAGGGTCACTTTGGGCATGACTGTCAGTTCAGTCAATTTCAGATGGAGCAGGCCAATGCCTTCCAACAAAGACCACAAACCCTCCCCCCTTCACATAACTACCAAAACCCACAAAACCATCAACCTCCACCTCCACAAAACTACCCTAAACCTTCATACCATCAAACCCCACAAAATTTCCAAAGACCACCACCACAAAACTTCCATCATCCCAATAACTTCCAAACTCCACAAAATTTCCACACCCCACCTCCACAAAACAACCCACAAGAGCCTAGCAATTCTGAACTGATGAAACTGATATTGTCTATGCAAAAGGCAAATGAGGAAACAAGGAGGGCCCAAGAGAAGCACATCCAACTTCTCGAGGCTCAAGTTGCTCAGTTGGCAGAATCTAATGCACAGAGGCAGCAGGGACAATTGCCAGGGCAACCAGTTCAGAGAGAACATGTGAATGCCATCACTCTTCGTAGTGGCATTGCATATGATGCCCCTCCAGTGCCCATTGATGAGGTTACCCCGACTGCAGGGAAGAAGAGGGTGGTAGAGGAAGGAAAAAGAAAGAATTCGACGTCTGAAGTCGATTTGTCTGCAGAAGCTGAACAGACAGGGAAGAAAAAGGAGAAGCTTTCTGAAACGCCTTTTACACCAAGGCTACCTTTTCCTCACAGGATGCAACAGTCCAAGGTCGATCAGCAGTTTGGTAAGTTCTTGTCTATGGTCAAGAACCTTGAGGTAACGATTCCATTCACAGACTTAATTACCCAAGTGCCTGTTTATGCCAAATTTCTGAAAGACATGATTACTAAGAAAAGAGACTTTGGTGGGGTAGAACGTGTCGCTCTTACTGAAGAGTGTAGTGCTTTTATTCAAAATAAAACCCCACCAAAGTTAAAAGATCCTGGTAGTTTTTCTATACCCTGCCATCTTGGACCTATTTTTATTGATAAGGCTTTGTGTGATTTAGGTGCTTCTGTTTCTGTTATGCCATTGTCTGTTTATAAGAAACTGAACATGGGAGCCCTTAAATGCACACAAATCACTTTACAGATGGCGGATCGTTCTATAAAATACCCTCTAGGTGTTTTAGAGGATGTTCCTGTTAGGGTAGGGAAATTCTATATTCCTGTTATTTTGTAGTGTTAGATATGGATGAGGATGCCCAGATTCCTATTATCTTGGGTAGGCCGTTTTTGTGTACTGCTGGTGCTGTCATTGATGTCAAGTCTGGGTCTTTAACTCTGAGTGTTGGTGATGATAAAGTGATTTTTAAACTAACCAATGCTGTTAAGGCTCCTATGCTTGAACAATCTTTTTGCAGGGATAAGGTTTTAGATGAAGTAGGGGTGGAGAAGGTTCAAATTCCACCTAAGGTTGCCTCACCGTCTGGAGGCATTGTCAAGAACATTTGGAGGAGAAAGATGTTTGATGAGGGTGGCACTCACTGCCATGCCCCTCCTATTTGAGAGAGGGAGGATTATGGTCGTGCGGGACCTTTATAAACCAGCGCTGTGCGAGAGGCAACTCGTATTTTCTTTTCTTTCCCTTTTTCTTCCTTTTGTGAGCGAGAGTGAGGGTACTAACATTGTTTTTCCTCTTAGCATAGTCCTTATCACCTTTTGGCATTGAGGACACTGCCAAGTTTAGCTTGGGGGAGGAATTCTGTTTGTATTCTCTATCTCTTTTACTGCTTTCTAGAATAGTTTTACTGCTTTCGGAAAATACTGAAAAAAATAAAAAAAATATGGTTCCCATGACTGGTTTAGTTGCCTCCCTGTGCCCCTTGTTGTGCTCTATTTGAAACTGATTTGACTTTGTTTTCTGGATAGCTGGGCATTTGTGATCTTGAGGCTATGATTTGATGTTTGATTGCTATGATTTCGAGCATTTCTGGATTATATTAGACCACTTTGTGCTGCGTACCTGAATTGGTTAGACTGTGAGGCCTCTTTGTAGCCTATTGGATTCATATTATTATCCAGTCTATTCTTGGGTGTTAGTTCCTCTTTAGTGGATTGATCTTGACTTTGACTTCGTACTTGTCTGATTTTAGATGACTTGTAGCATGTGCTGTGATAGAGGCGTTCTTTTGTCTTATTCTTGAGCTTCAGAGTGAGTTTTTGATATACTTTTATCCTCCTTAGCCCCGCTGAGCCTAATGACTTGTTTCGTATTACTTAAACCCCTATTATGAGCCAAAAGCCTTCACTTGATATTATTCCAAGCCTAGCTTGGGGGAGCTTTTGTATGGGTTGAGTTTGAGATTGGTTTGTTGGTTTAGTTTGGTTTTTGAGGAATTTAAAAGTGTATTTACTGTGGTTTGGGAGTGAGAAAGAGAAAAGAAAGAAAGCAAGTTTAGAGTTGCGTGAATGAAGTTCAGAAAAATGAAAGAAAAATGAAATGAAAATTCAAAAGAATTCTAGTTCTTTCATTCACGTACGTTCATAAAAGAATATTCGCTCCATTGCTAGAAAATTGGGTTTGTTATGAGCTTCTCATTGATTTATGAGAGTTGGGTTACTTTACATGGTTTTATGGTGATTGTTGGGAGTTGTGTAGGCCATCTTAGGCCTTGTTCGAATGATTTATGCTCCCCCTTCTTGGTTTTTCCACTACATTACCCAAAAGTATCCCCTACCTCTTACCTAAGCCCCATTACAACCCTATAAAGTCCTCTTGAGCTTGTGTCTGCAGTGTTCATTTGATTGATTTCGAGTCAGTTTGTCAAAGTTAAAGAGTATTTCTGCTAATTGAGTCGACTTGACTAGGATGAGCGTCATTGAACCTTCTTAAACACATGAGAGTGTGAGTGGGAAGGGTACTTATGGTCGGGGTGGTGAGTGTTCGGGCATATTCTTTGCCTGCCACAAAATAGAGAGGAGTGACACCCTTGTGAGAGCCTTTTCAGGACTTGTATGCCTTGTGGATGCTTGAGTTTGATAAATTGCTTGAATGATTGGTGGTTGGATGGATTTGATTAGCCATACTTGAATTTTGCCTGCTTGAACGATTCTTAGTCTTGAAAATGTTTTGAGCTTTGATTGTTTTTATCTATGGGGTGAGGCAATTTATTCCATGTTGATGTGCTGTTTGCTTGAGGACAAGCAAAGGTTTAGCTTGGGGGAGTTTGATATCACGTATTTATATAGAGTTTTCTCCCTTATTTACAAGCTAATTTGTGCGTCATTGGAGCTCTTGGGAGCTATTTTGTGCTAACTATCGTATGTAGTTGTGGTTTCGTGTTTTAGTATTGAATTGCAGGTTTTATGGAGTTTTCTCCTTATTCCCGAGCCATTTGGAAGCAACCACGGCTTTACGAGATGTTATGAGGCACGTAGGATGGCTCACGAGCTTTATGGATAGTTTAGGAGGTCCCAAGACCCCTAAAAGTGAAGATTAGAGAGCAAAGGAGTCAAAAGGGGTTTTCCGTGCACTGATCGGGCAGAAATGGCCCGATCGGGCGAAGTATTTATGATCGGGTATAGAAGTTGCGGACCCGATCGGGCGAGTCACGCCCGATCGCATCGGGCGAGCATCAGTGCACCAGACCCGATCGGGCATAGTGTGCCCGACCCGATCGGGCCAGGTGCTGCTAGGTCTTATATTGTTGCTGCTTGCGAGGCGCTTGTGCTGGGCTGTAATGCTCCCAGGCCCGATCGGGTGGCTGCCCAAGGCCCGATCGGGCGGACCTTAATTTTCGTCTGCATAGCGCGCTGCTGCTGCGTGGACCACGAGAAGCAAAAGGGGAGCTTTTGGTATTTGACCCGATCGGGTACTGTGCTCGGGCCCGATCGGGTCTGGTGCTGTAATCGCGCTTTTTCACTTTTTTGTTTCCGTTTTTAGTGAACTTGAGGGGTATTATAAATACCTTTTCCTCATTATCTTTCATTCATCTTTTATTCATCTTTCATTAGGTTTTAGACTAGTTTTATTCTTCATTGCTTTTAGTTTAATTCAAACACTTTAGATTATTACCAGAGGTGATCAAACCTATTTCGATTTCAATAAAAGTTCCTGCTTTCCGTCAATTGGTACTCTTTTCTACTCTTTATCTCTTCAATTACTTTGATTGCTTAGTTTATTTATTTAATCGTTCATGATGCAATTGTTAGGGTTTCATATTAGTTTTGTCGTTGTTAATTCGATCATGTCTGAGTAGTCTCTTTCTAGGGTGTTAGATAGGAAAGCCATGTTTATACCATGATTGTGATTTAGATTTCTATCAATTTCTAGGGCTTGATTAGGGTGATTGTGATGTGGTTTGTTCTTATTGAGTAATTAATGTCAGTGTATAATTTCATTGATTGCTTGTGGTTAATAGTTGTTTGCACAGATCCGTCTTACGACTAGAGGCCTAGGACACGTCAGTAGTTCTGATTACGTTAGTGAACATGCGGCGTATGTTGAACTATGAGCGTTGAGTCTTAACCATAGCTCAACATAGGCTCTAATCCCCCGACTCTTGACTTAGGTTTTAATAGTAGTTGACCCTATTTGATTGGTATAAGCATGGTGGACCGACCTAATACCCTAGACTTTTATTCCATAGTTTAATCCTCGATTTATTCAGTCTTCCGTAGTCTATTCCTTAGTTTAATTATTTCCTTCCTGATTTCATCTGGAGTAGCTGAATTGGTTGAATTTTGATTTAGAAACTCTGTCTCCCTGTGGATTCGACCCTGCTTCCACTGACTACCTAGTTAGAGGTCTGTAGGTTTATTTTTGAATAGGCGATACGACTAAAACCTATCAATGGTTCAGAAGAAGGAGGAAGATAACACCTATACAGCAGCAGGTGTGCAAGGCTGCTGCAGCCAGTGTCCTGTATCAGGTGTGGAGGGCTAGGAAGCAGTCGTTCTGGCTAGCCAAAACACCCGCAGTCAGCTATACAGTCCAAAGAATCAAGTTCTTTGTGGCCCAAAGATCACAGATACTCTATACTTGTAAAATGAAAGAAAAAGATAGATTGTGGTTACATATGATTTGTAATTAGACTATACTTGGTTTGATACCTTGAGTTGGGGTTTTTGTGTCCCTTCCAAAAGGAGATAGGTTGTAAAGTGTTTTTGATTTTATGATACCTATTAAATTATCAAAAAAAAAAAGTATTCAGATTGAGACCAAATTTTTGTGGTAGGTTTGAATGACCAAAAAATTATGAAATACCAAAAATTTGGGGCCAAACGGCCATCGTATGAGCTGGTTTTGAGTCACATATGCTCCGTAACAACACTCATTCCACGATGATGGAAAAAAAGGTTTCAAGAAAAGAGTTCAAATTGAGAAGAAATTTTGTGGTAGGTTTCAATGACCAAAAAATATCAAATACCAAATATGGGGCCAAACGGCCGTCGTATGAGGTGGTTTTGAATCACATATGCTCCGTAACGTCACTTTGTCCACGTTGATGGAAAAAAATATTCCTGATTGGCAGAAATTTTGGTGGTAGGTTTCAATGACCAATAAAATATGAAATACCAAATATGGGGCCAAACTGCTGTCGTATGACGTGGTTTTGAGTCACATATGATCCTTAAGGGCACTCAGTCTACGTTGATGGAAAAAAAAAGTTTTAAAAAAATGTTTCGAGATTGGGACGAAATTTTGGTGGTAGGTTTCAATGACCAAAAAAATATGAAATACCTAATATGGGGCCAAACATCCGTCGTATAAGGTGGTTTTGACACATATGCTCTGTAACGGCACTCAGTCCATGTTGATGGAAAAAAAGATTTTAGAAAAAAGTTTTCAGGTTGAGACCAAATTTTTGTGGTAGGTTAGAATAACCAAAAAAAATAAGAAATACCAAATATTGGGCCAAACGACCATCGTATGAGGTGGTTTTGAGTCACATATGCTCCTTAAGGGCACTCGGTCTACGTTGATGGAAAAAAAGTTTGAAAAAAAAGTTTCTAGAATGGGACGAAATTTTTGTGGTAGGTTTCTATGACAAAAAAAATATGAAATAACAAATATGGGGCCAAACGGCCGTCGTATGAGTTGTTTTTAATCACATATGCTCTGTAACAGCACTCATTCCACGGTGATCGAAAAAAGGTTTCAAAAACAATTCCAGATTGAGAAGAAATTTTTGTGGTTTGTTTTAATGACCAAAAAAATATGAAATACCAAATATGGGGCCAAACGACCGTCGTATAAGGTGGTTTTGAGTCACATATGCTCCGTAACGGCCTTCAGTCTATGTTGATGGAAAAAAGGTTTCAAAAAAGTTTTCAGATTGAGATCAAATTTTTGTGGTAGGTTTGAATGACCAAAAAATTATGAAATACCAAATATGGGGCCAAACGGCCGTCGTATGAGGTGGTTTGAGTCACATATGCTCCGTAACGACACTCATACACGTTAATGGAAAAAAAGGTTTCAAAAAAAAGTTTCGAGATTCGGACGAAATTTTGGTCGTAGGTTTCCATGACCAAAAAATATGAAATACCAAATATGGGGCCAAACGGCCGTTGTATGAGGTTGTAACAGCCGGAATTTTAAGCAGCTTGGGTTTAAAGTAATTATATTAAGTTATTTAAATAGGATTCTAAAGTATTTCAGGTTAAGAGAGTTACTTGGATTGTTAGTTATGTTAAGTTCCAATTGGTTTTAGTGCTTAAAGTAGATTAGAATACTCTCCAACACCATATGAGGACAAAAGTGGGTAAGATCTATCATTCTTATTGGTTAGGAAGGTTTTAGAAACCAATAAAGAAGTTAGAAGATCCTTAAGAACCTTATTCATTAAGATTGTGAAAATCGTATAGTGATCGTTTTATCGGGTAGCAACGAACTTCCAGTTAAAGAGCCTTTCGGGGTTGAATCCGAGCTTAGAACCTAACCAAACTTGATATATGACATGCTTGGGATGTCTTAAGGTCAAAATGGTCATTTATTCCCAAGAATAACGTGGCTCACTAAGGTAAATTGCTCCTTAAGTAAAAACTGGCCAGCTGAAAGTACAGCTCAGACCTTTGCTCAAAGAAGGCTGCTTAGCAGCTACTTGGGTGTCGATCTCCCAAAACCCTTGGCATGCATGAGAGCCAACACATCAAGCTAACACCTCAAGCAAGAATCACCCAGAAACTCCATGAAACCGACCTTACCCAGAAGAGGTTTCCCTCCCCTAAGGGTACCGCCATTTACCTGCTATAAATAGCAGTTTTGGGTTTTCGGTTCTTTTCACCCAATTCTTCTTCAAAAACACCTACCTTTTCTTATATATATCTCTTCTAGACATCCATATTTATCTGTTCAAGCCTTTGTTCAAGCTCTAAAGCCTTGGGAAGGTATAAAAACTTCATAGAAACAGCAAACAGGATGCTGTAAGTACAGCTTTGCATCCTCTTGTGTTTAGCTTACCTATTCATGTTCTAAAGCTTGTTTAAACTAATCCTTAGCACCTTACTTACTCAGGGGAAGCTATAGGAAGGTTATATTGGTGAGACATGTTTATTTCGTTACTCAGAGGTAATAGGAGTCATATTAAGTTTGATTTTACCGAGGTATGTAACTAGTGAAGAGTAGTCAATGGTTATTGATATCTATTGTTGTTTTTGTTATGAGGTGGAAGTTTTAGGACATTGATTATGGAGTTCAAGAGAGCTAATAGAACTACAGAGTTCTCGAAGTATGATATATCGATCTAAGAAAGGATTAAGCGGTTAAGGTAACTTTTATGTTCAGCAAATTCTATTTCATGCCCATGTGTTTTGTACTTCTATTTTGGTGAAGTAGTTCGTATTATGGCCATAGATATGAATGTGTTGTTGTGATTAAAACTGTGTTTTGGTTGATTATGAATATTATTTGTTTTGGCTGGCTAGTTTATGAACTGAAATGAAAAGTGGGCAAGGTATAGGTAGAGGAGCTAAACAATAAATCAAAAATGAAGTGAAGTGGTCGTATCGAGTCCAAAGCCTATAATTGCCAGCGATTTGTGTAAGGGGATTGAGCTATGCCAGCCATATATTATTAAATAAAGATTATTGTTTGCCAAGATTGATTTCCAAGTAATAAAACAATTTGAAATGAAAATGTTTTAAACGGGCTGAAGTAAGAGTTACGAGTTTTCCACTCATTTTGGATGTTTTTCTTGTTTTCTATTTCTTCTGTTATTTTCAGGTATATTATGAAAAGCTCGGAATGATTTGGAGATATCGGGATGTTGAATACTTCCATTTACAGAGTTGTAGAATAAATTTCAAGTTTTAGCTTGGGGCTTAAGCTAAGATAGTTCGTATCAGATATCATTGATTTATTGTATTGTTCTGGGAACTTGAGTTAAAGACATCGTGTAATTTGAGATTCGGAATAAAGGATATTGTTTTGTGGGCCCATAACCCACAGGTCCAGGATCGTGTATTTTAAGGTTGTTTCCGCTGCAAGTTTCATCTAAAGTATTATTGATTATTATGGATTCCATGATCATTGAGGTATGAGATTGCTAAGGGTGTTAAGCTAGCAGCTCGGGAGGATGGGCTGTTACAGAGGTGGTTTTGAGTCTCATATGCTCCTTAAGGGCACTAAGTATATGTTGATGGAAAAAAAGGTTTCGAAAAAAGGTTTCGAAAAAAAGTTTCCATGATTGGGACGAAATTTTGGTTGTAGGTTTCAATGACCAAAAAAATATAAAATATCAAATATGGGGCCAAACTGCCGTCGTATGAGGTGGTTTTGAGTCATATATGCTCCGTAACGGCACTCAGTCCACGTTGATGGAAAAGAGGTTTCAAAAAAAGTTTTCAGATTGAGACCAAATTTTTGTGGTAGGTTTGAATGACCAAAAATTTATGAAATACCAAATATGGGGCCAAACGGCCATCGTATGATCTGGTTTTGAGTCACATATGCTCCGTAACGACACTCATCCACGTTAATGGAAAAAAAGGTTTCAAAAAAAAGTTTTCAGATTGGGAAAAAAAATTGGTGGTAGGTTTCAATGACAAAAAAATATGAAATACCAAATATGGGGCCAAACGGCCGTTGTATGAGGTGGTTTTGAATCACTTATGCTCCGTAACAACACTCATTCCACGATGATGGAAAAAAAGGTTTCAAGAAAAGAGTTCAAATTGAGAAGAAATTTTGTGGTAGGTTTCAATGACCAAAAAATATCAAATACCAAATATGGGGCCAAACGGCCGTCGTATAAGGTGGTTTTTAATCACATATGCTCCGTAACGTCACTTTGTCCACGTTGATGGAAAAAAATATTCCTGATTGGCAGAAATTTTGGTGGTAGGTTTCAATGACCAAAAAAATACGAAATACCAAATATGGGGCCAAACTGCTGTCGTATGAGGTGGTTTTGAGTCACATATGATCCTTAAGGGCACTCAGTCTACGTTGATGGAAAAAAAAGTTTTAAAAAAATGTTTCGAGATTGGGACGAAATTTTGCTGGTAGGTTTCAATGACCAAAAAATATGAAATACCTAATATGGGGCCAAACATCCGTCGTATGAGGTGGTTTTGACACATATGCTCTGTAACGACACTCAGTCCATGTTGATGGAAAAAAAGATTTCAGAAAAAAGTTTTCAGATTGAGACCAAAATTTTGTGGTAGGTTAGAATAACCAAAAAAAATATGAAATACCAAATATGGGGCCAAACGACCATCGTATGAGGTGGTTTTGAGTCACATAAGCCCCTTAAGGGCACTCAGTCTACGTTGATGGAAAAACAAGTTTCCAGAATGGGACGAAATTTTTATGGTGGGTTTCTATGACAAAAAAAATATGAAATAACAAATATGGAGCCAAACGGCTGTCGTATGAGGTGATTTTGAATCACATATGCTCTGTAACAGCACTCATTCCATGGTGATGGAAAAAAAGGTTTCAAAAACAATTCCAGATTGAGACGAAAATTTTGTGGTTTGTTTTAATGACCAAAAATATACGAATTACCAAATATGGGTCCAAACGACCGTCGTATAAGGTGGTTTTTAGTCACATATGCTCCGTAACGGCCCTCAGTCTATGTTGATGGAAAAAAAGGTTTCAAAAAAGTTTTCAGATTGAGACCAAATGTTTGTGGTAGGTTTGAATGACAAAAAAATTAAGAAATACCAAATATGGGGCCATACAGCCGTCGTATGGGGTGGTTTTGAGTAACATATGCTCCGTAACGACACTCATCCACGTTAACGGAAAAAAAGGTTTCAAAAAAAGGTGTCCAGATTCGGACGAAATTTTGGTGGTAGGTTTCAATGACCAAAAAAATATGAAATACCAAATCTTGGGCCAAACAGTCGTCGTATGAGGTGGTTTTGAGTCACATATGCTCCTTAAGGGCACAAAGTCTACGTCGATGGAAAAAAAGGTTTGAAAAAATGGTTTTCAGATTGGGACGAAATTTTGGTGGTAGGTTTCCATGACCAAAAAAATATGAAATACCAAATATGGGGCCAAACGGCCGTCGTATGAGGTGGTTTTGAGTCACATATGCTCCTTAAGGGCATTAATAATATATTGATGGAAAAAAAGGTTTCGAAAAAAAGTTTCCTGATTGGGACGAAATTTTGGTTGTAAGTTTCAATGACCAAAAAAATATAAATTACCAAATATGGGGCCAAACAGCCGTCGTATGAGGTGATTTTGAGTCATATATGCTCCGTAACGGCACTCAGTCCACGTTGATGGAAAAGAGGTTTCAAAAAAAGTTTTCAGATTGAGACCAAATTTTTGTGGTAAGTTTGAATGACAAAAAATTATGAAATACCAAATATGGGGCCAAACGGCCATCGTATGAGCTGGTTTTGAATCACATATGCTCCGTAACAACACTCATTCCATGTAGATGGAAAAAAAGGTATCAAAAAAAAGTTTTCAGATTGAGACGAAATTTTTGGGGTAGGTTTCCATGACCAAAAAAATATGAAATACCAAATATGGGGCCAAAAGGCCGTCGTCGGGGGTGGGTTTGAGTCACATATGCTCCGTAACAGCACTAAGTCCACGTTAATGGAAAAAAAGGTTTCAAAAAAATGTTTTCAGATTGAGACGAAATTTTTGTGGTAGGTTTCAATGACCAAAAATTTATGAAATACCAAATGTGGGGCCAGACAGCCGTCGTATGAGGTGTTTTTGAGTCACATATGCTCCGTAACGTCACTTAGTCCACGTTAATCGGAAACAAAAGGTTTCAAAAAAGTGATTTCAGATTGAGACGAAATTTTTGTGGTAGGTGTGAATGACCAAAAAAATATGAAATACCAAATATGGGGCCATGCAGCCGTCGTATGAGGTGGTTTTGAGTTACATTTGCTCCGTAACGGCACTCAATCCACGTTGATGGAAAAAAAAGGTTTCAACTCTCTTCCTTTTTCTCTCTCTTTGAGCTCCTCTAGGATTGATGGCTAAAACTCGAAGTAAGAAAGGGAATGGGGGGAAATCAGAGGGTGGGCATGGAAATCAAAGAGCTAAATCAAGCAACAAACCACAAAAAGTCAACAAAACCCAAATCACAACTCACATTGATGATCAACCATATTCTTCTTCTGTGGCGGGAAAAAATAGATTGCCTCAATGGCAATCCGATCTTGATTCATCTTCTTCATGAAGTGAAATGGATTCAGAAGGCAGTGATTATGATAGCCCCAAGATCGCTTTGATGAATCAAAAGAGTCAAATCACTACAATCCATGTTACCCGAGCTTCGAAAGTCAACAATGGAGGTAATCTCATTGATAGTGCTAATTTGATCAATATTGGCTCCAATGTAATTGACTTGAATGCTAAAACTGATATGAATACTCATATTGGGTCACCAATTGCTAACCCCAAACTTAGTGATTATAAGAACACATATAATCATCCAGAGAGGGTTCTTGATCACAATTTTGACTGCGTTGACTTGACTGGGAGTAATGCTGGTTTGAAACTGTCTGATCCTCATGTTCATAATGTGATTGAAAATCAGGGTAAACCTGTGATAGTTTGGGAGGATGTTGAAGAGGAAATTGAGTATTGGAGTTCTGCTGTGGTGTGTTTTGTAGTAGGAGCCAAACCTCCACTTCAAGTGTTTGAAGGATTCCTTAAGAGAATCTGGGGTTCTTTTGGAATAGGGGTTATTGCTCCTATTGAGAATGGGGAATTTCTAGTGAGATTCAATGAAAAGAAAACAGTAGATAAAGTTCTTGATGGGGCCTTTTTCTTTGATAGTAAACCCATACTAGTCAAGAAATGGGACCCTGATGAGAGCATGGATGAATATGCAACTCCCACAGTGCCAATTTGGATTCAATTACCAAATCTGGGATTGAAATTCTGGGGTAGAAGATGTCTCAGCAAGATTGTTAGGGGTATTGGTACCCTTAGGAAGCTGGATATGTACACTGAGATGAAGCAACGAACTAACTATGCCAGAATCATGATAGAAGTGCATCTTGAACAGGAATTCCCTGAGCAAATCTCATTTATTAATGAGAAGGGTATAGAGATGGTGCAAGAGGTTTTCTATGAGTGGAAACCAACAAATTGCAATGTATGCAAGAAGTATGGACATGTCAAAGAGGAATGTTGGTTCAAAGACAAACCTAACAAGGTTTGGAGACCAAAACAACAACCAGCAACAATCCCTGTCACACAGAGAGTTGTTGATGAAGATGGGTTCATCTCCATCAGTTCTAGGAAAAATGGGGCTGCTCAGAAGGAACCACAGGAAAAAACTACAACCAAGCTTGTAACTGCTACAACTTCAACTGACATCAATAATTCATTTGCTGCTTTGGAGGGCAGAGGGGTTACAGATGAGGTTCACCAGGTGATGGTTGCGGTTGAGAGTAACTACAGTACTAGAGAGCAGGGGCTGGCAACCCCTTCTCCCAATGGATAGTATATTGTTTTGGAATACCAGGGGGTTGAATAGCTATAGCAAGCAATGTAGTGTGAGGGAGTTCATCCACAAACACAATGCTAAGCTATTATGCCTACTGGCAACCAAGGTCAAGGCCAAGAATATTGGTTCCTTGTACCTCAATATATGTCCTGGTTGGTGTTTGACTTCAAACTTACCTTGGCATGGTAGGGGCAGAGTAGTAGTAGCTTGGGACCCTAGTGCCTTCCAAGTGGATATCAGGAAATGTACAGATCAAATGGTGCATTGCAAAATAAAGCCAGTTCACTCACAAGCCTTTTTCTGCACCTTTATCTATGCTTTTAATAGAGGTGTAGAAAGAAAGCCTCTATGGAGGGATCTCTGTGACTTGGCAAGCAACTTGAAAGGGCCTTGGTTTTGGGGAGGTGATTTTAATGTCATCCTCAATGAGGAGGAAAAAACAGGTGACATTCACACTAGAAGGGAAATGGAGGATTTTCAACAGTGTGTGAACAGATGTGGGATGGAAGACATTAAGTTCAGTGGGAGATGGTTCACTTGGACCAATAAGAAAGATGAAATTAGCAGAGTGATGACCAAGATTGACAGAGTTATGGCCAATACTGACTTGTTAGCCCATCACACTAACTCAGAGGTCACTTTTTTACCTGAAGGGGACTTTGATCACAGCCCTGCAGTATTAATAAGCTATACTGAGGTACATGGATACAAGCCATTCAGATTCTTCAATTTGTGGTGTGCACAGGAGGGATACCCGGACTTAATAAAGGAGGTCTGGTCTACACCTATTCAAGGGTATACTATGTTCCAAGTCACTCAAAAGCTTAAACTGCTCAAACATGTTTTGAGGAAGTTTAATGAAACGATTGGTGATGTAGCTAGTAATTTGAAACAAGCTTCTAAAAGACTTGATGCAGCTCAGGATGCAATGCATAACAACCCTAATGTTGTAGAGATCAGAGAGGAATATGAGGCTGCTCAGCAGTTCAAAAAAGCAAAGTCAGACTACCTGACTTTCTTGAAGCAGAAAGCTAAGGAGGACTGGATCTGTTGGGGGGATGATAACACTGCAGTCTTTCATCAGGCTGTTAAGGCCAGACTAAACAAGAACAGAATTAATACTGTTCAAGACAATGCAGAAGAATGGATTATGGACCCTCAAGGGGTTTGTGCTCAATTCATAAATCACTTCTCTAGATTTATGAATGATAAACAACCAGTCTTCAAGATCAAAGCTAGAATTATACAACAGGGTGAAACCCTGTCTGAGGAGCTACAAGCTGCACTAAACATGTCTTTTTCTCCTGCTGAAATCAAAGAAGCAATATGGTCCATACCTGATGATAAAGCTCTAGGCATTGATGGCTATGGGAGCTATTTTTTTAAAGCAAGCTGGGAGATTGTGGGTCCAGATATAATAGCTGCTGTTCAGGAGTTCTTCCAAACAGGTGAAATGCTTAAAGTAGTTAACACTACCTCCATTTCTTTAGTGCCTAAAGTGAACTGTCCTAAAAAAGTTCGTGAATATAGACCAATTGCATGATGTTGAGTTCTATATAAGTGCATTTCCAAGTTAATATGCTCTAGGCTTAAATGTGTTCTACAACATATAGTATCCCAAAGCCAAGGGGCTTTCATATGTGTTAGGAGTATTCTTAATAATATCTTGGTTTGCCAAGACCTAGTAAGGCATTATGCTAGGAAACACTCAACTCCAAGCTGCATGATGAAGATTGATCTATAGAAAGCATATGATACTGTTGAATGGGCTTTTTTGGAGGATTTATTGGAGGCTCTGAAGTTTCCAAAACACTTCATTAAGATCATTATGGCATGTATCACAACTGCCAGTTTCACTTTGCTCATTAATGGAACTAGTCAAGGCTTTTTTTGCTTAAAAAGGGGACTAAGACAAGGAGATCCAGTTTCCCCCCTGTTGTTCACTCTCTGCATGGAGTATTTGACAAGAACATTAAAATATCTAGGGGGCAGGAAAGACTTTAAATTCCACCCTAGATGTGCTGAATTGAAACTAAACACTTTATGCTTTGCTGATGATTTGTTAGTGTTCTGCAAAGGAGAGATCCAAAGTGCTAGATTGCTGCTTCAGGGTCTTAAGCATTTTGAGCTTGTGTCAGGTCTAGTGGCTAACAAGGGGAAATATGAGCTTTTCCATGTTAACATGGCTGAGAATGATGTTCTGAAATTGACACAGAAATCTGGGTTCCAGTTGGGATCTTTGCCCTTCAAATACTTGGGGATGCCCATCTGTAACAGAAAGCTTACTACTCAGGATTGTGATCACCTGATCAACAAGATCATACAGAGGATCAAAGTCTGGCAAACAAGACACCTTTCTTTTGCTGGTAGACTACAACTAGTAAATTCTGTCCTTATGAGTATATGTACATACTGGATGCAAGTTATTGTGCTCCCTAAAGCAGTCATTGCAAGAGTCAACCAGCTCTGTAGAAGATTTCTCTAGGAGGGGAAAACAGAAGGCTGCAAAACTGGTTTTGTGAAATGGGACTCAGTCTGTAAGCCTAGGAAACAGGGGGTCTGGGTGTGAGAGACTTGGCTCTTTGGAACATGGTTGCAGTGGGAAAAATTGCTTGGCAAATTGCAGAGAAGAAGGACAACCTCTGGGTTAAGTGGGTGCACAATGTATACTTGAAAGGGGAAGATTGGTGGGGGTACAAACCTATCACCACTGGTAGTTGGGTATGGAAACAGCTCTGTAAGATTAAAAATCAGTTACAAGTTTGGCTCTTTTAACATTGGTGGCCCACTGGTACCTATTCCATTGCTAAGACGTATCATGGCATTGTGAATACAGGGACCAAAGTGGAATGGCATGGCATCATTTGGAGCAAGATGGCTATGCCTAAGCATAGTTTTCTGTGGTGGGTGGCAGTTCAACAAAGACTCCCAGTTAGGGAGAGGATAGCTAGGTTCATGGCCTGTGAGTCTCAGTTATGCTGCATTTGTGAGTCATAGCAAGAAACACATCAGCATCTTTTCTTTGAATGCCAGTACACAAGAGGAGTTTGGCAAGAGATTGGACTCTGGTTAGGTGTTCAACATCCGTTTGGTAGCATGAAACAAAGTGGCTCAGAAGGGGAAAGAAGCTAACCTATGTGCAACAACAAGTGCTAATAGCAACTATTGCTGGCCTGCTTTACCATGTGTGGAGGGCAAGGAACCAGGTTTTCTGGCTAGCCAAAGCACCTTCAATCAGCTACACAGTCAAAAGGATCAAGTTTTTTGTTGTTCAAGATCAACTATACTTTACACTTGTAAATTGAAAGTTAAAGATAGGGAATGGCTTCATAAGCTTTGTACTTAGTCATACTTGTTTTTGTTATCTTGAGTTGGAGTTTTTTATCCCATCCAAGATGAGATAGGTTGTAAAAAGGTTTTTTGGTGATATGTCATTTTTTAATTTACCAAAAAAAAAAGGTTTCAAAAAAAATGTTTTCAGATTGAGACGAAGTTTTTGTGGTAGGTTTCAATGACCAAAAAAATATGAAATACCATAAATGGGGCCAAACGGCCGTCGTATGAGGTGGTATTGAGTCACATATGCTCCATAACGGCACTCAGTCTTTGTTGATGGAAAAAAAAATTCAAAAAAAAGTTTCCAGATTGGGAAGAAATTTTGGTGGTAGGTTTCAATGACCATAAAAATATGAAATACCAAATATGGGGCCAAATGGCCATCGTATGAGGTGGTTTTGAGTCACATATGCTCCTTAAGGGCACTCAGTCTACGTTGATGGAAAAAAAAGTTTTAAAGAAAAGTTTCGAGATTGGGACGAAATTTTGGTGGTAGGTTTCAATGACCAAAAAAATATGAAATACCAAATATGGGGCTAAACATCCGTCGTATGAGGTGGTTTTGACACATATGCTCCGTAACGGCACTCAGTCCATGTTGATGGAAAAAATGGTTTCAAAAAAAAGTTTTTCAGATTGAGTCCAAATTTTTGTGGTAGGTTAGAATAACCAAAAAAATATGAAATACCAAATATGGGGCCAAACGACCTTCGTATGAGGTGGTTTTGAGTCACATATGCTCCTTAAGGGCACTCAGTCTACGTTGATGGAAAAAAATGTTTCAAGCTTTAGCAAGCAAAGTAGAGTGAGGGATTTTATCCAACACCATCATGCTAAGCTAGTCTGCCTCTTGGAAACTAAGGTCAAGGCCAAAAATGCTGGTGCCTTGTACCTAAACATATTTCCTGGATGGTGTTTAACTTCAAACTTAGCTTGGCATGGTAAGGGTAGAGTTGTGGTAGCTTGGGATCCTCATGTATTTCAAGTTGACATCAGGGAGTGTACAGATCAACTAGTTCATTGTAAAGTGCAGCCAAAACATGTAGAAGCCTTTTCTGCACCTTTATATATGCGTATAATAAAGGTGTAGAAAGAAAGCCTCTATGGAGGGATCTCTGTAATTTGCCAAGAGGTTTGAAAGGTCCTTGGATTTGGGGAGGTGACTTCAATGTCATTCTTAATAAGGATGAGAATACTGGAGAGATACATACCAAATTAGAAATGGAGGATTTCCAACAGTGTGTAGCTAGATGTGGGATGGAGGATGTCAAATTCAGTGGTCGATGGTTCACTTGGAACAATAATCAAGATGAACATAGCAGAGTAATGTCCAAGATTGATAGAGTTATGGCTAACACAGACTGGTTAGCACACGACACTAATTCAGAGGTCACTTTCCTTCCTGAAGGGGATTTTGACCATAGCCTTGCTCTATTAAGGAGCTATGATGAGGTACAGGGGTATAAGCCTTTTAGATTTTTCAATCTATGGTGTGCACAGGAGGGATACCAGGAGATGATCAGGGAGCATTGGTCCACTCAAATTCAAGGCTATACAATGTTCCAATTCACTCAAAAACATAAACTTCTTAAACCTGTTTTGAAGAAGTTTAATAAGGGACAGGTTGGTGATGTTGCTAGCAATGTGAAAGAAGCTTCAAGAAGGTTGGAGATAGCTCAGGAAGCAATGCACAAGAACCCTGCAGATACTGTTCTGATCAGAGAAGAGTATGAGGCTGCACAACATTTCAACAAAGCTAATCTTGAATTCCTTGCTTTCCTCAAGCAGAAGGCAAAAGAAGATTGGATAGGTATGGGGGATGAAAACACTTCTGTGTTCCACCAAGCAGTCAAAGCCAGATTGAACAAGAATAGAATCAACACTATTCAAGACAATGAAGGAAATTGGATTACAGACCCTCAACAAGTCTGTGATCAATTCATAAATCATTTTGCTAGATTTATGAATGATACCAATCAGTTTCCAAGATTAAAGGCCAAATTATCCAGCAGGGGCAGTCTTATCAGAGGAAATGCAAGATATACTGAAGATGTCCTTCACTTCTGCTGAAATTAAGGAAGCATTATGGTCCATTCCTGATGAAAAAGCTCCAGGTATTGATGGCTATGGAAGCTACTTCTTTAAAGCAAGCTGGGAAGTGGTGGGGGCTGATTTGGTAGATGTTGTTCAGGAGTTTTTCCAAACAGGTGAGATGCTTAGAGTAGTTAACACTACCTCTATCTCACTAGTTCCAAAGATCAACTGCCCTAGTAAAGTACATGAATATAGACCAATAGCTTGTTGTTCTGTACTTTATAAATGTATTTCCAAGCTAATCTGTTCCAGGCTCAAAATTGTCCTACCTCATATTGTATCCCAAAATCAGGGAGCCTTTATCTGTGGTAGAAGTATCTTGAATAACTTCTTGGTTTGCCAAGACCTTGTGAGGCATTATGCTAGGAAAAATGCAACTCCTAGCTGTATGATGAAGATTGATCTCCAAAAGGCATATGATAATGTTGAATGGAGTTTCTTGGCTGATTTGATGGAAGCTTTGAAATTTCCAACACAGTTTATAAATTTCCAACACACTGATTATGGCATGTATTACAACTACTAGCTTCACTCTGTTTATAAATGGACCAGTCAAGGTTTTTTCAACTCCAAAAAAGGCTTGAGACAAGGTGATCCTGTTTCTCCTCTTTTGTTCACACTTTGCATGGAGTATTTGACAAGGACACTGAAATACCTAGGGGGGAGGAAGGATTTTAAATTCCATCCTAGGTGTGCTAATTTGAAGCTGAACAACCTATGCTTTGCTGATAACCTTCTGGTGTTTTGCAAGGGGGAAATACAGAGTGCGAGGTTGCTTCTTCAAGGCCTCAAACATTTTGAACTAGTCTCAGGGTTAGTGGCCCATAAGGGGAAATCTGAACTGTATCATGTCAACATGGCTGAAGCTGAGGTGTCCAAACTGGTTGAGAAATCTGGATTCAAGTTAGGGAATCTCCCTTTCAGATATTTAGGCATGCCAATATGCAACAAAAAGCTCACCACCCAGGACTGTGATCAGTTGGTCACCAAGATAGTGCAGAGAATCACAAGTTGGCAAGCAAAACATCTCTCCTTTGCTGGTAGACTGCAACTAGTGAATTCAGTGCTGATGAGTGTATGCACCTACTGGGTGCAAATTATAATACTTCCAAAGTCTGTGATTGCAAGAGTTAATAAACTCTGTAGAAGTTTCTATGGGAAGGGAAAACTGAAGGCAGCAAAACTGGCTTTGTAAACTGGACCTCAGTGTGTAAATCAAGAAAGCATGGAGGCCTAGGTGTTAGAGACCTAGCCCTCTGGAATATGGTTGCTATAGGGAAGATTGCTTGGCAAATAGCTGAAAAGAAAGATAACCTATGGGTTAAGTGGGTTCACAGTGTGTATTTGAAATATCAAGAATGGTGGGGGTACACACCTACCACCACTGGCAGCTGGATATGGAAGCAAATATGCAAAGTCAAAAATGAAGTCCATGCTTGGACCAGTCAAGCTTGGTGGAGTGGATCATATTCTATAGCCAAATTTACCATGGGATTAAGAATATGGACAAGAAAGTGGACTGGAATGGGATCATCTGGAACAAGCTAACTATGCCAAAGCATAGCTTCCTATGGTGGGTGACTGTCCACCAAAGACTCCCTGTTAGGGACAGATTGGCAAGATTTTTCTACTATGAAAAGCTATCATGTTGCATCTGTGATACTCAGCAAGAAACACACCAGCACCTCTTTTTTGAACGTCCTTACTCAAGAAGGGTACGGCAAGAGATTGGTAGCTGGCTAGGATTCCCACAACTATTTAGCAGTATGAAGCAACTGCTGCTTTGGCTAAGAAGGGGAAGGGGATTTACTTTGGTACAACAGCAGGTGTGCAGAGCTGCTGTGGCTAGCCTTCTGTATCATGTCCGGAGAGCAAGAAACCAATCTTATTGGCAAGCCAAGACTCCATCAGTAAACTACACAGTTCAAAGAATTCAATTTTTTGTTCTTCAAAGATCAAAAAAACTCTATACTTGTAAATTGAAAGAAAAAGATAGGATACGGATACACAATCTTTGTACTTAGTCTTTACTTGTATATGATACTCGAGTTGGGGTCTGTCCCTTCCAAATGATAGGTTGTAAAACGTTCTTTTGATGATATGCAACTCTTAAATTACCAAATAAAAGGTTTCAAAAACAAGTTTCCAGAATGGGACGAAATTTTTGTGGTAGGTTTCAATGACAAAAATAATATGAAATAACAAATATCGGGCCAAACGACCGTCGTATGAGGTGGTTTTGAATCACATAAGCTCCGTAACAGCACTCATTCCACGGTGATGGAAAAAAAGGTTTCAAAAACAATTCCAGATTGAGACGAAATTTTTGTGGTTGGTTTTAATGACCAAAAAAATATGAAATACCAAATATGGGGCCAAACGGCCGTCGTATGAGGTGGTATTGAGTGACATATGCTCCGTAACGTCACTTTGTCCACGTTGATGGAAAAAAATTCCAGATTGAGACGAAATTTTTGTGGTAGGTTTTATTGACAAAAAAATATGAAATACCAAATATGGGGCCAAACGGCCGTCGTATGAGGTGGTATTGAGTCACATATGCTCCTTAACGGCACTCAGTCTACGTTGATGGAAAAAAAGGTTTCAAAAAAATGTTTCCAGATTGGGAAGAAATTTTGGTGGTAGGTTTCAATGACCAAAAAAATATGAAATACTAAATATGGGGCCAAACTGCCGTCGTATGAGGTGGTTTTGAGTCACATATGCTCCTTAAGGGCACTCAGTCTACGTTGATGGAAAAAAAGTTTCAAAAAATGTTTTGAGATTGGGACGAAATTTTGGTGGTAGGTTTCAATGACCAAAAAAATATGAAATATTTAGGTCTCTATGTTCTTTTAATTTGAACATACAAAAGAACCAGCAAATGCAATGGAGAGAACCATCAATTAGAGAATGTCATGCTCGTGAATTTAACTTGTAAAATCGTTGTATTGTGTGTGTCTGTGTTAGCATGAGTGTGTGAGTGTGTGTGTTTACAAGTGTGTAGTTAGTGGGAGCATGAGTGTGTGAGTTAGAGATGGCATCAGGGCCGGGCCAGGCCAGCCCGCCCAGCCCAGCCCGTCTCGGGGGCTTCGCGGGTCAGGCCCGCTCAAACCCGCAACAAGCCCGGATCAACCCGCCAGATTTGAAAACCCGCACCGGGCTCCTTACCGACAACCCAGCTCACCCCAAACCACCCATCGAGCCCACCCCTAACCGTCCACGAACCCACCCAGCCCAGACCGAAAGCCCACCCAGCCCGCACCACCTAGCCCACCCAACCCGAACCGAAAGGCCCGCCCAGACCACAACCCAGCACACCCAGACCCGCTACCCAAACCCAGACCGAAAGCCCACCCAGCCCAGACCGAATCCCCACCCAGACCACCACCCAGCCCACCCAGACCCGCTACCCACGCCCGTTCAGCTCGCACAACAGCCCGCCCACTACCCAGCCCCCACCACCATGTCACTGTCACCAGGTAATTCTCTACAGCCCCACCAGACCACCGCGCACCGAAGTCGCTCAACGCCAATCACGCAACCAAATCAGCCGGAGCAGCCAGCAGAAATCGCTCCACCAAATCAGTAATTCTCTACGCCCATTCGCTCCACCAAATCAGCAGCCATAACAAGCTCCAAGCCTCCAACAAAAAAAATTCAAATTAAGAAGCTCAAGCTCCAAGTCTCCAACGGATTTGTATATTTTGAGAATGAGAAGGTGATATAGAAATCTGATATTTGAGAATGAGATGGTGATATAGAATGAGAATGAGAAATCTGAGTTTTGTGGCTTTGTGAGATTGTGTGTTTTGTGAGATTGTGTGTTTTGACTTTTGAGATTGAGAATGAGAAGCTGATAATGAGTAAATGAGATGAGATTGAGAGGTAAATACGTAATGTTAGTAAATCAGTTTTATGAGAATTTGAGATGCAGAGATACAATTATTTTCTTAAAAAAATCTGAATCCATCATCAACAAATAGGAATGGCTACAGTGCTGTCAATTTGCATTTGCCAAAAAAATTAAAAAAACTTCACTCACTGAAATTAGATGCAAGCAGATTCACTGATTCACCATTATTTTCTTATCTTTGCTTTGCAATTTGCATGCTCCATACCTTGAACAGTGAAAGTAAACAATCATAGTAGCAACAACGGTGCTTTGTGAATTTGCTTGTGTTTCTCTTCTGATTCCTCCCCCAATTTTCTTCTATAAATAGCACTCTAAACTCATGCTTTCAACTCACACAATTTTCATCTTCTCTCAATTTTCCATCTTTCAGTCTTTCTTCTAACTCTTGCTCCTGCTCTTTCTCTTGTTCTTACTCTTTCTGTCAACTTTGAAGTGTTAAGTTTGCTAAGTCTAAATTTTTAAACTTAAGTTTTTTTTGCTTATTAAAAAAAGTTTTTTTTTTTTGATAATTTCATTTCCCAGTTTGGCAGTTTGTTACACTAAATTGGTTATTTCTTTTATTTACATTGAATTTCAAAAAAAAAAAAACATTGAGCCAAAAAAATGGATCCGAGAAGAAATGTTGAAGCTGGTTCATTTGACATTAATAGCGAAAATCTCGATGCATTTGCCCAAAATATTGGTGCTTCAATATTTGGGGATGCACATATTCAAAATCTTGGAAATCTGGGATATAATATGTCCCCACCATTAAGAAACTCTCATCAATCATCAAACTCAACAATGATGCCACCCCGACCACCATCTCATCCACAACAGAGTGTTCCGACGTCCAATGATGGTAATACGAAATGGATATAAATGTCTCTAAATTTAATTAGTGTTATGTTATTTATCTCAACATCCGAAAAGTCATTAGTATTTATTAAGTATTCATATATTCATTATAGTAAAGCATTAATATTTTTTTGAAATACGTTTATCAAAATATTAATACTTTTTAACTTATTTATCAATGTAATTAATAATCTCAGTATGTATTTTTCATTAATTTTCAGTACTTAGTGTTGAATTTCATTAGCTAACATGATATGAGTAAGTTTAAAATACAATTTGTTTGTACTTATTGATATTTTAATTAATGTTAATAACTTTGACGATAACTAAATTAATAGTCGAATAGTAGCTTAAAGTTTAAAAAGAGTTAGTAATTAAATATATAACTAACTATAATTATACATCATTACATCATTGCTACATCATAACCATTTTTGCTACATCATATAACATCATAAATATGTAATAAACTACATAATATGATGACGTGATTAAGATTTAAGAGTAACTAATACTCGAATATTAGTTTGTAACTAAATACAACAGCTAATTATAAGTTTGAATGGTATGATGTGATTAAATATTGTTTAAATAATATAATGTGATTAAATATTGATTAAATAATATAATATGATTAAGAGTAACAAATACTCAAATATTAACTAAAATTAAATATTATTTAAATAATATTATGTGATTAAGAGACCCTAATACTCAAATAGTTACTAAAATTATATATTATTTAAATAATAGGATGCGATTAAGAGTAACTAATACACAAATAGTAACTAAAGTTAAATATTATTTACATAATATAATGTGATTATGATTAACAAAATGTCTCTTATGTTTTCATTTGTTAATTTAGGTTCTTTTTACTCGTAATCTGGTAGTTACTTAACCTTTTGTAATAAACTAATCTACTTACTTTTGAGTGTAGAAGAAGAAACTTCCCAGAAAAGTGGTCGAGGAGAGACTTCTTGGGTCTGGCCATTTTATGAAAGAGTGGTTGCTGCCGGCCAAACCATAGAAGCCGGGGGACCAATAAGATACATTTGTCTTTGTCTGCCATGCAAAAACTCGAACGCCCCTAAGCCGACAAAGTACAAATGGAAACAGGGGGATGGTACGGGAACGTTGGGTCGTCATCTCAGAACAGTACACCAACTGACGGCCGAAAACACACAAGGACAAGGCAGTGGAAAAGGCGTTCAAGGTCAGTTATCTGGGTATTTTTCTAGCCAAGCCGGTGGAGGTACGCCTTTCTTTTACAATAGAGACAAAATGATAGATGGTTTTGCAAATTTTATTGTCGCTGAAGAATTACCCTTTAGTCATGGCGATAATATAAATTATGAAGAGTTCAACAGAACTTATCTACAGCCGGCTTTTAGGCGTATTCCACGAAATACGCTTAAAAATCGGACGAAACAGCTTTATTATGCTTCGCGTGCTTCTCTTATTGAAATGTTTCGTATCCAACTTCCTAGAGTGAGCCTAACATGTGACACGTGGACTTCTGCTTGTCAGGAGCCTTTTATCTGCATAACTGCACATTGGGTTGATGACGACTGGTTTTTACAAAAGCGCATCATTTGTTTCGAGGCTATGCTTGAGATGCATAACGGTTACAATATAAAAACTCGTATTTTAAACTGTCTGAAAACATTCCATTTAACTCGAAAAACTTTTGCTTTGTCTCTTGATAATGCAACCGCTAACACAAAAGCCATAGACTTTTGTTTTTGAAATGTTTTGGATTCATGATTTATTATGGTTTGGCATGAGGATTCATCGGATTTGATTTGATTTCCGATATTTTATGACCCTTGCTTGCATGATGCTTGTGACATTTGCGCTGGAAGTGGAACTAAGTTGGTTAGACTGTGAGTTTTGAGTCTTTGGATCCATATCTTCATCCAATCTTTCCTTCTATGTGTGATAGTTCCTCATTATGGCATTGATCTTGGTATTGGTTCATTACTCGTTGATTTCTAGCATGCATGCATATTGAAATGATTGAGGTGTTCTTTTTTATTGTCTGAGCCACAGAGCCACTAATAAAACACTGTACCGCCTTAGCCCTTCTGAGCCTTTCATGACCGCTTGTGTTTATTACCTCTATTGAAATCCATATCCTAGCTTGGGGGAGCATTAGTAATGACTTGTCCTTGTTTTAGACGTGTTTTGGTGATTTATGGGTTATCGGTTGTGCTTTATTTGTGGAGATTGCTTGATACAAAAGCTCATAAATAAAAAAAATTGGAAATTTTGTCATTGAAAAAAGAATGAAAAGTGAGAAAAAAGAATTCATTGAAAACCACGAACAATCCAAAAGAGAATGAGTTGAAAAGAAAAGAAAAAGAAATTGTGGTTTGTTAGAAACTTAGAGTATTGTCGAGTTGGTCATCTTGTGGGTGATGATTTGCGGAGTTCAGAGGTCACATTCACCTCATGTTATGTATATGTTTATGCTCCTCTAGGATGGCTTTACCACCACATCTCCCAAAGTTTTCCACACCCTTCACCTAAGCCTCGTTGCAACCTTGCAAAGACCTCATGATCCTTTTTGCATTGCTTTAGTTAGATTGATGTGGAGTTTTGTCCCAATCCCGTAGAGTATTTGCTATATTTAAGTCGACTGAACTAGGTTGAGTATTACATGCTACCCTCTAAACACACGAGTGTCGTGAGTTGGGACGGGTCATTATGGGTTGGGTCAGGTGAGCGATCGGACACATCTTTTGTCTGCCACAAAAATCGAGAGTTGAGTGTCTCCCATGCGAGTACCCTCTTAGTATTTGTGGATGCGCAAATGTCCTTGTTTGATTGCAATGCATACTGATTGATTGTTGGTCTGATATGATGGACTGATGATGATACTTGCCTACCGGACTAGTCTTGGATCAAACTGAATATTGTTGAGCTAAATTCTTTCTATTTGATTGGGGTGAGACAGTCAAATGTTAGTTCGCATGATTTTGTTGCTTGAGGACAAGCAAGAGTTTAGCTTGGGGGAGTTTTTTATGTGTTCATTTTATATAGGCTTTGAGCATCGTTTCCCCTCTTGTTTTATACTCTTTTGGAGCTCTTTAGAGCTCTTTATTGTGAGATTTGATATGTTTGGATATGTTTCGTGTTTTTGAGCTTTGATTGTGCAGATTAGGTGTCTGAGGCCTTTATCTGGCATTTGGGAGCATTACCCATATTACATAGGCATTTGAAGTACCCTGAGAGCAATTATAGAGCTCCCGAGGTGATAACAAATAAGATTGGAGCTAAAGAGCGCTTGCACGTCCGGTCGTGTGTGGCCCGCCGCTCGGGCACGCAAGCATATTTCGAGCTATATTGAAGAACTGGCTAAGTCATCTCCGCCCTTCCGGGCGCTGATTACGAGTTTTATGTGAAGAAGTGACCGCCCGCCCGGGCGCCATCGCCTGACCGGCCGGGTGGTTTCTCAGGAGGCCTTGTTTTCGGTTTTTATTGCCTTTTGAACATCATCTATTAATACTAGAAGGTTAATTTCGATTAGTTATCTTAGTTTTTATCTTAGTTTCGTATTAGCTTAGTTTTAGACTCCTAGTTTTTCTCAAGCTTATTTGGTTGGAACATCGTCTGCTTTCAATAAAGTATTATAGTTGATTCATTTCGCATAAATCTGGTAATTCTTCTTCCATTACTTTTCATTATTTTGATTATTACTTTCATAGATCTTAATTATGTCTTCCCTAATTATGATTGCTTTCGTTAACATGCAAAAGTTTAAAAACGACAATAATGAAAAATAGATAATAATAAATAATTACGATAATATAAAATTAATCATTACTCAAAATTATTTAAGAATACATTGGTCAATATTCAATACTCATTATAATCTTATTTTAATTTCTATATTAAGATTATAAATAAACGGAATTACTAGAAAAGAGAAGATATTAAATAATTACGTCATTATTACGAAATTATAAAAATTAGTCATTATTCATATTATTAACAAAATGCAATTTATAAAACCAAATATTTTATATTTTCAACCAACGTATTTCACAGTTATATCTAATTAAATTATACAAAATTACAAAATGCAAATTCATAAACACATAATTGAAATTTTCATATTACATCAAACTTAACTTACCAACTATTTTAACTTCAAAAAAAAAACTTATCAACTAGTCCAACCCAACCCACTCAACCAATCCAGCCCACCCACTAAGCCCACCCAGCCCATTAAACCAGCCCACCCAACCCCTTAACCAGCCCACCCAAACCACCCAGCCCACCCAACCCATTAACCAGCCCAACCCAAACCACCCAACCCGCCCAACCCATTAACCAGCCCAACCCAACCCACCCAACCAGCCCAGCCCATTACCCAGCCCAAACCACCCACTAAGCCCACCCAACCCACCCAACCAGCCCAGCCCATTACCCAGCCCAAACCACCCACTAAGCCCACCCAACCCACCCTCCAACCCGTTTCAAGCCCGCCCAAAACCGGGATGGGTTGTCTCTCCAGCCCAGCCCGTCAACCCACCCAGCCCGCTTCTTTCCCAAGCCCGCACCGGGTCAGATTTCCCCAACCCAGCCCGCCGCAAACCCGGCCCAGCCCAGCCCGGCCCACCCATATGCCACCTCTAGTGTGTGTATGAGGTGGTTTGTGTGTGTGACTGTGACTATAAGTGTGTGAGTTAGTGTGAGCATGAGTGTGAGAGTTAGTGTGAGCATGAGTGTGAGTTAGTGTGAACATTCGTGTGTGAGTGTGAGTGTAAGTACATGAGTTAGTGTGAGCATGAGTGAGTGAGCGTTGGTGTCTGTTGTTTCAGCATGTGGGTGTGCAAGGGGCATGTTGGTGCAGTAGGTGTGTGTGTGCACATTCAGAGGGGTGTATCCATGTGGGGGGCAGGTTTGCGCAGGGCTGCAAGAGGAGGGGGCAGGGGTGCGTCGGTGTGGGGCGCAACAGGTGTGTGTAGGGGCAGGGGTGTGTCGGTGTGGGGGGCAGCAGGTTTGTGCAAGGTTACAAGGGGGGCAGGGGGTGTGTCGGTGTGGGGGCAGCAGGTTTGTGCAGGGCTGCAAGAGGGGGCAGGGATGCGTCGGTGTGGGGGGCAGCAGGTTCGTGTAGGGTTGCAAGGGGGGCAGGGGTGCGTTGGTGTGGGGGGGGGCAGTAGGTATGTGAAGGGCTGCAAGGGGGCAGGGGTGCGTCGGTGTGGGCGGCAGCATGTTTGTGCAGGGCTGCAGGGGGGTAGGGGTGCGTAGGTGTGGGCGGCAGCATGTTTGTGCAGGGCTGCAGGGGGGCAGGGGTGCGTCGGTGTAGGCGGCAGCAGGTTTGTGCAGGGATGCAGGGGGGCAGGGGTGCGTTGGTGTGTGGGGCAGCAGGTTTGTGCAGGACTGCAAGGGGGGGCAAGGGTGCATGGGTGGGGGGCTATGAAGGGTTGAAGGGCGGTTTGGGTGAGGGTGTGTACGGTGTTTCAGTTTTATAAAGCGTTAACAAAAATACAAATGTGTGTTCCTTGATCATATGTCAAGCGATCTAAGTGACATCTCACAGAAGATAAACAAATTTAAAAGCAATTATGTGATCTTGAAGATTGCTCATTAATGCGTATCTTGCTGTTCCACTTTGCGTTTGAGATGATGATCTAAGGATTTGGTTGCCTTTCATGTATGTATCTTTCATGTCATGTCTAATCTTCATCTTGGCCAATTCTTTGTGATCTTATTATTAAGCAACTTCAACATTTTGAACTGTTACCCTCAAGTCCACATTTTATACTTTGCTCCTGAAACTGTCGTGCTTCTACCTTCCGAAGTGTCCAATTATTTTTCTGATTGAAGATTGTGCTTAAGAAAGATTACATTTGTTATAATTTCTTCATAGTCAGACCTTTCGACAACAATGAGTTGAAGGTTATATTATGATTGATCTTATTAGTGTTATCTAAGTAAAAATAGAATTTTTTGTTGTTTTGTAGTTATAAATATCCAGAAGGAATGAACAATTCAGATGTGTTGGAAAAGAGATTAGAGTGGATGCAATGTGGTGATAGGAGAGATGATGTATATCTGAATGGAGTTAACGAGTTTCTTGATTTTGCTTTTGATGATTCGGCTATGAGTAGTGACATAGGAGAAGAAAGGAAGGTTCCTTGTCCTTGCAAGCGGTGTAACAACGTTCGACATAAGAACAGGGAAGAAATATACAGTGATTTGGTAATTAATGGAATCGTGAAATCATATGTTCGTTGGATTTATCACGGTGAATATAAACCCGCATCAAAAAGAAGTAGAATTGATTTAGGACATGGTACTAATGATGAAATATTTTAGGATGATTCATGAAAAAAGTGGTCCAGAGTTGTTTAATGATGATTCAGGTGATCAGCAAGTTGTAGAGCACCAAGATGATGACCATGAGCATGAGCATGAACATCAATTTACAGAGCCTAGTTCAAAAGAGGCAAAAATTTACGACAATCTAATGAGAGATGCTAAACAACCTTTATATCCTGGCTTTGATAATTATTCAAAATTATTATTTATTTTGAAGTTGTTCCAAATCAAATGTATGGATGGAATGACTAATAAGGCATTTACTAGTATGCTTAGAATGTACAAGGATGTTTTACCGAAGGGTGCAGACTTTCCATCGAATTACTATGAACACGAAAGATGATCACTGACCTAGGTTTTGATTACGAGAAAATAGAAGCATGTGAAAATGATTGTATGCTTTTTTGGAAAGAGAATTCGAACCTCAGCAAGTGTAGCATATGTGATAAAGAGCATAACAGAGCTTCCCCAAAGGTGCTACATTATTTTCCACTTAAACCGAGGTTGCAAAGGTTGTTTATGTCATCCAAAACAGCAAGTTCCATGAGATGGCACTGTGATACTAGAAAAGAAGAAGCTGGAGTTCTTCATCATCCAGCTGACGGTGAAGCTTGAAAGCATTTTGATAAAACCCATCGTCCATTTGCCTCAGATGGTTGGAATGTGAGGTCGGGTTTAGCAAGTGACGGGTTCAATCCATTTAGTGGTCAAGGAAGTGACTACAGTATATGGCCCGTAGTAGTAGTTGTGTATAACCTCCCGCCAGAGATGTGTATGAAGCAACCTTATACTATACTATCTTTGTTGATTCCTGGGAAGAGTGGGCCTGGCAACAACATAGATGTGTACTTGCAGCTGTTGATTGAGGAATTAAAGGAGTTGTGGGTAAATGGAGCTTTGATATGTCAAAAGATGAATATTTTCAGATGTATGCGGCATTACTATGGACCATTAATGACTTTCCAGCATATGTAAACTTGTCGGGATGGTCTACTAAAGGTTATAAGGCATGTCCTTGTTGTTTGACTGAAACTTCATCCCTTCGATTACCTAATCAAGGGAAATGTTGCTATATGGATAATCGCCGCTTCTTACCTACTGATCATAAATGGCGGGATAGTAAATCTTTTAATGGGAAAGTAGAAAGAAGAGGTCCTCCTAAGCGGTTATCGGGTGTTGAAATTTTGGCTCAACTTAGTGACTTTGAAGGCATGAAATTAAAACTGTTCAGCCACCAAAGAGAAATGATAATTTGAAACAGAAAAGTATTTTTTTTTAATTGCCATATTGGAGCACTCTTTTGCTTCGTCACAACCTTGATGTCATGCATATTGAAAAGAATGTTTGCGACAATATCCTTGGTACTTTGCTGAATGTTGAGGGTAGTCGAAGGATAACATAAAGGCTAGGCACGATTTAAATTGTGTGAATATTATGAAACATCTAGCTCCTAAGTTGAAGATTGGAAAATGGCACATTCCTCCGGCACTTTATACATTGTCTAAAGGTGAACAAGAAAGGGTATGCAAGTTTTTAGGGGCTGTAAAGGTTCCTGATGGGTATTCCTCTAATATCTCAAAATGCATCAATGTTAACAAACTTAAGGTTAATGTGGGTATTCCTCTAATATCCCACATTGTCTTTTTCTTAGTGTAATCTTGTTTTACATATGTTGTTGACAGGATAAAAATCCGCTAAAGCTCAACGATAAAAAAGTCAAAGATTGTCAATCACAATCCCCATCCAAGAGGAGCGATAAAGAACTTTTAGATACGGGATATCATACTCCTTCCAAGGTCAAGTACAAAGAAGCTTCCCGCTCACATAAAACAACCAGGAGGAATGACTCTTCTCATGCATCATCAAAAATACAACCAAGAAAGTTGGATTTTAGCCATGAAAAACGAGTCCCTCATTGGGATTCCCTTCCACCTGATATTCAAATGTTATATAAGTACGCTATTTTAATGTCCAATGAGCAAAAAATTGATATTCCTATTGACATAGGGATCCTTCATCAGCACAAAAATATATCCATTGGCAAGGAAGAGATATTCCAATTTCTCGCTCAAGAAGAAATTGGTGTCTGCTATATTGTGATTTATATGTCGTAAGTTGTATAATGGTTTATTTTTGTGTATATCTTATATGATTGTTGTTCACTGTAAAGAATCTTTTTTAAGATTATCTATACTCTGCCAGGTTGTTGTATCGTCGTTGTCAGATGCTTGGAATAGTGAATATATTTGGATTTTTATGCCCAACAACAATATCTCTTGTATTAGAATTCAAGAAGGGGGAGATGAAGAAAACCAAGGAGCATAGATTGGATCGCTCTCATTACATATGTGGTGTATTCAATAAAACCGCAACTAAAGGGAGAGTTTTTATTGCACCATACAATGCAGGGTAAGTATTCTAAAAGTTAAAATTGGTTTTGTATCAATTTTTTACTAGATAATGTTTGAGATTCTTGTTCTTAATGAAGATTCTTTTTCTTAATGACGTAGGTATCATTGGATGTTGTGTGTTATTGACCCATATAGTAATGTAGTCTACTTTATGGATCCTTTGCCCAAAGGACAAAACAATGACGACATTGGAGTTATTGAAGATTTGCGTGAAATGGTTGAGACGTGAGTAATTTACCTACATGTCATTTAACAATAAATGTATCTAGTTTATATTCTCGTAATTGTTTAATAGATTATAATTTTTTCCCATTATTTTTTTGAAGAGCAATTCTATTATTTCAAAGTGAAAATGAAATGCAAAAGAAGATTAAGATGAAAACCAAATGGTTGCAAATACAGGTAAATATTTTCCCTTTCTTTATGAGTTTCTAGAGTTTAAGAGAATTGTAAAATAATTAAATTTAATGCATTGTTATGCAGTGTCCTCGTCAAAGAAACAATATTGATTGTGGTTATTTTGTTATGAGATTTATGAAAGAGATCGTTGAGCACAAACAGACTCAAATCCCTGAAGACGTATGTAATATATTTTTTATTTCAATTACTCTTTTATCTTTATTTTCTCCCATTATTTTGTCTCTAAGGAAGATTTTTAATATGCAGTATTTTTTCGATTGCAATGTTTCAAGCTATGATCAAGGACAAATTGATGAAGTAAGAGTTGAATTGGCGCGCCAAGTTTTCCTACTCAGCTGATTGCCATTCATTTAGCTATCGAACATTTTTTGTTTAGTATAACATTATTTGTTATTCATTTAGCTATAGAACATTTTTTGTTTAGTATAACATTATTTGTCATTGTTGAGTTAATTGTATAAACTTCAAATTATTATGAATGAAACCACGTTTAATAAATGATTAGTGCAATCGAATTTAATATAGGCATAAAATTATATATTTATATGAATTTAGCTATTTTTAAAAAATTTAATTTTTAGGATTCAATTTACAGCGCTTTGTAAAGCGCTCTTAAACAATTCAAAAAAAAAAGGCAGATAGGTGCACTACTGGGCGCCTAATTTTTAAAATAATTTACCGCGCTTTTATAAAGCGCTGTAGAAAAATTCAAAAAAATCCGCTAAATAGGACCTTTGGTGGGCGCCTAATTTTGAATTCTTTTACAGCGTTTTTACATAAGCGCTATGGAATAAGGGGTTAAACTACAGCGCTTGTAGCAGCGCTGTAGATGTTTCTATAGCGCCCCTATTCTATAGCGCTTGAAAAACGCTATAGAATATGGGTAGAAAACGCTATAGAAGCGCATTTCTGGCGTAGTTATTGTCATGTGTTAATGGAGCAGTTATTGCCACTTGCTATTCGTGGTGTGTCACGTCCTAAAGTATATGAGGTGATTGTTAGGTTAGGCACATTTTTTAGAGATTTGTGTTCTAAGTCATTGAAAGTGAAAGACTTAGACAATCTTGAACGTGAAATTGTGGTCACCTTGTGTGAGATGGAAAAGATTTTTCTCCCATCCTTCTTTACTTCGATGGTGCATGTGTGTGTCCACCTTGTAGCAGAAGCAAAATTGGGTGGACTAGTACAATATCGATGGATGTACCGGATTGAAAGGTATTCTTTTTGTATGTTCTAGTTATTAGTTTTATTTTGCTAAATATAACTTTTGTTCATACGATTATGCTCTTACCTTTATAGGCTTTTACACAAATACAAGTTTTATGTTCGAAATAAACATCGGCCAGAGTGTTCCATTGCAGAAGGCTATATTGTCGAGGAGTGTATGTTTTTTTCTTCGAAGTATCTATATGACATTGAAACAAAATTTAACCAACCAGAGAGAAATGCAAATGTCGTTGATGATGGCTATAAAGGTCTTTCAATATTTACCTCGTATGGAGTTCCTTTTGGGTAAGGGAAAAAGTAGATATTTGACAGAAGACAATTAGCCCAGTGTCGAGAGTGTGTGTTGAAGAATTGTGACGAAGCTGAAGCATACATAGAGTATGATACTAACCTTTTTTGCATACACATATTAATAGATTTGCCAAAAATATCTAATAAATTGCATTACAAATTTTTATTTTTCAGGGAGTATGAAAAGGGCGGAGTACGGGACAAAAATTTAGTGGATTGGTTTTGTGATCGGGTATGTCAATAGTTTACTATTTGTTTTTTATTTTATTTTATTTTCACACATTGATGATGAATACTGTTTTGTTTGAACTAGGTCGCGGAGTTGCCTTTTGATGGTGATGATCAAGTACTTAAAGATTTACGAACTTTAAGTCTAGGCCCTTTCAAAGGTGTCCGATGTTTTGGAGGGTATATTGTTAATGGCTTTAGATTTCATACAAGGGACACGAGAGAAAAAGGGTAAACCATAATAACGGGGTTATGGTTAAAGGTATTTCAGGCACTAAGGAAGATGACTACTATGGAATCTTGACAGACATAATTGAGCTACAATACTTGGATGGGAAACGCGCGGTCTTGTTTGGTTGTGATTGGTGGAATGTTCATAGTATTGGTAAAGGTATAAAAATTGACAAACATGGTTATGTGAGTGTCAATAGCCGGTCTAGGTTGCAAACTAAAGAACCTTTTGTACCCATGTCACTAGCTATCAAGTCTTCTATGTTAAGGATGGATTTCATCCCAATTGGCTTGTTGTTGTCAAAAACCATGCAAGGAATCACTATAATGTCTTCTAATGATTCACTTATACCGTCAATAGATATGGAGGAGGTTGATAATTCAATTTCTAGAGTAAGAAATGATATTGAAGAAATGACGATAAATGCCGATGCTACAAATCAACCAAAAGATTATAATGAGAACGAAGATGGAGATGAATATGAATATGAAGATGAAGATGAAGGTGTTGATAGTGGGAGTGATAGTGAGACCAACGATGATGATAGTGATCTTGCATGATTTTTTTTGTGTTTATTTTCGCAAATAGGATTATATATGTTTTCGGTATTTATATTTTCAGGATGGATTTGATAAGACACAAGTCATAATTAAGAATATTTGTTTTTTTAAATTCATCATCATATTTTTATTTGTTTCCTTTATCATGAGTATGACTGCGTCAGTGTGATTGTCACTGTGTGATGCATAAGGTGTGTGTGTGCGCGCACGTGTAGAAGGGTGTGTGTGTGCAGCAAAGGTGGTAGGGGGGCTGTAAGGAGGGCAGGGGGCTGCAAGTAGTGTGTATCAGTGTGTGATGGTGCATCACGGATTCAACGGTGTATGTGTGTGTAGAAGTGTGTATGTGTACGCATGTAGAGGTGCTTGTTGGTGTGTGTAGCAGGGTGGCAGGGGTATGTGTGTGTGTTGGTGCATGTAGAAGATTTCATGGGTGTGCGTGTGTTGGTATGTGAAGCAGGGTGGCAGGAGGTTGTATCCATGCTAGATACATACTGACAAGCAAAGGGACGGCTGTAATGGTGAGAATGAGGGATTCGAAGAGTTGCAATGAGCATGATGTTTAGAGAGTGAGGGATTCGAAGAGTTGCTGCTGCCGCGTTGAAGATCTGGTTTTGATGAGTGTCCTACTGCTGGTGCTGCCTAAGCGCTAATGTTGTCATGATGCTGCTGCTCCTGTCGCAGTGCTGCTGCTGCTCCTATCGCAGTGCTGCTGCTGCTACTGTGATGCTGCTGCTGCTGCGGTGGTGCTGCTGCTGCTACTGCTGCAGTGTTGCCGTGATGTTGCTGCGGTGCTGCTGCTGTTGCTACGGTGCTGTCTTGATGCTGTTGCTGCAGTGCTGTCGTGATGCTGTTGCTGCTGCAGTGCTGCCGTCCTGCTGCTGTTGTTGCCGTGTTGCTGCTGCTGAGTTCTGTTGTTGCTGTCATGTTGCTGCTGCCGAGTTCTGCTGTTGGCCGTGTTTGATAGCAATTGATTTGTGATATAAATTAAGGTTATTACAGTTCTGAGATGATTATGGGACTTTAGTACTTTTTCTTTTGCCTTAGACTATTTAAGGGAATTAAACTCTCTCCTGCGTGTGTATTTTGCTTTGGCACTTCCATAACATATTCACTTTTAAGATACAAACCATACAGTTTTAGCACTAGATTACCATAGCTTCTTTCAATATACCATTGATATGAGCTTCTGTTTTGCTTCTATATTTTGATTTGGTACATAAATTGTACAAATTGATACATAAATTGTACAAATTGATCTACCAAATGCTTCATTTATCAAGTACTAGTAAAGTTTAAGAGATACTGAGATCTACTTATGAGTTAGCAATTATAATTTTTTTTATTGATAGGAAGAAAGATCCTAATAAGATTTCAACTACAGTAGCTTAGTTTACTATTTGCGGAACAGGCATCTGAGAATATGAAACCTTAATAGAACTATTAGGTGAAACCTTATTAGACAATCTTATCAAACCTTATTAGACATTATTAGGTGAAACCTTATTTGACAATCTTATTCGACCATATTGGACCGTATTAGACGTTCTTATCAAACCTTATTATTAGACATTATTAGGTGAAACCTGTTTATTAGACAATTTTATTCGACCTTATTAGATCAGGCCTTATTATTAGACGATCATATTAGACCTTATTAGATGAAACCTTATTAGACCTTATTAGACAATATTATCAGACCTTATTAGACAATATTATCAAACCTTATTAGGTGAAACCTTATAAGACAATCTTATTCGGCCTTATTAGATCAGACCTTATTAGATATAACCTTATATTAGACCTTATTATATCAGACCTTAGATATAACCTTATATTAGACCTTATTAGGTAGTGAAACCTTATTACACAATCTTATTCGACCTTATTAGATCAGGCCTTATGAGACGATCTTATTAGACCCTATTAGATGAAACCTTATTAGACCTTATGAGACGATCTTATTTAACCTTATTATTAGACCTTATTAGACAATCTAATTCGACCATATTAGACCGTATTAGACGATCTTATCAAACCTTATTAGGTAGTGAAACCTTATTATACAATCTTATTCGACCTTATTAGATCACACCTTATTAGATATAACCTTATATTAGACCTTATTAGATCAGACCTTATTAGATATAACCTTATACAGACCTTATTAGGTAGTGAAACCTTATTAGACAATCTTATTCGACCTTATTAGATCAGGCCTTATTAGACGATCTTATTAGACCTTATTAGATGAAACCTTATTAGACCTTATTAGACGATCTTATCCAACCTTATTAGGTGAAACCTTATTAGACAATCTAATTCGACCATATTAGACCGTATTAGACGATCTTATCAAACCTTATTAGGTAGTGAAACCTTATCATACAATCTTATTCGACCTTGTTAGATCAGGCCTTATTAGACGATCTTATTAGACCTTATTAGGCGATCTTATCCAGGTGAAACCTTATTAGACAATCTAATTCAACCGTATTAGATCAGGCCTTATTAATTAGACGATCTTATTAGACCTTATTAGAGAAACCTTATTAGACCTTATTAGACGATCTTATCAAACCTTGTTATTAGACATTATTAGGTGAAACCTGCTTATTAGACAATTTTATTCGACCTTATTAGACCAGGTCTTATTATTAGACGATCATATTAGACCTTATTAGATGAAACCTTATTAGACCTTATTAGACAATATTATCAAACCTTATTAGGTGAAACCTTATAAGACAATCTTATTCGGCCTTATTAGATCAGACCTTATTAGATATAACCTTATATTAGACCTTATTATATCAGACCTTAGATATAACCTTATAATAGACCTTATTAGGTAGTGAAACCTTATTACACAATCTTATTCGACCTTATTAGATCAGGCCTTATGAGACGATCTTATTAGACCCTATTAGATGAAACCTTATTAGACCTTATGAGACGATCTTATCTAACCTTACTATTATACCTTATTAGACAATATAATTCGACCATATTAGACCGTATTGGACGATCTTATCAAACCTTATTAGGTAGTGAAACCTTATTATACAATCTTATTCGACCTTATTAGATCACACCTTATTAGATATAACCTTATATTAGACCTTATTAGATCAGACCTTATTAGATATAACCTTATATAGACCTTATTAGGTAGTGAAACCTTATTAGACAATCTTATTCGACCTTATTAGATCAGGCCTTATTAGACGATCTTATTAGACCTTATTAGATGAAACCTTATTAGACGATCTTATCCAACCTTATTAGGTGAAACCTTATTAGACAATCTAATTCGACCATATTAGACCGTATTAGACGATCTTATCAAACCTTATTAGGTAGTGAAACCTTATTATACAATCTTATTCGACCTTATTAGATCAGGCCTTATTAGACGATCTTATTAGACCTTATTAGGCGATCTTATCCAGGTGAAACCTTATTAGACAATCTAATTCGACCGTATTAGATCAGGCCTTATTAATTAGACGATCTTATTAGACCTTATTAGAGAAACCTTATTAGACCTTATTAGACGATCTTATCAAACCTTGTTATTAGACATTATTAGGTGAAACCTGCTTATTAGACAATTTTATTCGACCTTATTAGATCAGGCCTTATTATTAGACGATCATATTATACCTTATTAGATGAAACCTTATTAGACCTTATTAGACGATCTTATCAAACCTTATTAGGTGAAACCTTATTAGATAATCTTATTTGACCTTATTAGATCAGAAATTATTAGATATAACCTTATATTAGACCTTATTAGGTGAAACCTTATTAGACAATCTTATTCGACCTTATTAGATCAGACCTTATTAGACGATCATATCAAACTTTATTAGACTTATTAGGTGAAACCTTATTAGACAATCTTATTTGACCTTATTAGATTAGACCTTATTAGACGATCTTATCAAACTTTGTTAGACATTATTAGATGAAACCTTGTTAGACTTTATTAGATGAAACCTTATTAGACCTTATTAGACCTTATTAGGTGAAACCTTTAGACCTTTTTCGACCAAATTAGACCCTATTAAGTGAAACTTTAGTAGACATATTCGACATTATTAAACCTTATTAAACTTATTTATGATAAGGACTACAAATAGGTTGAAATAAATGGACCGGTAGAATTACAAAATAATAGAGTAATTGATATAAAATTTACGGACCTCCTTATTACATGATGCACTTACGATTTTATTGAAAAATAAAAAATTTAAGTAAAAGTATTCAGTGTAAAAGGCGCAAACAATTTGGCTCCAATTTTTTTTGCCACTACGTTAACAGTTATCTCACCCACAATTGAGGTTTCCCACTCCACTATTCCCCACCCCTCTAGTTGATTACATCATCCGCTTTATCAAATTTGTCACACCGCTACTGTGAAGTGTGAGCCTTCAACCATTGCCGCATCTCATGCTCTGCTCCTTGTCATTCAATTTAGTTTGTTGGACAATCTTTCCAAACAAGGTTCACTTCTTCTCTCATTTTCTAATTTTCATGTTTAACTTTTATTGTAATTATCTAATTCTGTTTATTTTGGAGATAATCGCCACTTTTTGTTGATTTTGGAAAATAATCAGCAAAAGATAAATAAATTCGATCTAGGGGAAGGGGGAAACCAGCCATCACTCAATTTTTGTTGAATTTGAAAATAAATCAGTTTGTATCCTGAATTGCATTAATGATTTGTTGTGAATTGTTGAATTGTATTGTTGATCACAATAACTCCAGCATAACTATGCTTGTTAATTATATCCTGAATTGTTTTGCAATATTTATTTGTTAGAGTTGGGGGTTGTGAACATCGGAAGATAAACGGGAAGAGCTTGGATACAACCATACAAGTAGATGTGTTGTTGTTGAGGATGAAAGATGAAGGGATTGTTTTTAAAGAATCCATTTTTATGTTAGTTATGAGGTGTTATGGGAAAGCTGGATTGCCTGGGCAAGCTACTAGGTTGTTGTTGGATATAAGGAATGTGAATGGGTTCGATCCGAGTTTTAAGTCTTATAATGTTGTGTTGGAAATTTTGGTATCTGGGAATTGTCATAAGGTTGCTCCTAATGTGTTTTATGATATGTTGAATAGGGGTCTTTCTCCTACTGTTTATACCTTTGGTGTTGTGATGAAAGCTCTTTGTATAGTTAATGAGGTGGATAATGCGTTGTCGCTTCTTAGGGACATGACCAAGTATGGGTGTGTCCCGAATTCGATCATTTATCCGACATTTATTCATGCTTTGTCTAAGATTAATAGAGTAAATGATGCATTGACCCTTTTGGAAGAGATGATCTTGATGGGGTGTGTCCCTGATGTTGAGATGTTCAATGATGTTATACATGGCCTCTGTAAGGGTAGCCGTATTCATGAGGCAGCTAAGTTGGTTGATCGGATGCTTTCTTGGGGTTTTGCTTCAAATGCTGTAACCTACGGGTATTTGATGAATGGGCTGTGTAGAGCAGGACAAGTTAGCGAAGCAAGGGGTCTCTTGAGGAAAGTTCATGAGCCTAATGTTGTGCTGTATAATACTTTGATAAATGGGTATGTACATAGCTTGTACCCTTCCTAGAAGGTGCTTAGTTTGATTCCTTGTTTGTGGTCTTTGGTTTCATTGGTGGTAATTTGCAGTTTTGCCATTCCTAATCTGTTCTCCCTTGTAATTTTCATTCCCCTTAAAACAATGCGACTCTTTCCTATCGCTACTTTATTATGCTTACCCTCTTGTACCTCTAAAGAAACAGCTCGTAGATGGTCTTAAATCCACTTCAATAACTATCGAATAAGACAAGCTGAAATTCAAATAAGGTGGTTTGAGCTAAAAACGTGGGTCTAATGTCATGAACTTACCTGAAAACTGTAGAGTTTTGAGCTAAAACAAGAAGGAATTTATGCTGTCCCATTGAAACTTCCCACTTCCCAATCCCATTAACACACTCCTATTTCTATTACAATATATGTGCTTATTTTAAAAGATTGGCAACTGCGTACTATTTATGGTATGTACGTTTTTGTGCCCGTGTCAGAAACCAACTATTTTTATGCACATGTTAATGGCTATTTGTTTCTTGAATTACTTTTAGAATGTCAAGAGGGGGAAGACCTAATGTTCCAAAGCGTGTCACAACTCCATTGAATGAGTACGAAGAACAAAGGCGTATGACAATTCAAAACAACAACTCAGTTTTAGAATCCTTGGGTGTTAGACGTATTGCATCCTCTTTGACAAGTTTGGTTGAGAATAGTAAAGAAAAGAGAAAAAAAGGAAAGAACAAAGACACTTTGGATGACGATGATGAGTATGTTCCCGATGATGATTTAGATGAAGAAGAATGTGAGAAAGAAGCCGAGGTTGTGGTTTCGAATAAGGTATTTCAATACAATAATAATACAAATGCTTTACATAAATCTCAAAAGTTCTTGTTATTGCAACGATTCCTTTTTTTCAGGCCAAGACTAATGAAGCTAGAAATGAGAAGAAAAAGGGTAAATTCATTCCGCCAATGTCAGTGGGAAAGTTTCTGAAAATGAACAAGAACCAACAGCAAGCTGCTGTGGGACAAATAACATTCAGATCACTTTCGTCGATTTTAGAAATCGTGGAAAAAGGTAATTTTTTTGTGGATTGATCTATGTGATATTGTATGGGTTTGCTATTTTAATAACTTTGGACTGAAGTATAAACTAATCATGAAATGTGGCCATTAATAGTCAAGAACAAATGGATGAGGATCACGATAATGTTGATTTAGAGGATGGTATGAATTTTTTTAGTTTACATTATATAAATAATGTAGGCAAAGCTTGATGTCTTCTTCTTCATGATGTAGATATACAAGATCTAGAAGCGGAGCAATATATTGGGAATGATGAAAATATTGAAATGCATGATGACGTTTTAGAAGGTTAAAATCTTATCCCGCTTTTTTTTTCCTCCTTTCTTATAATCATATGTTTCAATTTACTTATTTTGAGGTCATTGACATCAAATGTCATTTTCTTATTACCCAACACTTTGCATATTCTTTATGCTCCTCCCTTTTATTTTTTGGGTGTTGGCATGTGTTTCTCAGGGGGTGATAGTGGGCAGGGGTGGCATGGGGGATGGGGGCCAGCAAGTAGAAAATCCAATATTGGCTGCTATAGCATTATGTTGATTTGATCTAATTTTTAAGTAAAGGTTCAACCAACCAGTTTTTTGTACGTGACTCATTATTTTCATCATTTTACCAAATTTAGAAAATGAAGAAGATATACTAATTTTTGACAATATGGAGCCCAACTTTGATCAAGATGTACAAATTGGAAAAGAAATTGGCTTGGGTGATGCATATGATGCTGAAATTGACGGTGATTCGCCGAGCAATGCCCTTATAAATGTAGAAGGGGAACACCATATTTCTGGTATGCTTAATTTTTTATCATGATTTGATATGGAAATTTGCATTTATACAATTCATATGCACGTTCGATTTGTTGATGATAGTCTAATCTTTATAGTGAGCCACTGAACAAATCTGCCTCATGCCTATAACAACCACATCACCCACCCCATCACGAATAACAAACCCACAATCCACAACCCACCTCCCACGCTGCTAGCCACCCTGTGTCTGAACTAAGAAACCAACTTCACTTCAGACTGTGCAACAGAGTTTTGGATCGATCGAAGCCAAACATATGCCGAATGCTTGGTATCCCGTCAGTGGATGCCTGTGCATTGAATATTTACATGTCATGAATTACTGAGTTTCTCTTTATCAATACGTATGTATTAGAAAGATCAATGAGCCTGCTACTGCACACACCCCTACGGAAGCCTTCCATGCAGGCCTCTGCCTCTGCCTCCCCTACTGCACACACCTCTATACTCACACACACTCGCACACACACACCCTACTACACGCGCACAACACACACCCCTTCCATGCAGGCCTCTGCCTCTGCCACCCCAACTGCACACACTCGCACACACACACCCTACTACACACTCACCCTTCTACACACCCCTTCCATGCAGGCCTCTGCCTCTGCCACCCCTACCCCCACATTACACTTTAGCTAAACGTAAAACTAGAAGAGATAACAAGTCTATTGATAATAAAGAGACGACAAAGGGATGATAAGAGGAGTACGTAGTAAGAAAAAAAAGAAAAGGAATAAAAACCTAAATTAAGTACGGTAATCTCTCTCAGTTAAATAAATAAAAAATGTAACAAATGTAGTAGTATTATGATATTATCTACATTTTAAGTATGCTATACTAAATTATAAACTAAAAAGGAAAACATAAAAGCTGAAATAGAAGGGGCACATGGTTGTCACAGTATTCGATCCGCGGATGCTTTGAGTATGTGGAAATGATGCAGGACGTTGCACCAGTAGACCAAAGTCCATTAGTATTAACAGTAACTTCACTTTCTAAGTATAGCTTGTCAATATTTTTCCTTTTAGGGGATGCAGTGCACCCCCCATGCACCGGATGGCTCCGCTAGTGCCTCTACACGCGCACACACACACCCCCTTCTACAAGGAAGGCTTCTTCCACCCCTACTACACACACCTCTACACTCGCACACAGACATCCCCTTCTACACGCGCGCACACACACCTCTACACGCACGCACACACAAACCTGATGCACTCGCACTCACACACACAGTCACTGTCACACACAGTCACTGTACAAAAAAAAATCAATGAGTAAAGAATTATATGTATACTTTATATATATCACCAATCATTATTGATTATAACTTTTTGTTTCTCTAATAATTTCAGGAACCGTCACGAAAACTAGAAGGGTGGTATATTGTAGAAAGCTTATTGCATTACTTACGGGGGAGAAAATCAATGTTGTATTTGATGAGGATGGAATTCGAATTGGTCCAAATTCATCATTGTTCGCTTTCTTTTTGGGTGAACAAGTACGAAATCGTTCAGTTTGTCCCATACAAGTCAAGGGTTGGAATGAATTCAAACCTGAAACATTGGACCATTTGTGGACATGTATTTTGGTAATGACCAAAAAAAATTGAAATACCAAATATGGGGCCAAACGGCCGTCGTATGAGGTGGTTTTGAGTCACAAATGCTCCTTAAGGGCACTCAGTCCACGTTGATGGAAAAAAAGGATTCAAAAAAAGTTTTCAGATTCAGACCAAATTTCTGTGGTAGGTTTAAAAGACCAAAAAAATATGAAATACCAAATATGGGGCCAAACGGCCGTCGTATGAGTTGGTTTTGAATCACAAATGCTCCTTAAGGGCATTCAGTCCACGTTGATGGAAAAAAAGGTTTCAAAAAAAGTTTTCCGATTGAGATCAAATTTTTGTCGTAGGTTTAAATGACCAATAAAATTTGAATTACCAAATATGAGGCCAAACGACCGTTGTACGAGGTGGTTTTGAGTCAAATATGCTCCTTAACGAAATTCAGTCTACATTGATGAAAAAAAGTTTTCAAAAAAATATTTCCAGATGGGGACGAAATTTTGGTGGTAGGTTTCAATGACAAAAAAAATATGAAATACCAAAAATGAGGCCAAACGGCCGTCGTATGAGGGTGTTTTGGGTCACATATGCTCATTAAGGGCACTAAGTCTACGTTGATAGAGAAAAAGGTTTCAAAAAAAGGTTTCAAAAAAAAGTCTCCAGATTGGGACGAAATTTTGTTGGTAGGTTTCAATGACCAAAAAAAATATGAAATTCCAAATATTGGGCCAAAAGGCCGTCGTATGAGGTGGTTTTGAATCACATATGCTACTTAAGGGCACTGAGTCCACGTTGATGGAAAAAAAGGTTTCAAAAAAAATTCCAGATTGAGATGAAATTTTGGTGGTAGGTTTCAATGACCAAAAAAATATGAAATACCAAATATGGGGCCAAACGGCCGTCGTATGAGGTGGTTTTGAGTCACAAATGCTCCTTAAGGGAACTCAGTCCACGTTGATGGAAAAAAAAGGTTTCAAAAAAAGTTTTCAGATTGAGACCAAATTTCTGTTGTAGGTTTAAATGACCAAAAAAATATGAAATACCAAATATGGGGCCAAACGGCCGTCGTATGAGGTGGTTTTGAATCACAAATGCTCCTTAAGGGCATTCAGTCCACGTTGATGGAAAAAAAGGTTTCAAAAAACTTTTTTGGATTGAGACCAAATTTTTGTCGTAGGTTTAAATGACCAATAAAATATGAATTACCAAATATGAGGCCAAACGGCCATCGTATGAGGGGGTTTTGAGTCAAATATGCTCCTTAACGGCATTCAGTCTACATTGATGGAAAAAAGTTTTCTAAAAAATATTTCCAGATGGGGACGAAATTTTGGTGGTAGGTTTCAATGACCAAAAAAATATGAAATACCAAATATGATGCCAAACGGCCGTCGTATGAGGTGGTTTTGAGTCACATATGCTCCTTAACGGCACTCATTCTACGTTGATGGAAAAAAAGGTTTCAAAAAAAGTTTTCAGATTGAGACAAAATTTTTGTGGTATGTTTCAATGACCAAAAAAAATATGAAATTCCAAATATTGGGCCAAAAGGCCGTCGTATGAGGTGGTTTTGAATCACATATGCTACTTAAGGGCACTGAGTCCACGTTGATGCAAAAAAAGGTTTCAAAAAAATTCCAGATTGAAATAAAATTTTGGTGGTAGGTTTCAATGACGAAAAAAATATGAAATACCAAATATGGGGCCAAACGGCCGTCGTATGAGGTGGTTTTGAGTCACAAATGCTCCTTAAGGGAACTCAGTCCACGTTGATGGAAAAAAAGGTTTCAAAAAAAGGTTCAAAAAAAAGTCTCCAGATTGGGACGAAATTTTGTTGGTAGGTTTCAATGACCAACAAAATATGAAAAACCAAATAAGGGGCCAAACGGCCGTCATATGAGGTGGTTTTGAGTCACACATGCTCCGTAACGGCACTCAGTCCATGCTAATGGAAAAAAGTTTCAAAAAAAGTTTTCAGATTCAGACCAAATTTTTGTGGTAGATTTGAATTACCAAAATAATATGAAATACCAAGTATGGGGCCAAACGGCCGTCATATTAGGTGGTTTTGAGTCACTTATGCTCCTTAACGGCACTCGGTCTACGTTGATGGAAAAAAAGGTTTCAAAATAGTGTTTCCACATTGGGAAGAAATTTTGGTGGTAGGTTTCAATGACCAAAATATATATGAACTACCAAATATGGGGCCAAACGGCCGTCGTATGAGGTGGTTTTGAATCACAAATGCTCCTTAAGGGCACTTAGTCCACGTTGATGGAAAAAAAGGTTTCAAAAAAAGTTTTCAGATTGAGACCAAATTTCTGTTGTAGGTTTAAATGACTAAAAATATATGAAATACCAAATATGGGGCCAAACGGCCGTCGTATGACGTGGTTTTGAATCACAAATGCTCCTTAAGGGCATCCAGTCCACGTTGATGGAAAAAAAGGTTTCAAAAAAAGTTTTCTGTTTGAGATCAAATTTTTGTCGTAGGTTTAAATGACCAATAAAATATGAATTACCAAATATGAGGCCAAACTGCCATCGTATGAGGAGGTTTTGAGTCAAATATGCTCCTTAACGGCATTGAGTCTATATTAATGGAAAAAAAGTTTTCAAAAAAATATTTCCAGATGGGGACGAAATTTTGGTGGTAGGTTTAAATGATCAAAAGAATATGAAATACCAAATGTGGGGCCAAACGGCCGTCATATGAGGTGGTTTTGAGTCACATATGCTCCTTAACGGCACTCGGTCTACGTTGATGGAAAAAAAGGTTTCAAAATAATGTTTCCACATTGGGAAGAAATTTTGGTGGTAGGTTTCAATGACCAAAAAAATATGAAATACCAAATATGGGCCAAACAGCCGTCGTATGAGGTGGTTTTGAGTCACATATGCTCCTTAACGGCACTCAGTCTACGTTGATGGAAAAAAAGGTTTAAAAAAATTCCAGATTGAGAAGAAAATTTGGTGGTAGGTTTTAATGACCAAAAAAATATGAAATTCCAAATATGGGGCCAAACGGCCGTCGTATGAGGTGGTTTTGAGTCACATGTGCTCCTTAACGACACTCGGTCTACGTTTATGGAAAAAAAGGTTTCAAAAAAATGTTTACAGATTGGGACGAAATTTTGGTTATAGTTTTCAACGAACAAAAAAATATGAAATACCAAATATGGGGCAAAACGGTCGTCGTATGAGGTGGTTTTGAGTCACAAATGCTCCATAAGGGCACTCAATGTACGTTGATAGAAAAAAAGGTTTCAACAAAAAGTCTCCAGATTGGGACGAAATTTTGTTGGTAGGTTTCAATGACCAACAAAATATGAAAAACCAAATAAGGGGCCAAACGGCCGCCATATGAGGTGGTTTTGAGTCACACATGCTCCGTAACGGCACTAAGTCCATGCTAATGGAAAAAAAGGTTTCAAAAAAAGTTTTCAGATTCAGACCAAATTTTTGTGGTAGGTTTGAATGACCAAAAGAATATGAAATACCAAATATGGGGCCAAACGGCCGTCATATGAGGTGGTTTTGAGTCACATATGCTCCTTAACGGCACTCGGTCTACGTTGATGCAAAAAAAGGTTTCAAAATAATGTTTCCACATTGGGAAGATATTTTGGTGGTAGGTTTCAATGTCCAAAAAAATATGAAATACCAAATATGGGCCAAACAGCCGTTGTATGAGGTGGTTTTGAGTCACATATGCTCCTTAACGGCACTCATTCTACATTGATGGAAAAAAAGGTTTCAAAAAAAGTTTTCAGATTGAGACGAAATTTTTGTGGTATATTTCAATGACCAAAAAAATATGAAATTCCAAATATGGGGCCAAATGGCCGTCGTATGAGGTGGTTTTGAATCACATATGCTACTTAAGGGCACGAAGTCCACGTTGATGGAAAAAAAGGTTTCAAAAAAAATTCCAGATTGAAAAGAAATTTTGGTGGTAGGTTTCAATGACCAAAAAAATATGAAATACAAAATATGGGGCCAAACGACCGTCATATGAGGTGGTTTTGAGTCACAAATGCTCCTTAAGGGCACTCAGTCCACGTTGATGGAAAAAAAGGTTTCAAAAAAGTTTTCAGATTGAGACCAAATTTCTGTTGTAGGTTTAAATGACCAAAAAAATATGAAATACCAAATATGGGGCCAAACGGCCGTCGTATGAGGTGGTTTTGAATCACAAATGCTCCTTAAGGGCATTCAGTCCACGTTGATGGAAAAAAAGGTTTCAAAAAACTTTTTCGGATTGAGACCAAATTTTTGTCGTAGGTTTAAATGACCAATAAAATATGAATTACCAAATATGAGGCCAAACGGCCATCGTATGAGGGGGTTTTGAGTCAAATATGCTCCTTAACGGCATCCAGTCTACATTGATGGAAAAAAGTTTTCTAAAAAATATTTCCAGATGGGGACGAAATTTTGGTGGTAGGTTTCAATGACCAAAAAAATATGAAATACCAAATATGATGCCAAACGGCCGTCGTATGAGGTGGTTTTGAGTCACATATGCTCCTTAACGGCACTCATTCTACGTTGATGGAAAAAAAGGTTTCAAAAAAAAGTTTTCAGATTGAGACAAAATTTTTGTGGTATGTTTCAATGACCAAAAAAAATATGAAATTCCAAATATTGGGCCAAAAGGCCGTCGTATGAGGTGGTTTTGAATCACATATGCTACTTAAGGGCACTGAGTCCACGTTGATGCAAAAAAAGGTTTCAAAAAAAATTCCAGATTGAAATAAAATTTTGGTGGTAGGTTTCAATGACGAAAAAAATATGAAATACCAAATATGGGGCCAAACGGCCGTCGTATGAGGTGGTTTTGAGTCACAAATGCTCCTTAAGGGAACTCAGTCCACGTTGATGGAAAAAAAGGTTTCAAAAAAAGGTTCAAAAAAAAGTCTCCAGATTGGGACGAAATTTTGTTGGTAGGTTTCAATGACCAACAAAATATGAAAAACCAAATAAGGGGCCAAACGGCCGTCATATGAGGTGGTTTTGAGTCACACATGCTCCGTAACGGCACTCAGTCCATGCTAATGGAAAAAAAGTTTCAAAAAAAGTTTTCAGATTCAGACCAAATTTTTGTGGTAGATTTGAATTACCAAAATAATATGAAATACCAAATATGGGGCCAAACGGCCGTCATATTAGGTGGTTTTGAGTCACTTATGCTCCTTAACGGCACTCGGTCTACGTTGATGGAAAAAAAGGTTTCAAAATAGTGTTTCCACATTGGGAAGAAATTTTGGTGGTAGGTTTCAATGACCAAAATATATATGAACTACCAAATATGGGGCCAAACGGCCGTCGTATGAGGTGGTTTTGAATCACAAATGCTCCTTAAGGGCACTTAGTCCACGTTGATGGAAAAAAAGGTTTCAAAAAAGTTTTCAGATTGAGACCAAATTTCTGTTGTAGGTTTAAATGACCAAAAATATATGAAATACCAAATATGGGGCCAAACGGCCGTCGTATGACGTGGTTTTGAATCACAAATGCTCCTTAAGGGCATCCAGTCCACGTTGATGGAAAAAAAGGTTTCAAAAAAAATTTTCTGTTTGAGATCAAATTTTTGTCGTAGGTTTAAATGACCAATAAAATATGAATTACCAAATATGAGGCCAAACTGCCATCGTATGAGGGGGTTTTGAGTCAAATATGCTCCTTAACGGCATTGAGTCTATATTAATGGAAAAAAGTTTTCAAAAAAATATTTCCAGATGGGGACGAAATTTTGGTGGTAGGTTTAAATGACCAAAAGAATATGAAATACCAAATGTGGGGCCAAACGACCGTCATATGAGGTGGTTTTGAGTCACATATGCTCCTTAACGGCACTCGGTCTACGTTGATGGAAAAAAAGGTTTCAAAATAATGTTTCCACATTGGGAAGAAATTTTGGTGGTAGGTTTCAATGACCAAAAAAATATGAAATACCAAATATGGGCCAAACAGCCGTCGTATGAGGTGGTTTTGAGTCACATATGCTCCTTAACGGCACTCAGTCTACGTTGATGGAAAAAAAGGTTTCAAAAAAAATTCCAGATTGAGAAGAAAATTTGGTGGTAGGTTTTAATGACCAAAAAAATATGAAATTCCAAATATGGGGCCAAACGGCCGTCGTATGAGGTGGTTTTGAGTCACATGTGCTCCTTAACGACACTCGGTCTACGTTTATGGAAAAAAAGGTTTCAAAAAAATGTTTACAGATTGGGACGAAATTTTGGTTATAGTTTTCAACGAACAAAAAAATATGAAATACCAAATATGGGGCAAAACGGTCGTCGTATGAGGTGGTTTTGAGTCACAAATGCTCCATAAGGGCACTCAATGTACGTTGATAGAAAAAAAGGTTTCAACAAAAAGTCTCCAGATTGGGACGAAATTTTGTTGGTAGGTTTCAATGACCAACAAAATATGAGAAACCAAATAAGGGGCCAAACGGCCGCCATATGAGGTGGTTTTGAGTCACACATGCTCCGTAACGGCACTAAGTCCATGCTAATGGAAAAAAAGGTTTCAAAATAATGTTTCCACATTGGGAAGATATTTTGGTGGTAGGTTTCAATGTCCAAAAAAATATGAAATACCAAATATGGGCCAAACAGCCGTTGTATGAGGTGGTTTTGAGTCACATATGCTCCTTAACGGCACTCATTCTACATTGATGGAAAAAAAGGTTTCAAAAAAAAGTTTTCAGATTGAGACGAAATTTTTGTGGTATATTTCAATGACCAAAAAAATATGAAATTCCAAATATGGGGCCAAATGGCCGTCGTATGAGGTGGTTTTGAATCACATATGCTACTTAAGGGCACTGAGTCCACGTTGATGGAAAAAAAGGTTTCAAAAAAAATTCCAGATTGAAAAGAAATTTTGGTGGTAGGTTTCAATGACCAAAAAAATATGAAATACAAAATATGGGGCCAAACGACCGTCATATGAGGTGGTTTTGAGTCACAAATGCTCCTTAAGGGCACTCAGTCCACGTTGATGGAAAAAAAGGTTTCAAAAAAAGTTTTCAGATTGAGACCAAATTTCTGTTGTAGGTTTAAATGACCAAAAAAATATGAAATACCAAATATGGGGCCAAACGGCCGTCGTATGAGGTGGTTTTGAATCACAAATGCTCCTTAAGGGCATTCAGTCCACGTTGATGGAAAAAAAGGTTTCAAAAAAAGTTTTCTGATTGAGACCAAATTTTTGTCGTAGGTTTAAATAACCAATAAAATTTGAATTACCAAAATGAGGCCAAACGGCCGTCGTATGAGGTGGTTTTGAGTCAAATATGCTCCTTAACGGCATTCAGTCTACATTGATGGAAAAAAAGTTTTAAAAAAAATATTTCCAGATGGGGACGAAATTTTGGTGGTAGGTTTCAACGACCAAAAAAATATGAAATACCAAATATGAGGCCAAACGGCCGTCGTATGAGGGTGTTTTGAGTCACATATGCTCATTAAGGGCACTAAGTCTACGTTGATAGAAAAAAAGGTTTCAAAAAAAAGTCTCCAGATTGGGACGAAATTTTGTTGGTAGGTTTCAATGACCAACAAAATATGAAAAACCAAATAAGGGGCCAAACGGCCGTCATATGAGGTGGTTTTGAGTCACACATGCTCCGTAAGGGCACTAAGTCCATGCTAATGGAAAAAAAGGTTTCAAAAAAAGTTTTCAGATTCAGACCAAATTTTTGTGGTAGGTTTGAATGACCAAAAGAATATGAAATACCAAATATGGGGCAAACGGCCGTCATATGAGGTGGTTTTGAGTCACATATGCTCCTTAACTGCACTCGGTCTACGTTGATGCAAAAAAAGGTTTCAAAATAATGTTTCCACATTGGGAAGAAATTTTGGTGGTAGGTTTCAATGTCCAAAAAAATATTAAATACCAAATATGGGCCAAACAGCCGTCGTATGAGGTGGTTTTGAGTCACATATGCTCCTTAACGGCACTCATTCTACAGTGATGGAAAAAAAGGTTTCAAAAAAAAGTTATCAGATTGAGACGAAATTTTGTGGTATGTTTCAATGACCAAAAAAATATGAAATTCCAAATATGGGGCCAAATGGCCGTCGTATGAGGTGGTTTTGAATCACATATGCTACTTAAGGACACTGAGTCCACGTTGATGGAAAAAAAGGTTTCAAAAAAAATTTCAGATTGAGACGAAATTTTGGTGGTTGGTTTCAATGACCAAAAAAATATGAAATACAAAATATGGGGCCAAACGGCCGTCATATGAGGTGGTTTTGAGTCACAAATGCTCCTTAAGGGCACTCAGTCCACGTTGATGGAAAAAAAGGTTTCAAAAAAAGTTTTCAGATTGAGACCAAATTTCTGTTGTAGGTTTAAATGACCAAAAAAATATGAAATACCAAATATGGTGCCAAACGGCCGTCGTATGAGGTGGTTTTGAATCACAAATGCTCCTTAAGGGCATTGAGTCCACGTTGATGGAAAAAAAGGTTTCAAAAAAAGTTTTCTGATTGAGACTAAATTTTTGTCGTAGGTTTAAATAACCAAAAAATTTGAATTACCAAAATGAGGCCAAATGGCCGTCGTATAAGGTGGTTTTGAGTCAAATATGCTCCTTAACGGCATTCAGTCTACATTGATGGAAAAAAAGTTTTCAAAAAAATATTTCCAGATGGGGACGAAATTTTGGGGGTAGGTTTCAATGACCAAAAAAATATGAAATACCAAATATGAGGCCAAACGGCCGTGGTATGAGGGTGTTTTGAGTCACATATGCTCATTAAGGGCACTAAGTCTACGTTGATAGAAAAAAAGGTTTCAAAAAAAAGTCTCCAGATTGGGACGAAATTTTGTTGGTAGGTTTCAATGACCAACAAAATATGAAAAACCAAATAAGGGGCCAAACGGCCGTCATATGAGGTGGTTTTGAGTCACACATGCTCCGTAACGGCATTCAGTCCATGCTAATGAAAACGGCCGTCGTATGAGGTGGTTTTGAGTCACAAATGCTCCATAAGGGCACTCAGTCTATGTTGATGGAAAAAAAGGTTTCAAAAAAATCTTTTCAGATTGGGACGAAATCTTGGTGTTAGGTTTCAATGATCAAAAAAATATGAAATACCAAATATGGGGCCAAGGCCGTCGTATGAGGTGGTTTTGAGTCACAAATGCTTCTTAAGGGCACTCAGCCCACGTTGATGGAAAAAAAGGTTTCAAAAAAAGTTTTCAGATTGAGACCAAATTTTTGTGGTAGGTTTAAATGACCAATAAAATATGAATTACCAAATATGGGGCCAAATGGTCTTCATATGAGGTGGTTTTGAGTCAAATATGCTCCTTAACGACACTTAGTCTACGTTGATGGAAAAAAAGGTTTCAAAAAAATGTTTCTAGATTGGGACGAAATTTTAGTGGTAGGTTTAATTGACCAAAAAAAATATGAAATACCAAATATGGGGCCAAACGGCCGTCATATGAGGGTGTTTTGAGTCACATATGCTCATTAAGGGCACTAAGTCTACGTTGATAGAAAAAAGGTTTCAAAAAAAAGTTTCCAGATTGGGACGAAATTTTGCTGGTAGATTTCAATGACCAACAAAATATTAAAAACCAAATAAGGGGCCAAACGGCCGTCATATGAGGTGGTTTTGAGTCACACATGCTCCGTAACGGCACTCAATCTATGTTGATGGAAAAAAATGTGTCAAAAAAAAGTTTCCAGATTGGGAAGAAATTTTGGTGGTAGGTTTCAATGACAATGAAATATGAAATACCAAGTATGGGGCCAAACGATCGTCGTATGAGGTAGTTTTGAGTCAAATATGCTCCTTAACGACACTCAGTCTACGTTGATGGAAAAAAAAGGTTTCAAAAAAATGTTTCCTGATTGGGACGAAATTTTGGTGGTAGGTTTCAATGACCAACAAAATATGAAATACCAAATATAGGGCCAAACGGCCGTCGTATGAGGTGGTTTTGAGTCACACATGCTCTGTAACAGCACTCAGTCCATGTTGATGGAAAAAAAGGTTTCAAAAGAAGTTTTGAAATTGAGACCAAATTTTTGTGTTAGTTTTTTTTTTTTTGCTAAGTGAAAATATATTGAAGCACACAAGGAACAATTACAACCTAACCTATAGAAGTGACAACCCTTCTAGGAAGGCTCCCCACAACTACAAGTCATATGTTCTTGATGTTATCTTACCAAGACTTTGAGCTATTACAAGCTTTAGAAGCATATATTACATCAATTCTCTTTCTAACGCAAAGCTTAACATGATTTATAGAAGTTGGAATGCTAGGGAAACATTCTTCCCATAGGACTTGATTCCTAGCTTGCCAAATCATATATATTACAGCAGCAATAGCAGCACAAACAAGCCATCTCTGAACTCTTTTAAGTCTTCCTCTCCTGTTGATCCAGTTTAGATACTGCTCCATGCTAGTCCATCTTTTCTTCACCTGCAACCATTCCAGAACTCCATCCCAGATAGCTCTACTGTATGGGCACTCAAACAGCAGCTGATCAATGTATTCGTCATGATTGCCACAAATTAAGCAATGAATCTCAGTGCATACACCAAACCTTCCTAATCTGGCTCTTGTCATAAGTCTTCTGTGAGCAGCCACCCAGAAAATAAACCTGTGTTTAGGGATAGACAGCCTGTTCTAAACTGACTTCACCCAACACACTTGTGTACCCTAATTTCTGGATACTGTGGTATAGCTTCCCAATATTATAGGCTTGCCCTGAATTAGGAAACCAGCCTTCAGTCCTAACTTTTTCCTTCACTTTGCCAATGTGCTTCCAAACCCAGCTCACTACCCCAGGTTTATAGTCATTCCAACTATGATCTTTGATGTAAACACTGCTAACCCATTTTACCCATAGAGTGTCTTTTTTCTGAGCTATGTTTCATACATGTTTACTAACAGCAAGAGTATTCCAAATACAGATGTTTCTTACCCCTAGTCCTCCATACTTTTTTGGACTACAGACTTTATCCCAGGCAACATAGCCAATTTTCCTGTTTTTCTCATTGCCTCTCCATAAATAATCTCTGCAAATCTGATTTATCCTCTTTAGTGCAGCTTTAGGGAGAATGAACATTTGCATCCAATAGTTGCAAATGTTCATCAAAACTGCATTAACCAGAGTGAGTCTTCCAGCAAAGGACAAATTTCTTGATTGTCAAGTTCTGATCCTGTGTATCATTTTCTCAATCAACTTGTCACAGTCACTTGTCTTCAGTTTCCTTGTACTGATAGTAGCACCAAGGTACCTTAAAGGCCATACTCCCAGCTTGAAACCAGAAAGTCTGATAGCTTTTGCAACATCTGTACTCTCCATATTAGCATGATATAATTCAGACTTGCTTTTGTTTGCAGCTAATCCTGAAGTCTTCTCAAACAAATCAAGACCCTGTAGCATTAGATACACACTTTTGTATTCACCTTTACTGAAGATCATGAGATCATCAGCAAAGCATAAGGTATTGAGCTGCAAGTGCTTGCATCTAGGATGGAACCTGAATCTGTGATTGTTGCCTTGTAACTTCAGAATCCTGGTGAGATATTCCATACAAAGAACAAAGATCAAAGGGGACATTGGATCTCCCTGTCTAATCCCTCTTTTTGCTTCAAATTACTCTATGTAAGAGCCAATCAACAATAAAGTAAACTTCACAGTAGAGATACACTCCATAAAAACATCAATAAACTTAATAGGTAAGTGAAAAGCAAGCAGTAACTCTCTAATAAAGCTCCACTCAATGGTGTCATAGGCTTTCTGCAGATCCACCTTCAATAAGCACCATTTAGCAGCCATTCTCCTGTTATAATGCCTAATAAGATCTTGGCATACCAAGATATTATCCATAATGCTTCTCCCTGAGACAAAAGCCCCTTGGCTTTGACTGATTAAATTAGGTAGGACTCTTTTCAACCTGGAGCAGATCAATTTGGAAATGGCTTTGTAAAGCACACTGCAACAAGCTATTGGTCTATAGTCACTAACTTGGGAAGGGCATTTCACTTTGGGAATCAAAGTGATAGCAGTAATATTGACTTCCTTGAGCAGCTTCCCTGATGCAAAAAACTCCTTTATAGCTTCACACACTCCCTTGCCTACCATATCCCAACTATGCTTGAAGAAGCCACTGGTATACCCATCAATGCTAGGGGATTTTCTATTTGGAATAGACCAAATAGCCTCCTTTATTTCAGCATTAGAAAAGCACAGATTTAACATTTGGAGATGATTATGTTGTATCAAAGCACCCTGCTCCATGATTTTTCTTTTGACAGGTTTTACATGAATCTTACTATTGCTGACAAAAGTGCTGAAATGGTGGACAAACAGCTCTCTGACTGTAGCATACTCATATTCCCAATCCCCATCAGTATTCATAATAGTATTAATAGAATTCCTTTGAGCCCTCATTTTAATACTAGAATGAAAGAATTTTGTATTAGCATCCCCCTCCATGATCCACTCCCCTCTAGCTTTTTGTTTCAAAAATGATAAGTAGCTACTTTTCATGCTTCTAAACTCAGAGTTAGCTACATATTCATCATGAACAAGGTGAGGATTACCTGGTTCATTATGCACTTTGTTTTAGCATTCCTGCAGTCTTCCTTCAGCTTGGATGAATTTGGAATGTATATCTCCAAAACCTTGCTTATTGAGCTGCTTCAGATCATGTTTCAATAGCTTCAACTTTTTCCAAATCTGGAACATTTTATAGCCAGGAACTGCTAGATTCCACACTCTTGCAACTATGTCAGAGTAACTATCATGTTGACACCACATCTCAAAAAACCTAAAGGGATAATTACCCTGAGGCCTTGAGAAACACTTGATTAAGCAAGGAGAGTGGTCAAACTCCTTTTCAGGTCAAAAAATGACTTCCATGGATGGCAACAAGTGAAGTCAGTCTGCATTAGCCAACACTCTATCCAGCTTGGCCATAATTCTACTCTCTTGGTCTTGTTTATTAGACCAAGTGAAGTATCTACCATTGGACTTCACATCTTCAACTTGACAAGCAGTTAAACATCTTTGGAAGTCTATGATTTCACTTCTTGTAACCCCAGCACCCCCAATTCTTTCTTTAGCACTCAAAACATTGTTAAAATCTCCAACTATAGCCCAAGGTCCAACAACACCACATCCAAGACCTCTCAAATCCTCCCATAACTTCAATCTACAATTTTTATCATTGTGAGCATAGACAATTGTACAAGCAAAAGCAAGCTGAGAAACAATCCCCTTGATGATGCAGTGAACAAACTGGTCTGAACATAATCTTATATCAACTGAAAACACCTTAGGATCCCAAGCAACTATGATTCTACCATGCCCATTCCAAGGCAAATTAGTAGTAATGTTCCAATCAGGACACACATTTAAATAGAACCTACCAAGGTTTTTAGCTCTCACCTTGGTCTCCAAGAGGCATGCCAGTTTAGCTTGTTAAGAAAATAAGAGTTTTTTTACCTCATTTTGCTTATCTAAACTGTTAATGCCTCTTACATTCCATACTACAATATTATCCATTGGAGATAGGGGTGGCCAGCCCCTTACCTACCAATTTAACCCCCTCTAAACAAGCATTCTGCATATCTTTAGGTTCAAGTGCCTCATCAACAACCATGCTTGTACCTTCTTCTCTGACAGTCCTCAGCTCTCTATCACAACCCTCCTCTGGAATCAGGACATCAAACTAATTGGTAACCAGCTGTACTCCTTCTGGAGCTGCAGGAATCTGCTTTTGCCTCTAAAGAAATTTACTAGAAACCTGTCTGAAGCCATCTTCATCCACCATCAGCTCTGCAGCCACCTTTGGTTTTGGTTTAGGCCTCCATTCAGTCTTCTTCTTTTGATTCCAACACACAGAAACCAAATGCCCAATCTTCTTACATCCAGTACACACATCAGGCTTTCATTCATACTCCACAGTTTGTTCTATAATCTCTCCATGCTCATTGATAAACTGAATTATCTCAGGCAGTTGCTGCTCTAGCTAAATCTCCACTAACACCCTAGCAAACATCAAACGCTCCTTGTTTGCTGTAGCCTGATCAAGTTTTAAACCTTTCCCAACCCCTTGTGCAATTTTGAACAAACTCTTCTCACCCCAATACTTAATATTAAGTTTGGGAAGTTTGATCCAAATAGGTATCTGTGTCACAGTTTGATCACAAACATTCATGTTCTCATCCCATGGGTTGATGATTAGAGGCTTGGAATAAAATGAATACTGACCACTCAGCACCTTTTCCCTTCCCTTCCAAAGTCAATAATCTGACCAGAATCACACCTTTCCCAACCTGAGCAATTTTGTCAATACCAAACTTCCCCCAGATTCTGTCAATAAATCCCTCCATGACATGAAATGGTGGATTAGCTCCAAGAAAAAAACAGGTTATTGCATTATTCCAGTAGTTTATCTCCTCAGCTACATCACTAAGTTCAATCCTAGGCAAATCAGGTTCATTGATGACTGACTCTATTTGCACTCTGTGACTAGTAGAAGCTTTAGCTAAAAAGCTTGCATCATTCGTTCTAACCATTTTCTCAGAATCAAACAGAATATTCTGATTGCTATTCATGACATAAACATTCCTCAATGAAGCATTTACGTCATTAGCTGAAGGCTTGAGTGCTGAAATCCATTCTGAAAACCTTCTTCTCTCCCTTGGGTGAACATCATCTCCCTTAGAACGTATTACAGGAGTAACAGGTTCCTCCTCCTCACTTGAAAAATCCAGCTCAAATAGAACTTCATCTTAAGGTATGGAATTCTCAATTTGCTTCCCTTTGCTTTTATTGCTAACAATACTGATTGATTTCTGTCCACTCTGATTACCAGCCTTCTTCTTCTTGGGTGGCCTTCCTCTATTTCCTCCTGCCATAGCTTCCACAGAGGAGAGAAAAAACCTTTGTGGTTGCTGGTAGTTTTATTTTTGTGGTAGGTTTGAATGACCAAAAAAATATGAAATACCAAATATGGGGCCAAACGGCCGTCGTATGAGGTGGTTTTGATCCACATATGCTCCTTAACGGCACTCAGTCTAAGTTGATGGAAAAAAAGTTTCAAAAAAAAGTTTCCAGATCGGGACGAAATTTTGGTGCTAGATTTCAATGACCAAAAATATATGAAATACCAAAGATGGGGTCCAACGGCCGTCGTATGAGTTGGTTTTGAGTCACAAATGCTCCGTAACGGTACTCAGTCCACGTTGATGGAAAAAAAGGTTTCAAAAAAAATGTTTTCAGATTGAGACGAAATTTGTGTGGTAGGTTTGAATGACAAATAAAATATGAAATACAAAATATGGGGCCAAACGGCCATCGTATAAGGTGGTTTTGAGTCACATATGCTACTTAACGGCACTTAGTCTACGTTGATGGAAAAAAAGGTTTCAAAAATAATTTCCAAATTTGGACGATATTTTGTTGGTAAGTTTCAATGACCAACAAAATATGATAAACCAAATATGGGGCCAAACGGCCGTCATATGAGGTGGTTTTGAGTCACATGCGCCGTAACGACACTCAGTCCATGTTGATGGAAAAAAAGTTTTCAAATTGAGACAAAATATTTGTGGTAGGTTCGACTGACCAAAAAAAATATGAAATACCAAATATGGGGCAAAACAGCCGTCGTATGAGGTGGTTTTGAGTCACATATGCTCATTAAGGGCACTAAGTCTACGTTGATAGAAAAAAAGGTTTCAAAAATAAGTTTTCAGATTGGGACGATATTTTGTTGGTAAGTTTCAATGACCAACAATATATGAAAAACAAAATATGGGGCCAAACGGCCGTCATATGAGGTGGTTTTGAGACACACATGCGCCGTAACGGCACTCAGTCCATGTTGATTAAAAAAAAGGTTTAAAAAAAAGTTTTCAGATTGAGTCCAAAATTTTGTGGTAGGTTTGAATGACCAAAAAAATATGAAATACCAAACATGGGGCCCAACGGCCGTCGTATGAGGTGGTTTTGTGTCACATATGCTCATTAAGGGCACTAAGTCTACGTTGATAGAAAAAAAGGTTTAAAAAAAAAGTTTCCAGATTGGGATAATATTTAGTTGGTAGGTTTCAATGACCAACAAAATATGAAAAACCAAATGTGGGGCCAAACGGCCATCATATGAGGTGGTTTTGAGTCACACATGCTCCGTAACGGCACTCAGTCCATGTTGATGGAAAAAAAAGTTTCAAAAAAAAGATTCCAGATTGGGAAGAAATTTTGGTGTTATGTTTCAATGACCAAAAAAATATGAAATACCAAATATGGGCCAAACGGCCGTCGTATGAGGTGGTTTTGAGTCACATATGCTCCTTAACGGCACTCTGTCTACGTCTATGAAAAAAAGGTTTCAAAAAAATGTTTCCAGATTGGGACGAAATTTTGGTGGTAGGTTTCAATGACGAAAAAAATATGAAATACCAAATATAGGGCCAAATGGCTGTCGTATGAGGTGATTTTGAGTCACATATGCTCATTACGGGCACTAAGTCTACGTTGATAGAAAAAAAATTTTAAAAAAAAAAGTTTCCAGATTGGGACGAAAATTTGTTGGTAAGTTTCAATGACCAACAAAATATTAAAAACCTAATATGGGGCAAAACGGCCGTCATATGAGGTGGTTTTGAGTCACACATGCGCCGTAACGGCATTCAGTCCATGTTGATGGAAAAAAAGGTTTTAAAATTTTTTTTCAGATTGAGACCAAATTTTTGTGGTAGGTTTGAATGACCAAAAAAAATATAAAATACCAAATATGGGGCCAAACGGCTGTCATATGAGGTGGTTTTGAGTCACACATGCTCCGTAACGGCACTCAGTCCAATGTTGATGGAAAAAAATGTTTCAAAAACAAGTTTCCAGATTGGGAAGAAATTTTGGTGGTATGTTTCAATGACCAACAAAATATGAAATACCAAATATGAGGCCAAACGGCCGTCGTATGAGGTGGTTTTTAGTCACATATGCTCCTCAACGGCACTCTGTCTACGTGGATGGAAACCAAGGTTTCCAAAAAATGTTTACATATTGGGACAAAATTTTGGTGGTAGGTTTCAATGACCAAAAAAATATGAAATACCAAATATGGCGCCAAACGGCCGTCGTATGAGGTGGTTTTGAGTCACAAATGCTCCTTAAGGGCACTAAGTCTACGTTGATGGTAAAAAATGTTCCAAAAAAAAGTTTCCAGATTAGGAAGAAATTTTGGTGGTATGTTTCAATGACCAAAAAAATATGAAATACCAAATATGGGGCCAAACGGCCGTCGTATGAGGTGGTTTTGAGTCACATATGCTCCTTAACGGCACTCTATTTACGTTGATGGAAAAAAAGGTTTCAAAAAAATGTTTTCAGATTGGGACGAAATTTTGGTGGTAGGTTTCAATGACCAAAAATATATGAAATACCAAATATGGGGCCAAACGGCCGTCGTATGAGGTGGTTTTGAGTCACAAATGCTCCTTAAGGGCACTCAGTCTACGTTGATGGAAAAAAAGGTTTCAAAAAAATGTTTCCAGATTGGGACGAAATTTTGGTCGTAGGTTTCAATGACCAAAAAAATATGAAATACCAAATATGGGGCCAATTGGCTGTCGTATGAGGTGGTTTTGAGTCACATATGCTCATTACGGGTACTAAGTCTATGTTGATAGAAAAAAAGGTTTCAAAATTTTTTTTCAGATTGAGACGAAATTTTTGTGGTAGGTTTGGATGACCAAAAAAATATGAAATACCAAATATGGGGCCAAACGTCCGTCGTATGTGGTGGTTTAAGTACATATGCTCATTAGGGGCACTAAGTCTACGTTGATAGAAAAATAAAATTCAAAAAGAAGTTTCCAGATTGGGACGAAATTTTGTATGTAGGTTTCAATGACCAAAATAGTATGAAAAACCAAATATGGGGCTAAACAGCCGTCATATGAGGTGGTTTTGAGTCACACATGCTCCGTAACGGCACTCAGTCCATGTTGATGGAAAAAAAGGTTTCAACCTATGCTGTTTCTCCTCTTTTGTTCACACTTTGTATGTAGTATTTAACAAGGACACTGAAATTCCTAGGGGGGAGGAATCATTTTAAATTCCACCCTAGATGTGCTGATTTGAAGCTGAACAACCTATGCTTTGCTGATGACCTCCTGGTGGTTTACAAGGGGGAAATACAGAGTGCTAGGTTGCTTCTCCAAGGCCTTAAACATTTTGAATTAGTCTCAGGGCTAGTGGCCAACAAGGGGAAATCTGAACTGTATCATGTTAACATGGCTGAAGATGAGGTGGCCAAACTGGTTGAGAAATCTGGTTTCAAGTTAGGGAAGATTCCCTTCAGATATCTAGGCATGCCAATTTGCAACAAAAAGCTCACCAACCAGGACTGTGATCAACTGGTCAACAAGATAGTGCAAAGAATCACAGGTTGGCAAGCAAAGCATCTCTTATTTGCTGGCAGATTGCAACTTGTGAATTCAGTACTGATGAGTGTTTGCACATATTGGATGCAAATTACAATACTTCCAAAGTCTGTGATTGCAAGAGTTAATAAGCTCTGTAGAAGGTTTCTATGGGAAGGGAAAACTGAAGGTTGCAAAACTGGGTTTGTCAACTGGACAACAGTTTGCAAGTCAAGGAAGCATGGAGGTTTGGGGGTGAGAGACCTAGCCCTCTGGAATATGATTGCTGTAGGGAAGATAGCTTGGCAAATAGCTGAAAAGAAAGATAACCTGTGGGTAAAGTGGGTTCACAGTGTTTATTTGAAAGAGCAAGAATGGTGGGGGTACACACCTACCAACACTGGCAGCTGGATATGGAAACAAATATGTGAAGTTAAAAATGAAGTTCATGCTTGGACCAGTCAAGCTTGGTGGAGTGGATCATATTCTATAGCCAAAATCTACCATGGCATTAAGAAAATGGACAAGAAAATGGACTGGAATGGGATCATTTGGAACAAGCTAGCTATGCCAAAGCATAGTTTTTTTTATGGTGGGTGACTGTCCACCAAAGGCTCCCTGTTAGGGACAGATTGGCAAGATTCTACTATTGTGAAAAGGTGTCATGCTGCATCTGTGATAATCAACAAGAAACACATCAGCACCTCTTTTTTGAATGCCCTTACACCAGGAGGATTTGGCAAGAGGTTGGTATATGGCTAGGCTTCTCACAGATATTTGGCAGTATGAAGCAACTACTGCTTTGGCTCAGAAGGGGGAGGGGTTTTACTGTGGTACAACAGCAGGTGTGCAGAGCTACTGTGGCTAGCCTTCTGTATCATATATGGAAGGCAAGAAACCAGACGTATTGGCTAGACAAGACAACATCAGTTAGCGACACAGTCCAAAGAGTTCAATTTTTTGTTCTTCAAAGATTAAATAAACTCTATACTTGTAAATTGAAAAAAAAGAGGATATGGATTAACAATCTTTACTTGTAAATGATATTTGAGTTGGGGTCTGTCCCTTCCAAATGGTAGGTTGTAAAAAGTTCCTTTGATGATATACAACTCTTAAATTACCAAAAAAAAAAAAAAAGGTTTGAGATTGAGACCAAAATTTTGTGGTAGGTTTGAATGACCAAAAAAATAGTAAATACCAAATATGGGGCCAAACGGCCGTCATATGACGTGGTTTTGAGTCACATATGCTCCTTAACGGCACTCTAGTCTACGTTGATGGAAAAAAAGTTTCAAAAAAAAGGTTCCAGATTGGGACGATATTTTGGTGGTAGATTTCAATGACCAAAAATATATGAAATACCAAAGATGGGGTCAAACGGCCATCGTATGAGGTGGTTTTGAGTCACATATGCTCCTTAACGGCACTATGTCTACCTTGATGGAAAAAAAGGTTTCAATAAAATATTTGAAGTTTGGGACTAAATTTTGGTGGTAGGTTTCAATGTTCAAAAAAATATGAAATACCAAATATGGGGCCAAACGGCCGTCGTATGAGGTGGTTTTGAGTCACAAATGCTCCTTAAGGGCACAATGTCCACTTTGTTTCAAAAAAAGTTTTCAGATTGAGACCATATTTTTGTGGTAGGTTTGAATGACCAATAAAATATGAAATACCAAATATGGGGCCAAACGGCCGTCGTATGAGGTGGTTTTGAGTCACATATGTTCCTTAAGGGCACTCAGTGTACGTTGATGGAAAAAAAGGTTTCAAAAAAATGTTTCCATATTGGGAAGAAATTTTGGTGGTAGGTTTCAATGACCAAAACAATATGAAATACCAAATATGGGGCCAAATGGTTGTCGTATGAGGTAGTTTTGAGTCACATGCTCATTACGGGCACTAAGTCTATGTTGATAGAAAAATGGTTTCAAAAAAAAGTTTCCAGATTGGGACGAATATTTGTTGGTAAGTTTCAATGAAAAAAAAAAATTGAAATACCAAATATGGGGCCAAACGGCCGTCATATGAGGTGGTTTTGAGTCACATATGCTCCTTAACGGCACTCAGTCTACGTTGATGGAAAAAAAGTTTCAAGATCGGGACGAAATTTTGGTGGTAAATTTCAATGACCAAAATTATATGAAATACCAAAGATGGGGTCAAACGGCCGTCTCTGTAACAGTATTCAGTCCACGTTGATAGAAAAAAAGGTTTCAAAAAAAATGTTTTCAGATTGAGACGAAATTTTTGTGCTAGGTTTGAATGACCAATAAAATATGAAATACAAAATATGGGGCCAAACGGCCATCGTATGAGGTGGTTTTGAGTCACATATGCTCGTTAACGGCACTCTGGTCTACGTTGATGGAAAAAAAGGTTTCAAAAAAATGCTTTCAGGTTGGGATGAAATTTTGGTGGTAAAATGCTCCTTAAGGGCACTATGTCCACGTTAATGGAAAAAAATGTTTCAAAAAAAGTTTTCAGATTGAGACCAAATTTTTGTGGTAGGTTTGAATGACCAATAAGATATGAAATACATAATATGGGGCCAAATGGCCATCGTATGAGGTGGTTTTGAGTCACATATGCTTCTTAACGGCACTCAGTCTACGTTGAGGGAAAATAGGTTTCGAAAAAATGTTTCCGCATTGGGACGAAATTTTGGTGGTAGGTTTCAATGACCAAAAAAATATGAAATACCAAATATGGGGCCAAATGGCTGTCGTATGAGGTGGTTTTGAGTCACATATGATCATTAAGGGCACTAAGTCTACGTTAATGGAAAAAAAGGTTTCAAAAAAAAGTTTCCAGATTGGGACGAAATTTTGTTGGTAGGTTTCAATGACCAACAAAATATGAAAAACCAAGAATGGGGCCAAACGGCCGTCATATGAGGTGGTTTTGAGTCACACATGCTCCGTAACGGCACTTAGTCCATGTTGATGGAAAAATAGGTTTCAAATTTTTTTTTCAGATTGAGACGAAATTTTTGTGGTAGGTTTGGATGACCAAAAAAATATGAAATACCAAATATGGGGCCAAACGGCCATCGTATGTGGTGGTTTTAAGTACATATGCTCATTAGGGGCACTAAGTCTACGTTGATAGAAAAAAAAATTCAAAAAAAAGTTTCCAGATTAAGACGAAATTTTGTATGTAGGTTTCAATGACCAACAAAATTTGAAAAACCAAATATGGGGCCAAACGGCCGTCATATGAGGTGGTTTTGAGTCACACATGCTCCGTAACGGGACGTAGTCCATGTTGATGGAAAAAAAGGTATCAAAAAAAGTTTCAGATTGGGACCAAATTTTGGTGGTAGGTTTGAATGACCAAAAAAATATGAAATACCAAATATGGGGCCAAACGGCCGTCGTATGAGGTGGTTTTGAGTTACATAGGCTCATTAAGGGCACTCAGTCTACGTTGATAGAAAAAAGGTTTCAAAAAAAAGTTTCCAAATTGGGACGAAATTTTGTTGGTAGGTTTCAATGACCAGCAAAATATGGGGCCAAGCGGCCGTCATATGAGGTTGTTTTCAGTCACACATGCTCCGTAACGGCACTCAGTCCATGTTGATGGAAAAAAAGGTTTCATCAAAAATTTTCAGATTGAAACCAATTTTTATGGTAAGTTTGAATGACCAAAAAAAATATGAAATATCAAATATGGGGCCAAACGGCCGTCGTATGAGGTGGTTTTGAATCACATATGCTCCATAACAGCACTCATTCCACGTTGATGGAAAAAAAGGTTTCAAAAAAAATTCCAGATTGAGACGAATTTTTGTGGTAGGTTTTAATGACCAAAAAAATATGAAATACCAAATCGAGGGGCCAAACGGCTTTTGTATGAGGTGGTTTTGAGTCAAATATGCTCCTTAACGACACTCAGTCTACGTTGATGAAAAAAAGGTTTCAAAAAATGTTTCTAGATTGGGAATAAATTTTGGTGGTAGGTCTCAATGACCAAAAAAATATGAAATACCAAATATGGGGCCAAATGGCTGTCGTATGAGGTGGTTTTGAGTCACATATGCTCATTAAGGGCACTAAGTCTACGTTAATAGAAAAATAAGGTTTCAAAAAAAAGTTTCCAGTTTGGGACGAAAATTTATTGGTCGGTTTCAATGACCAACAAAATATGAAAAACCAAAAATGCGGCCAAACGGCCGTCATATGAGGTGGTTTTGAGTCACACATGCACCGTAATGACCTTCTTTCTTTTTCTCTCTCTTTGACTCCCAATGGCGATTGCAAACACAAGGAGTAAGCAAGGGAAGGGGGTGAAATCAGCAGGTGGAAATGGCAATCCAAGCTCAAAATCAGCAAAAAACCCACAAAAGGCAAGAAACCCATCAACAAAAACCACAATGAGGATCATACTTCATCTTCTACAATGGCGGGGAAGGCTAGTTTGCAAGACTGGATTTCCGATTTGGATTCAACTTCAGGCAGTGAGGATGTATCAAGTGGGAGTGATTATGATAGTCCACACATTCCATTGATGACTCAAAAAAGCTCAACCATGGTTACCACAGTGCCAGTTACTCGAGCTTCTAAAAATGGAGGTAAATTGATTGATCAAGCCTCATTGATCAGTATTGGAACTAATGTCGTTGATTTGAATGCTCACTATGATTTGAATGCTAATATTGAATCTGTAATTGCAAAATCCAATAAGATGATTGAACCTAAAACTGTGAAAAAATGGGTTAGTGATTATAATGTTGACTTTGTTGACCCTGTTGACAATTTTGCTGCTGTGGACTCGTTTAATCGAAATCTACCTCAAAACAAACCTGTGATTGAATTAGAGGATGTTCAGGAGGAGATCAATTTTTGGAGCTCTGCTGTGATCTGTTTTGTGCTAGGGGCTAAGCCTCCAGCTCAAGTTTTTGAGGGGTTCATCAGAAGAATTTGGGGGTTTGGGGGATTGGAGTTATTGCTCCTATTGAACATGGAGGTTTCATTGTGAGATTCACAGAAAAAGAAACTGTGGAGAAAGCCCTTGATGGTGCATTCTTCTTTGATAGTAAGCCTTTACTGATCAAAAGATGGGACCCTGATGACAGTATGGCAGTTTGTTCTGCACCTACAGTGCCCATTTGGTTACAGTTACCCAACCTTGGACTGAAATTTTGGGGACAGAGGTGCCTGAGCAAGTTGGTTGAGGGAATTGGGGTACTCAAGAAGCTGGATACTTATACTGAATTGAAGCAGAGAACCAAATATGCTAGAGTGATGGTGGAGGTTCATCTTGAGCAAGATTTCCCAGATCAAATCTCCTTTATAAATGAGAAAGGGATTGAAATGGTACAGGAGGTCTTCTATGAGTGGAAACCTACCAAATGTACTGGTTGCATGAAGTATGGACATTCCAAGGAGGAATGTTGGTTCAAGGAGAAGCCTAAACAAGTTTGGAAGCCAAAACAGCTCCCAAAAAAAATTCCTGTGGCTCAAAGGGTGGTTGATGAAGATGGTTTTATTTCCATCAGTGCTAGGAAGGGTGACTCTCACAATCAGTTAGGACCACAGAAAGATGCTACAGTTGTTTCTTCAAAAACCACTGCTATCCAAAACTCTTTTGAAGCTTTGGTTGACAAAGAAAATTCTGAGGTGCAGCATCAGAGTCCACCACAGGTTCTAAATAACAATATTAAGGAGCAGGGGTTGATCACCCCTATTCCTTATGGATAGTATTCTGTTCTGGAATACCAGGGGGTTGAACAACTATAGCAAACAATGCCATGTGAGGGATTTCATCTCTACACATAATGCTAAGTTGGTTTGCCTCCTGGAAACAAAGTTCAAGGCCAAGAATGTTGGGGCCTTGTACCTAAATCTATGTCCTGGTTGGTGCATGACCACTAATCTACCTTGGAATAGCAAAGGTAGAGTGGTGGTTACTTGGGATCCTCATATGTTCCAAGTTGATATAAGACTGTGTACAGATCAATTGGTTCACTGTAAAGTGAAGCCAATTCATTCTTCAGCTTTCTTTTGCACTTTTATCTATGCATTCAATAAAGGTGCAGAGAGGCAATCTTTGTGGAGGGATCTTACAAGTTTGGCTAGTGGTATGAAAGAACCTTGGCTATGGGGGGGTGACTTTAATGTCATCCTTAATGCAGATGAGAAAACTGCAGATGTTCATACACAGAGAGAGATGGAAGAATTCCAGCAATGTGTGTCTAGCTGTGGGGTGGAGGATGTAAAATTCAATGGTAGATGGTTTACATGGAATAACAAGCAAGATGGAGGCAATACAGTGATGACTAAGATTGATAGAGTAATGGCTAACACTAATTGGTTGGCTCATTACACTAATTCTTAGGTCACTTTCTTACTAGAGGGAGACTTTGATCATAGTCCAGCCTTGTTGAGATGCTACAAAGAGGTGCAGGGCTATAAACCTTTCAGATTCTTCAACTTGTGGTGTTCACAGGTTGGATATCAAGAGCTGATAACTACACACTGGCAGAAACCAGTGCAAGGGTTTGCAATGTTCAAAGTTGCTCAGAAACTCAAGGCACTCAAACCTGTGCTAAAGACATTCAATCGGGAACAGGTTGGAGATGTTGCAAAAAATATGTTACAAGCAGCAAAGAATCTTGAAGCAGCACAGGAGGAGCTACATGCTAATCCCAATGATACTGAGGTGATTTCAAAGGAGTATCAAGTTGCACAACAATGCAGGAGGACTAAGGAAGACTACCTTGCCTTTTTGAAACAAAAAGCAAAAGAGGAGTGGATAAGCTGTGGTGATGATAACACAAAAATCTTTCATCAAGCTCTCAAAGCTAGAAATCATAAGAACAGAATTAATACTGTTCAAAACCATGAAGGTGATTGGATACTGGACCCTCAAGCAGTATGTGATCAATTCATCCACCACTTTTCTAGCTTTATGAGTGACAGCCACCCAGCTTCCAAGATTAAAAACAAGATTGTCCAACAGGGTGCCTGCTTGTCTGAAGAGCTGCAAGATCTGCTGAATTTGCAGTTTTCACCTACAGAGATCAAAGAGGTGTTGTGGTCTATTCCTGATGACAAAGCACCTGGAATTGATGGGTATGGTAGCTATTTCTTTAAAGCTAGTTGGGATGTTGTGGGCTCAGATATGATTGCAGCTGTTCATGAATTCTTCAACACTGGGGAGATGCTGAAACTAATCAATACCACTTCTATCTCACTAGTACCTAAAGTGAGTTGTCCTACTAAAGAGCATGAGTACAGGCCCATTGCTTGTTGTTCTGTTTTGTACAAATGCATATCTAAGCTAATCTGTCTTAGACTCAAGAATATCCTTCCTCACTTGTCTCTCAGAATCAAGGGGCCTTTATTGGTGGTAGGAGTATTCTCAGTATTATTCTGGTGGGCCAGGATCTTGTTAGGTACTATGCAAGGAAGAACTCAACCCCAACCTGCTTAATGAAGATTGATCTACAAAAAGCCTATGATACTGTTGAATGGGGGTTTTTAAAAGACCTTTTGGAGGCTTTGCTCTTTCCCAAGCACTTCATTAAGGTTGTTATGGCATGTGTAACCACTGCTAGTTCACTATTCTCATCAATGGTACCAGTTAAGGCTTCTTCAACTCCAAAAGAGGGCTAAGACAAGGTGATCCTGTCTCTCCACTGCTCTTCAATTTGTGCATGGAATATCTGACAACAACTTTGCAATATTTGGGAGGAAGGAAGGATTTTCAGTTTCACCCCAGATGCTCCTCAATGAAACTCAACAATCTTTGCTTTGCTGATGATCTCCTGGTTTTCTGTAAAGGGGAAATTCAGAGTGCCAGGCTACTCCTCCAAGGCCTCAAACACTTTGAAGATGCTTCAGGTTTGAAGGCCAACAAAGGAAAATCTGAACTTTATCATGTGAATATGAAGTCTGCTGAGGTGGGAAAACTTCTACAAAAATCAGGGTTCAAGCTAGGTGAATTACCCTTCAGATATTTGGGGGTTCCTATATGTAATAGGAAACTGAATAGCAAGGATTGTGATCAATTAATACAGAAAGTTATGAATAAAATCACAGTATGGCAATCAAGACACCTCTCTTTTGCTGGGAGATTGCAGCTTGTAAACTCTGTTCTTATGAGCATTTGCACTTATTGGATGCAGATTATCATCTTCCCAAAGACTGTAATCAAGAGGATAAATCAGCTGTGCAGGAGATTCTTATGGGAAGGCTCAACTGATGGTACTAAAACAGGATATGTGAAATGGGGTTCAATATGCAAACCCAAGAAATATGGTGGACTGGGTGTGAGAGATCTAGCCCTGTGGAATCTCATTGCTGTGGGGAAGATTGCATGGCAAATTGCTGAAAAAAAAGACACTCTTTGGGTCAAATGGGTCCACACTGTATATCTGAAAGGTAGGGATTGGTGGGGGTACATGGCTCCCACCACTGGTAGCTGGATATGGAAGCAAGTTTGCAAACTCAAAAATGAGTTGAAGGATTGGCTGAATCAACCTTGGTGGCCAATTGGCTGCTACTCCATAGCCAAAATTTATGGTGGGGTTGTGAACAGTGGATTGAAGGTGCACTGGTATAGTGCTATTTGGAGTACCCTTAATATCCCCAAGCACAGCTTTTTGTGGTGGGTAGCTGTGCAGCAAAGGCTACCTGTCAGGGTAAGGATAGCTAGGTACATTGTGTGTGAATCATAGGCATGCTGCATCTGTGAGATTGCACTAGAAACTCATCAGCACACCTTCTTTGAGTGTCCCTACTCACAGAAGATATGGCATGAAGTAAATTGTTGGCTAGGTACACAGATGTCTCACTCTAGTATGGGACAACTGCTAGCTTGGTTCAGAAGGGGGAGGAAGATAACGTCTATACAGAAGCAGGTATGTAAGGCTGCAGCAGCTAGCATCCTGTATCAGGTGTGGAGAGCTAGAAACCAATCCTTCTGGCTAGCCAAAACACCATCAGTCAACTATACTGTTAACAGAATCAAGTTTTTTGTGAACCAAAGATCACAGATGCTCTATACTTGTAAATTGAAAGAAAACGACAGATTGTGGTTACATATGATTTGTAATTAGACTATACTTATGGTGGTTCCTTTGAGTTGGGGTTTTTTGTCCCTTCCAAAAGGTGATAGGTTGTAAAGAGCTTTTGTGGTTATGAAACTTATTAAATTACCAAAAAAAAAAAAAAGGTTTCAAAAAAAAGTTTCCAGTTTGGGACGAAAATTTGTTGGTCGGTTTCAATGACCAACAAAATATGAAAAACCAAATATGGGGCCAAACGGCCGTCATATGAGGTGGTTTTGAGTCACACATGCGTCGTAACGACACTCAGTCCATGTTGATGGAAAAAAAGGTTTCAAAAATAGTTCTCAGATATAGAAGAAATTTTATTGGTAGGTTTGAATGACCAAAAAAAATATGTAATATCAAATATCGGGCTAAATGACCGTCGTATGAGGTGGTTTTGAGTCACTTATGCTCATTAAGGGCACTAAGTCTACCTTGATAGAAAAAAAGTTTCAAAAAAAAGTTTCCAGATTGGGACGAAATTTTGTTGGTAGGTTTCAATGACCTACAAAATATGAAAAACCAAATATGGGGCCAAACGGCCGTCATATGGGGTGGTTTTGAGTCACACATGCTCCGTAACGGCACTCAGTCCATGTTGATGGAAAAAAAGGTTTCAAAAAAAGTTTTCAGATTCAGACCAAATTTTTGTGGTAGGTTTGAATGACCAAAAAAAATATGAAATACCAAATATGGGGCCAAACGGCCGTCGTATGAGGTGGTTTTGAGTCACATATGGGCACTAAGTCTACGTTGATAGAAAAAATGGTTTCAAAAAAATAGTTTCCAGATTGGGACGATATTTTGTTGGTAGGTTTCAATGACCACAAAAAATGAAAAACCAAATGTGGGGCCAAACGGCCGTCATATGAGGTGGTTTTGAGTCACACATGCTCCGTAACGGCACTCAGTCCATGTTGATGGAAAAAAATGTTTCACCACTGGTAGCTGGATATGGAAGCAAGTTTGCAAACTCAAAAATGAGTTGAAGGATTGGATGAATCAACCTTGGTGGCCAATTGGCTGCTACTCCATAGCCAAAATTTATTGTGGGGTTTTGAACAGTGGATTGAAGGTGCACTGGTATAGTGCTGTTTGGAGTACCCTTAATATCCCCAAGCACAGCTTTTTGTGGTGGGTAGCTGTGCAGCAAAGGCTACCTGTCAGGGTAAGGATAGCTAGGTACATTGTGTGTGAATCACAGGCATGCTGCATCTGTGAGATTGCACTAGAAACTCATCAGCACACCTTCTTTGAGTGTCCCTACTCACAGAAGATGTGGCATGAAGTAAACTGTTGGCTAGGTACACAGATGTCTCACTCTAGTATGGGACAACTGCTAGCTTGGTTCAGAAGGGGGAGGAAGATAACATCTATACAGAAGCAGGTATGTAAGGCTGCAGCAGCTAGCATCCTGTATCAGGTGTGGAGAGCTAGAAACCAATCCTTCTGGCTAGCCAAAACACCATCAGTCAACTATACTGTTAACAGAATCAAGTTTTTTGTGAACCAAAGATCACAGATGCTCTATACTTGTAAATTGAAAGAAAAAGACAGATTATGGTTACATATGATTTGTAATTAGACTATACTTATGGTGGTTCCTTTGAGTTGGGGCTTTTTGTCCCTTCCAAAAGGTGATAGGTTGTAAAGAGCTTTTGTGGTTATGACACTTATTAAATTACCAAAAAACAAAAAAAAAGGGTTCAAATTTTTTTTCTAGATTGAGACGAAATTTTTGTGGTAGGTTCGGATGACCAAAAAAAATATGAAATACCAAATATGGGGCCAAACGGCCGTCGTATGTGGTTGTTTTAAGTCACATATGCTCATTAGGGGCACTAAGTCTACGTTGATAGAAATAATGTTTCAAAAAAAAGTTTTCAGATTGGGACGAAATTTTTGCAGTGCAAGAAGTCTTCAGCTCAGGCAGAATGCTTCAAGCTATAAACATTACAGCAATCACCTTAGTTCCTAAGGTTGCTTGCCCCTCTCATGTTGGAGACTACAGACCTATAGTCTGTTGCACAGTGCTTTATAAAATCATCTCTAAACTCTTATGTTCAAGGTTGAAAAGAGTCTTGCCTGGTCTGGTTAGCCAAAGTCAGAGTGCCTTTGTGGTAGGTAGAAGCATCATTGATAATATACTATTATGTCAGGATCTTGTTAAACACTATACAAGGGAACAAGCTGCCAGAAGCTGTTTGATGAAAATTGATCTGCAAAAAGCTTATGATACTATTAAGTGGGGGTTTGTGCATGACTTGCTCCAGGCTCTCAACTTTCTTAAGGACTTCATCAATATTCTGATGGAATGTATATCCACTACTAGATATACTCTCCTCTTTAATGGGTCCTGTACAGATTTGTTTGAGGCTAAGAGAGGATTAAGACAAGGAGACCCTATCTCCCCCCTGGTTTTTGTTCTCTGCATGGAATATCTTACTAGAATCCTGAATTATTAGGGGGCAAAGAGAGATTTTCATTTCCATCCCAGATGTCAAGGCCTAAAACTGAATAGCCTGTGTTTTGCTGATGACTTAATGATTTTCAGTAGAGGAGACTATAGAAGTGTCTACTTGATGCTTCAAGCTTGGGACTTTTTGAAAAATCTTCTGGCTTAGCTGCTAATAAACAGAAATCTGAAGTTTTTCAGGTTAACATGGAAGCTACAGAGCTCCAGAGGATTAAGAAGCTGTCTGGGTTTGGTTCTGGTGCCTGGCCTCTTAAGTATCTTAGTGCTCCCATTAGCACCAAGAAACTAAGAACTGCAGACTGTGAGAAGTTGTTAGAGAAAATGCTGTTTAGGATCAAATCCTGGCAACATAGAACACTGTCTTTTGCTGGAAGACTTCAGTTAGTCAACTCTGTGCTAATGAGTGTGTGCAATTACTGGATGCAAATCTTCATTTTACCTGAGGCTGTTCTTTCAAGAATAAATCAAATCTGCAGAGTATACTTATGGCAAGGTAATGATAGGTACCTAAAGCCAGGTTATGTCAACTGGGAAAAGGTCTGCAGCAAGAAGAGCTATGGGGGCCTGGGTGTCAGGGATATAAAGCTCTGGAACCTCCTAGCAGTTAGCAAGCAAGTTTGGGCCATTGCTGAAAAGAAAGACACCTTGTGGGTGAGATTGGTTAATTCAGTGTACATCCAGGGAGGTGACTGGTGGAATCACCACCCTAGGTCCACTGCTAGTTGTATATGGAGATACTTCTGTCAAGTTCGAGATGAGATCAAACAAGCAGCCTGGCTTTCTCAGGCTGGCCAAGTTTTCTCCATTGGTAAATGTTACAAACAAGCACAGGAGATGGGAGATAAAGTTATCTGGGACAGGATTGTGTGGAATAGGCTCAATAAACCCAAACACAGCTTCATAATATGGTTAGCAGCCCACCAAAGGCTTATGACAAAGGAAAGGCTCAGAAGATATGGTGTCTGTTCTGAGGACACCTGTACCATCTATGGCTCTCACACTGAGCGCCTTGATCATCTGCTCTTTCACTGCTACTTCAGCAAGCAGGTTTGGGAGGAATGTCTGGATTGGATCAAGATTAAGAAGAGGTGGACTGGCATGTCTGACTGCCTCAACTGGATCAGTAAAAGGGGTGATATGCCTCAAGCTAGAAGGAAAGTAGCTTTTTCTGTAGTAGCTGCTGTGGTGTATAACATTTAGCTCGCTAGAAATCAGGCCTACTGGTGTAGATATGTTCCTAGTATTGATAGTTGTATTGCTTCTATCAAGTTTGTAATTAGAACTAGGATGAAGTTAGTCTATAACTCTAAGGCCTTCATTAAGTTCCAATATAGGCTAGATGAGCTCAAGTTGTAATAGTTGCTCTTAGGTGTTTAGGGAGCCTTCCTAGAAGGGTTGTCATCGCCTTTGAGTAGATTGTAGTTGTGTTTTGGTGCTTAATATATCTTTTTACTTATCTAAAAAAAAAAGGTTTCAAAAAAATGTTTCCAGATTGGGGAGAAATTTTGGTGGTAGATTTCAATGACTAAGAAAATATGAAATACCAAATATGGGGCCAAACGGCCGTCGTATGAGGTGGTTTTGAGTCACATATGCACCTTAAGGGCACTCAGTCTACGTTGATGGAAAAAAAGGTTTCAAAAAAAAGTTTCCAGATTGGGACGAAATTTAGGTGGTAGGTTTCAATGACCAAAAAAATATGAAATACCAAATATGGGGCCAAACGACCGTCGTATGAGGTGGTTTTGAGTCACAAATGCTCCTTAAGGGCACTCAGTCCACGGTGATGGAAATAAAGGTTTCAAGCTGTATGATGAAGGTTGATTTGCAAAAGGCTTATGATACTATAGAATGGGGATTCTTGACAGACCTTCTGGAGGCTTTGGGATTTCCAAAACACTTCATTAAGGTTACTATGGCCTGTGTATCCACAGCTAGTTTCACACTTCTCATTAATGGGACAAGTCAAGGTTTTTTCAACTCTAGAAGGGGGTTAAGGCAAGGAGACCCTGTTTCTCCCTTGTTGTTCACTATTTTTGCATGGAATACCTAACAAAAACACTAAAGTGCCTAGGTGGGAGAAGGGATTTTCACTTCCACCCTAGGTTTTCAACACTGCAACTAAACAACTTGTGTTTTGCTGATGATCTACTAGTTGTTTGTAAAGGGGAGATCCATAGTGCTAGGCTGCTTCTTCAAGGCCTTAAGCACTTTGAAAATGTCTCAGGATTGATGGCAAACAAGGGGAAGTCTGAGCTCTAGCATGTGAACATGGCTGCTGCTGATGTGGAGAAGCTTCTACAGAAATCTGGTTTCAAGCTGGGAGCAATGCCTTTCAGATATTTGGGGGTTCCTATATGCAATAGGAAACTTGCTATCAAGGACTGTGATCACCTGATTCAAAAAGTCATGCACAGAATCACAATCTGGCAATCTAGACATCTCTCCTTTGCTGGGGGATTACAGCTAGTCAATTCTATTCTCATGTGCATCTGTACTTATTGGATGCAAATTATTATCTTTCCCAAAACTGTTATCAAAAGAATCAATTGGTTGTGCAGAAGGTTTTTATGGGAGGGCACTACAGATGGCACCAAAGCTGGGTATGGGAAGTGGGAATCAGTCTGCAAACCTAAGAAGTATGGTGGCTTAGGAGTGAGGGATCTGGCACTCTGGAACCTTATTGTAGTTGGGAAGCTTGCATGGCAAATTGCAGAAAGAAAAGACACACTATGGGTCAAATGTGTTAATAGTGTGTATTTGAAAGGACAGGATTGGTGGGGGTATGTACCTTCCACCACAGGAAGTTGGGTATGGAAACAGATTTGTAGAATGAAAGATTGGCTGCAGCAATCCTGGTGGCATGTTGGTTGCTATTCAGTAGCAAAAATATATCATGGAGTTGTGAGTCTGGGGGAAAAGGTACACTGGCATGATGTTATCTGGAGCAAACTCAATATACCTAAACACATCTTTTTGTGGTGGGTAGCTATGCAAAAAAGGATGCCAGTCAGAGTAAGGCTAGCTAGATTCATGGCTTGTGAGTCTCAGTCTTTCTGCATCTGTGAACTAGATCAGGAGACACATCAGCATATTTTCTTTGAGTGTCATTACTCAAAGAAGATTTGGCAAGAAATTATCCTCTAGTTAGGAGTGAAACTAACCTGTTCCAGCAAGGAGCATCTGCTAGCTTGGATCAGAAGAGGGAGGAAGTTGACCTCTATACAGCAGCAGGTGGTTAAGGCCACTGCAGTTAGTCTTTTGTATCAAGTGTGGAGGGCTAGGAACCAGACGCTCTGGCTAGCCAAGACACCATCAGTCAGCTATTCAGTCCAAAGAATTATGTACTTTGTAGTCCAAAGATCAAAAATACTCTATACTTGTAAATTGAAAGAAAAAGATAGGGTTTGGTTACATAAGCTTTGTACTTAGTCTATACTTGTATAAAATACCTTGAGTTAAGGGTTTTGTCCCTTCCAAAAGGGTGATAGGTTGTAAAACAGTTTTGATGATATGACAATATTTAATTTACCAAAAAAGTTTCCAGATTGGGACGAAATATTGTTGGTAGGTTTCAATGACCAAAAAAATATGAAATATCAAATATGGGACCAAACGGCCATCGTATGAGGTGGTTTTGAATCACAAATGCTCCGTAAGAGCACTCAGTCCACGTTGATGGAAAAAAAGGTTTCAAAAAAAGTTTTCAGATTGAGACCAAATTTTTGTGGTAGGTTTGAATGACCAAAAAAATATGAAATACCAAATATGTGGCCAAACGGCCATCGTATGAGGTGGTTTTGAGTCACATATGCTCCTTAACGGCACTCAGTCTACGTTGATGGAAAAAAAGGTTTCAAAAAAAGTTTTAAGATTGAGACAATTTTTTGTGGTAGGTTTCAATTACCAAAAAAATATGAAATACCAAATATGTGGCCAAACGGCCGTCGTATGAGGTGGTTTTGAGTCAAATATGCTCCATAACGACACTAAGTCTACTTTGATGGAAAAAAAGGTTTCAAAAAAATGTTTCCAGATTGGGAAAAATTTTGATGGTAGGTTTCAATGACCAAAAAAATATGAAATACCAAATATGGGGCCAAACGGCATTCGTATGAGGTGGTTTTGAATCACATATGCTCCTTAACGTCACTCAGTCTACGTTGATAGAAAAAAAGTTTCAAAAAAAAGTTTCAGATTGAGACGAAATTTTTGTGGTAGGTTTCAATGACCAAAAAAATATGAAATACTAAATATGGGGCCAAACGGCCGTCGTTTGAGGTGGTTTTGAATCACATTTGCTACGTAACGGCACTCAGTCCAGGTTGATGGAAAAAAAAGGTTTCAAAAATAATTCCGGATTCGGACGAAATTTTTGTGGTAGGTTTTAATGACCAAAAAATATGAAAAACCAAAGATAGGACAAACGGCCGTCGTATGAGGTGGTTTTGAGACACATATGCTCCGTAACGGCGCTCAGTCTATCTTGATGGAAAAAAAGGTTTCAAAAAAAAGTTTCCAGATTGAGAAGAATTTTTGGTGGTAGGTTTCAATGACCAAAAAAATATGAAATACCAAATATGGGGCCAAATGACCGTCGTATAAGGTGGTTTGGAGACAAATATACTCCATAACGACACTCAGTCTACGTTGATGGAAACAAAGGTTTCAAAAAAATGTTTCCAGATTGGGACGAAATTTTGGTGGTAGGTTTCAATGACCAAAAAAATATGAAATACCAAATATGAGGCCAGACGGCCGTCGTATAAGGTAGTTTTGAGTCACATTTGCTCCGTAACGGCACTTGGTATACGTTGATGGAAAAAAAGGTTTCAAAAAAAAGTTTCCAGATTGGGACGAAATTTTAGTGGTAGGTTTCAATGACCAAAAAAATAGGAAATACCAAATATGGGGCCAAACAGCCGTCGTATGAGGTGGTTTTGAGTCACATATGCTCCTTAACGACACTCAGTCTATGTTGATGGAAAAAAATGTTTCAAAAAAAAGTTTCCAGATTGGGAAGAAATTTTGGTGGTAGGTTTCAATGACCAAAAAATACTTCCTCCGTTTCTAAATAAGAGACACATTTGAATAATGTTTACTCTTCACAATTTAGACTTTGATTAATTTTTTTAATATCAACTTTTTATAATTTTTACTTATTGATAATTGTAGATATTACTGGTTTAAATAGTGCATTGGCAAGCGTGTAAACAAGAAGTGTGTCACTTATTTAGAAACGGATGAAGTATGAAATACCAAATATGGGGCCAAACGGCCGTCGTATGAGGTGGTTTTGAATCACATATGCTCCGTAACAGCACTCATTCCACGTTGATGAAAAAAAAGGTTTCAAAAAAATTCCAGATTGAGACGAAATTTTTGCGGTAGGTTTTAATGACCAAAAACAAATATGAAATACCAAATATGGGGTCAAACGGCCGTCGTATGATGTGGTTTTGAGTCACATATACTCCTTAAGGGCACTAAGTCTACGTTGAAAGAAAAAAAAGTTTCAAAAAAAAGTTTCCAGATTGGGACGAAATTTTGTTGCTAGGTTTCAATGACCAAAAAAATATGAAATACCAAATATGGGGCCAAACGGCCGTCATATGAAGTGGTTTTGTGTCACACATGCTCGCTAACGGCACTCAGTCCATGTTGATGGAAAAAAAGGTTTCAAAAAAAGTTTTCAGGTTGAGATGAAATTTTTGTGGTAGGTTTCAATGACTAAAAAAATTTGAAATACCAAATATGGGGCCAAACGGCCGTCGTATGAGGTGGTTTTGAGTCACATATGCTCCTTAACGGCACTTAGTCTACTTAATGGAAAAAAAGTTTCAAAAAAGTTTCCAGATTTAGACGAAATTTTGGTGGTAGGTTTCAATGACCAAAAATATATGAGATACCATTTATGGGGTCAAACGGCCGTCGTATGAGGTGGTTTTGAGTCACATATGCTCTGTAACGGTACTCGGTCCATGTTGATGGAAAAAAAGGTTTTAAAAAAATGTTTTCAGATTGAGACGAAATTTTTGTGGTAGGTTTCAATGACCACAAAAATATGAAATACCAAATATGGGACCAAACGGCCATCGTATGAGGTGGTTTTGAATCATGTATGCTCCGTAACAACACTTATTCCACCTTGATGGAAAAAAAGGTTTTAAAAAATAATTCCTGATTGAGACGAATTTTTTGTGGTAGGTTTTAATGACCAAAAAAATATGAAATACCAAATATGGGGCTAAACGGCCGTTGTATGAGGTGGTTTTGAGTCACATAGGCTCCTTAACGGCACTCAGTCTACGTTGATGGAAAAAAGGTTTCAGTTGATGGAAAAAAGGTTTCAAAAAAACTTTCCTAAAATAGAAAGTTCTCTCTCTAAGAGGCGATTTCTCCTTCCCTCCTCCACCATCTGTGGAATCCATGGTAGGGGGCAAGAGAGGCAGACCCCCAAATAGGAAGAATTCAAGAAGCAAGGTTGGCTCTGATTCCATAGCTAGCAGCACTACCATTGATCTGAAACAGAAAGGAAAACTGACTGAGGAAGAAGAAGACATTTCTGATCTTGACATTACAAGTGATGAGGAGTTCAACCCAGATACTCCTATTGTACACTCTGATGGTGATGAATTGAACCCTTAAGCTCTGAGGAGATTCGCAGAGTGGGTTTCAGCTCTGAAATCTAACAATGGTGATCATGCCTCGACTTCTAGAGGTAAGTTTAAGCATAGCAATCCCAGTAAACACATTCTATTTGGCTTTGCTGTTAGTGTAGAGATTGAAATTGGGAAAAAGAGATTAACATGCTAAATGTTATAGAGGAGCAGCCTCCTCCAACTGAGCAGCTACCTAAAATAGAGTTAGATGATGTTGCTGAGGAAGTTGACTATTGGCAAACAACCATTTTCTGTTTTGTGGTTGGAGCTAATCCACCTTTCTCTATGATGGAAGGGTTTCTGAAGAGTATTTGGGGAAAGATGGGCATTGATAAAATTGCTCAAGTTGGTAAGGGAACTATCATGGTGAGATTCAGTGACATGGGAGGGAAAGACCTGACTCTTACTGGCCATTTCAGTTTTGACTCGAAGCCTTTGATAGTTAAATCATTGGATATTGATGCTGATATTAGTGACCAGGTGGTGAAAAAGGTCCCTATTTGGGTCAAACTTCCAAAGCTCAATGTAAAATACTGGGGAGGTAGAAGCCTCACCAAAATAGTGCAGTCTCTAGGTGATTTTGTTAAAGTTGATCAAGCTACTGAGAAGAGGGATAGACTGATGTATGCAAGAGTGTTGGTGGAAGTGGTGGTTGATCAGACTTATCTTGATTCTGTTTCTTTTTTGAAAGAGCATGGAGTACTTCTTAATCAGGTTATTGAGTATGAATGGAAGCCTGAAATCTGCATACATTGCAAAAAGATAGGCCATAGAGGGGAGGACTGTAGAGTAGTCAAAAAGAAGCAGGAATGGAGGCCTAAAGTGGCCCCTAAACTGAATAAGGAGTTATTGGTCGATGAGGATGGGTTCAGACAAGTGTCCAGCAAATTTAAAAAGCAGCAACAACCTACTGTAACTGCTAATGTAACTACTGTAAGCCAGGAAAGTCCCAACAGATTTGAGGTTCTGCAACAGGTGACTCCTATTGAAGCTGATAAAGTTGCCATTCACACTGATGACAGAGGTAATGATGAGCTGATAGATAAGGGGTTAATTACCCCTATTGTGAATGGATAATATACTATGCTGGAATTTAAGGGGGCTAAACAAGATAGCTAAACAGAAAGAGGTCAAGAATCTTATCTCTTCTCATAAAGCTAAGCTTGTTTGTCTCCTTGAAACTAAGATCAGGGCTCATAAACTGGGGGCCTTGTATCTGAACTTGTGTCCAGGTTGGAATATAACGACAAACTTACCATGGCATGGTAGAGGTAGAATGATTATTGCTTGGGACCCTAGAGCTTTTGAGGTGGATATCAGATTCTGCACTGATCAGTTAGTACATTGTATTGTCACTTCTTGCAGTTCAAGAGTCTCCTTTGCTTGTTCAATAGTGTATGCACATAATGATAATGCTAGCAGGTGCAATCTGTGGAAAGACTTGGAGAGAATTGGTGGTTCTTTAGTTGGCCCTTGGGTGATGATGGGAGATTTCAATAATGTGCTCACATTTGAGGAAAGAGTTGGGGCTGCAGTTACTAGAAGGGAAATTGAGGCTTTTCAAAAATGTCTCAATTGTTGTAATTTGACTGATGTCAAATTTCTTGGTAGGTTCTATACATGGAACAATAAGCAAGATGATGAAGATAGGGTGCTAGCTAAGCTTGACAAGGTTGTTGCTAATGGAAACTGGTTAACTCTTTTCAATTCAGCTGAAGTGATTTTCCTTCCTGAGGGATATTTTGATCATTCCCCTAATTTGATCAAATGTTTTTCCACACCTCAAGGCAAAATCCCCTTCAGATACTTTCAGATGTGGAGCAAATGTGATAGTTTTTTAGCAGTTGTTAAAGAAGCCTGGCAGCAGCAAGTTATTGGTTTCCAGATGTTCCAAGTTTGGCATAAACTGAAATTTCTAAAGTAAGATCTAAAGAAGCTCAATAAGGAGATTTTTGGAGATGTTGACGCTACTCATCTACAAGCTGTTGCTGCTCTCAAAATCTGCCAAGAACAGTTGCATCTGGATCCCAGCAATGTAAGCTTTATTCATGCTGAATATGTAGCTCACCAAAAACTCAAAGAAGCTCAGGTTAATTACATCTCATTCTTAAATCAGAAAGCAAAAGGGGAATGGATACTTGATGGTGATAGCAATACAAAAAAGTTTCATAATAGTGTTAAAATAATGGCTCAGAGAAATAATATTAATGCTATTATGAGTAAAGAGGATGTATGGCTTTATGACCATGAAGATGTGAAAAATAATTTCTTGAATCATTTTAGAACGTTTGTTGCTAATACAAGGAGTGAAGTCCTTCCTATAAAGAGAGGTTTATTCAGCAAGGACCTGTTTTGGTGGAAGCTCAACACTCTCTTCTGAACCTCAAATTCACAGGAGAGGAGATTAGGTTAGCACTCTGGTCTATTCCTAATAATAAATCGTTTGGGATAGATGGTTATGGGAGCAGCTTCTTCAAGGATGCTTGGGATGTGGTGGGACAAGGCATCATTTCTGCAGTGCAAGAAGTCTTCAGCTCAGGCAGAATGCTTCAAGCTATAAACATTACAGCAATCACCTTAGTTCCTAAGGTTGCTTGCCCCTCTCATGTTGGAGACTACAGACCTATAGTCTGTTGCACAGTGCTTTATAAAATCATCTCTAAACTCTTATGTTCAAGGTTGAAAAGAGTCTTGCCTGGTCTGGTTAGCCAAAGTCAGAGTGCCTTTGTGGTAGGTAGAAGCATCATTGATAATATACTATTATGTCAGGATCTTGTTAAACACTATACAAGGGAACAAGCTGCCAGAAGCTGTTTGATGAAAATTGATCTGCAAAAAGCTTATGATACTATTAAGTGGGGGTTTGTGCATGACTTGCTCCAGGCTCTCAACTTTCTTAAGGACTTCATCAATATTCTGATGGAATGTATATCCACTACTAGATATACTCTCCTCTTTAATGGGTCCTGTACAGATTTGTTTGAGGCTAAGAGAGGATTAAGACAAGGAGACCCTATCTCCCCCCTGGTTTTTGTTCTCTGCATGGAATATCTTACTAGAATCCTGAATTATTAGGGGGCAAAGAGAGATTTTCATTTCCATCCCAGATGTCAAGGCCTAAAACTGAATAGCCTGTGTTTTGCTGATGACTTAATGATTTTTAGTAGAGGAGACTATATAAGTGTCTACTTGATGCTTCAAGCTTGGGACTTTTTGAAAAATCTTCTGGCTTAGCTGCTAGTAAACAGAAATCTGAAGTTTTTCAGGTTAACATGGAAGCTATAGAGCTCCAGAGGATTAAGAAGCTGTCTGGGTTTGGTTCTGGTGCCTGGCCTCTTAAGTATCTTAGTTCTCCCATTAGCACCAAGAAACTAAGAACTGCAGACTGTGAGAAGTTGGTAGAGAAAATGCTGTTTAGGATCAAATCCTGGCAACATAGAACACTGTCTTTTGCTGGAAGACTTCAATTAGTCAACTCTGTGCTAATGAGTGTGCGCAATTACTGGATGGAAATCTTCATTTTACCTGAGGCTTAAGGATCTCAACTTTCCACTACTAGATATACTCTCCTCTTTAATGGATCCTGTACAGATTTGTTTGAGGCTAAGAGAGGTTTAAGACAAGGAGACCCTATATCCCCCCTGGTTTTTGTACTCTGCATGGAATATTTGACTAGAATCCTGAATTATCAGGGGGCAAAGCAAGATTTTCATTTCTATCCTAGATGTCAAGGTCTGAAACTGAATAGCCTGTGTTTTGCTGATGACTTAATGATTTTCAGTAGAGGAGACTATAGAAGTGTCTACTTGATGCTCCAAGGATTGAGAATTTTTGAAAAATCTTCAGGATTAGCTGCTAACCAGCAGAAGTCTGAAGTTTTTCAGGTTAACATGAAAGCTGCAGAGCTCTACAGGATTAAGAAGTTGTCTGGGTTTGGTTCTGGTGCCTGGCCTCTTAAGTATCTTGGTGCTCCCATTAGCACCAAGAAATTAAGAACTGCAGACTGTGAGAAACTGGTAGAGAAAATGCTTTCTAGAATCAAATCCTGGCAACATAGAACTCTGTCTTTTGCTGGCAGACTTCAGTTAGTCAACTCAGTGCTGATGAGTGTGTGCAATTACTGGATGCAGATCTTCATTTTACCTGAGGCTGTTCTTGCAAGAATAAATCAAATCTGCAGAGTCTATTTATGGCAAGGTAATGATAGATACCTAAAGTCAGGCTATGTCAACTGGGATAAGGTATGCAGTAAGAAGAGCTATGGAGGTCTGGGAGTCAGAGATATAAAGCTCTGGAACCTCCTAGCAGTTAGCAAGCAAGTTTGGGCTGTTGCTGAAAAGAAAGACACCTTGTGTGTGAGATGGGTTAATTGAGTGTACATCCAAGGAGGGGATTGGTGGCATCACCACCCTAAGTCCACTGCTAGCTGGATATGGAGGTACTTCTGTCAAATTAGAGATGAGATCAGACAAGAAGTCTGGCTTCCCCAGATTGGCCAAGTATTCTCCATTGGTAAATGTTACAAACAAGCACAGGAGATGGGAGATAAAGTCAGTTGGGATAGAGTTGTGTGAAATAGGCTCAATACAACCAAACACAGCTTCTTGATATGGTTAGCATCCCACCAAAGGCTTATGACAAAGGACAGACTCAAAAGATATGGGGTCTGCTCTGAGGACACCTGTACTATTTGTGGCTCTCATACTAAGAGCCTTGATCAGCTTCTCTTCCAATGTTGCTTCAGCAGACTGGTTTGGGAGGGTTGTCTGGATTGGATCAAGATTAAGAAGAGATGACCTGGCATGTCAGACTGCCTCAACTGGATCAGCAAAAGGGGAGGTCTGCCTCAAGCTAAAAGTAAAGTAGCCTTTGCTGTAATTGCTGCTGTTATTTATAACATTTGGCTGCTAGAAATCAGGCTTATTGGAGTAGTTATGTTCCTAGTGTTGATAGTTGTATTGCTTCTATTAAGTTTGTAATTAGAACAAGGATGAAGTTAGTCTATAACTCTAAGGCCTTCAGTAAGTTCCAATATTGGCTAGATGAGCTCAAGTTGTAATAGTTACTCTTCGGTATTTGGGGAGCCTTCCTAGAAGGGTTGTCATCACCTTTGAGTAGATTGTAAGTTGTGTTTTGTGCTTAATATATCTTTTCACTTATATAAAAAAAAAAGGTTTCAAAAAAAGTTTTCAGATTAAGACCAAATTTTTGTGGTAGGTTTGAATGACCAAAAAAATATGAATTACCAAATATGGGGCCAAACGGCCATCGTATGAGGTGGTTTTGAGTCACATATGCTCCTTAACGGCACTCAGTCTACGTTGATGGAAAAAAGGTTTCAAAAAAAGTTTTCAGATTGAGACGAAATTTTTGTGGTAGGTTTCAATGACCAAAAAATATGAAAAACCAAATATAGGGGCCAAACGTCCGTCGTATGAGGTGGTTTTGAATCACATATGCTCCGTAACAGCACTCATTCCACGTTGATGGAAAAAAGGTTTCAAAAAAATTCCAGATTGAGACGAAAATTTTGTGGTAGGTTTGAATGACCAAAAAAATATGAAATATCAAATATGGGGCCAAACGGCCATCGTATGAGGTGGTTTTGAGTCACATATGCTCCTTAACGGCACTCAGTCTACGTTGATGGAAAAAAAGGTTTCAAAAAAAGTTTTCAGATTGAGACGAAATTTTTGTGGTAGGTTTCAATGACCAAAAAAATATGAAAAACCAAATATAGGGGCCAAACGTCCGTCGTATGAGGTGGTTTTGAATCACATATGCTCCGTAACAGCACTCATTCCACGTTGATGGAAAAAAAGGTTTCAAAAAAAATTCCAGATTGAGACGAAAATTTTGTGGTAGGTTTGAATGACCAAAAAAATATGAAATATCAAATATGGGGCCAAACGGCCATCGTATGAGGTGGTTTTGAGTCACATATGCTCCTTAACGGCACTCAGTCTACGTTGATGGAAAAAAGGTTTCAAAAAAAGTTTTCAGATTGAGACGAAATTTTTGTGGTAGGTTTCAATGACCAAAAAAATATGAAATACCAAATATGGGGCCAAACGGCCGTCGTATGAGGTGGTTTTGAGTCACATATGCTCCTTAACGACGCTCAGTCTACGTTAATGGAAAAAAAGGTTTCAAAAAAAATGTTTCCAAATTGGGAATAAACTTTGGTGGTAGGTTTCAATACCCAAAAAAAATTGAAATACCAAAGATAGGGTCAAACAGCCGTCGTATGAGGTGGTTTTGAGTCACATATGCTCCGTAACGGCACTCAGTCTATGTTGATGGAAAAAAAGTTTCAAAAAAAAGTTTCCAGATTGGGAAGAAATTTTGGTGGTAGGTTTCAATGACCAAAAAAATATGAAATACCAAATATGGGGCCAAACGGCCGTCGTATGAGGTGGTTTTCAGTCTACGTTGATGGAAAAAAAAGTTTCAAAAAATAGTTTCCAGATTGAGACGAAATTTTGGTTGTAGGTTTCAATGACTAAAAATATATGAAATACCAAAGATGAGTCAAACGGCCGTCGTATGAGGTGGTTTTGAGTCACATATGCTCCGTAATGGTACTCGGTCCACGCTGATGGAAAAAAAGGTTTCCAAAAAATGTTTTCAGATTGAGACGAAATTTTTGTGGTAGGTTTCAATGCCCAAAATAATATGAAATACCAAATATGGGGCCAAACGGCCGTCGTATGAGGTGGTTTTGAGTCACATATGCTCCTTAACGGCACTCCGTCTACGTTGATGGAAAAAAAAGTTTCAAATAAAAGTTTCCTGATTGGGAGTAAATTTTGGTGGTAGGTTTCAATGACCAAAAGTATATGAAATACCAAATATGGGGCCAAACGGCCGTCGTATGAGGTGGTTTTGAAACAAATATGCTCCGTAACAGCACTCATTCGACGTTGATGGAAAAAAAGGATACATTGTGGGTAAAATGGGTGCACAGTGTATACTTAAAAAGTCAGGACTGGTGGGGGTATGCACCTTCCACCACAGGGAGCTGGATATGGAAACAGATTAGTAGAGTGAAAAATGAATTGAAAGTATGGAAGCAGCAATCATGTTGGCCTGTTGGTAGCTACTCTGTAGCTAAAATATATCATGGAGCTGTGAGATTGGGGAAGAAGATCCACTGGCATGGAGCAATCTGGAACACCCTCAACATGCCTAAACACAGCTTTGTGTGGTGGGTTGTTATGAACAAAAGGCTGCCAGTCAGAGTTTGATTAGCTAGATTCATGGCTTGTGAATCTACTTATTGTTGCATTTGTGAGCTGGAGCAGGAGACACATCAACATACTTTCTTTGACTGTCTTTATTCAAAGAAGGTATGGCAGGAGATCTTTATTTGGCTGGGAATTCATCTTCCATGTTCTTGCATAGAGCATTTGCTAGCATGGATAAGAAGAGGCAGGAATCTGTCCTCTGTGCAGCTGCAAGTGGTTAAGGCCAATGCAGCAAGCCTGATGTACATGGTGTGGAGGGCTAGAAACCAGGCTCTCTGGTTAGCTCAGTTACCCTCAGCTCAGTCTACAGTGCAAAGAATTCCATACTTTGTTATTCAAAGATTAAAAATACTATATACTTGTAAATTGAAAGAAAAAGATAGGGCTTAGTTGCATCACATTTGTACTTAGTCCTACTTGTATAAATACACCTTGAGTTGGGAAGATGTCCCTTCCAAAGGTTGATAGGTTGTAAACAGTTGTGATGCTATGACAATTTTAATTTACCCAAAAAAAAAAAGGTTTCACAAAAATGTTTTCAAATTGAGACGAAAATTTTGTGGTAGGTTTCAATGACCAAAAAAATATGAAATACCAAATATGGCGCCAGACGGCCGTCGTATGAGGTGTTTTTGAGTAACATTTGCTCCGTAACGGCACTCAATCCACGTTGATGGAAAAAAAGGTTTCTCTCTCTTCCTTTTTCTCTCTCTTTGAGCTCCTCTAGGATTGATGGCTAAAACTCGAAGTAAGAAAGGGAATGGCGGAAAATCAGAGGGTGGGCATGGAAATCAAAGAGCTAAATCAAGCAACAAACAACAAAAAGTCAACAAAACCCAAATCACAACTCACATTGATGATCAACCATCATCTTCTTCTGTGGTGGGTAAAAATAGATTGCCTCAATGGCAATTCGATCTTGATTCATCTTCTTAGGGAGTGAAATGGATTCAGAAGGCAGTGATTATGATAGCCCAAAGATCGCTTTGTTGAATCAAATGAGTCAAATCACTACAATCCATGTTACCCGAGCTTCGAAAGTCAACAATGGAGGTAACTTCATTGATAGTGCTAATTTGATCAATATTGGCTCCAATATAATTGACTTGAATGCTAAAACTTATATGAATACTCATATTGTGTCACCAATTGCTAACCCCCAACTTAGTGATTCTAAGAACACATCTAATCATCCAGAGAGGGTTCTTGATCACAATTTTGACTGCGTTGACTTGACTGGGAGTAATGCTGGTTTGAAACTGACTGATCCTCATGTTCATAATATGATTGAAAAACCTGTGATAGATTGGGAGGATGTTGAAGAGGAAATGGAGTATTGGAGTTCTGCTGTGGTGTGTTTTGTAGTATGAGCCAAACCTCCACTTCAAGTGTTTGAAGGATTCCTTAAGAGAATCTGGGGTTCTTTTGGAATAGGGGTTATTGCTCTTATTGAGAATGGGGGGTTTCTAGTGAGATTCAATGAAAAGACAACTGTAGATAAAGTTCTTGATGGGGCATATTTCTTTGATAGTAAACCCATCCTAGCCAAGAAATGGGACCCTGATGAGAGCATGGATGAATGTGCAACTCCCACTGTGCCAATTTGGATTCAATTACCAAATCTGGGATTGAAATTCTGGGGTAGAAGATGTCTCAGCAAGATTGTTGGGGGTATTGGTACCCTTAGGAAGCTGGATATGTACACTGAGATGAAGCAACGAACTAAATATGCCAGAATCATGATAGAAGTGCATCTTGAACAGGAATTCCCTGAGCAAATCTCATTTATTAATGAGAAGGGTATAGAGATGGTGCAAGAGGTTTTCTATGAGTGGAAACAAATAAAGTGCAATGTATGTAAGAAGTATGGACATGTCAAAGAGGAATGTTGGTTCAAAGACAAACCTAACAAGGTTTGGAGACCAAAACAACAACCAGCAAAAATCCCTGTCACACAGAGAGTTGTTGATGAAGATGGGTTCATCTCCATCAGCTCTAGGAAAGGGGGGCTGCTCAGAAGGCCACAGGAATAACCAACCCTGTAACTGCTACAACTTCAACTGACATCAACAATGCATTTGCTGCTCTGGAGGGCAGAGGGGTTACGATGAGGTTCACCAGGGGATGGTTGCAGTTGAGAGTAACAACAGTACTAGAGAGCAGGTGCTGGCAACCCCTTCTCCCAATGGATAGTACATTGTTTTTGAACACCAGGGGGTTAAATAGCTATAGCAAACAATGTAGTGTGAGGGAGTTCATACACAAACACAATGCTAAGCTAATTTGCCTCCTGGAAATCAAGGTCAAGGCCAAGAATATTGGTTCCTTGTACCTCAATATTTGTCCTGGTTGGTGTATGACTTCAAACTTAACTTGGCATGGTAGGGGCAGAGTAGTAGTAACTTGGGACCCTAGTGTCTTCCAAGTGGATATCAGAAAGTGTACAGATCAAACGGTGCATTGCAAAATAAAGCCAGTTCACTCACAAGCCTTTTTCTGCACCTTTATCTATGCTTTTAATAGAGGTGTTGAAAGAAAGCCTCTATGGAGGGATCTCTGTGACTTGGCAAACAACTTGAAAGGCCCTTGGATTTGGGGAGGTGACTTTAATGTCATCCTCAATGAGGAGTAAAAAACAGGTGATCTTCACACTAAAAGGGATATGGAGGAATTAAAAGAATGTGTGCACAGATGTGGGATGGAAGACATTAAGTTCAGTGGGAGGTGGTTCACTTGGACCAATAAACAAGATGAAAATAGCAGAGTGATGACCAAGATTGACAGAGTTATGGCCAATACTGAATGGTTAGCCTATCACACTAACTCAGAGGTCACCTTTTTACCAGAAGGTGACTTTGATCATAGCCCTGCAATATTAAGGAGCTATGCTGAGGTACAGGGATACAAACCATTTAGGTTCTTCAATTTGTGGTGTGCACATGAGGGATATCAGGACTTAATAAAGGAGGTTTGGTTTACCTGACTGCTCAAGCCTGTTTTGAGGAAGTTTAATGCAAAGATTGGTGAAGTAGCTAGTAATTTGAAACAAGCTACTAAAAGGCTTGATGCAGCTCAGGATGCAGTGCATAACAACCCTAATGCTGTAGAGATCAGAGAGGAATATGATGCTGCTCAGCAGTTAAAAAAAGCAAAGTCAGACTACCTGACTTTTTTGAAGCAGAAAGCTAAGGAGGACTGGATATGTTGGGGGGATGATAACACTGCTATCTTTCATCAGGCTGTTAAAGCTAGACTCAACAAGAACAGAATTAATACTGTTCAAGATAATGCAGAAGAATGGATTATGGATCCTCAAGGGGTTTGTGCTCAATTCATAAATCATTTCTCTAGATTTATGAATGATACACAACCAGTATCCAAGATCAAAGCTAGAATTATACAACAGGGTGAAGTCCTATCTGAGGAGCTACAAGCTGCACTAAATATGTCTTTTTCTCCTGCTGAAATCAAAGAAGCAATTTGGTCCATACCTGATGATAAAGCTCCAGGCATTGATGGCTATGGGAGCTATTTCTTTAAAGCAAGCTGGGAGATTGTAGGTCCAGATATGATAGCTGCTATTCAGGAGTTCTTCCAAACAGGTGACATGCTTAAAGTAGTTAATACTACCTCCATTTCTTTAGTACCTTAAGTGAACTGTCCTAAAAGAGTTCATGAATATAGGCCAATTGCATGCTGTTCAGTTCTGTATAAGTGCATTTCTAAGCTAATTTGCTCTAGGCTTAAAAATGTTCTGCCTCATATAGTCTCCCAAAGCCAGGGGGCTTTCATTTGTGGTAGGAGTATACTTAATAATATCTTGATTTGCCAAAACCTAGTAAGGTATTATGCTAGGAAGCACTCAACTCCAAGCTGCATGATGAAGATTGATCTATAGAAAGCATATGATACTGTTGAATGGGCTTTTGTGTAGGATTTATTGGAGGCTATGAAGTTCCCAAAACACTTCATTAAGATCATTATGGCATGTGTCACAACTGTCAGTTTCACTTTGCTCATTAATGGAACTAGTCAAGGCTTCTTCTGCTCAAAAAGGGGTTTAAGACAAGGAGATCCAGTGTCCCCTTTGTTGTTCACTCTATGCATGGAGTATTTGACAAGAACATTAAAATATCTAGGGGGCAGGAAAGATTTTAAATTCCACCCTAGATGTGCTGAATTGAAACTAAACACTTTATGCTTTGCTGATGATTTGGTTGTTTTCTATAAAGGAGAGATTCAAAGTGCAAGACTGTTGCTTCAGGGTCTTAAGCATTTTGATATTGTGTCAGGTCTAGTGGCTAACAAGGGGAAATCTGAGCTTTTCCATGTTAACATGGCTGAGAATGATGTTTTGAAGTTGACACACAAATCTGGATTCCAGTTGGGATCTTTGCCCTTCAAATACTTGGGGATGCCCATCTGTAACAGGAAACTCACTTCTCATGATTGTGATCACCTGATCAACAAGATCATGCAGAGGATCAAAGTCTGGCAAACAAGACACCTCTCCTTTGCTGGTAGATTACAACTAGTAAATTCTGTCCTTATGAGTATATGTACATACTGGATGCAGATAATTGTGCTCCCTAAAGCAGTCATTGCAAGAGTTAACCAACTCTGTAGAAGATTTCTTTGGGAGGGGAAAGCAGAAGGCTGCAAATCTGGATTTGTTAAATGGGATTCAATCTGTAAGCCTAGGAAACATGGGGGCTTGGGTGTGAGAGATTTGTCTCTGTGGAACAAGGTTGCAGTGGGAAAAATTGCTTGGCAAATAGCAGAGAAGAAAGACAACCTCTGGGTTAAATGGGTACAAAGTGTTTATTTGAAAGGGGAAGAGTGGTGGGGGTACAAACCAACCACAACTAGTAGTTGGGTATGGAAACAGCTCTGTAAGATCAAAAATCAGTTGCAAGTTTGGCTCCTTCAACCTTGATGGCCCACTGGTACCTATTCCATTGCTAAGATTTATCATGGCATTGAGAATATGGGGGCCAAAGTGGAATGACATGGCATCATTTGGAGCAAGCTAGCTATGCCTAAACATAATTTCCTGTGGTAGGTGGCAGTTCATCAAAGACTCCCAGTTAGGGAAAGGATAGCTAGATTCATGGCATGTGAATCTCAATTATGCTGCATCTGTGAAGCTCAACCAGAAACACACCAACATCTATTCTTTGAATGCCAGTACACAAGAGGGGTTTGGCAGGAACTTGGACACTCGTTAGGTGTTCAGCAGCAGCAGTGTGGTAGTATTCAACAACTGGTAAACTGGCTCAGAAGGAGGAAGAAGCTAACCTATGTACAACAGCAAGTAGTCATAGCAACTATTGCTGGCATGCTATACCATGTGTGGAGGGCAAGGAATCAGGTTCTATGGCTAGCCAAAGCACCATCAATCAGCTACACAGTCAAAATGATCAAGTTTTTTGTTATTCAAAGATAAACTATTCTTTACACTTGTAAATTGAAAGTCAAAGATAGGGAATGGCTTCATAAGATTTGTAATTAGTCATACATATATGTTCCTTGAGTTGGGGTTTGTCCCATCCAAGAGGAGATAGGTTGTAAAAAGGATTTTTTGGTGATATGTCATTTTTTAATTTACCAAAAAAAAAAAAAAGCTTTCAAAAAAATATTTTCAGATTGAGACGAAATTTTTGTGGTAGGTTTCAATGACCAAAAAAATATGAAATACCATATATGGGGCCAAAAGGCCGTCGTATGAGGTGGTTTTGAGTCACATATGCTCCGTAACAGCAATCAGTCAACGTTGATGGAAAAAAAGGTTTCAAAAAAAAGTTTCCAGATTGGGAAGAAATTTTGGTGGTAGGTTTCAATGACCAAAATAACATGAAATACTAAATATGGGGCCAACAACCGTCGTATAAGGTGGTTTTGAGTCACATATGCTCCTTAAGGGCACTCAGTCTACGTTGATGGAAAAAAAGGTTTCAAAAAAAAATTTCCAGATTAGGACGAAATTTTGGTGGTAGGTTTCAATGACCAAAAAAATATGAAATGCCAAATATGGGGCCAAACATCCGTCGTATGACGTGGTTTTGAGTCACAAATGCTCCTTAAGGGCACTCAGTCCACGTTGATGGAAAAAAGGTATCAAAAAAATTCCAGATGGAGACGAAATTTTTGTGGTAGGTTTTAATGACCAAAAAAATATGAAATGCCAAATATGGGGCCAAACGACCGTCGTATGAGGTGGTTTTGAGTCAAATATGCTCCATAACGACACTCAGTCTACGTTGATGGAAAAAAGATTTCAAAAAAATGTTTCCAGATTGAGAAGAAATTTTGGTGGTAGGTTTCAATGACCAAAAACATATCAAATACCAAATATGGGGCCAAACGGCCATCGTATGAGGTGGTTTTGAGTCACTTATGCTTCTTAAGGGTACTAAGTCTACCTGATCGAAAAAAGGTTTCAAAAAAAAGTTTCGAGATTGGGACGAAATTTTGCTGGTAGGTTTCAATGACCAAAAATATATGAAATACCAAAGATGGGGTCAAACTGCCGTCGTATGAGGTGGTTTTGAGTCACATATGCTCCGTAACGGTACTCGGTCCACGCTCATGGAAAAAAAGGATTCAAAAAAATATGTTTTCAGATTGAGACGAAATTTTTGTGGTGGGTTTCGATAACCCAAAAAATATGAAATACCAAATATGGGGCCAAACGGCCGTCGTATGAGGTGGTTTTGAATCACATATGCTCTGTAACAGCACTCATTTCACGTCGATGGAAAAAAAGTTTTCAAAAAAAATTCTAGATTGAGACAAAATTTTTGTGGTAGGTTTCAATAACCAAAAAAATATGAAATACCAAATATGGGGCCAAACGGCCATCGTATGAGGGGTTTGAAACAAATATGCTCCATAATAGCACTCATTCGACGTTGATGGAAAAAAAGATTAAAAAAAAAATTCCAGATTGAGACAAAATTTTTGTGTTCAATGACCAAAAAAATATGAAATACCAAATATGGGGCCAAACGGCCGTCGTTTGAGGTGGTTTTGAATCACTTATGCTCCGTAACAGCACTCACTCCATGTTGATGGAAAAAAAGTTTTCAAAATAAAAATTCAGATTAAGACGAAATTTTTGTGGTAGGTTTTAATAACCAAAAAAAATATGAAATACTTAATATGGGGCCAAACGGCCGTCGTATGATGTGGTTTTGAGTCACTTATGCTTCTTAAGGGCACTAAGTCTACGTTGATAGAAAAAAGGTTTCAAAAAAAAGTTTCCAGATTGGGACGAAATTTTGTTGGTAGGTTTGAATGACCAAAAATATTTGAAATACCAAAGATAGGGTCAAACGACCGTCCTATGAGGTGGTTTTGAGTCACATATGCTCCGTAACGGTACTCTGTCCACGCTGATGGAAAAAAAGGTTTGAAAAAAATGTTTTCAGATTGAGACAAATTTTTTGTGGTAGGTTTCAATAACCAAAAAAATATGAAATACCAAATATAGGGCCAAACGGCCGTCGTATGAGGTGGTTTTGAGTCACATATGCTCCTTAACGGCACTCAGTCTACGTTGATGGAAAAAATGGTTTCAAAAAAATGTTTCCAAATTGGGAAGAAATTTTGGTGGTAGGTTTCAATAACCAAAAAAAATATGAAATACCAAAGATAGGGTCAAACGGCCGTCGTATGAGGTGGTTTTGAGTCACATATGCTCCTTAACAACACTCAGTCTACGTTAATGGAATAAAAGGTTTCAAAAAAATGTTTCCAAACTGGGAAGAAATTTTGATGGTAGGCTTCAATACCCAAAAAATATGAAATACCAAAGATAGGGTCAAACGGCCGTCGTATGAGGTGGTTTTGAGTCACATATGCTCGTAACGGCACTCAGTCTATGTTGATGGGAAAAAATGTTCAAAAAAAGTTTCCAGATTGGGAAGAAATTTTCGTGGTAGGTTACAACGATCAAAAAAATATGAAATTCGAAATATGGGGCCAAACGGCCGTCGTATGAGGTGGTTTTGAATCACATATGCTCCGTAACAGCACTCACTACACGTTGATGTAAAAAAAGGTTTCAAAAACATAATTCCAGATTAAGCCGATATTTTTGTGGTAGGTTTTAATGACCCAAAAATATGAAATACCAAATATGGGCCCAACAACCGTCGTATGAGGTGGTTTTGAGTCACATATGCTCATTAAGGGCACTCAGTCTACGTTGATGGAAAAAAAGGTTTCAAAAAATAGTTTCCAGATTAGGACGAAATTTTGGTGGTAGGTTTCAATGACAAAAAAAATATGAAATGCCAAATATGGGGCCAAACAGCCGTCGTATGAGGTTGTTTTGAGTCACAAAAGCTCCTTAAGGACACTCAGTCCACGTTGATGTAAAAAAAGGTTTCAAAAAAATTCCAGATTGAGACGAAATTTTTGTGGAAGGTTTCAATGACCAAAAATATATGAAATACCAAAGACGGGGTCAAACAGCCGTCGTGTGAGGTGGTTTTTAGTCACATATGCTCCGTAACAGTACTCGGTCCACGCTGATGGAAAAAAAGGTTTCAAAAAAATGTTTTCAGATTGAGACGAAATTTTTGTGGTAGGTTTCAATAACCAAAATAATATGAAATACCAAATATGGGGCCAAACGGCCGTCGTATGAGGTGGTTTTGAAACAAATATGCTCTGTAACAACACTCATTCGACGTTGAAGGAAATATGGGTTTCGAAAAAAAATTCCAGATTGAGACGAAATTTTAGTGGTAGGTTTTAATGACCAAAAAAATATGAAATACCAAATATGGGGCCAAACGGCCGTCGTATGAGGTGGTTTTGAGTCACTTATGTTTCTTAAGGGCACTGAGTCTACGTTGATAGAAAAAAGGTTTCAAAAAAAAGTTTCCAGATTGGGACGAAATTTTGTTGGTAGGTTTCAATGACCAAAAATATATGAAATACCAAAGATGGGGTCAAACGGCCGTCGTATGAGGTGGTTTTGAGTCACATATGATCCTTAACGACACTCAGTCTATGTTGATGGAAAAAATGTTTGAAAAAAAAGTTTCAGATTGGGAAGAAATTTTGGTGGTAGGTTTCAATGACCAAAAAAATATGAAATACCAAATATGGGGCCAATAGGCCGTCGTATGAGGTGGTTCTGAATCACATATGCTCCGTAACATAACTCACTCCACGTTGATGTAAAAAAAGGTTTCAAAAAAAAAATTCCAGATTAAGCCGATATTTTTGTGGTTGGTTTTAATGACCCAAAAAAATATGAAATACCAAATATGGGGCCAACAACCGTCGTATGAGGTGGTTTTGAGTCACATATGCCCCTTAAGGGCACTCAGTCTACGTTGATGGAAAAAAAAGGTTTCAAAAAAAAGTTTCCAGAATAGGACGAAATTTTGGTGGTAGGTTTCAATGACCAAAAAAATATGCAATGCCAAATATGGGGCCAAACAGCCGTCGTATGAGGTGGTTTTGAGTCACAAATGCTCCTTAAGGACACTCAGTCCACGTCGTTGGAAAAATAGGTTTCAAAAAAATTCCAGATTGAGACAAAATTTTTGTGGTAGGTTTAAATGACCAAAAAAATATGAAAAACCAAATATTGGGCCAAACGACCGTCGTATGAGGTGGTTTTGAGTCAAATATGCTCCATAACGACACTCATTTCACGTTGATGGAAAAAAAGGTTTCAAAAAAAAAAATCCAGATTGAGACAAAATTTTTGTGGTAGGTTTCAATAACCAAAAAAATTGAAATACCAAAAATGGGGCCAAACGGCCGTCGTATGAGGTGGTTTTGAGTCTAAAATGCTCCATAACGACACTCAGTCTACGTTGATGGAAAAAAAGATTTCAAAAAAATGTTTCCAGATTGAGACGAAATTTTGGTAGTAAGTTTCAATGACCAAAAACATATCAAATACCAAATATGGGGCCAAACGGCCATCGTATCAGGTGGTTTTGAGTCACTTATGCTTCTTAAGGGCACTAAGTATACGTTGAGTGAAAAAAGGTTTCAAAAAAAACTTTCGAGATTGGGAAGAAATTTTGTTGGTAGGTTTCAATGACCAAAAATATATGTAATACCAAAGATGGGGTCAAACTGCCGTCGTATGAGGTGGTTTTGAGTCACATAAACTCCGTAAAGGTACTCGGTCCACGCTCATGGAAAAAAAGGTTTCAAAAAAATGTTTCAGATTGAGACGAAATTTTTGTGGTGGGTTTCGATACCCCAAAAAATATGAAATACCAAATATAGGGCCAAACGGCCGTCGTATGAGGTGGTTTTGAGTCACATATGCTCCTTAACGGCACTCAGTCTACGTTGATGGAAAAAAAGGTTTCAAAAAAATGTTTCCAAATTGGGAAGAAATTTTGGTGGTAGGTTTCAATAACCAAAAAAATATGAAATACCAAAGATAGGGCCAAACGGCCGTCGTATGAGGTGGTTTTGAGTCACATATGCTCCTTAACGACACTCAGTCTACGTTAATGGAATAAAAGGTTTCAAAAAAATGTTTCCAAACTGGGAAGAAATTTTGATGGTAGGCTTCAATACCCAAAAAAATATGAAATACCAAAGATAGGGTCAAACGGCCGTCGTATGAGGTGGTTTTGAGTCACATATGCTCGTAACGGCACTCAGTCTATGTTGATGGGAAAAAATGTTCAAAAAAAAGTTTCCAGATTGGGAAGAAATTTTCGTGGTAGGTTTCAACGATCAAAAAAATATGAAATTCGAAATATGGGGCCAAACGGCCGTCGTATGAGGTGGTTTTGAATCACATATGCTCCGTAACAGCACTCACTACACGTTGATGTAAAAAAAGGTTTCAAAAACATAATTCCAGATTAAGCCGATATTTTTGTGGTAGGTTTTAATGACCCAAAAAATATGAAATACCAAATATGGGCCCAACAACCGTCGTATGAGGTGGTTTTGAGTCACATATGCTCATTAAGGGCACTCAGTCTACGTTGATGGAAAAAAAAGGTTTCAAAAAATAGTTTCCAGATTAGGACGAAATTTTGGTGGTAGGTTTCAATGACAAAAAAAATATGAAATGCCAAATATGGGGCCAAACAGCCGTCGTATGAGGTTGTTTTGAGTCACAAAAGCTCCTTAAGGACACTCAGTCCACGTTGATGTAAAAAGGTTTCCAAAAAATTCCAGATTGAGACGAAATTTTTGTGGAAGGTTTCAATGACCAAAAATATATGAAATACCAAAGACGGGGTCAAACAGCCGTCGTGTGAGGTGGTTTTTAGTCACATATGCTCCGTAACAGTACTCGGTCCACGCTGATGGAAAAAAAGGTTTCAAAAAAATGTTTTCAGATTGAGACGAAATTTTTGTGGTAGGTTTCAATAACCAAAATAATATGAAATACCAAATATGGGGCCAAACGGCCGTCGTATGAGGTGGTTTTGAAACAAATATGCTCTGTAACAACACTCATTCGACGTTGAAGGAAATATGGGTTTCGAAAAAAATTCCAGATTGAGACGAAATTTTAGTGGTAGGTTTTAATGACCAAAAAAATATGAAATACCAAATATGGGGCCAAACGGCCGTCGTATGAGGTGGTTTTGAGTCACTTATGTTTCTTAAGGGCACTGAGTCTACGTTGATAGAAAAAAGGTTTCAAAAAAAAGTTTCCAGATTGGGACGAAATTTTGTTGGTAGGTTTCAATGACCAAAAATATATGAAATACCAAAGATGGGGTCAAACGGCCGTCGTATGAGGTGGTTTTGAGTCACATATGATCCTTAACGACACTCAGTCTATGTTGATGGAAAAAATGTTTGAAAAAAAGTTTCAGATTGGGAAGAAATTTTGGTGGTAGGTTTCAATGACCAAAAAAATATGAAATACCAAATATGGGGCCAATAGGCCGTCGTATGAGGTGGTTCTGAATCACATATGCTCCGTAACATAACTCACTCCACGTTGATGTAAAAAAAGGTTTCAAAAAAAAAATTCCAGATTAAGCCGATATTTTTGTGGTAGGTTTTAATGACCCAAAAAAATATGAAATACCAAATATGGGGCCAACAACCGTCGTATGAGGTGGTTTTGAGTCACATATGCCCCTTAAGGGCACTCAGTCTACGTTGATGGAAAAAAAAGGTTTCAAAAAAAAGTTTCCTGAATAGGACGAAATTTTGGTGGTAGGTTTCAATGACCAAAAAAATATGCAATGCCAAATATGGGGCCAAAGAGCCGTCGTATGAGGTGGTTTTGAGTCACAAATGCTCCTTAAGGACACTCAGTCCACGTCGTTGGAAAAATAGGTTTCAAAAAAAATTCCAGATTGAGACAAAATTTTTGTGGTAGGTTTAAATGACCAAAAAAATATGAAAAACCAAATATTGGGCCAAACGACCGTCGTATGAGGTGGTTTTGAGTCAAATATGCTCCATAACGACACTCATTTCACGTTGATGGAAAAAAAGGTTTCAAAAAAAAAAATCCAGATTGAGACAAAATTTTTGTGGTAGGTTTCAATAACCAAAAAAATTGAAATACCAAAAATGGGGCCAAACGGCCGTCGTATGAGGTGGTTTTGAGTCTAAAATGCTCCATAACGACACTCAGTCTACGTTGATGGAAAAAAAGATTTCAAAAAAATGTTTCCAGATTGAGACGAAATTTTGGTAGTAAGTTTCAATGACCAAAAACATATCAAATACCAAATATGGGGCCAAACGGCCATCGTATCAGGTGGTTTTGAGTCACTTATGCTTCTTAAGGGCACTAAGTATACGTTGAGTGAAAAAAGGTTTCAAAAAAAACTTTCGAGATTGGGAAGAAATTTTGTTGGTAGGTTTCAATGACCAAAAATATATGTAATACCAAAGATGGGGTCAAACTGCCGTCGTATGAGGTGGTTTTGAGTCACATAAACTCCGTAAAGGTACTCGGTCCACGCTCATGGAAAAAAAGGTTTCAAAAAAATGTTTCAGATTGAGACGAAATTTTTGTGGTGGGTTTCGATACCCCAAAAAATATGAAATACCAAATATGGGGCCAAACGGCCGTCGTATGAGGTGGTTTTGAATCACATATGCTCTGTAACAGCACTCATTTCACGTCGATGGAAAAAAAGTTTTCAAAAAAAATTCCAGATTGAGAAGAATTTTTTTTGGTAGGTTTCAATAACCAAAAAAATATGGAATACCAAGTATGGGGCCAAACGGCCGTCGTATGAGGTGGTTTTGAAACAAATATGCTCCATAACAGCACTCATTCGACATTGTTGGAAAAAAAGATTTCCAAAAAAAATTCCAGATTGAGACGAAATTTTTGTGTTAAATGACCAAAAAAATATGAAATACCAAATATGGGGCCAAACGGCCGTCGTATGAGGTGGTTTTGAGTCACTTATTCTTCTTAAGGGCACTAAGTCTACGTAGAAGAAAAAAAGTTTCAGATTCGGAAGAAATTTTGTTGGTAGGTTTCAATGACCAAAAATATATGAAATACCAAAGATGGGGTCAAACTGCCGTCGTATGAGGTGGTTTTGAGTCACATAAATTCCGTAAAGGTACTCGGTCCACGCTCATGGAAAAAAAGGTTTCAAAAAATTGTTTCAGATTGAGACGAAATTTTTGTGGTGGATTTCGATACCCCAAAAAATATGAAATACCAAATATGGGGCCAAACGGCCGTCGTATGAGGTGGTTTTGAATCACATATGCTCTGTAACAGCACTCATTTCACGTTGATGGAAAAAAAAGGTTTTAAAAAAAAATTCCAGATTGAGACGAAATTTTTGTGGTAGGTTTCAATAACCAAAAAAATATTAAATATCAAATATGGGGCCAAACGGCCGTCGTATGAGGTGGTTTTGAAACAAATATGCTCCGTAACAACACTCATTCGACGTCGAAGGAAACAAAGGTTTCAAAAAAAAATTCCAGATTGAGACGAAATTTTAGTGGTAGGTTTCAATGACCAAAAAAATATGAAATACCAAATATGGGGCCAAACGGCCGTCGTATGAGGTGGTTTTGAATGACATATGCTCCGTAACAGCACTCACTCCATGTTGAAGGAAAAAAAGGTTTCAAAAAAAAAAATTCCAAATTAAGACGAAATTTTGTGGTAGGTTTTAATAACCAAAAAAAGTATGAAATACCTAATATGGGGCCAAACGGCCGTTGTATGAGGTGGTTTTGAGTCACTTATGCTCCTTAAGGACACTCAGTCCACGTTGATGGAAAAAAAGGTTTCAAAAAAAATTCCAGATTGAGACGAAATTTTTGTAGTAGGTTTAAATGACCAAACAAAAAATGAAAAACCAAATATGGGGCCAAACGACCGTCGTATGAGGTGGTTTTGAGTCAAATATGCTCCATAACGACACTCATTTCTCGTTGATGCAAAAAAAGGTTTGAAAAAAAAATCCAGATTGAGACGAAATTTTTGTGGTAGGTTTCAATAACCAAAAAAATTGAAATACCATATATGGGGCCAAACGGCCGTCGTATGAGGTGGTTTTGAATCACATATGCTCTGTAACAGCACAAGTTTCACGTCGATGGAAAAAAAGTTTTCAAAAAAAATTCCAGATTGAGACGAATTTGTTTTGGTAGGTTTCAATAACCAAAAAAATATGGAATACCAAGTATGGGGCCAAACGGCCGTCGTATGAGGTGGTTTTGAAACAAATATGCTCCATAACAGCACTCATTCGACATTGTTGGAAAAAAAGATTTCAAAAAAAATTCCAGATTGAGACGAAATTTTTGTGTTCAATGACCAAAAAAATATGAAATACCAAATATGGGGCCAAATGGCCGTCGTATGAGGTGGTTTTGAATCACATATGCTCCGTAACAGCACTCACTCCATGTTGATGGAAAAAAGGTTTCAAAAAAAAATTTCAGATTAAGACGAAATTTTTGTGGTAGGTTTTAATAACCAAAAAAATATGAAATACTTAATATGGGGCCAAACGGCCGTCGTATGATGTGGTTTTGAGTCACTTATGCTTCTTAAGGGCACTGAGTCTACGTTGATAGAAAAAAAATTCAAAAAAATGTTTCCAGATTGGGAAGAAATTTTGGTGGTAGGTTTCAATGACCAAAAAAATTTTAAATACAAAATATGGGGCCAAACGGCCGTCGTATGAGGTGGTTTTGAGTCACTTATTCTTCTTAAGGGCACTAAGTCTACGTAGAAGAAAAAAGTTTCAGATTCGGACGAAATTTTTGTGGTAGGTATCCATGACCAAAAATATACGAAATACCAAAGACGGGGTCAAACAACCGTCGTATGAGGTGGTTTTGAATCACATATGCTCCGTAACGGTACTCGGTCCATGCTGATGGAAAAAAAGGTTTCAAAAAAATGTTTTCAGATTGAGACGAAATTTTTGTGGTAGGTTTCAATAACCAAAAAATATGAAATACCAAATATGGGGCCAAACGGCCGTCGTATGAGGTGGTTTTGAATCACATATACTCTGTAACAGCACTCATTTCACGTTGATGGAAAAAAAAGGTTTTAAAAAAAAATTCCAGATTGAGACGAAATTTTTGTGGTAGGTTTCAATAACAAAAAAAATTTGAAATACCAAATATGGGGCCAAACGGCCGTCGTATGAGGTGGTTTTGATACAAATATGCTCCGTAACAACACTCATTCGACGTTGAAGGAAACAAAGGTTTAAAAAAAATTCCGGATTGAGACGAAATTTTAGTGGTAGGTTTCAATGACCAAAAAAATATGAAATACCAAATATGGGGCCAAACGGCCGTCGTATGAGGTGGTTTTGAGTCACATATTCTTCTTAAGGGCACTAAGTCTACGTTGAAGAAAAAAGTTTCAAAAAAAGTTTCAGATTCGGACGAAATTTTTGTGGTAGGTTTCAATGACCAAAAATATATGAAATACCAAAGACGGGGTCAAACAGCCGTCGTATGAGGTGGTTTTGAGTCACAAATGCTCCGTAACAGTACTCGGTCCACGCTGATGGAAAAAAAGGTTTCAAAAAAATGTTTTCAGATTGAGATGAATTTTTTGTGGTAGGTTTCAATAACCAAAAAAATATGAAATACCAAATATGGGGCCAAACAGCCGTTGTATGAGGTGGTTTTGAATCACATATGCTCCGTAACAGCACTCACTCCATGTTGAAGGAAAAAAGGTTTCAATAATAAAAAATTCCAGATTAAGATGAAATTTTTGTGGTAGGTTTTAATAACCAAAAAAAATATGAAATACCTAATATGGGGCCAAACGGCCGTCGTATGAGGTGGTTTTGAGTCACTTTTGCTTCTTAAGGGCACTGAGTCTACGTTGATAGAAAAAAGGTTTCAAAAAAAGTTTCCAGATTGGGACGAAATTTTGTTGGTAGGTTTCTATGACCAAAAATATATGAAATACCAAAGATGGGGTCAAACGGCCGTCGTATGAGGTGGTTTTGAGTCACATATGATCCTTAACGACACTCAGTCTATGTTGATGGAAAAAATGTTTATAAAAAAGTTTTCAGATTGGGAAGAAATTATGGTGGTAGGTTTCAATGACCAAAAAAATATGAAATACCAAATATGGGGCCAAACGGCCGTCGTATGAGGTGGTTTTGAATCACATACGCTCCGTAACATAACTCACTCCACGTTGATGTAAAAAAAGTTTCAAAAAAATAATTCCAGATTAAGCCGATATTTTTGTGGTAGGTTTTAATGACCCAAAAAAATTTGAAATACCAAATATGGGGCCAACAATCGTCGTATGAGGTGGTTTTGAGTCACATATGCTCCTTAAGGGCACTCAGTCTACGTTGATGGAAAAAAGGTTTCAAAAAAAGTTTCCAGATTAGGACAAAATTTTGGTGGTAGGTTTCAATGACCAAAAAAATATGAAATGCCAAATATGGGGCCAAACAGCCGTCGTATGAGGTGGTTTTGAGTCACAAATGCTCCTTAAGGACACTCAGTCCACGTTGATGGAAAAAAGGTTTCAAAAAAAATTCCAGATTGAGACGAAATTTTGTAGTAGGTTTAAATGACCAAAAAAATATGAAAAACCAAATATGGGGCCAAACGACCGTCGTATGAGGTGGTTTTGAGTCAAATATGCTCCATAACGACACTCATTTCTCGTTGATGCAAAAAAAGGTTTGAAAAAAAAAATCTAGATTGAGACGAAATTTTTGTGGTAGGTTTCAATAACCAAAAAAATTGAAATACCATATATGGGGCCAAACGGCCGTCGTATGAGGTGGTTTTGAATCACATATGCTCTGTAACAGCACAAGTTTCACGTCGATGGAAAAAAAGTTTTCAAAAAAAATTCCAGATTGAGACGAATTTTTTTTGGTAGGTTTTAATAACCAAAAAAATATGGAATACCAAGTATGGGGCCAAACGGCCGTCGTATGAGGTGGTTTTGAAACAAATATGCTCCATAACAGCACTCATTCGACATTGTTGGAAAAAAGATTTCAAAAAAAATTCCAGATTGAGACGAAATTTTTGTGTTCAATGACCAATAAAATATGAAATACCAAATATGGGGCCAAATGGCCGTCGTATGAGGTGGTTTTGAATCACATATGCTCCGTAACAGCACTCACTCCATGTTGATGGAAAAAAAGGTTTCAAAAAAAAATTTCAGATTAAGACGAAATTTTTGTGGTAGGTTTTAATAACCAAAAAAAATATGAAATACTTAATATGGGGCCAAACGGCCGTCGTATGATGTGGTTTTGAGTCACTTATGCTTCTTAAGGGCACTGAGTCTACGTTGATAGAAAAAAAATTCAAAAAAATGTTTCCAGATTGGGAAGAAATTTTGGTGGTAGGTTTCAATGACCAAAAAAATTTTAAATACAAAATATGGGGCCAAACGGCCGTCGTATGAGGTGGTTTTGAGTCACTTATTCTTCTTAAGGGCACTAAGTCTACGTAGAAGAAAAAAAGTTTCAGATTCGGACGAAATTTTAGTGGTAGGTATCCATGACCAAAAATATACGAAATACCAAAGACGGGGTCAAACAACCATCGTATGAGGTGGTTTTGAATCACATATGCTCCGTAACGGTACTCGGTCCATGCTGATGGAAAAAAAAGGTTTCAAAAAAATGTTTTCAGATTGAGACGAAATTTTTGTGGTAGGTTTCAATAACCAAAAAAATATGAAATACCAAATATGGGGCCAAACGGCCGTCGTATGAGGTGGTTTTGAATCACATATGCTCTGTAACAGCACTCATTTCACGTTGATGGAAAAAAAGGTTTTAAAAAAAATTCCAGATTGAGACGAAATTTTTGTGGTAGGTTTCAATAACAAAAAAAATTTGAAATACCAAATATGGGGCCAAACGGCCGTCGTATGAGGTGGTTTTGATACAAATATGCTCCGTAACAACACTCATTCGACGTTGAAGGAAACAAAGGTTTAAAAAAAATTCCGGATTGAGACGAAATTTTAGTGGTAGGTTTCAATGACCAAAAAAATATGAAATACCAAATATGGGGCCAAACGGCCGTCGTATGAGGTGGTTTTGAGTCACATATTCTTCTTAAGGGCACTAAGTCTACGTTGAAGAAAAAAAGTTTCAAAAAAAGTTTCAGATTCGGACGAAATTTTTGTGGTAGGTTTCAATGACCAAAAATATATGAAATACCAAAGACGGGGTCAAACAGCCGTCGTATGAGGTGGTTTTGAGTCACAAATGCTCCGTAACAGTACTCGGTCCACGCTGATGGAAAAAAAGGTTTCAAAAAAATGTTTTCAGATTGAGATGAATTTTTTGTGGTAGGTTTCAATAACCAAAAAAATATGAAATACCAAATATGGGGCCAAACGGCCGTTGTATGAGGTGGTTTTGAATCACATATGCTCCGTAACAGCACTCACTCCATGTTGAAGGAAAAAAAGGTTTCAATAATAAAAAATTCCAGATTAAGATGAAATTTTTGTGGTAGGTTTTAATAACCAAAAAAAATATGAAATACCTAATATGGGGCCAAACGGCCGTCGTATGAGGTGGTTTTGAGTCACTTTTGCTTCTTAAGGGCACTGAGTCTACGTTGATAGAAAAAAGGTTTCAAAAAAAAGTTTCCAGATTGGGACGAAATTTTGTTGGTAGGTTTCTATGACCAAAAATATATGAAATACCAAAGATGGGGTCAAACGGCCGTCGTATGAGGTGGTTTTGAGTCACATATGATCCTTAACGACACTCAGTCTATGTTGATGGAAAAAATGTTTATAAAAAAGTTTTCAGATTGGGAAGAAATTATGGTGGTAGGTTTCAATGACCAAAAAAATATGAAATACCAAATATGGGGCCAAACGGCCGTCGTATGAGGTGGTTTTGAATCACATACGCTCCGTAACATAACTCACTCCACGTTGATGTAAAAAAAAGTTTCAAAAAAATAATTCCAGATTAAGCCGATATTTTTGTGGTAGGTTTTAATGACCCAAAAAAATTTGAAATACCAAATATGGGGCCAACAATCGTCGTATGAGGTGGTTTTGAGTCACATATGCTCCTTAAGGGCACTCAGTCTACGTTGATGGAAAAAAAGGTTTCAAAAAAAAGTTTCCAGATTAGGACAAAATTTTGGTGGTAGGTTTCAATGACCAAAAAAATATGAAATGCCAAATATGGGGCCAAACAGCCGTCGTATGAGGTGGTTTTGAGTCACAAATGCTCCTTAAGGACACTCAGTCCACGTTGATGGAAAAAAAGGTTTCAAAAAAAATTCCAGATTGAGACGAAATTTTTTAGTAGGTTTAAATGACCAAAAAAATATGAAAAACCAAATATGGGGCCAAACGACCGTCGTATGAGGTGGTTTTGAGTCAAATATGCTCCATAACGACACTCATTTCTCGTTGATGCAAAAAAAGGTTTGAAAAAAAAATCTAGATTGAGACGAAATTTTTGTGGTAGGTTTCAATAACCAAAAAAATTGAAATACCATATATGGGGCCAAACGGCCGTCGTATGAGGTGGTTTTGAATCACATATGCTCTGTAACAGCACAAGTTTCACGTCGATGGAAAAAAAGTTTTCAAAAAAAATTCCAGATTGAGACGAATTTTTTTTGGTAGGTTTTAATAACCAAAAAAATATGGAATACCAAGTATGGGGCCAAACGGCCGTCGTATGAGGTGGTTTTGAAACAAATATGCTCCATAACAGCACTCATTCGACATTGTTGGAAAAAAAGATTTCAAAAAAAAATTCCAGATTGAGACGAAATTTTTGTGTTCAATGACCAATAAAATATGAAATACCAAATATGGGGCCAAATGGCCGTCGTATGAGGTGGTTTTGAATCACATATGCTCCGTAACAGCACTCACTCCATGTTGATGGAAAAAAGGTTTCAAAAAAAATTTCAGATTAAGACGAAATTTTTGTGGTAGGTTTTAATAACCAAAAAAATATGAAATACTTAATATGGGGCCAAACGGCCGTCGTATGATGTGGTTTTGAGTCACTTATGCTTCTTAAGGGCACTGAGTCTACGTTGATAGAAAAAAATTCAAAAAAATGTTTCCAGATTGGGAAGAAATTTTGGTGGTAGGTTTCAATGACCAAAAAAATTTTAAATACAAAATATGGGGCCAAACGGCCGTCGTATGAGGTGGTTTTGAGTCACTTATTCTTCTTAAGGGCACTAAGTCTACGTAGAAGAAAAAAAGTTTCAGATTCGGACGAAATTTTAGTGGTAGGTATCCATGACCAAAAATATACGAAATACCAAAGACGGGGTCAAACAACCATCGTATGAGGTGGTTTTGAATCACATATGCTCCGTAACGGTACTCGGTCCATGCTGATGGAAAAAAAAGGTTTCAAAAAAATGTTTTCAGATTGAGACGAAATTTTTGTGGTAGGTTTCAATAACCAAAAAAATATGAAATACCAAATATGGGGCCAAACGGCCGTCGTATGAGGTGGTTTTGAATCACATATGCTCTGTAACAGCACTCATTTCACGTTGATGGAAAAAAAAGGTTTTAAAAAAAAATTCCAGATTGAGACGAAATTTTTGTGGTAGGTTTCAATAACAAAAAAAATTTGAAATACCAAATATGGGGCCAAACGGCCGTCGTATGAGGTGGTTTTGATACAAATATGCTCCGTAACAACACTCATTCGACGTTGAAGGAAACAAAGGTTTAAAAAAAAATTCCGGATTGAGACGAAATTTTAGTGGTAGGTTTCAATGACCAAAAAAATATGAAATACCAAATATGGAGCCAAACGGCCGTCGTATGAGGTGGTTTTGAGTCACATATTCTTCTTAAGGGCACTAAGTCTACGTTGAAGAAAAAAAGTTTCAAAAAAAGTTTCAGATTCGGACGAAATTTTTGTGGTAGGTTTCAATGACCAAAAATATATGAAATACCAAAGACGGGGTCAAACAGCCGTCGTATGAGGTGGTTTTGAGTCACAAATGCTCCGTAACAGTACTCGGTCCACGCTGATGGAAAAAAAGGTTTCAAAAAAATGTTTTCAGATTGAGATGAAATTTTTGTGGTAGGTTTCAATAACAAAAAAAATATGAAATACCAAATATGGGGCCAAACGGCCGTTGTATGAGGTGGTTTTGAATCACATATGCTCCGTAACAGCACTCACTCCATGTTGAAGGAAAAAAAGGTTTCAATAATAAAAAATTCTAGATTAAGATGAAATTTTTGTGGTAGGTTTTAATAACCAAAAAAAATATGAAATACCTAATATGGGGCCAAACGGCCGTCGTATGAGGTGGTTTTGAGTCACTTTTGCTTCTTAAGGGCACTGAGTCTACGTTGATAGAAAAAAGGTTTCAAAAAAAAGTTTCCAGATTGGGACGAAATTTTGTTGGTAGGTTTCTATGACCAAAAATATATGAAATACCAAAGATGGGGTCAAACGGCCGTCGTATGAGGTGGTTTTGAGTCACATATGATCCTTAACGACACTCAGTCTATGTTGATGGAAAAAATGTTTATAAAAAAGTTTTCAGATTGGGAAGAAATTATGGTGGTAGGTTTCAATGACCAAAAAAATATGAAATACCAAATATGGGGCCAAACGGCCGTCGTATGAGGTGGTTTTGAATCACATACGCTCCGTAACATAACTCACTCCACGTTGATGTAAAAAAAAGTTTCAAAAAAATAATTCCAGATTAAGCCGATATTTTTGTGGTAGGTTTTAATGACCCAAAAAAATTTGAAATACCAAATATGGGGCCAACAATCGTCGTATGAGGTGGTTTTGAGTCACATATGCTCCTTAAGGGCACTCAGTCTACGTTGATGGAAAAAAAGGTTTCAAAAAAAAGTTTCCAGATTAGGACGAAATTTTGGTGGTAGGTTTCAATGACCAAAAAAATATGAAATGCCAAATATGGGGCCAAACAGCCGTCGTATGAGGTGGTTTTGAGTCACAAATGCTCCTTAAGGACACTCAGTCCACGTTGATGGAAAAAAGGTTTCAAAAAAAATTCCAGATTGAGACGAAATTTTGTAGTAGGTTTAAATGACCAAAAAAATATGAAAAACCAAATATGGGGCCAAACGACCGTCGTATGAGGTGGTTTTGAGTCAAATATGCTCCATAACGACACTCATTTCTCGTTGATGCAAAAAAAGGTTTGAAAAAAAAATCTAGATTGAGACGAAATTTTTGTGGTAGGTTTCAATAACCAAAAAAATTGAAATACCATATATGGGGCCAAACGGCCGTCGTATGAGGTGGTTTTGAATCACATATGCTCTGTAACAGCACAAGTTTCACGTCGATGGAAAAAAGTTTTCAAAAAAAATTCCAGATTGAGACGAATTTTTTTGGTAGGTTTTAATAACCAAAAAAATATGGAATACCAAGTATGGGGCCAAACGGCCGTCGTATGAGGTGGTTTTGAAACAAATATGCTCCATAACAGCACTCATTCGACATTGTTGGAAAAAAAGATTTCAAAAAAAAATTCCAGATTGAGACGAAATTTTTGTGTTCAATGACCAATAAAATATGAAATACCAAATATGGGGCCAAATGGCCGTCGTATGAGGTGGTTTTGAATCACATATGCTCCGTAACAGCACTCACTCCATGTTGATGGAAAAAAAGGTTTCAAAAAAAAATTCAGATTAAGACGAAATTTTTGTGGTAGGTTTTAATAACCAAAAAAAATATGAAATACTTAATATGGGGCCAAACGGCCGTCGTATGATGTGGTTTTGAGTCACTTATGCTTCTTAAGGGCACTGAGTCTACGTTGATAGAAAAAAAATTCAAAAAAATGTTTCCAGATTGGGAAGAAATTTTGGTGGTAGGTTTCAATGACCAAAAAAATTTGAAATACAAAATATAGGGCCAAACGGCCGTCGTATAAGGTGGTTTTGAGTCACTTATTCTTCTTAAGGGCACTAAGTCTACGTAGAAGAAAAAAAGTTTCAGATTCGGACGAAATTTTTGTGGTAGGTTTCCATGACCAAAAATATACGAAATACCAAAGACGGGGTCAAACAACCGTCGTATGAGGTGGTTTTGAATCACATATGCTCCGTAACGGTACTCGGTCCACGCTGATGGAAAAAAAAGGTTTCAAAAAAATGTTTTCAGATTGAGACGAAATTTTTGTGGTAGGTTTCAATAACCAAAAAAATATGAAATACCAAATATGGGGCCAAACGGCCGTCGTATGAGGTGGTTTTGAATCACATATGCTCTGTAACAGTACTCATTTCACGTTGATGGAAAAAAAAGGTTTTAAAAAAAAATTCCAGATTGAGACGAAATTTTTGTGGTAGGTTTCAATAACAAAAAAAATTTGAAATACCAAATATGGGGCCAAACGGCCGTCGTATGAGGTGGTTTTGATACAAATATGCTCCGTAACAACACTCATTCGACGTTGAAGGAAACAAAGGTTTCAAAAAAAAATTCCGGATTGAGACGATATTTTAGTGGTAGGTTTCAATGACCAAAAAAATATGAAATACCAAATATGGGGCCAAACGGCCGTCGTATGAGGTGGTTTTGAATCACATATGCTCCGTAACAGCACTCACTCCATGTTGAAGGAAAAAAGGTTTCAAAAAAAAAAAATTCCAGATTAAGACGAAATTTTGTGGTAGGTTTTAATAACCAAAAAAAGTATGAAATACCTAATATGGGGCCAAACGGCCGTCGTATGAGGTGGTTTTGAGTCACTTATGCTTCTTAAGGGCACTGAGTCTACGTTGATAGAAAAAAGGTTTCAAAAACATGTTTCCAGATTGGGACGAAATTTTGTTGGAAGGTTTCGATGACCAAAAATATATGAAATACCAAAGATAGGGTCAAACGGCCGTCGTATGAGGTGGTTTTGAGTCAAATATGCTCCATAACGACACTTAGTCTACGTTGATGGAAAAAAAGATTTCAATAAAATGTTTCCAGATTGGGACGAAATTTTGGTGGTACATTTCAATGACCAAAAAAATAAGAAATACCAAATATGGGGCCAAACGGCCGTCGTATGAGGTGGTTTTGAGTCACTTATGCTTCTTAGGGCACTAAGTCAACGTTAATAGAAAAAAGGTTTCAAAAAAAAGTTTCCAGATTGGGACGAAATTTTGTTGGTAGGTTTCAATGACCAAAAATATATGAAATACCAAAGATGGGGTCAAACGGCCGTCGTATGAGGTAGTTTTGAGTCACATATGATCCTTAACGACACTCAGTCTATGTTGATGGAAAAAATGTTTGAAAAAAAAGTATTCAGATTGGGAAGAAATTTTGGTGGTAGGTTTCAATGACCAAAAAAATATGATATACGAAATATGGGGCCAAACAGCCGTCGTATGAGGTGGTTTTGAATCACATATGCTCCGTAACAGCACTCACTCCACGTTGATGTTAAAAAAGGTTTAAAAATATAATTCCAGATTAAGCCGATATTTTTTGTGGTAGGTTTTAATGACCCAAAAAAATATGAAATACCAAATATGGGGCCAACAACCGTCGTATGAGGTGGTTTTGAGTCACATATGATCCTTTAGGGCACTCAGTCTACGTTGAGGTGGTTTACTACAGACCTATAGCCTGTTGCACAGTGCTGTATAAAATCATCTCCAAACTCTTATGTTCAAGGTTGAAAAGAGTCCTGCCTGGTCTGGTTAGCCAAAGGCAGAGTGCATTTGTGGCAGGTAGAAGTATCATTGATAATATATTGCTATGTCAAGATCTTGTCAAGCATTATACTAGAAAACAAGCTGCCAGAAGCTGTTTGATGAAAATTGATCTGCAAAAAGCCTATGATACTATTGAATGGCAATTTGTGCATCATTTTCTTCAGGCCCTTAACTTTCCTAAGGATTTCATTGATATTCTGATGGTATGTATAACTACTACCAGCTATACTATCCTCTTTAATGGGGCATGTACAGAATTGTTTGAGGCTAAGAGAGGATTAAGACAAGGGGATCCTATTTCCCCCTTGTTTTTGTCTTATGTATGGAGTATCTAACTAGGATACAAAATTATCAAGGGGCAAAGAGTGAGTTTCATTTCCACCCCAGATGTCAAGAATTGAAACTGAATAGCCTTTGTTTTGCTGATGATCTTATGGTGTTCAGTAGAGGAGACTATAGAAGTGTCTACTTGACGCTTCAAGGTTTGAAAATTTTTGAGAAATCTTCTGGCCTAGCTGCAAATAAACAGAAATCTGAAATTTTTCAGGTTAACATGAAAGCTACAGAGCTTCATAAGATAAAAAGGATGTTTGGTTTTGGTTCTGGTGCCTGGCCCCTCAAACATCTTGGTGCTCCCATTACCACCAAAAACCTAAGAATCGCAGATTGTGAGAAATTGGTTGAGAAAATGCTGTTTAGGATCAAATCTTGGCAGCATAGAACACTGTCTTTTGCTGGTAGACTACAGCTTGTAAACTCTGTGCTGATGAGTGTCTGTAATTACTGGATGCAGATATTCATTCTTCCTGAGGCTGTCCTTTCAAGAATTAATCAAATTTGAAGAGTATACTTATGGCAAGGTAATGCTAACTACCTTAAACCAGGTTATGTTAATTGGGAAAAAGTCTGCAGTAGGAAGAGCCATGGAGGCCTTGGTGTTAAAGATATAAAGCTATGGAACCTCCTAGCAGTTAGTAAGCAAATTTGGGCCATTGCTGAAAAGAAAGACACCCTTTGGGTTAGGTGGGTTAATTCTGTTTACATGCAGGGAAATGAATGGTGGCACCACCACCCTAAGTCCACTGCTAGCTGGATATGGAGATACTTTTGCCAAGTCAGAGATGAGATTAAACAAGCAACCTGGCTTCCTCAACCTGGCCAAGTCTTCTCCATTGGTAAATGTTATAAACAAGCACAGAAGATGGGTACCAAAGTGGTATGGGACAGGATTGTATGGAATAGGTTAAACACACCTAAACATAGTTTCATGTTATGGTTAGCAGCACATCAAAGGATTATGACAAGAGAAAAGCTCAAGAAATTTGGTGTCTGTGATGAGGACACCTGTACCATCTGTGGTTCTCATACTGAGAGCCTTGATCAGTTACTGTTTCACTGCTATTTCAGCAAGCAGTTATGGGAGGAATGCCTGGTATGGATCAAGATTAAGAAGAGGTGGACTAGCATGGATGACTGCCTCAACTGGATCAGTAAAAGGGGTAATATGTCTCAAGCAAAAAGGAAAATAGTTTTTTCTGTTGTGGCTGCTGTTGTGTATCACATTTGGCTTGCTAGAAATCAAGCCTACTGGTGTAGTTATGTTCCTAGTGTTGATAGTTGTTTTGCTTCTATCAAATTTGTAATTAGAACTAGGATGAAACTAGTTTATAACTCTAAGGCCTTCTCTAAGATCAAATGTTGGCTTGATGAGCTCCAATTGTAATAGTTACTCTTAGGTGTTTGGGGAGCCTTCCTAGAAGGGTTGCCATCACTTTGGAGTAGATTGTAGTTGTGTTTGGTGATTCATATATTTTCTCACTTATCTAAAAAAATAAATAAAAAAAAAGGTTTCAAAAAAAAGTTTCCAGATTAGGACGAAATTTTGGTGGTAGGTTTCAATGACCAAAAAAATATGAAATGCCAAATATGGGGCCAAACAGCCGTCGTATGAGGTGGTTTTGAGTCACAAATGCTCCTTAAGGACACTCAGTCCACGTTGATGGAAAAAAAGGTTTCAAAAAAATTCCAGATTGAGACGAAATTTTTGTGGTAGGTTTAAATGACCAAAAAAATATGAAATACCAAATATGGGGCCAAACGACCGTCGTATGAGGTGGTTTTGAGTCAAATATGCTCCATAACGAAACTCATTTCACGTTGATGGAAAAAAAGGTTTCAAAAAAAAATCCAGATTGAGACGAAATTTTTGTGGTAGGTTTCAATAACCAAAAAAATTGAAATACAAAATATGGGGCCAAACGGCCGTCGTATGAGGTGGTTTGGAGTCTAATATGCTCCATAACGACACTCAGTCTACGTTGATGGAAAAAAAGATTTCAAAAAACTGTTTTCAGATTGAGACGAAATTTTGGTGGTAGGTTTCAATGACCAAAAACATATCAAATACCAAATATGGGGCCAAACGGCCATCGTATGAGGTGGTTTTGAGTCACTTATGCTTCTTAAAGGCACTAAGTCTACGTTGATTGAAAAAAGGTTTCAAAAAAAAGTTTCGAGATTGGGACGAAATTTTGTTGGTAGGTTTCAATGACCAAAAATATATGAAATACCAAAGATGGGGTCAAACTGCCGTCGTATGAGGTGGTTTTGAGTCACATATGCTCCGTAAAGGTACTCCGTCCATGCTCATGGAAAAAAAGGTTTCAAATCAAGCCTATTGGTGTAGTTATGTTCCTAGTGTTGATAGTTGTTCTGCTTCTATTAAATTTGAAATTAGAACTAGGATGAAACTAGTTTATAACTCTAAGGCCTTCTCTAAGATCAAATGTTGGCTAGATGAGCTCCAATTGTAATAGTTACTCTTAGGTGCTTGGGGAGCCTTCCTAGAAGGGTTGCAATCACTTTGGAGTAGATTGTAATGGTGTTTGGTACTTAATATATTTTTCACTTATCTAAAAAAAAAAAAAAAAAAAGGTTTCAAAAAAATGTTTTCAAATTGAGACGAAATTTTTGTGGTGGATTTCGATACCCCAAATAATATGAAATACCAAATATGGGGCCAAACGGCCGTCGTATGAGGTGGTTTTGAATCACATATGCTCTTTAACAACACTCATTTCACGTCGATGGAAAAAAAGTTTTCAAAAAAAATTCCAGATTGAGTCGAAATTTTTGTGGTAGGTTTCAATAACCAAAAAAAATATGGAATACCAAATATGGGGCCAAACGGCCGTCGTATGAGGTGGTTTTGAAACAAATATGCTCCATAACAACACTCATTCGACATTGTTGGAAAAAAAGATTTCAAAAAAAAATTCCAGACTGAGACGAAATTTTTGTGTTCAATGACCAAAATAATATGAAATACCAAATAGGGGGCCAAACGGCCGTCGTATGAGGTGGTTTTGAGTCACTTATGCTTCTTAGGGCACTAAGTCTACGTTAATAGAGAAAAGGTTTCAAAAAAATGTTTCCAGATTGGGACTAAATTTTGTTGGTAGGTTTCAATGACCAAAAATATAAGAAATAACAAATATGGGGCCAAATGGCTGTCGTATGAGGTGGTTTTGAATCACATATGCTCCGTAACAGCACTCACTCAATGTTGATGGAAAAAAAGGTTTCAAAAAAAAAATCCAGATTAAGACGAAATTTTTGTGGTAGGTTTTAATAACCAAAAAAAATGAAATACTTAATATGGGGCCAAACGGCCGTCGTATGATGTGGTTTTGAGTCACTTATGCTTCTTAAGGGCACTAAGTCTATGTTGATAGAAAAAAGGTTTCAAAAAAAAGTTTCCAGATTGGGACGAAATTTTGTTGGTAGGTTTCATTGACCAAAAATAAATGAAATACCAAAGATAGGGTCAAACGGCCGTCCTATGAGGTGGTTTTGAGTCACATATGCTCCGTTACGGTACTCGGTCCACGCTGATGGACAAAAAGGTTTCAAAAAAATGTTTTCAGATTGAGACAAATTTTTTATGCTAGGTTTCAATAACCAAAAACATATGAAATACCAAATATGGGGCCAAACGGCCGTCGTATGAGGTGGTTTTGAGTCACATATGCTCCTTAACGACACTCAGTCTAAGTTGATGGAAAAAAAGGTTTCAAAAAAAATGTTTCCAAATTGGGAAGAAATTTTGGTGGTAGGTTTCAATGACCAAAAAAATATGAAATACCAAAGATGGGTCAAACGGCCGTCGTATGAGGTGGTTTTGAGTCACATATGCTCCGTAACGGCACTCAGTCTATGTTGATGGAAAAAAATGTATCAATGCTACGTCAGGTACCTACAGAAGTTGCTACTGCAGATACCCTCCCTGATGACAGAGGTAATGATGAGTTAATTGATAAGGGGTTGACTACCCCTATTGTGAATGGATAATATCATTTGCTGGAATGTAAGGGGTATAAACAAGTTAGCTAAGCAGAAAGAGGTGAAGAACCTTATTTCTTTACATAAAGTTAAGCTTGTTTGTCTCCTTGAAACCAAGATCAGGGCACACAAATTGGGGGCCTTGTATCTGAACTTATTTCCAGGTTGGAATATCACTACAAACTTACCATGGCATGGAAGGGGTAGAATTATCATTGCTTGGGACCCTAGAGTTTTTGAGGTGGACATCAGATTCTGCACTGATCAGTTAGTGCACTGTGTTGCTACTTCTTGCAGCTCTAAGGTTTCATTTGCTTGTTCTATAATTTATGCTCATAATGATGCTGCTGATAGGTGTGTATTATGGAAGGACTTGGAAAAGATAGGTAGCTCTCTAGTTGGTCCTTGGATGATGATGGGTGACTTCAATAATGTGCTCAAGTATGAAGAAAGAGTTGGGGCTGCAGTAACTAGTAGAGAGATTGCAGCTTTTCAGAGTTGCCTCAATTACTGTAATTTGACTGATGTCAAATTTATTGGTAGGTTTTACACATGGAATAATAAGCAAGATAATGAAGATAGAGTGCTTGCAAAACTGGATAGGGTTGTTGCTAATGATGATTGGCTAAATCTCTTCAAATCAGTTGAAGTGATCTTCCTTCCTGAGGGTTATTTTGATCACTCCCCAGCTTTGATCAAGTGTTTTCCCACTCCCCAAGGCAAGATTCCCTTCAGGTATTTTCAGATGTGGAGTAAATGTGAGAGCTTTCTAAATGTTGTTAAAGTAGCTTGGCAACAGCAAATTCATGGCTATAGGATGTTCCAAGTATGGCAGAAACTGAAAATTTTGAAGCAAGGCCTCAAGAAGATCAACAAGGATAGATTTGGACATGTTGAAGCTGCTCATCTAAATGCTGTTGTTGCTCTTAAAGCTTGCCAGAATCAGTTGCATTTGGATCCCAGGAATGTCAGTCTTGTGCATGCTGAATATATAGCACACCAAAAGCTCAAAGATGCTCAGGGCAATTACCTTTCTTTTTTGAGTCAGAAAGCAAAGGGGGAGTGGATTCTTGATGGTGATAGTAATACCAAAAAATTTCATAATAGTGTTAAATTATTGGCTCAGAGAAATAACATTAATGCTATTATGAGTAGTGATGAAGTCTGGGTGTATGAGCATGAAGAGGTGAAGAATATCTTCTTGAAGCACTTTAGCAATTTTGTTGCTAACACAAAAAGTGAAGTTCTACCTATCAATAGCAGTTTCATTCTTCAAGGGCCTGTCTTGGTGGATGCTCAACATGATCTCCTGAACCTACATTTCACAGGAGAAGAAATTAAATTAGCACTATGGTCTATCCCTAGCAACAAGTCTCCTGGGGTAGATGGATATGGAAGCAGTTTTTTCAAGGATGCTTGGGATGTGGTGGGACAAGATGTCATCTCTGCTGTGCAAGAAGTATTTAGCTCAGGCAGAATGCTTCAAGCTATAAATACTACAGCAATAACCTTTGTTCCTAAGGTTGATTGCCCTTCACATGTTGGAGACTACAGACCCATAGCCTGCTGTACAGTGATATACAAAATCATCTCCAAACTCTTATGTTCCAGATTGAAAAGAGTCCTGCCTGGTCTGGTTAGCCAAAGTCAGAGTGCATTTGTGGCTGGTAGAAGTATCATTGACAATATACTGCTATGTCAAGATCTTGTCAAGCATTATACTAGAAAACAAGCTGCCAGAAGCTGTTTGATGAAAATTGACCTGCAAAAAGCCTATGATACTATTGAATGGCACTTTGTGCATGATTTACTTCAGGCCCTTAACTTCCCTAAGGATTTCATTGATATCCTGATGGTTTGTATAACTACTACCAAATATACTATTCTCTTTAATGGGGCATGTACAGAACTGTTTGAGGCTAAGAGAGGATTAAGACAAGGGGATCCTATTTCCCCCCTTGTCATTGTCTTATGTATGGAGTATCTCACTAGAATACTAAATTATCAAGGGGAAAAAAGTGATTTTCATTTCCACCCCAGATGTCAAGAATTGAAATTGAATAGCCTTTGTTTTGCTGATGATCTTATGGTGTTCAGTAGAGGAGACTACAGAAGTGTCTACTTGATGCTTCAAGGCATGAGAACCTTTGAGAAATCTTCTGGACTAGCTGCAAATAAACTGAAATCTGAAAATTTTCAGGTTAATATGAAAGCTACAGATCTTCATAGGATAACAAGAATGTCTGGGTTTAGTTCTGGTGCCTGGCCCCTCAAATATCTTGGTGCTCCCATCTCCACCAGAAAGTTGAGAAGTGCAGATTGTGAGAAGTTAGTTGAGAAGATGCTGTTTAGGATCAAATCTTGGCAGCATAGAACACTATCATTTGCTGGAAGACTTCAGCTTGTAAACTCTGTGCTAATGAGTGTTTGCAACTACTGGATGCAGATTTTCATTTTCCCTGAGGCTGTTCTTTCAAGAATCAATCAAATTTGCAGAGTATACTTATGGCAAGGTAATGCTAACTACCTTAAACCTGGTTATGTTAATTGGGAAAAAGTCTGCAGCAGAAAGAGCCATGGAGGCTTGGGTGTTAGAGATATTAAGCTTTGGAACCTCCTAGCAGTTAGTAAGCAAATATGGGCCATTGCTGAGAAGAAAGACACCCTTTGGGTGAGGTGGGTTAATTCTGTTTATATTCAGGGAGATGACTGGTGGCATCACCACCCTAAAACAACTACTAGCTGGATATGGAGATACTTCTGCCAAGTCAGAGATGAAATTAAACAAGCACCCTGGCTTCCTCAACCTGGCCAAGTCTTCTCCATTGGTAAGTGTTATAAACAAGCACAGAAGAGGGGTACCAAAGTGGTGTGGGACAGGATTGTATGGAATAGGTTAAACACACCTAAACATAGTTTTATGATATGGTTAGCAGCACATCAAAGGATTATGACAAGAGAAAAGCTCAAGAAAATTGGTGTCTGTACTGAGGACACCTGTACCATCTTTGGTTCTCACACTGAGAGCCTTGATAAGTTACTGTTTCACTGTTTGTTCAGCAAGCAGATATGGGAGGAATGCCTGGTATGGATCAAGATTAAGAAGAGATGGACTAGCATGGATGACTGCCTTAACTGGATCAGTAAAAGGGGTAACATGTCTCAAGCTAAAAGGAAAGAGTCATCAAGAAGCAGGAGCATCCATGATCAATCCAAGTCTCCTAGCAAAGAGTCATCAAGAAGAGATTAAGGTGAAGGAGATTCAGTTCATTAGCTTACTTAATCCAATTTCGAACAAACAAGTACTTCGAATTGTTAATTAAGCTTAACACCTTCTTAATCTATTTTAAGCCTTGTTGATTAATGCTTATGATCATCTTAACATCATAAAGTATTAGTAATCAAGCTTGAATTATGATTAAAAATCTTAATTAATTAGTTCTAAGTCATTAAAGTAAGCCTAGTGAAACTGTTTTGGAAGATCAGTTTTTGTACGGTTAGTTTAGGGAACGTTTTGAGCATGTTTTTGAGCTTTATTCTTGGCTAAGGCAACCATACATTACTCACCTGTGTGCTTACATACATCACCAACAAGCATGTGAAGAGTTGGAGGCAAGAATCAATAGGAAATGAGAGCTTCATGAAGAAGTATCCAAAACCGCAGCTGGGAGGCGTCATTCTGGGCCCCTTTTCATCAGTTCTGGGCAGCCGCTTTTCTTTAGCTTTTGGAGCTGATTTTTTGAGGATATTTTCCTTAGAATGTCTATTTTAATACCTTAGCTTCCTTTTTGCAGTAGGACATTTTCGTTTCTCAGAATCCCTCAATCATTGCACCTAGGTACTGAAAACTGGCCAGATTTTTGTAATAGTTTAAGATGGCTTTTGTTACCTAAGCAAAACATCACCAAATGACGTGAATTTTTGGTATGTTACTGCTTTATATGTTAGGTTTGTAATGCAAGAAGTTTCATTAGACTTTGTTAAATGAATTAAGAGTTATACTCATTTCTTTGAGCTGTGCGCTTAGAGTAAAACTGGACAGTTTGTCCTAATTCAAGTCTTTGAGTTAATTAGCTAACTAACGTAGATTAGTTACTAATTTAACAAAGCAAGGTTGCACCAAGAGCTCTTCTTTGACATTGGTGGCCTAGTTTGGTGGTTCTAAGGCTAGTGAAAGTGGTGGTTGTTGGTACGGTTCCAACAAGGCTTGAAGCAAAAACTGATTCTTCGGTTCTTAACCAACGAATGCTCTTGCTTATGAAATGCTTTATGCATCATTTGGTATCAGAGCTTTGGTTAGTTTAAGAGCATTCTTTTAACCCTCTAATCATCCCATAATCATTTCCTAAACTCATACACTTATCCCCCCAAAACCGAAATCAATTCTAAGCCCAAACACATCTCTTTTCTTCTCTTTTCACCTCTAATCTTTGATACAACTTAGTGGTTGTTAAAATGAGTGGTGGTGAAGATCCAAATCAGTTTAGAAGGGGCATGACATTGAATGAAGCAAGGTTAGTTGGCCTTGAGAATCAAATGGCTACAATTAGTGAGCAAATGGCAAATCTCATGGAAGCTTTTCGAAGTTCTAGTGTTGGAGTTCGAAGAGAAGTTCATGAAAGGAGGCACTTTGAAGATGAGAATGAGGTTGTTTATGACTCTAGTGAAGAAGTACAATCACAAACTTCTAATCAAAGAAGGAGGCCACGAAAACAAGATGATTTTCGAGACATCAAGTTAGATGTTCCAGAATTTGATGGAAACCTTAATCCGGATGCTTACTTGGAATGGGTTTCGAGATGTAATAGGATTTTCGAGCTAAAGGAGTATGATGATTCGAAATCTTTCAAGTTGGCTATCACTAAGCTAAAGGGTTATGCATCCCTTTGGTGGGAAAACGTTGCTCTTGCTAGAGAAAGGAAGCATAAGCCGAAAATCAAGAGCTGGAAGAAACTGAAAAAGAAGATGGAAGCTAAGTTTCTCCCCTCCACTTACACTCTTGATTTATATAACCAACTTTCTGATTTGTTCCAAGGTACCAAGAATGTCGAGACATACATCCATGAATATGAAAAGTTGATGATGAAATTGGATGTTCAAGAAAGGGAAGAGCAGACCATGGCTCGTTTTGTGAAGGGCCTAGATCGTGACATTCAAAAGAAGCTTGAGCTTCAATCTTATTCTACTTTAGATGAACTTTTCAGGTTGGCTCTTAAGGTGGAAAAGCATCAAAAAGACAAGAAGAAGAAGGTGTTTAGCAAAGGAACTTCTTATGCTAAAGGAGGTTCTAGTTCGTATGTAAAGCCTACTTCGACATCTCCATTTACACCTAAAAGTGAAGCTGGTTCGAAATTTCTTGATAAAGGGAAGAAAGTTGCTGAAAGTTCTTCCAAGAAGGATGATGTCAAATGTTTTAAGTGTCATGGTTATGGTCATTATCAAGCACAATGCCCAAACAGAAGGGTAATGACCTTACTAGACATTAGAAACATAGAAGATGCCCTTAAAGATCAAGAGGAGCACGAAAAAGAATCTGAAAAGGAGGATGAATGCAATGAAGATGTTCTTGTTGATGAAGTGGAAGGAGATGATCATCTTAGCTTGGTTCTAAGGAGGGTCCTTCACTCCAAAGAAGCCGAAGCTATACCATCTCAACGAGACCAGATTTTTCAGACAAAATGCTTAATCAAGAGCAAGATTTGTTCCATGATTATTGATGGTGGGAGTTGCACTAATGTAGCTTCGAGTTCTATGGTGGAGAAGCTCAATTATCCTACCTTCAGTCATCCTAAACCATATAAGCTTCATTGGCTTAATGATGGTAACTGTGTGGAGGTAACAAAACAAGCTTTAATTAGCTTCTCTTTTGGTGATTCGTATAATGATAAGGTTTTATGTGATGTGGTGCCTATGAATGCATGTCATATTCTCTTAGGGAGGCCGTGGCAATCTGATAAGGAAACCTTACATAATGGTAGGACTAATACATACACTTTCATGCATGAAAACAAGAAAATTATACTTAGTCCTAGCAAAAAGGGTCCGAATTTGCCTAAGAAAGAAACCTCCAATTCAAAAGCTAAAAATCAGAAATCCTTAATTCTCCAAAAACATCAAGTTGATAAGGCCATTGAAAAGGGGAAGGAAATGTACTTGTTGTTGTTATTTGCTGCAAATGATGAAAATACTAGTGAATTACATGATTGGGTTAAACCATTAGTGAACGATTTTAGTGATATTTTTCCCGAGGATCTTCCTTATGGTTTACCACCTAGTAGGGGTATTGAGCATCAAATTGACTTAGTTCCTGGAGCACCATTACCTAACAAGGCAGCTTATAGATGTAATCCTGAAGAAGCTAAAGAGTTGCAAAAACAGATTACTGAATTGTTAGCTAAGGGGTTTGTACAAGAAAGTCTTAGTCCATGTGCTGTTCCTGTTATTTTGGTTCCAAAGAAGGATGGAACTATGCGTATGTGTGTAGATTGCAGGGCTATAAACAACATTACCATCAAGTATAGGTATCCTATTCCTAGGCTTGATGATTTGCTCGATGAATTACATGGTGCTACTATATTCTCCAAGATAGATTTGCGTAGTGGTTATCATCAGATTCGAATCAAGGAAGGGGATGAATGGAAAACAGCCTTTAAGACTAAGAGTGGGTTATATGAGTGGCGTGTTATGCCATTTGGTTTAACTAATGCTCCTAGTACTTTCATGAGGCTCATGCATGAGGTACTTCGTCCTTTCATTGGTTCGTTTGTTGTGGTTTATTTTGATGATATTCTTGTGTATAGCAACAGTGAACAGGATCATCTTATTCATCTGAAGAAGGTTTTCCTTAAGCTAAGGGAAAAGAAGCTATATGCAAAGATGGAGAAGTGTGAATTCTTCACTTCTAGTGTGTCTTTTCTTGGTTTCATTATTTCATCTCAGGGTATTTCTATGGATGAATCCAAGGTGGAGGCAATTAAATCATGGCCAATTCCAAAGTCCATCACAGAAGTTCGAAGTTTTCATGGATTGGCATCTTTTTACAGGAGATTCATCAGAGGTTTTAGTACTATTTTGGCTCCACTGACCGAATGTATCAAAGGGGGTTCTTTCACTTGGACTCCAGCAGCTCAGGAAGCATTTGATTAGTTGAAAAGCAAGCTTTGTGAGGCGCCTGTTCTAGCCTTACCAGATTTCAAGAAAGTGTTTGAAGTGGAATGTGATGCAAGTGGCGTAGGGATTGGAGCTGTTTTACAACAAGGAGGGCGTCCCATAGCCTATTTCAGTGAGAAGCTCAATCATGCCAAGCTCAACTACAGCACCTATGATAAAGAGTTCTATGCTATTGTTCGTGCCTTGACTTATTGGACTCATTATCTTAGGCCAGCTCAGTTTGTGTTGCATTCAGATCATCAAGCTTTGAAGTACATTAATGGACAACATAAGCTCAGTTCACGGCATGCTAAATGGGTGGAGTTCCTTCAATCTTTTGATTTTGTTTTAAAGTACAAAACTGGAGTTTCTAATGTGGTTGCAGATGCGTTATCTAGGAGGCATTCTATGCTTTCTCTAATGGAGGCTCGAGTTCTTGGCTTCACTCATATTAAGGAGCTTTATTATGATGATCCAGATTTTTCACCATTGATAGAAGCGTGCAAGGATGGTTCTCATGGAGCTTATTCGGTTCTAGATGGTTTTCTCTTCCGAAATAATAAGCTTTGTATCCCTAAGTGCTCACTAAGGGATTTGCTCATCAAGGAGGTTCACGGAGGAGGCCTAGCAGGGCATTTTGGTATTAACAAAACTGTGGATGTTTTGCAGGAACACTTTTATTGGCCAAAACTGGCAGGTGATGTTCACTCAGTTCTAGCTCGATGTTCTACATGTCAAAAGGCCAAGAGTTCTTTTCATCAAGGGCTCTATACTCCACTTCCAGTTCCTAATCAGCCATGGGAAGATGTTAGTATGGATTTCATTGTAGCTTTGCCTAGGACTCAAAGGCAAAGAGATGCTATTATGGTGGTGGTGGATCGATTCTCAAAGATGGCTCATTTCATTGCTTGCAACAAGACGGATGATGCAATTCATGTAGCTGATTTGTACTTCAAGGAGATCATTAGATTACATGGTGTACCGAAGACTATTGTTTCTGATAAGGATGTTAAGTTCCTCAGTTTCTTTTGGAAGACTTTATGGAAGCTCCTAGGTACTAAGCTCCTCTTTAGTACCACGGCGCATCCACAAACTGATGGTCAAACGGAGGTGACAAACAGGACACTTACTACTCTCCTCAGGACTCTAGTTAACAAGTCACAGAAAGATTGGGATCTAAAGCTAGCACATGCAGAATTTGCTTATAATAGATCACCTACATATGCCACGAAGTGCTCTCCATTCGAAGTGAACTATGGGGTTAATCCTTTAAGTCCCATTGATTTACTACCTATTCCAGTTGAAGTGAGGCAAAGCAAAGATGCAGAGGAGAAGGCAAAGGAGATGAAAAAGCTTCACCAACAGATTAGAGCACGCATTGAGAAGGTTAATGAAGCTTACAAGGTCCGAGCTAACAAGCATCGAAAGGAGGTCATTTACAAGCCCGGGGACTTGGTATGGTTGCACCTAAGGAAGGAACGATTTCCATCCAGAAGGAAGAACAAGCTAATGCCAAGGAGTGATGGTCCATTTAGGGTGCTTGAGAAGATCAATAACAATGCATACAAGATAGAGCTACCAAGTGAGATGGGCAACATTTCGGCCACCTTCAATGTAGGTGACTTAGCTCCATATTTGGAAGAAGATTCCGAGTTACAAGAAGATTTCTCCAAACCAGGGGAGAATGATGCAGGAGCATCCATGATCAATCCAAGTCTCCTAGCAAAGAGTCATCAAGAAGAGATTAAGGTGAAGGAGATTCAGTTCATTAGCTTACTTAATCCAATTTCGAACAAACAAGTACTTCGAATTGTTAATTAAGCTAATGAACTGAATCTCCTTCACCTTAATCTCTTCTTGATGACTCTTTGCTAGGAGACTTGGATTGATCATGGATGCTCCTGCATCATATGCTCCTTAAGGGCACTCAGTCTACGTTGATGGAAAAAAATGTTTAAAAAAAGTTTCCAGATTAGGACGAAATTTTGGTGGTAGGTTTCAATGACCAAAAAAATATGAAATGCCAAATATGGGGCCAAACAGCCGTCGTATGAGGTGGTTTTGAGTCACAAATGCTCCTTAAGGACACTCAGTCCACATTGATGGAAAAAAACATTTAAAAAAAATTCCAGATTGTGACGAAATTTTTGTGGTAGGTTTTAATGACCAAAATAATATGAAATACCAAAGATGGGGCCAAACGACCGTCGTATGAGGTGGTTTTGAGTCAAATATGCTCCATAACGACACTAAGTCTACGTTGATGGAAAAAAAGATTTCAAAAAAATATTTCCAGATTGGGACGAAATTTTGGTGGTAGGCTTCAATGACAAAAAAAATATGAAATACCAAATATGGGGCCAAACGGCCGTCGTATGAGGTGGTTTTGAGTCACTTATTCTTCTTAAGGGCACTAAGTCTACGTTGAAGAAAAAAGTTTCAAAAAAAGTTTCAGATTGGGACGAAATTTTTGGGGTAGGTTTCAATGACCAAAAATATATGAAATAACAAAGACGGGGTCAAACGGCCGTCGTATGAGGTGGTTTTGAGTCACATATGCTCCGTAACGGTACTCGATCCACGCTGATGGAAAAAAAGGTTCAAAAAATGTTTTCAGATTGAGACAAAATTTTTGTGGTAGGTTTCAATAACCAAAAAAATATGAAATACCAAATATGGGGCCAATTGGCCGTCGTATGAGGTGGTTTTGAGTCACATATGCTCTGTAACAGCACTCATTTCACGTTGATGGAAAAAAAGGTTTTTAAAAAAAATTCCAGATTGAGACGAAATTTTTGTGGTAGGTTTCAATAACCAAAAAAAATATGAAATACCAAATAAGGGGTCAAACGGCCGTCGTATGAGGTGGTTTTGAAACAAATATGCTCCGTAACAACACTCATTCGACGTTGAAGGAAATAAAGGTTTCAAAAAAAATTCCAGATTGAGACGAAATTTTAGTGGTAGGTTTCAATGACCAAAAAAATTTGACATACCAAGAAAGGGGCCAAACGGCCGTCGTATGAGGTGGTTTTGAATCACATATGCTCCGTAACAGCACTCACTCCATGTTGAAGGAAAAAAAGGTTTCAAAAAAAAAAAATTCCAGATTAAGACGAAATTTTTGTGGTAGGTTTTAATAACCAAAAAAAATATGAAATACCTAATATGGGGCCAAACGGCCGTCGTATGAGGTTGTTTTGAGTCACTTATGCTTCTTAAGGGCACTGAGTCTACGTTGATAGAAAAAAGGTTTCAAAAACAAGTTTCCAGATTGGGACGAAATTTTGTTGCAAGGTTTCAATGACCAAAAATATATGAAATACCAAAGATAGGGTCAAACGGCCGTCGTATGAGGTGGTTTTGAGTCAAATATGCTCCATAACGATACTTAGTCTACGTTGATGGAAACAAAGGTTTCAAAAAAATGTTTCCAGATTGGGACGAAATTTTGCTGGTACGTTTCAATGACCAAAAAAATTAGAAATACCAAAAATGGGGCCAAACGGCCGTCGTATGAGGTGGTTTTGAGTCACTTATGCTTCTTAGGGCACTAAGTCTACGTTAATAGAGAAAAGGTTTCAAAAAAAAGTTTCCAGATTTGGACTAAATTTTGTTGGTAGGTTTCAATGACCAAAAATATATGAAATACCAAAGATGGGGTCAAACGGCCTTCGTATGAGGTGGTTTTGAGTCACATATGATCCTTAACGACACACAGTCTATGTTGATGGAAAAAATGTTTCAAAAAAAAGTTTCCAGATTGGGAAGAAATTTTGGTGGTTGGTTTCAATGACCAAAAAAATATGAAATACCAAATATGGGGCCAAACGGCCGTCGTATGAGGTGGTTTTGAATCACATATGCTCCGTAACAGCACTTACTCCACGTTGATTTAAAAATAGGTTTCAAAAAAATAATTCCAGATTAAGCCGATATTTTTGTGGTAGGTTTTAATGACCCAAAAAAATATAAAATACCAAATACGGGGCCAACAACCGTCGTATGAGGTGGTTTTGAGTCACATATGCTCCTTAAGGGCACTCAGTCTACGTTGATGGAAAAAAAGGTTTCAAAAAAAAGTATCCAGATTAGGACGAAATTTTGGTGGTAGGTTTCAATGACCAAAAAAATATGAAATGCCAAATATGGGGCCAAACAGCCGTCGTATGAGGTGGTTTTGAGTCACAATTGCTCCTTAAGGACACTCAGTCCACGTTGTTGGAAAAAAAGGTTTCAAAAAAAATTCCAGATTGAGACGAAATTTTTGTGCTAGGTTTAAATGACCAAAAAAATATGAAATACCAAATATGGGGCCAAACGACCGTCGTATGAGGTGGTTTTGAGTCAAATATGCTCCATAACGACACTCAGTCTACGTTGATGGAAAAAAAGATTTCAAAAAAATGTTTCCAGATTGGGACGAAATTTTGGTGGTAGGTTTCAATGACCAAAAAAATATGAAATACCAAATATGGGGCCAAACGGCCGTCGTATGAGGTGGTTTTGAGTCACTTATTATTCTTAAGGGCACTAAGTCTACGTTGAAGAAAAAAAGTTTCAAAAAACTCTACGTTGATGGAAAAAAAGGTTTCAATGACCTCCTCTCTTTTTCTCTCACTTTGAGCTCCCGTTGGTGATGGCAAACACAAGGAGTAGGCAGGGGAAGGGGGTGAAATCTGTTGGTGGAAATGCTAATCAAAGCAACAAATCCAAGAAAAACCCACAAAATGCTTCAAATAAACAACCCAAAACACAATCTGATGATCTCCTTCAATCAGTTTCAAGAAAAGAGGGTAAGGCAGCAATGGAAAACTGGCAATCAGATTTTGATGGCTCATCATTCAGTAGTGATTTTGATTCAGATGGAGACTATGCAAGTCCAAGAATCCAGTTAGCACTCCAAAAAAGCCATATTAACACAACTGCTCCCATTACTAGAGCTATGATCAATAATGGAGGTAAGCAGTTTGAGAGTAATTTGATCAATGTTGGTTCTAACTTGGTTGATTTAAACCTAAATGCTAGTATAACAACTAGATCATCAATTGATGTTGCCGATAACGATCATGCTACTAACCCACAAAATTCAATACGCAAAAGGCAACTGTTGACTATTACAAACCCTGATCATAATTCTGCTGTATTGAATGATTCTGTGAATATTGATATGAACTGTCTGGATACTACTAATGCTACTGCACAACTGAAACCTATTCTTGAATGGGAGGATGTTAAGGAGGAGGTGGAATTTCGGAGTACAACAGTTGTATGTTTTGTTCTAGGAGCAAAACCCCCTACCCAGGTGTTCGAGGGATTTCTTAAGAGAATTTGGGGAAATCTGGGAGTTCATGTCATTGCTCCTATTGCAAATGGAGGATGCTTGGTGAGATTTAAAGATTTGAAGGGTGTTGAAACCACCACAAGTGGAGCCTATTTTTTTGACAACAAACCTTTGACAGTGAGGCTATGGGATCCAGATGCTAGCATGGAGGAATGTGCTACTCCCACAGTTCCTATTTGGATTCAATTGCACAATCTCAGTCTGAAATATTGGGGGAAAAGGAGCCTCAGCAAGATAGTGGGAGTGATTGGTACCCTCAGGAAGATAGACACCTATACTGAATTGAAGCAGAGGACAAAATTTGCTAGAGTTATGGAGGATGTTCAGCTTGATCAAGATTTTCCAGACCAAATTTCATTCATCAATGAGAAGGGTGTGGAAATGGTTCAAAAGGTTTATTATGAGTGGAAGCCTACTAAATGCCTAGTATGCAACAAGTATGGGCATGCTAGAGAGGATTGCTGGCATAAGGAGAAGCCTGCCAAAGTTTGGAGGCCTAAGCAAACTGCCAAAATCAGTGTTGCTCAAAGAGTGGTGGATGAGGATGGCTTCATCTCCATCACAAAGAAGGGGGGTGCTTCAACTCAACCTTCACCTGCAAAGAACAAAGCAACACCAGAGGCTGGACCTGCTAAGAACAAAGCAACACCAGAGGCTGGACCAGCTACAGAACACAGCAACTCTTCTGAGGTACTTGGACAGAACTCATTTGGTGCACAGGAGACAAGCACAAGCAAGGATAGGGTGCAGGGGCTGGCAACCCCTATCCCTAATGGATAGTATCTTGATATGGAACACCAGGGGGCTTAATTATTTTAGCAAACAGAGCTTTGTGAGGGATTTCCTCACTCAACATCATGCTAAACTAATATGTCTCCTGGAAACTAAGGTCAAGGCTAACCACATTGGTTCCTTGTACCTCAATATATGTCCAGGTTGGTGTATTACTTCTAACCTACCTTGGCATGGTAAAGGTAGAGTGGTGGTGGCTTGGGACCCTAGTGTATTCCAAGTTGATATCAAAGAGTGTACAGCTCAAATGGTGCATTGTAGAGTCAAACCTGTGCACTCAACTACTTTCCTCTGTACTTTTGTGTATGCATTTAACAGAGGTGAAGAGAGAAGGCCTTTGTGGAGGGACCTATGCAGATTGGCTAGTACTGTGAAGGGACCTTGGGTATGGGGAGGTGACTTCAATGTCATTCTTAATAAGGATGAGAAGACAGGAGATGTGCACATTAAAAGGGAAATGAATGATTTCAGGAAGTGTGTAGAGTTTTGTGGCATGGAAGATATCAAGTTCAGTGGTAGATGGTTTACTTGGAACAACAAACAAGATGAGCATACTAGGGTAATGACCAAGATAGATAGGATGATGGCCAATCCTTCTTGGTTGTCAACCTACACAAACTCTGAGGTCACTTTCCTTCCTGAGGGGGATTTTGACCATAGTCCAGCATTACTGAGAAGCTATACAGAGGTTCAGGGGTACAAACCTTTTAGATTTCTCAACTTTTGGTGTGAACAGGATGGGCATCATGATTTGCTTAAGAAATTTTGGGCAAAGCCTGTGCAGGGGTATGCTATGTTTCAGATTTATGAGAAGCTCAAACAACTTAAACCTCTTTTGAGGAGGTTTAATACTGAGCATGTGGGGGATGTAGCTGGTAATATGAAACAAGCTACCAGAGTGTATGAGGAGGCTCAGAAGAATATGCATAACAACACAGGTGATCCTCTGAGTGTGCAAAAGGAGTATATAGCTGCACAACAATTCAAGAAAGCTAAAAATGAATATCTTAGTTTTCTGAGACAAAAAACTAAGGAGGAGTGGATTACTTTTGGAGATGATAATACTGCAGTGTTCCATCAAGCTGTTAAAGCTAGAAATCATCAAAATAGAATCAATACTGTGCATAATGAAGTTGGTGATTGGATTCTGGACCCTAAACTAGTATGTACACAATTCATCAAACATTTCTCAAGTTTCATGAATGATAGCCATACAGTCTCAAAGATCAAGCCCAGAATCATTCTTCAGGGAGAAGTCCTTTCTGAGGATCTGCAGAAAATGCTAGGTTTGGATTTTACAGCAGAGGAGATCAAAAAGGCCTTATGGTCCATACCTGAAAACAAAGCTCCTGGTATGGATGGGTATGGAAGCTAATTCTTCAAGACAAGCTGGGATACTACAGGTTCTGCCTTGCTTGCTGCTGTCAAAGAATTTTTCCATACAGGGGTTATGCTGAAGGTGCTGAATACTACCTCAATCTCACTGGTGCCAAAAGTGAATTGTCCTACACAGGTCTATGAATATAGACCTATTGCTTGTTGCACTGTGGTATACAAGTGTATGTCTAAATTGATTTGCTCTAGGCTTAAAAATGTCCTCCCTTACATTGTCTCACAGAATCAGGGGGCTTTTATTAGTGGAAGAAGTATCATAAACAATATCCTGGTGTGCCAGGATCTTGTTAGACATTATGCTAGGAAGAATGTGCCTTCCAGCTGCTTAATGAAGATAGACTTGCAAAAAGCTTATGACACAATTGAATGGGATTTTTTACAAGATCTCAAGATAGCTCTCAACTTTCCTAGGCATTTCATCAAAGTGATCATGGCCTGTATCTCTACAGCTAGCTTCACTTTGCTCATTAATGGTACAAGCCAGGGTTTTTCAATTCCAAGAGGGGGTTGAGACAAGGGGATCCTGTTTCTCCTCTACTGTTCACTATTTGTATGGAGTATTTAACTAGAACTTTGAAGTATATGGGCAGCAGGAAGGATTTCAAGTTCCATCCTAGATGCAATGATCTAAAGCTCAATACACTATGCTTTGCTGATGATCTGCTAGTTTTCTGCAAAGGGGAAATCAAGAGTGCCAGATTAATCCTTCAAGGCCTTAAGCACTTTGAGCATGTTTCAGGTTTGGTTGCTAACAAAGGCAAGTCTGAACTGTATTGTGCTAATATGGATGCTGGTGATGTGGAATCTTTGATTCTGAATTCAGGTTTCAAGAGGGGAAGTTGGCCCTTCAACTATTTGGGGGTTCCAATTTGTAATAAAAAACTTAGCACAGGTGACTGTGATCATCTCATTAAAAGAGTTATGCACAAGATTACAAGATGGCAAACCAGGCATCTCTCCTTTGCTGGGAGACTCCAATTGGTTAATTCTGTACTTATGAGCATCTGTACTTACTAGATGCAGATCATTATCTTCCCCAAGGCTGCCATACATAGAATCAACCAGCTGTGTAGAAGATTTCTTTGGGAGGGCAAAACAGAAGGGGTCAAAGCTGGATATGTAAAGTGGGATACAGTTTGCAAACCCAAGAAGCTTGGAGGACTGGGGGTTAGGAATTTGGCCCTCTAGAATAAAATTGCTGTTGGTAAAATAGCTTGGCAGTTGGCTGACAAAAAGGACACTCTATGGGTGAAATGGGTTCATAGTGTCTATCTTAGAGGAAATGATTGGTGGGGGGTATAAACCCACCACCAATGGGAGCTGGGTATGGAAACAAATTTGCATGGTGAAAGAAGAAATGCAAGAATGGATGCTCCACTCTTGGTGGCCTACTGCAGGCTATTCTATAGCCAAGATTTATCAGGGGATTGAACAGATGGGGATCAAAGTACCATGGTCTGGTACAGTTTGGAACAGACTGGCTATGCCTAAACATAGCTTCTTATGGTGGCTGGTGATCCAACAAAAACTCCCTGTGAGAGAAAGATTGGCTAGATTTGGCATTTGTGATTCACAGAGATGCTGCATATGTGAACTCCATGAGGAGAGCCACCAGCATGTCTTTTTTGGTTGCCAGTTTGCTAGGAAAATATGGCAGGAAATTTGCTCCTGGCTAGGCTTGCACAAGGTGTTTGATAACATGAAACAGTTGCTGTGTTGGCTTAGGAGAGGAAGACAGTGCTCACTTGTGCAGCAGCAAGTCTTCAAAGCTACTGCAGCAGGGCTTCTATATTGCTTATGGGGTGCTTGGAACCAATCTTTTTGGTTGTGTAAAACCCCCTCAGTTTTATACATAGTGCAAAGAATCAAATTTTTTGTTAGTCAAAGATCACACATGCTTTATACTTGTAAATTGAAAGAAAGAGATAGGAAATGGTTACAAGATCTTTGTAACTAAGTTTCTTTCTACTTGTGCCTATGAGTTGGGGATTGTCCCTTCCTAAAAGGTGTTAGGATGTAAACACAGTTGGGTGATATATCAATTCTTTATTTACTCAAAAAAAAAAAGTTTTAAAAAAAGTTTTAGATTGGGACAAAAATTTTGTGGTAGGTTTCAATGACCAAAAAAATATGAAATACCAAATATGGGGCCAAACGGCCGTCGTATGAGGTGGTTTTGAGTCACTTATTCTTCTTAAGGGCACTAAGTCTACGTTGAAGAAAAAAAGTTTCAAAAAAAGTTTCAGATTGGGACGAAATTTTTGTGGTAGGTTTCAATGACCAAAAATATATGAAATACCAAAGACGGGGTCAAACGGCCGTCGTATGAGGTGGTTTTGAGTCACATATGCTCCGTAACGGTACTCGGTCCACGCTGATGGAAACAAAGGTTTCAAAAAAATGTTTTCAGATTAAGACGAAATTTTTGTGGTAGGTTTCAATAACCAAAAAAATATGAAACACCAAATATGGGGCCAAACGGCCGTCGTATGAGGTGGTTTTGATTCACATATGCTCTGTAACAACACTCATTTCACATTGATGGAAAAAAAGGTTTTAAAAAAAAAATCCAGATTGAGACGAAATTTTTGTGGTAGGTTTCAATAACCAAAAAAATATGAAATACCAAATATGGGGCCAAACGGCCATCGTATGAGGTGGTTTTGAGTCAAATATGCTCCATGACGACACTCAGTCTACGTTGATGGAAAAAAAAAATTCAAAAAAATGTTTCCAGATTGAGACGAAATTTTGGTGGTAGGTTTCAATGACTAAAAACATATCAAATACCAAATATGGAGCCAAACGGCCATCGTATGAGGTGGTTTTCAGTCACTTTTGCTTCTTAAGGGCACTAAGTCTACGTTGATTGAAAAAAGGTCTCAAAAAAAAGTTTCGAGATTGGGACGAAATTTTGTTGGTAGGTTTCAATGACCAAAAATATATGAAATACCAAAGATGGGGTCAAACTGTCGTCGTATGAGGCGGTTTTGAGTCAGATATGCTCCGTAACGGTACTCGGTCCACGCTCATGGAAAAAAAGGTTTCAAAAAAATGTTTTCAGATTGAGACGAAATTTTTGTGGTGGGTTTCGATAACCCAAAAAATATGAAATACCAAATGTGGGGCCAAACGTCCGTCGTATGAGGTGGTTTTTAATCACATATGCTCTGTAACAGCACTCATTTCACGTCGATGGAAAAAAAGTTATAAAAAAAAATTCCAGATTGAGAAGAAATTTTTGTGTGGTAGGTTTCAATAACCATAAAAATATGAAATACCAAATATGGGGCCAAACGGCCGTCGTATGAGGTGGTTTTGAAACAAATATGCTCCATAACAGCACTCATTCGACGTTGATGGAAAAAAGATTTCAAAAAAAAATTCCAGATTGAGACGAAATTTTTGTGTTCAATGACCAAAAAAATATGAAATACCAAATATGGGGCCAAACGGCCGTCGTATGAGGTGGTTTTGAATCTCATATGCTCCGTAACATCACTCACTCCATGTTGATGGAAAAAAAAGTTTCAAAAAAAAAATCCAGATGAAGACTAAATTTTTGTGGTAGGTTTTAATAACCAAATAAAATATGAAATACTTAATATGGGGCCAAACGGCCGTCGTATGATGTGGTTTTGAGCCACATATGCTATGTCACAGCACTCATTTCACGTTGATGGAAAAAAGGTAGTAAAAAAAAATTCCAGATTGAGACGAAATTTTTGTGGTAGGTTTCAAAGACCAAAAAAATATGAAATACCAAATATGGGCCCAAACGGCCGTCGTATGAGGTGGTTTTGAAACAAATATGCTCCGTAACAACACTCATTCGACGTTGAAGGAAATAAAGGTTTCAAAAATAAATTCCAGATTGAGACGAAATTTTAGTGGTAGGTTTCAATGACCAAAAAAATATGAAACACCAAATATGGGGCCAAACGGCCGTCGTATGAGGTGGTTTTGAATCACATATGCTCCGTAACAGCACTCACTCCATGTTGAAGGAATAAAAGGTTTCAAAAAAAAAACCAGATTAAGACGAAATTTTTGTGGTAGGTTTTAATAACCAAAAAAAATATGAAATACCTAATATGGGGCCAAACGGCCGTCATATGAGGTGGTTCTGAGTCACTTATGCTTCTTAAGGGCACTGACTCTACGTTGATAGAAAAAAGGTTTCAAAAACAAGTATCCAGATTGGGACGAAATTTTGTTGGAAGGTTTCAATGACCAAAAATATATGAAATACCAAAGATAGGGTCAAACGGCCGTCCTATGAGGTGGTTTTAAGTCAAATATGCTCCATAACGACACTTAGCTAACGTTGATGGAAAAAAAGATTTCAAAAAAATGTTTCCAGATTGGGACGAAATTTTGGTGGTAGGTTTCAATGACCGAAAAAATAAGAAATACAAAATATGGGGCCAAACGACCGTCGTATGAGGTGGTTTTGAGTCACTTATGCTTCTTACGGCACTAAGTCTACGTTAATAGAAAAAAGGTTTCACAAAAAAGTTTCCAGATTGGAACGAAATTTTGTTGGTAGGTTTCAATGACCAAAAATATAAGAAATACCAAAGATGGGGTCAAACGGCCGTCGTTTGAGGTGGTTTTGAGTCACATATGCTCCTTAACGACACTCAGTCTATGTTGATGGAAAAAATGTTTCAAAAAAAAGTTTCCAGATTGGGAAGTTGGTGGTAAGTTTCAATGACCAAAAAAATATGAAATACCAAATATGGGGCCAAACGGCCGTCGTATGAGGTGTGTTTTGAATCACATATGCTCCGTAACAGCACTCACTCCACGTTGATGTAAAAAAAGGTTTCAAAAATATAATTCCAGATTAAGCCGATATTTTTGTGGTAGGTTTCAATGACCAAAAAAATATGAAATGCCAAATATGGGGCCAAACAGCCGTCATATGAGGTGGTTTTGAGTCACAAATTCTCCTTAAGGACACTCAGTCCACGTTGATGAAAAAAGGTTTCAAAAAAAATTCCAGATTGAGACGAAATTTTTGTGGTAGGTTTAAATGACCAAAAAAATATGAAACACCAAATATGGGGCCAAACGACCGTCGTATGAGGTGGTTTTGAGTCAAATATGCTCCATAACGACACTCAGTCTACGTTGATGGAAAAAAAGATTTCAAAAAAATGTTTCCAGATTGGGACGAAATTTTGGTAGTCGGTTTCAATGACCAAAAAAATATGAAATACCAAATATGGGGCCAAACGGCCGTCGTATGAGGTGGTTTTGAGTCACTTATTCTTCTTACGGCACTAAGTCTACGTTAATAGAAAAAAGGTTTCACAAAAAAGTTTCCAGATTGGAACGAAATTTTGTTGGTAGGTTTCAATGACCAAAAATATAAGAAATACCAAAGATGGGGTCAAACGGCCGTCGTTTGAGGTGGTTTTGAGTCACATATGCTCCTTAACGACACTCAGTCTATGTTGATGGAAAAAATGTTTCAAAAAAAAGTTTCCAGATTGGGAAGAAATTTTGGTGGTAAGTTTCAAAGACCAAAAAAATATGAAATACCAAATATGGGGCCAAACGGCCGTCGTATGAGGTGGTTTTGAATCATATATGCTCCGTAACAGCACTCACTCCACGTTGATGTAAAAAAAGGTTTCAAAAATATAATTCCAGATTAAGCCGATATTTTTGTGGTAGGTTTCAATGACCAAAAAAATATGAAATGCCAAATATGGGGCCAAACAGCCGTCGTATGAGGTGGTTTTGAGTCACAAATTCTCCTTAAGGACACTCAGTCCACGTTGATGAAAAAAGGTTTCAAAAAAATTCCAGATTGAGACGAAATTTTTGTGGTAGGTTTAAATGACCAAAAAAATATGAAACACCAAATATGGGGCCAAACGACCGTCGTATGAGGTGGTTTTGAGTCAAATATGCTCCATAACGACACTCAGTCTACGTTGATGGAAAAAAAGATTTCAAAAAAATGTTTCCAGATTGGGACGAAATTTTGGAGGTCGGTTTCAATGACCAAAAAAATATGAAATACCAAATATGGGGCCAAACGGCCGTCGTATGAGGTGGTTTTGAGTCACTTATTCTTCTTAAGGGCATTAAGTCTACGTTGAAGAAAAAAAAGTATCAAAAAAAGTTTCAGATTGGGACGAAATTTTTGTGGTAGGTTTCAATGACCAAAAAAATTGAAATACCAAATATGGGGCCAAACGGCCGTCGTATGAGGTGGTTTTGAGTCAAATATGCTCCGTAACGACACTCAGTCTATGTTGATGGAAAAAAAGATTTCAAAAAAATGTTTCCAGATTGAGACGAAATTTTGGTGGTAGGTTTCAATGACCAAAAACATATCAAATACCAAATATGGGGCCAAACGGCCATCGTATGAGGTGGTTTTGAGTCACTTATGCTTCTTAAGGGCACTAAGTCTACGTTGATTGAAAAAGGTTTCAAAAAAAGTTTCGAGATTGGGACGAAATTTTGTTGGTAGGTTTCAATGACCAAAAATATATGAAATACCAAAGATGGGGTCAAACTGCCATCGTATGAGGTGGTTTTGAGTCACATATGCTCCGTAAAGGTACTCGGTCCACGCTCTTGGAAAAAAAGGTTTCATTTGTTTTGCTGATGATCTCATGGTTTTCAGTAGAGGAGATTATAGAAGTGTCTGCTTGATGCTCCAAGGTTTAAAACTTTTTGAGAAATCTTCTAGCCTAGCTGCTAATAAACAGAAATTTTAAATTTTTCAGGTTAACATGGAAGCTACAGAGCTACGTAGGATAAAAAGGATGTCTGGTTTTGGTTCTGGTGCCTGGCCCCTCAAATATCTTGGTGCTCCCATTAGCACCAAAAAACTGAGAATTGCAGATTGTGAGAAGTTGGTTGAGAAAATGCTGTTTAGGATCCAATCTTGGCAGCATAGAATGCTGTCTTTTGCTGGCAGACTTCAACTTGTCAACTCTGTGCTGATGAGTGTCTGTAATTACTGGATGCAGATATTCATTCTTCCTAAGGCTGTCCTTTCAAGAATCAATCAAATTTGCAGAGTCTACTTATGGCAAGGTAATGCTAAGTACCTAAAACCAGGCTATGTTAATTGGGAAAAAGTCTGCAGTAGAAAGAGCCATGGAGGCCTGGGTGTTAGAGATATAAAGTTATGGAACCTTCTAGCAGTTAGTAAGCAAATTTGGGCCATTGCTGAAAAGAAAGACACCCTTTGGGTGAGGTGGGTTAATTCAGTTTACATTCAGGGAGATGACTGGTGGCATCACCACCCTAAATCCACTGCTAGCTGGATATGGAGATATTTCTGCCAAGTTGCCTGGCTTCCTCAACCTGGCCAAGTCTTCTCCATTGGTAATTGTTATAAACAAGCACAGAAGATGGGTAATAAAGTGGTCTGGGACAGGATTGTATGGAATAGGTTAAACACACTTAAACATAGTTTCATGATATGGTTAGCAGCTCATCAAAGGATTATGACAAGAGAAAAGCTCAAGAAATATGGTGTCTGTGATGAGGACACCTGTACCATCTGTGGATCTCACACTGAGAGCCTTGATCAGTTACTGTTTCATTGCTACTTCAGCAAGCAGGTATTGGAGGAGTGTCTGGTATGGATCAAGATCAAGAAGAGGTGGACTAGCATGGATGACTGCCTTCACTGGATCAGTAAAAGGGGTAATATGTCTCAAGCTAAAAGGAAAATAGTTTATTCTGTTGTAGCTGCTGTTGTGTATAACATTTGGCTTGCTAGAAATCAGGCCTACTGGTGTAGTTATGTTCCTAGTGTTGATAGTTGCTTTGCTTCTATCAAGTTTGTAATTAGAACTAGGATGAAGCTAGTTTATAACTCTAAGGCCTTCTCTAAGATCCAATGTTAGCTAGATGAGCTCTAATTGTAATAGTTACTCTTAGGTGGTTGGGGAGCCTTCCTAGAAGGGTTGCCATCACTCTGGAGTAGATTGTAATTGTGTTTGGTGCTTAATATATCTTTTCACTTATCTAAAAAAAAAAGGTTTCAAAAAAATATTTTCAGATTGAGACGAAATTTTTGTGGTGGGTTTCAATAACCCAAAAAATATGAAATACCAAATATGGGGCCAAACGGCCGTCGTATGAGGTGGTTTTGAATCACTTATGCTCTGTAACAGCACTCATTTCACGTCGATGGAACAAAAGTTTTCAAAAAAAATTCCAGATTGAGACGAAATTTTTGTGGTAGGTTTCAATAACCAAAAAAATATGGAATACCAAATATGGGGCCAAACGGCCGTCGTATGAGGTGGTTTTGAAACAAATATGCTCCATAACAGCACTCATTCGACGTTGTTGGAAAAAAAGATTTCAAAAAAAAATTCCAGATTGAGACGAAATTTTTGTGTTCAACGACCAAAAAAATAAGAAATACCAAATATGGGGCCAAACGGCCGTCGTATGAGGTGGTTTTGAATCACATATGCTCCGTAACAGCACTCACTCCATGTTGATAGAAAAAAAGGTTTCACTATTCTCATCAATGGTACCAGTCAAGGCTTCTTCAACTCCAAAAGAGGGCTAAGACAAGGTGATCCTGTCTCTCCACTGCTCTTCACTTTGTGCATGGAATATCTGACAAGAACTTTGCAATATTTGGGAGGAAGGAAGGATTTTCAGTTTCACCCCAAATGCTCCTCAATGAAACTCAACAATCTTTGCTTTGCTGATGATCTCCTGGTAAACTGTAAAGGGGAAATTCAGAGTGCCAGGCTACTCCTCCAAGGCCTCAAACACTTTGAAGATGCTTCAGGTTTGAAGGCCAACAAAGGAAAATCTGAACTTTATCATGTGAATATGAAGTCTGCTGAGGTGGGAAAACTTCTACAAAAATCAGGGTTCAAGCTAGGTGAATTACCCTTCAGATATTTGGGGGTTCCTATATGTAATAGGAAACTGAATAGCAAGGATTGTGATCAATTAATACATAAAGTTATGAATAAAATCACAGTATGGCAATCAAGACACCTCTCTTTTGCTGGGAGATTGCAGCTTGTAAACTCTGTTCTTATGAGCATTTGCACTTATTGGATGCAGATTATCATCTTCCCAAAGACTGTAATCAAGAGGATAAATCAGTTGTGCAGGAGATTCTTATGGGAAGGCTCAACTGATGGTACTAAAACTGGATATGTGAAATGGGGTTCAATATGCAAACCCAAGAAATATGGTGGACTGGGAGTGAGAGATCTAGCCCTGTGGAATCTCATTGCTGTGGGGAAGATTGCATGGCAAATTGCTGAAAAAAGACACTCTTTGGGTCAAATGGGTCCATACTGTATATCTGAAAGGTAGGGATTGGTGGGGGTACATGGCTCCCACCACTGGTAGCTGGATATGGAAGCAAGTTTGCAAACTCAAAAATGAGTTGAAGGATTGGATGAATCAACCTTGGTGGCCAATTGGCTGCTACTCCATAGCCAAAATTTATGGTGGGGTTGTGAACAGTGGATTGAAGGTGCACTGGTATAGTGCTGTTTGGAGTACCCTTAATATCCCCAAGCACAGCTTTTTGTGGTGGGTAGCTGTGCAGCAAAGGCTACCTGTCAGGGTAAGGATAGCTAGGTACATTGTGTGTGAGTCACAGGCATGCTGCATCTGTGAGATTGCACTAGAAACTCATCAGCACACCTTCTTTGAGTGTCCCTACTCACAGAAGATATGGCATGAAGTAAACTGTTGGCTAGGTACACAGATGTCTCACTCTAGTATGGGACAACTGCTAGCTTGGTTCAGAAGGGGGAGGAAGATAACGTCTATACAGAAGCAGGTATGTAAGGCTGCAGCAGCTAGCATCCTGTATCAGGTGTGGAGAGCTAGAAACAAATCCTTCTGGCTAGCCAAAACACCATCAGTCAACTATACTGTTAACAGAATCAAGTTTTTTGTGAACCAAAGATCACAGATGCTCTATACTTGTAAATTGAAAGAAAAAGACAGATTGTGGTTACATATGATTTATAATTAGACTATACTTGTGGTGGTTCCTTTGAGTTGGGGTTTTTTGTCCCTTCCAAAAGGTGATAGGTTGTAAAGAGCTTTTGTGGTTATGACACTTATTAAATTACCAAAAAAAAAAAGGTTTCAAAAAAATAATCCAGATTAAGACGAAATTTTTGTGGTAGGTTTTAATAACCAAAAAAAATATGAAATACTTAATATGGGGCCAAACGGCCGTCATAAGATGTGGTTTTGAGTCACTTATGCTTCTTAAGGGCACTGAGTCTACGTTGATAGAAAAAAGGTTTCAAAAAAAAGTTTACAGATTGGGACGAAATTTTGTTGGTAGGTTTCAATGACCAAAAATATATGAAATACCAAAGATAGGGTCAAACGGCCGTCCTATGAGGTGGTTTTGAGTCACATATGCTCCGTAACGGTACTCGGTAAGGTTTCAAGGAAACAAAGGTTTCAATGAACTCTCTCCTTTTTCTCTCTCTTTGAACTCCCGTTTGTGATGGCAAACACAAGGAGTAGGCAGGGGAAGGGGGTGAAACCTGCTGGTGGCAATGCTAATCAAAGCAACAAATCCAAGAAAAACCCACAAAATGCTTCTAATAAACAGCCCAAAACACAATCTGGTACACAATCTGAAGTTCATTTTCAATCAGATTCAAGAAAAATGGGTAAGACAGAAATGGCAAACTGGCAATCAGATGTTGATGATTCCTCATCTACTAGTGAGTTTGACTCAGAAGGAGAGTATGCAAGCCCAAGACTCATCAAGATGATGTAGAAAAGCCATATTATTCCAGTCACAAGAGCTTCCAAAGACAGCCATGGAGGTAAGATCACTGATTCTGCTCACCTGCTTAATATTGGATCTGCTGTGATTGATTTGAATGGGGGAACTAGTTTGAATGATAATGCTGATGTTATTACTGGTAAATCTGGGTTGTTAAACCCAAAGGAACAATCTGTTGATCAGAAGAGGGTTTGTGATCAGGCTGACTCAACGGCCGTTGACTTTTCTCAAACTGATGCTGTGAATGATTTGAAACCTGTAATATGTTGGGAAGATGTTGAGGAGGAGATTGCATTTTGGAGTTCAGCAATTATATGTTTTGTTCTAGGTGCAAAACCTCCACACCAGGTGTTTGAGGGTTTTGTTAAGAGAATCTGGGGATCCTTTGGCTTAGGGGTTGTAGTTCCTATTGATAATGGGGGTTTCTTGATTAGATTCAAGGAGAAGGAAGCAGTAGACAAGATCATTGC